>JAIXND010000756.1:34018517-34618517 GCA_023646645.1 Varanus salvator macromaculatus | reverse complement strand
ATAGAACAGCATTAACAAATCTTGTATACCGCTAAGTTCAAAACGGGCACAAAAGCAGGAGTACTTTAAATGTACCTCATGAGTATTTAGAAGAAAGCAATGAAACATTAACTACCCAAAGAAGGTGAAGAAGAGAAGGTTTGTCTTAAAAGAAACAAACATGTTTTGATATGGTTTGAACAATTTACTTAAGTGTTTAAGTGCAGAAACAAAGTCTATTCTACCCTTATATAATAACATAAGAAGTGCCATGCTGGATGAGACTAAAGGCCATTCTGGTTCCAGACTCCTAGCAAAGCTAGAATGGTTAACACCTGTTCCTCTTTCTGGTTATTCCCCCAGCCGGCAGGTTCCAGGTAGGCTTGTCAACCACCCTCCGGGCCTGTTGGTGCTGTTGCTTAATGCCAGGTCAGTCCAAAATTCACTCATCCAGACCTGATTGTGGATGAGGGGAATTACCTGGCTTGCATTACAGAGACCTGGGTGAGGGGGGGGGGGAGTCTCCCTCTCTCAACTATGCCTGGCCGGGTACCTGGTCCAGCACTGACCATGCCTGGAGGGGAGGGGAGGGGGGGTCGCTTTGGTTTACTGAGCCTCTGTTTCCATCATGGGGCTTCCTATTCTCTCGAGGCCGAGTCTAGAGTGCCTCTACTTGGTGTTGGGCGACCGAGACAGATTGGGGATTCTGTTGGTGTACCATGCACCCTTCTGCCCAACAGATTCCCTGCCTAAGCTGACAGAGATAGTCTTGGACTTGGTGTTGAAGACTCCCAGGATGTTGGTCCTGGGAGACTTCAATCTCCACGCCGAGACTGTTCTGACTGGGGTGGCTCAGGACTTCATGGCCTCCATGATGGCCATGGGGCTGTCTCAGCATGTCACTGGCCTGACCCATGAACATGGACACACTCTGGACCTGGTTTTCTTGACGGGACAGGAAGAAGGGGATCTGAGGGTGAGAAACTTGTGTCTGACACCCCTGTCATGGTCAGATCACTTCCTCGTGAGGTTTGAGCTTGAGAGCAGCCTTTCCCTCTGTAAGGGTGCAGACCCGATTGTGTAGGTCCATCCCCAGAGCCGGATGGATCCAGAAGGATTCCTGAAGGCACTGGGGGAATTCCCAGTTGATAAGACTGGTGCTCCTGTCGATGCCTTGGTCAAACTGTGGAATGGGGAAATGACCAGGGCTATTGACACGATCGCTCCTAAGTGTCCTCTCCTGCCTGGCAGAGCCCGTTCATCCCCATGGTATACACCCGAGCTACAGGCAATGAAGCGGGTTGGGAGACGCCTAGAGCATAGGTGGAGGAAATCATGGGATGAATCTGACTGAACACACTTAAGAGCCCATTATTGGGCCTATGCTGTGGCGGTGAGGGCGGTGAAGTAGAAATTTTTCTCCGCTTCCATTGCCTCTTCACAATGCCGTCTGGCAGAGCTCTTTTGGGTGGTACAGCGGCTGGTTCATCCAGGCCCAAAAAAAGATCCAGTGCCACCCTTGACAGCCTGCTGTGATAACTTCGCCAAGCATTTCAAGGAGAAAATCGCTCAGATTCGTCACGAGCTGGACTCCACTAGTGACTCAGAACCTTTGGGGAAGCTGCCAATTTTGCCTTCTGATCCAAAATTGATGGATGAATTTCAGTTGTTGTGGCCTGATGATGTGGACAAGGTGCTTGAACAAGTACGTTCTACCACCTGCTTACTGGACCCTTGCCCATCTTGGCTACTCAAGAAAGCCAAGGACGGGATAGGGACCTGGATCCTGGAGATTGTCAATGCCTCTCTAAGGGACGGCCGCATACCTGCCCCTTTAAAGGAGGCGGTAGTCCAGCCAGTCCTAAAGAAGGCATCCCTGGATCCAGAGATGGCCGCCAATTATAGACCGTTGGCCAACATCCCGTTCTTGGGCAAGGTGTTAGAGTGGGTGGTGGCAGGACAACTCCAAGCACTTTTGGATGAAACTGATTATCTGGACCCATTTCAGTCCGGCTTCAGACCCAGGCATGGTACTGAATCTGCCTTGGTCGCCCTGTATGATGACCTGTGCAGGGAGAGAGATGGGGAATGCGTCCCTGTTGGTTCTCCTGAACCTCTCAGCAGCTTTCGATACCATCGACCATGGTATCCTTCTGGATAGGCTAGTGGGATTGGGAGTTGGAGGCGCTGCTTTGCGGTGGTTCCACTCCTATCTCAATGGCTGATTCCAGAAGGTGCTGCTGGGGGACTATGGCTCTGCACCATGGCAGTTATGCCATGGAGTTCTGCAGGGGTCCATTTTGTCCCCCTTGCTATTCAACATCTACATGAAACCGCTGGGAGAGGTCATTAGGAGGTGTGGGCTGCGGAATCATCAGTACGCTGATGGTACCCAGCTCTACCTCTTGTTTCCAACCAATCCAAGTGAGGCAGTGGCTGTACTGAACCGGTGCCTGGCTGAGGTAATGGGCTGGATGAGGGCCAATATACTGAAGCTCAGTCCAGACAAGATGGAGGTCCTGTTGGTAGGTGGTTCGGGCTTTGAGGTGGGGGACCTGGACCTTGTCCTGAATGGTGTTGCACTCCCTCTTAGGGACAAGGTTCACAGCTTGGGAGTGCTCCTCGACCCTGAGCTGTCATTAGAAGCTCAGGTGATGGCGGTGGCGAGGAGCGCTTTCCTTCAGCTTTGGCTGATCCATCAGCTGTGTCCCTACCTGGAGAACGATTGCCTGGTGACAGTGACACATGCACTGGTAACTTCCCAATTAGACTTCTGTAACGCGCTCTACGTGGGGCTACCCTTGAAGACGGTCCGGATACTTCAATTGGTGCAAAACAGAGCTGCCAGGTTGCTGACGGGGACTGGGCGTTGTTCTCATATAACCCCAGTTCTCCATCAGCTTCACTGGCTCCCCATTGAAGTCCAGGCCCAATTCAAGGTGTTGGTTATCACCTATAAAGCCCTCAACAGCTTGGAACCTGGTTATCTAAAGGAACGCTTGCATCCATATATGCCCTCCCGCCCCTTGATATCAGCAGCAGAGGCTCTTCTCTGGGAACCCTCCATGAAAGGTATTAGGAGGGTGAGTACATGGAAGAGGGCCTTCTCTGCGGTGGCACCCCACCTATGGAATGCACTCCCCAGAGAGGTCCTCCTGATGCTGTCGTTATTTGTTTTTTGGCACCAGGCCAAGGCCTTTTTATTTAAAAGTTATTTTAATTGTTAATTTATGAACTGTATTTATTGGGTTTTTATGTATGTTCCCAGATGTTTCCGGTTTAAGTCTAATTATATAACTATTTATGTTTATTTATTAATGTTGTAAGCTGCCGCGAGGCTTTTTGCGAATGGGGCGGCATAGAAATGGTTTAAATAAATAATTAATAAATAAAGCAGCGCACATCAGAGCAAGCAGCCCCAACTGGACTAGGGCCTCTGGAATATAAACAGCCAAGCTCCCAGAGAGTGAGTGACCAGAGTAAGTGAACAGGGGGAGCAAAAAGGAGTTTGGCAGAGGAGTTGTTGTTGTGGAAGAGGAGACAGAGAAAAAGCAGAGGCAAAGCAGAGCCAGACCTGCACTAGCCCAGCCAAAAGTCTTTTGTTTTTCACAGAGACGTTTCAGATTAGCTGGTTGATGTTGGCTAACTGAAGGGGGTGGCCTGATCATCTAGCAGCAGTCGTGTGGGTGGGGTTCCTGACTCCAACCAGAGCAGATCATGCTGCCCCAGCTGGTCCAGGGCCTCTGGAATATAAGCAGCCAAGCATCCAGGGAGCAAGGAGAGCAAACAGGGAGAGCAAACAGGAGATTGGCGGAAGAGTTCAGTGGGGGAGGTGTGTAACATTTTTTCTCCCTTTCTATCTCTTTTTATTTCACCTTAATTCCCCCTCCCTGAGCATGTGCAAACACATCCACATGCGTGCGTGCATGCTTGCACCACACATACATATGCACAGAGAGAGAGAGTGAGAGTTGTTTTCTTCCTTGTAGTACACTCCCATTTACTATTAGGGCTCTGTTGCTAACCTTAATGAATTCAAAAGCATGCATTGTCACAACAGGCCTCCCAAAGAGAGAATCACAGTGGGCCAAGGAGACTCGAGAGTGGTGTTGGCCTACAACAGCTGCATACCAATAGGCCTGTTACATGAAAAGGTGAGAGCACCGGAGCAGTGAGTGTTCATCCTCCAGGTAACAAAAGCAAACAAAGAGTTTTTAGACAGAGCGGAGGAGCTGCAAAAGCTAAGGATACTCCAGAAGTAAGAAAAGCATCACCAAGCTGAGACAGCAGAGGAGAAGCCTGAGGGATGGGAAAATGAGGAAACTTGCTGGAACAGGGTGACAGATGCAGCAGACCTAGAAAACACTCTGCACCAGTAGAACCAATGGAACTCTCAAACTGCTTTATCCTACTTGAGGAAGGGATGTGTGAGAAACCTACTGAGAATGGACTACATGACACACTGTGTAACTCTGACAAAAGGCCAATTAAGAATGGAAAATGATACCAAAGTTTGCTATACCAAAAGGGGAAAAGTGATAGTTGTGAATAGATAGATAGATTCATGAGAAAGTGACCATGCAATACTTGAATTCTCAATTATAAAGGAGACAAAGGGTAACTGAAGCCAAACATGTACCCTGGACTTTATTAAAGCCAACTTTAATAAATTCTGAAAAATGATATGTGAAATGCCATGGCAACACACCCTTAAAGGAGCCCAAGAGGGGAGAGTAATCTTGAAAAAGAAGATTCTCCAAGCACAACTATGAACAATTCCATCAAGAAAAAAGTGTAGAAGACAGCAGAGCAAGTCCACATGGCCCCACAAAAGCGGGGAGCCTAAAAGAAAAAAAGCACATGTACAGGAAGTGGAAGCCAAGCCAGACCACAAGGAAGAGTATAAAAATAGCAAGAAGCTGCAGGGATGCCATCAGGAAGGGTAAAGCAGGAAATGAAATGAGAGTAGCAGGGGATGCTAAGCACAACAAGAAAGCCTTCTTCGGATACATCTAGACAAAAAGAGTTTGGTGGTGGGGGAGGGGGGTGGATCGTACTCAAAAGGAATGTCTTGATGGTACAAGTGTTGACAATACTGCTAGTTAGCAAGGCAGGAACATGAAGGAGAGCTTCAAAAAGAGGTGATAAGAGGAATTCGATGTAAGAGGAACCTGCATAGGAAATGGACACTTGATCTCATTTTTTCACTGGGTAACCTCCCAAAAGGGCAAAGGGAACGATATGGATGTAATCTACCTAAACTTTAGCAAAGTTTTTGACAGAGTGCAACACATTCTAATAAGCAAATTAGCAAAATCTGGATTAGATAGAAAACTATTAGGAGGATCCAAAATTGGCTGCTAAATAGAACACAAAGAGTGCTCATCAATGGCACCTTCTCAAATTGGACAGAGGTAATTACTGGGATGCCACAGGGTTCAGTCCTGGGCCCAGTGCTCTTCAACATCTTTATTAATGATTTAGATGAAGTACGAGAAAAGATAATCAAATTTGCAGATGATACAAAACTGGCTGGAATAGCAAACACCCTAGAAGACAGAATGAAGACCCAGGGCAATCTTGATAAACTTGAACACTGGGCTCAAAGCAACAGAATGAGTTTCAATAAGGAAAAGTGCCAAGTCCTCCACCTACAAAAAAGAAACCAAAGACATCAATACAAGATGGGGAATACGTGGCTCAACAGAACTGAAAAAGAAAAAGATCTCAGAGTAATTGTGGACAAAAGGCTATATATGAGCCAACAATGTGATGCAGCCACCAAAAGGGAAAATGCTATCTTGGGATGCATTAACAGAAGTATTACTTCCAAATCATGAGTAGTAGTAGTTCCTCCATACTCCTCACCAGTCAGATCTCACCTGGAATACTGTGTCCAGTTCTGGGCACCAAGATTTAAGCAAGATGCAGGAAAATTAGAAAGGGTGCAGAGGAGGGCTGGAAAAAAGTTCCAGGGTTTGGAAACACTGCCGTATAAGGAGAGACTGAGAGAACTGGGCATGTTTAGGCTTGATCAGAGAAGACTGGGGTTCGGGGACATGATAAAGGTAAAGATTTCCCCTTGACATTAAGTCCAGTCATGCCTGAGTCTAGGGGGCGGTGCTCATCTCCGTTTCCTAGCTGAGGGAGCCAGCGTTTGTCCGCAGACAGTCTCCGTGGTCTTGTGACCGGCATGACTAAATACTGAAGTGCACGGCAGGCTGTTACCTGCCCACTGAAGTGGTACCTTTTTATCTACTTGCATTTGCATGATTTCGAAGTGCAAGGTTGGCAGGAGCTGGGACGGAGCAACGGGAACTCACCCCATTGTGCAGATTCGAACCAGCGACCTTTCGATCTACCAGCCCAACAGCACAGCGCCAACCACTGTGCCACCTGCAGTCCCCGGGGACATGATATCCCTCTATAAATACCCCAAAGTCTGTCACAAAGAGGAAGGTCAAGATCTTTTCTTGCTGGTGCCAGAGTGTAGGACACAGAATAATCAATGCAAGTTGCAACAACTCAAATTCAGGCTGGACATCAGGAAAAGCTTCCTCACTGTTTGAGCAATACAACAGTGGAAACAGCTGTCTAGAGAGGTGGTGGGCTCTCCCACACTAGAGACATTCAAAAAGAGACTGGGCAGCCATCTGAGTGGGATGGTGCAGCAGCAGGGGGTTGGACTCGATGGCCTTCATGGCCCCTTCCAACTCTAATATTCTATGGTTCTATGGATTACACTGTAATGACACATACCTTGCCTGTCCCTTCCTAATTCTTGCATATTTGAAAAATACTGAAGTGTTCTTGTTTAATACCAAATATAACATTACTCAGTATCCACAACCCACCCATTCCTCTGACTTCTAGCACCTCAGAGAAAGGGAAAAGAGAGTATTTCATAGGCAGGGGGTAGTGGGGGAGACTGTAATCTATTCTTAGATTTCTCCAGTGTCATCCCCTCCCTTCCAAAGGAAAGAAAGCTTGTCTTGCAAAAGACACAATTCAGGAGGATGTGTTGCCATGGCTGCAAAGGGACAGAGAAGGTATTTTAACCCCTGCTGAAACTTTAGGGTTATCTACAGTCTCAAGAAAGTGGATCTGAGAAATCTTCCTAGAAACCACAGAACTGCTCTTTCTAGGAATGGTTTTATACAGATTTAGATAGGAAACATCCCCACAAACAATTCCTAGCATGTGCAGCCTCAATTCCACATTTGTGTGCATGACTATTTGTGAAAATGAGAATTACCAATGTGAATTTCTTTGCTATATCTTAACATTGAAAACGTGTGAGTGAAAGAGAGAGAATACAACATTTTTGGCACAAGTTTATATTAATAATTAACTTATTGGGCTTTCTCATTGATTCCATATCAAATGGGTATCAATAAGTAAAGAAATTTGTCACTGTTACCTACCATCAAGTGATCTCCATCTTTTAGCCACCCTATGAATGAATGTACTGCAGCATGTTCTGTCCCTGAGCACTAGGTTGTCATCACATTCTGGAATTGTTTTTCCCAGTTATTTTAAAGCATCAACAAACAGAAGATGAACTTGCATGAAAACTTATGTGCAGAAGTGAGCCAGTGTCACTTCTACTGACTCTAAGGTTGATGAGGAGCAAACATTTAAAAAAAAAAAAATCAATACAAGTTAAAGGAATAAAATCCACCAGAACAGCTATGGTGGCCATTTTTCAAGACTTTCATGCCTAATGCTTTTCCTTTTGCTGTGAAAAGTGAAGGGAGTACCTCAGGGTTTTCTAGGATAAATATTCATATAGATCTGCCCAGTGCAGTCATCTTTGCAAGCTTTTCCAAGGTTGGACAGAGTTCTCATGGGTTTGGATCCCTGCCATATTCTCTTGACTGGTGCCACAGAGAGATTTGCAAATAGGCAAACATCTGTCCTTTTGGAAATGATGTTCCTAGGTAGATAGTTGAAGGAAACTTGAAATGCCAGTGGATCAAATGTGCTGATTATTTCTGGTGACTGAGGAATTTTGACTGCCCTTTCTAAAGTTGTCTCCCTTGTGTTCAAACATTTTTGATATAATTGTGACAGTGATGGATACTTGTGCTTCAAGTTATGCTAAACAAATAAAATACCATTTCAGTATGTAAATAGCATTATTGCTATGAATTAGTCATCTTCTACTCCAATGCAGTTTTCTCCTTCTTCAAAAATAGAAATATACACATATATAAAATATCACTCTGAAGAAGCACTGGAATATTTATAAAAACAATTCATAAAATCAAATCTTATTAAATTAAATCCTGTTAGTGCTTGATATTTGTCAAACGAATAACTGTTCATTGCTGAAGGGGCCACCCTGACTTTCAATAAGACTAATGAATTCTGTTTGTAGAATGTTATCTACACTCTTCTGCTCCTAGGAATTATAACAATCTCTTACATTTTCTCTTTTCTTTAAATTATATTATTTTCATCTCACTTCTTCCTTATATATTTGATTAGAAGATCCAGTTAGTCTTATTATGTGGATCAGCCATTAACAAACAGCATAGCTATGAAAGTCCTACTAGACACCTACTAATATCAATTGTTTGCTATATTCCTTTATATCATTGCTGTCTATATATTGTTATACCCATTTATGGAGAGATAACAAGTTTTCTAATGCATATGTTAGTGGCTTACAAAGTATGAGAAATGCATGGATTGAATTTACAATTACATGGTCATCTTTCATAACAAAGCATGGGGGATGACCATATGGATGGTAAGAATTGTTTGTCTAATTTGTGTGCATTTCAGTTTGTTTACTTGAGTGCAGAATTCCAGAGAATAACTAAGGTGAATAAGAAGGCCTTCTTTAATGATCAGTGGAAAGAAATAGAGGAAAACAATAGAATGAGAAGCCTTTGATTATGTGGATCACAACAAATTGTGACAAGTTCTAAAAAAGATGGGAGTACATGGAACCACTGATTGGTTCAAAATTGGGAAAGGAGTATGGCAAAGGTGTATATTGTCTCCCTGCTCATTTAACTTATATGCAGATCACATCATGAGAAAGGTGAGGCTAGATGGATCACAAGCCAGATTTAAGATTGCTGGGAGAAATATCAACAACCACAGATATGCAGATGATACTACTCTACTGGCAGAAAGTGAAGATGAACTAAAGAGCCTCTTGATGCAGGTGAAGGAGGAGAGCGCAAAAGTTGGCTTGAAACTCAACATTAAGAAAAGTAAGATCATGGCATCCAGTCCTCTCACTTCCTGGCAAATAGATGGGGAAGAAATGGAGGTAGTGACAGATTTTATTTTCCTGGGCTCCAAGATCACCGCAGATGGGGACTGCAGCCAAGAAATTAAAAGACGCTTGCTCCTGGGGAGGAAAGCTATGGCAAATCTAGACAGCATACTAAAAAGCAGGGACATCACTGCTGACAGAAGTTCATATAGTCAAGGCTACGATTTTCTCAGTTGTAATGTATGGTTGTGAGAGTTGGACCATAAGGAAGACTGAGCCCCAAGGATTTGATGCTTTTGAATTATGGTGTTGGAGAAGACTCCTGCGAGTCCCTTGGATTACAAAGAGATCAAATCAGTCAATCCTAATGGAAATCAAGCATGACTGTTCTCTAGAAGGATAGATATTGAAGCTGAAGCTCAAATATTTTGGCCACCTGATGACAAGGAAGGACTCATGGGAAAAGATCCAGATGCTGGGAATGGTTGAAGGCAAAAGGAGAAGGGGATGATGGTGGATGAAGTGGCTGGTTTGATTCACTGGTGCAGTGGATTTTGGGGTAGGAGAGCCTGGTGTGCTCTGCTCCATGAGGTTGTGGAAAGTTAGGCACAACTACATGACTAAACAACAACTTGAATGGAGTATATGCAAATATTTCAGAACTCTGAATGCATTATGGCTTAGATCCAACAGAACTTGGGGCACATGGGGGCACAGTGGAGACGGGAAGTACGTTCTGTCTGTGGTTTTCTTGTTGATGCTTGTTGAACAGCATCAGTGCAGCCAGTTTTCTGACCAGTGTTTCTGGGAAGTTGTTATCTGTAATTACTTCAAATTGTCCTTCTGTGTGGGCCACCTGTCTTTTTTGTCATAATGATGGACTCATTGGCAAGGCTCAGCAGTTCATAATCTAGTTAATATACCTTCTGTTCAAACATCAACTTGATCACATTGCTATTGCCTTGTAACACTGTCATTCATAATTTTATTTTATATCTATGCCAGAAGTAGAATTCAGGGAGACTCTAAGCTGACACTTGGAGCATTTTCATCTGGTAAAAGGTGAAGTTTGCACAGCTGACACAAACACTGAAAAATGTAACTGACATATTGATTAGGAAGAATAAAAAACCTCTCTTCATAGAGTTCCCATCAGCAATGCAGGCAATAAGTGTGCTTGGAATCCTTCAGTGGTGAGAGTCAGAAACATTGGGAGAACCCATCAAAACAAGGGAAATTCACTGCTGGGTCAGACCAAGGATCCATCTAGTCCAGCATTCTGTTCATATAGTAGCCAATCAGCTGCCCACAGGAAACCCACAAGCAGGACATGACTGCAGTAGCACCATCTCACCCTTGCTCTTCAGCAGCTGCTCTATATAGGTATTCTGACTGTGCTTGTGGAGGAAGCATACAGCCATCAGCCATTTCTAGCCTTATCCTTGACGAATTTGTCCAATCTGCTTTTAAAGCCATCCTAATTGGTGGCCATCATTACATCCTGAGGAAGTGGATCCATCATTTATCTATTAACTCTGTGAAGGAACTCTTGTTTTATCTGTCCTGAAGCTTCCATGAATCAGCTTCCTGGAACAATCACAGATTCTGATAGTATGAAGAAAAAAACCATTGCTTTCTCTCCATTTTCTCCACACCATGCACAATTCTGTGCACTTGCATAATTTCTACCTGTATTTACCATTTTTCTAAACAAAACAATTCCCAGTGTAATCTTTCTTCATACAGGAGTTGTGCTATCGCCATTATAATTTTAATTGCTATTCTGCATTTTCCAACTTCTATAATAACTTTCTAGGATGTGGTGGCATAGGTACCCACAGCTTCCTCAAGTCTTCTCAGCTACAGTTCTATTTCCTCTTGCCCAACTCAGAACTTTTTCTAAAGCAGGACATGAAGAAGGAACTGGTAGATGAGAGAATTAGTCCCAGGCTGGTTCTTTTTGACTATTATTGAATTCTTATAAAAAGACCAAGCATTTTCTGACATTTCTCCAAAATGCTTAGAATGATATACTGGGGTATAATTATTGTGAACATGTACTATGTGTGTGTGTGTGTATATATAATTTTTTTTATTAAAATTTTAAACTAACACCAAAAACATCAAACATCACATACATCGGATTTACTGGTCAAACCCCTACTACATATTTTTTAAACATTCTAAAGTCAAATTCAAATCAATTTATAATAATTTGAAAACATCTCTTACATCAAGTCCCATTTCTCCAGCCAGTTATAGAAAGAATCCCAAGTTCGATAGAAGTCAGTATCCTCTTTCTCCTTCAATGATTAAGTCAATCCATCCATTTCTGCGCAGTCCAAGATCTTTCTTACAATCAATCCATCGGTGGGTAGTTACTATGTATATATTTTATCTATTGTTGGACATGTGGGATTCTAATCAGTGTCTAATCTAATCTGAGTGAGATATTGGCAAGTATGTTACCAATTTAGGACAAAGGGCACCCTCCCTGCACTTACATCTTTACTGTGTTGGTAGAAAAATAAAACTGGACATTAGAATGTTGGAACAGAAACAAATATTTGCAGAATCTCACCTGGTGACAGTCACTTGCAGATGGCACTGCTCACATTAGTAGCTGGTTACACCAATGCTCATTTATTTATTATTTATTTATTTAGAGTCTTTGTATGTCGTCCCATCGCATAGCCTTGGGACAGCTTACATAAAATAAAATAAAACATAATACAAATAAAATCCAGATCCACCCTGGCTGCAGATTAAAACCTATAAGCTGATGTTAAAAATTATTAAAATATTGTTGAAATAAAAAGGTCTTAGCCTGGCACTGAAAAACAAATAACGATGGCACCAGGCGGACCTCTCTGGGGAGCGCATTCCATAGGCGGGGTGCCACCACAGAGAAAGCCCTCTTCCGGATACTTTGCCTCCTAATGTCTTTCACAGAGGGTTCATGGAGGAGGGCCTCTGCTGCCGATCTCAGTGGGCGGGAGGGCAAATACTGAAGAAGTTGTTCCTTTAGGTATCCAGGTCCCAAGCCGTTCTGTGAGCTCATGACAAAGAGCTCACAGCATTACATTGCTTTGCTCATGTGGATATATGTTTTCTGAAATGGCATAGTCAGCTGTTGTGTAGAGATCATACGAATTGCTGTTTTTTTCTGATGAGGAAACAAGAGTACAAGGAGCATGTTTATGCTTCAAAAGAGTCATGGGCTTGAAGACTTTTAAAAATTTCCCAGGTTTTTAGCCCTTCAGTTTTAAAAATTGTGTAAGTGTTAGAAACTGCTTTCTTTCTTTTTATTCTTATTGTCCTGGTTATCTTGGTTACTACTTGGGTTTAGTTCTTTTTTAAGCATATCATTTTTGCATTATATTTACTATGATATTTTATGGTTTCAAACATTGTCACGTAAACTGCCCAGAGAATGTCACTTAACAGATTATAAAAAATGTAATAATGGAAAATTTCTTTTGTTGGGAATGAATGTTGAGAAGCTGACTACCAAGATGATGTCCCCATGTTTAAACTTGTGTAGTAGAATGTTTTTCACAAAGTTCCAGACAACATGGTTGCTGAAGGAAATGTATGAAGGGTAACAACCATGTATGATGAATACATGATGGCCAGAGGAAGGACTTCACCATAACCTCTCACATTGTGCATATCTCTGCCCCTGCCTCTGCCTCTCAGTATCCCATGATTTTTCTCTTCAAGTCTTTGAAACTGCCAAGAGATTTTTTGAAGCTCTTTGGTCTGCTGATTCCCTTGGTGATTACAATAGCTTCTAATTGTTTTTTATGAAGCTCCTTGTGTCTTTGGAGGCTATGCACAATCTTGCTATAAGAAAGTGACACCATCACATTATGTCATTGCCCTTACTACAGTCCCATAGATAGTTAAATTTTCTTAGCTCATTTCTCTAGTTTCTACTCTGCACAAGTATGCCAGCTCATGTTGTCATAGTAACATGAATATTGATGTACAGTTTTTCTAAATGATCAAACCATCTTACTTTCCCCTATAAATGTATACTTTTGTCTCTTAATTCTGCAGTATTACCTTGAATTCCCTCAGGGTGTTACCATCCAATATTCTATCCAATACTTTCCATTGTTGGGAAGTCTTTCCAGCAATGTCTCTGTCTGTTCAAACTGGTCCTCACTATGTGTGTCTCTGGAAGTAGAACAACTATGGTGCTAGACAACATATCTAACTCAGAACTTGCATGTGCTTTGAGTCTCTATGTCAATTGTGACATTGCTACATCATGGAACACTCCTGTGGAGTGGGTCCACAGTTAGTAAGTGGCACCTAAAATAACCAAAATGCTTCTGAAAGTATCAAACTTATGGTTATTGTACCAGAAGCCAGGAGAGGATGACCTATATAGTCACACTATACTTCCTTATGCTCCAAATTCTATATCTCTCCCATTCTTCAAGTTATAATTAATTTTAAGATCCAGTGTGGTATGGTGGTTAGAGTGTTGGAATGGATACCAGGCATATCTGGGTAGTCCCCACTTCACCATGAAGTTTGCTGACTTTGGGCCAGCAGTTCATTTTCAGCCTAACCTACTGCACAGCATTGTTGTTGTGATGATAAAATGGAGCTATGTAAGCTATCTTAGGCTTTTTAAAAGAGGGGGGAATTGTAGGATATAAATGCAATACAGTAATAAAAATAAAAATGGGAGGGGGAGGAATAAATCTCATTTAATGCATGAACTAAGAAAAAATCCAGATATCCCTTTTCAGGGTAAGCCACACCAAAGTAAGAAAATCTTTTGACTGTTTTCAAGTAGCACCATCATGTTCCAATTCCTTATCATCAGTTGGGTAGGCTATGATGAATGGGATTATTGTTTCATCAAATTCTCACTTAATTTTCCCCATCCAAAAATGTTTGAAATAAATTATCCTATATATTCATACAGTGTTCCAGTTTTTGCATTTCCACAAGACAACTGAATTTCTGGTATTAAGTCATTAAAATCTACAAGTAGTTATTAGATGTGCATCAATGCTCACCAGAAGATAGTTATTTTGTGTCCAATATTACCTTTAATACATAGCAAGATTTTTTTTCCAGTATTACTGTGCAATTGCACCAGATACAGGATACAGATGGGTTAGTAATACCCTAAATAAAATATTATCTGACTTGATAACTTTCCAAGATATCACCCTGTTTCTCCCTGCCTTCCCTCACCCAGCTTTTATATAAAAACCAGCAAAACAAGTTCTGAAGTGCAAATTAAACAAAATGGCATCAATTAAATTATTGTTTATATATTTTGGATAATGTGTCTAATATGAATGTATAACATATTCAAAGCCGTATTATCATAATTATATATAAACTAATTAAGTAGTGAGGGTATGATTGAGAGGGGAGGAGATTTATGTAAGCTACCCTAACCCTTTAAAGGAAAAATAGCAGGATATAAATATGAATAAATTAATAAACATAAGATCCTTTCTCCAGAATAATGCAATTAAAACTCTGGTAATGCCATTATTCTTTTTATTTCTGTACCATCATAGAATGTATGTAAGAAAATATTGCTACAATAATAACATACAAATTCAGTAAAATGCATCATAAAATTTCAATATACAAATGCAAGCACTTAGCAAGCAGCTTGCAAAGGACACAGATAGTAGAAAGCAGAGAGAATAATCCCATCAACTTATGGACTGAATAGAACTACAGCACTTTTATAGTTTCTCAACATTAATTCTGTAATCAGTACTTCACTATCTCATGAATATTAGACTAATACGGCAGTGATAGATATTGCAGTTGAAATGATATTAATTGAGGTTCATTTCACATTCCATAGTTCCCTGTAATACAATCAGGGTATGGGACATTATTATACCAAGAAAGGAAGAAAAGCTTTATGATGCACCTTATCTTTTTCAGCCGCTCCAAGGTTATTAATTTAAACACACTGGATGTGTACAACAGTTGGAAAGCTGGCAGTCTTCATTGCCTCAGATGCTAGGGAAAGCAATTCTCACAGGACCACCTTAGACATGGTAGATTAATTTTTCCAGGCAAGATAAGCTGTGGTTTCTACATGATTATACTTTTTCCTCTAACTAAATGAATGCAGAGTATAAGCAACATAAATTACGTAGGGAACAACTACTATATATGAATTGTTGACAAGCACCCCATCTAATTTATTAATTTGCAGATACTCTGACACTCTGCATTTCAATGGATTTTTAGTTATGCTGAGTGCATATTTATTTATTTATTTACATATATTTATAGGCTGCCTATAATTGCTGAGGACTTCCTAGACGGCTTACAAAGTACAATGGCATGGAAATTATGGTAATGGAAAGTGAGACTATCCTTCTGCAGAAACTATTTCAATTGAATTTATTTTTTATACTAAACATACTGTTAATACCAATACTTTATGGCGTAAATAATCAGAATGCAGTATGAATTTCAAAAGCAAATATGTACAGTTCTATTCTGATCCCATATGTGTCCTTGGTTAAAATAGTGTGACATAAATTAATGCCATAGTCTTATGAGCCAGTACATCAGCTCATAGATTAGAATTCATGGATGAAAAGGCTACTAGGAGTCAAAGCAAGCCAGGGCACAGACAAATTTCTCCGAAACAGTTGCTTGTGACCAAGTGGGGGAAATGCTCTTGACAAGCTGCAAAATGTGGTGGAATATGCAGAACCTTACATTTGCTGATGTAAAGTTCTTTTAAAAATCCCTTATGAAACATTGCAGGAATCAGGACAGTACAAGCGATGTCAAATGATACGGAATCTCCCTTATGACACATGTTCTATGTAGGGTTAACGTAGCATTATATCTATTTAGGGTTAACGTAGCATTGTAGCACAACTTTACATGAGCCTCTTCTTATCAACAATTATATAACAAAACAGTATGTACAATTATAATAACATACTACAACCCATGCACCCAAGACCCTGGCAACAGCACCAATACAATACAAAAACAGCTACAAAGCTGTACAGCAGCAAAGTTCAAGTGTCCTTTTGAATCCAAACTCAAACAAAAGAATTCAAAATGTCCTCTTCAACTCGTCTGAGTATCCACAACACAGAACAGTGAGCAATATGTGCAGAACCTTCAGACTAGATGGCCTGCAAGATCCCTTCTGACTCACTCTGTTTCCATATTTCAAAATCCTGGAATAAAATGCCAATTCAATTGTATATACATGAATCCACTATGTGGATGTGAACAAACCCAACACAAACATGTAGGAATTATGCCTAGACCAAGTTGGCAAGGGCCATAGTGACAACAGCAGCTCCTACCTCTTCAGCTTCCCTGCTCTTTTTAGAATCAAATTTCTTACAGCCCCACTCTTTCTTAGTCCTACCCCTTTGGGCTGTACCAATATTTTATTTTTATTTATTTGGAAATTTATAGGCCTCTATAATATTTTATAGAGGTTACATTAACATTTTTAAAAAATGATTTTATTTTAATAACAGTAAAGTATAGAAAGAAGAGAGAAAAAAGCTAGAAAAAGAAAAAAAAAGAATATAAAAAATTTACAAAGAAACACCAAAGGGTCTTGAACAAATATTACCCAGAATATCAAATATTTAAGGAAAATTGCTGTAAGTCAACAATTTCTATTCTTTCTACATTATTATATTTTTGCATTTAATTAACATTCATTGTAACATTAAACAAGGTTAATTTTCTAATATCACATTTATCCTTTCCTTATTATCCCTTTTCTCCAACCAATCTTTTAGACTAAAAACTTGTTTTTCTTTCAATATTTTTCTCAAACTACCTCTCAAGTTTTCTGGAAATCCTTCCATTTTAATGAATGGAATTAGTGGTGAGATTGTTGAAACAAATCTTACTGTATATTTATCCCAAATTTGCACCATATGTTAAAGAAAGATGTTTTCTATCTTTCTTACAATCTTCTTATCATCCTGTTCAAAAATGTTTAGAAGGTTTGTTGGTGTTCTAATTCTGCCCATATTATCTTTTCAGGCTGCAATATAATGTCTGGTATATATCTCATTGGACTTGCTACATAATATAATTAAATATTTAATTACCTAATCCTTTAATTTTTTGTGATTTATACCAATTTTCTTGCCAATCCTTGGTTTCTTATCCCCATATCAAAATTTATTAATCATATTTTGCCAGCCTTCCCATTCTTTTCCTAATATCTTAATCAATAACATCCTGAATAAAAAGTAATATTTGTAAAATTTTCATTTTACATACTGCTTCTCTACCAAACTATGATAATCCTGTTTTCCTAAATTGATGCATTTTGTCCTTTATTTCAGATTTCAGTATATCAAATTTATTCTTTTTTAAACATTGGGGTTTTAAAAAATATTTACACCTAAGTATTTAATAATTTACATATCTTAATTTGAAATTTCTTCTTAATTCCCTCCTTTTCTTTATTGTAGTTAAGCAACATCATTTCAAATTTATCCCAATTAAACTGATGGTTAATGGACTAAAGAAGGAATGAAGAAAGATGGTAAATGTTGAGATCTTATTAAATTTGAAGAGATTATTTTATATGCAGGGAGAAACCAAGATATTATGCAAACAAGAGGGATAATAAGTGAGATCTTTAAGATTTTATTAGATATGAAGGACTAATATGACCCGCTTAAGGTTTCATGAAAAATAGATTTAGGAAGGGATATAAGAATAGCAAAAAGATGTGAGATAAGAGAATAGTAAAAAGCATGTCAATTAGAATTAAGCATTTTTTTTACAAATTTGTATGGGAACAATAGATGGCAAAAGAAGAAGGGGACGGTAGAGAATGAGGTGGCTAGATGGAGTCACTGAAGCAGTTGGTGTGAGCTTAAGTGGACTCCATGGTGGAGGACAGGAAGGCCTGGAGGAATGTTGTCCATGGGGTTGCGATGGGTCGGACACGACTTTACGACTAACAGCAACAACAATATCATGGAAAAGGTAACTGACACTGCTAAAACTATATTATATGGATAATAAATACTCCAATATATGCTGGAAATATGATCAGAAAGGGTACCTATTTCTATATGTGGTGGGAATATGGAAATATTAGGAAATTTTGGTAAATGATTTTTAAGGATATTAGTGAAATATTTAATTTAGATATTGAAGCAGAACATGGAAATGCATTATGGTCAGTATTTTATGAAAAGAAATGGAAATAGAATATTTAATAATTAAAAACAAATTTATTTACAGTTATAAAATTAATAAAAGCTAGGAATTGGAAGGAAAATGGAATTTACTATTAAGTGAATAGTAAAAAAAGAAATCTGGAATATAGTTGTTAATGATGTTACTATGTAATATTAAGGTGAAAAAGAAGGTTGACAAAAAAGAACAATTTTAATGATATTTGGTGGTGATTGAACATGTATCAATAAAAGGGAAGGATCCTCTTCATAGTCATACTCAATTTCAAAATATCTATTAATGTATGATCCATAATTCTTATCAAACCTATATCGGAATTATATACCCTAGAAAAGAGGTCCTTTGATACAAATATATAAATAATCCTTTCTTGATACCTTCTACCTCCTGCAAGACATTTAAAAATTGTATCTGAACAACATCTGACCATAAGTATTCAGTAGTGTATAATATTCTTCTCTCATTTCACATTGTAGTACAAAATATCTACCTTTCACAAGTTTCTTAACTTCTTTAATTTTAAAATCAGCTTTCTTAGATATAATAATTGCTACATCTTTGAATTTTGAACTCCCATATGCTTTTTCATAAATCTCAGACCATGAGCATCTTAACTCATTAGCATCTTTTTATGAGTTTCTTGCAGAAATACAATATCAGCTCAATCATTAACATTGCTTCAATACTTTTTTTTGCTTATATTTCCCAGACATTTAACATTCAAAGATAATACTGTCATTGTTTTAGTCATGTGACTTCATCTTAACATAGCCTTGTGGTGCCTTACAGTGTGCACCCCCCACCATCCTTACAAAATAAGAATAAAAATAAAGAAAATATACCACTACCAAAAATAAAAACAAAACCAAATAGCACATACTTGTAAAAACCCATCATCACCCCCCCACACACAGACCCACACACACATTCTTACCTAAACTATTCCCCTTCTTCCCCCAGAGAAATCCCCTGGGCAATCCCTCAGCCCAAAGCTGAAGGAAGAATGGGTGGGAACTCCCAGCCATCTCAACCACCAATATCCCCCTCCCCCTCCCCCTCCCCCTCCCCCTCCCCCTCCCCCTCCCTTTGTCCCAGATTAGTTATCTTATGTTAAGTACTACTTGGAGTTGCTATTCCACTATTTCTTATTTCTATTCCCTTTGTAAAATTGTTATATACAAGGTGTGTCCAGAAAATGATGAGAATGAATTCCTTGCACTCAAAAAGTTCTCTGTGAAGGAAGAAACTGGCCAAGGTCACTTGGGGTGGGGTGCCAGGTATGCATCAGAACACCGATCAGTTGCATTCCAGCCCTTTCAGAGTGGAAACATTCTTTTTCGTGACACCCTGTTCAAGTGCCTCATGTTAAGAATAATGCAAGTTTGGAACAGTGGTACGAAATAAAATTATGTGAAATTGGGTAAAAGTGCATCAGAATCTTTGGAAATGGTGAGGAAAGCTTATGGAGAAGCTGTGCTATCATCTGCACAACTATACTGATGCCACAAGTTGAGATCGACTCAACTTGGATCCTTCATCATAACAATGTTCCGAGTCACAGTGCTTTGGATGTCAGAGTTTTTGGCTAAAAAACACATCACAGTGCTTCCCCATCCACCCTACAGCCCTGACTTGGCTCCTTGTGACTTTTTCATCTTCCCAAAGATGAAGAATGGTTTGAAAGGTCACCATTTTGGTAGAGTGGATAATGTCCAAAGACCCACTATGCAGGCTCTGAACACCATCCTACTTGAGGACTTCCCGGGATGCTATGAAGAACAGAAAAATTGCTGGGAGCACTGTGTACACTCACAAGGTGCATACTTCGAAGGAGATAATGTTCAAATGTAAAATGTTTCAATAAAGAATTTTTAAAATATCATTTTCATTACTTCCTGGACACACCTCATATATATTTATCATTCTTTTTCTATGTACTATTCCATATTTTAGCTTATATCTAACCTACTTAATTTAATGGTAATATGAGAGGTAGAAGACATAACATTGAATATATTTAAATAGGCTGCTCCATAACACAAAGTAGCTATCTAAACTTAACCTTCGTTATTGAATTAATTCATTGTCTCATGCTTTGATCATTAGACTCATTCAAAATACACTGCTATAAATCTTATATTATTTAGTTAACCTTACCCTACTATTTTTATAACTTTATATCAAATCTTATAACAGTTACAAATTTCTTCTACAATTTTAACACTTGATTTGAATTTTTGATGCTTGATTAAAACTTGATTCAATCTATGAATCCTGCAAAGAAATGACTTCTTTATCTAATTCAGATATTTTTGTGCCCTGATGATCCAACTGTATTATATTAGCCATTGTCTAATTTAATATAATTTCTCTGTATTCGACTTTCTCTGTTTCTTGGAGTCTCATGTCCACAGCCATTTTTTGTTTCTTCAGGCTCGAGGCAAAAAAACAAAAAACAAAAAACAAAAAACAAACAAGCATTGCCACCTTTAATTTGAGTAATAATGTTTTGAAATTTGAGTTCTCCATCATCTTTCAGATAGTTCAGTTATTTAATTTTTATTGTTCTCTTCTAACACTTTCTTAACATCCATCAACTTCTCCCTCTCATCTTCCCCCATATCTCCACCTCCTCTTTGAAGTTCCTCTTCTCTGTCACCCACAACTGCTCTTGAGTAAGATTCTTTATCAGACTTTTTATTAGAATGTGTGATAGAAAGATTGAACTCAGATGGTTTTACTGGTTTCTGAACTGGCTGGATCTGAAGCATCAAGTTTTCATCATTACTACTGTTCTACTGCGTTTGAAAAAAATCCCATATGTCTTGAGTTTCTTCAGGTTGTTTTCCAGCTCTCTTTTTACATTTCACCTAATTTTTCTACAGTATCAAAAAGCTTTTGTCTTTTTAAAAATTCTTTTAGTAGCTGTTTGAGTCTCTCTTGGAAGTCCTTGAGACTCCTGCATGAGCTTCTCAAAGTCCCCCCTCCCCCGCTCTTCTTACTAAGATTTCATTCTTTTAATTTTGGAAATGCATACTTTTATGTCAATTGAACATTTCTTGTTTAGGGCAAACAAAACATTCTTAATTTCTTGTTTTAGGCATCAGCCGGGTTGTTCAGGGAGCAGCTGATTCTGCTGTTCGAAATCCTTGCAAGATTTTGAACCGTAATTAGTAAGCATATAAAAATGGGTGCTTCCAATTCTGGCAAGGAAATCTGCTTGGATTCTACTTTACTCATGTCCCCACTCTCTCACATCAGGAAACACATATTCCCATCTCAGAAGCTAGAATCTCTCACACCTTGCTATCAGCCTGAATCAGTGATCAATTGTGCAGTGAAGTTCTTTTGCCTGAGGAATCCACAACTTCTCACTTTAATGTGAACCATCACCCACATACAAATTCAAAACACCTTTAAATATCAGTTAACACCATTGTTGTAAACAACATACCAAAACAAAAACAAGCCACAAGAACAATTCGAACAACAAAGAAGCCATCTTTTTCTTCTCTCTTGTCCTCCTTAGCTTTGACTCAGTCCAATAGAGACTGTTACAGCATTGCTGCTTTAATATATACCAACAAGGATTAAAAAAACACCATTCACAGTCTGGAGGAAAAATAATTCATTTAGTTCATGACATGGCTCTACTGAAATTCTTTTCTTCTTAGGATGAAGGAAACCTATTTCTTTTTCTCCTTTCCCTGGGGAATTAACTTGTGCCTCTGGGACTCTAATCCAGAGATTTCTTTGGTACGCCATCAAATAAAATCTTGGGACTCAAACCCAAGCATCACCAGCTGGCCAGGACAGTGCAGGCAGGACCTGAACCCCTCACTCACAGGATTCAAACCTTTGTTGATTACAGGACTCAAAATTGTATTATTACCCCTTTTCCCTTTTCTGTCCAAAGCACAGACACAAGATTAAGGTTTCTATTGTGGGCATTTTATTTCCAGGGTCTAAATAACCTCTCTGACAGTCACATTGTATACACTCATCTACCAGTTGATCCCAGATCTCATTAGGCTTTCTTAAAGCATGAGGTGCATCTTGTATCTGGGAACCAGTCTCAGGACGTTTGTGGCACTTTTTCCTGCTTTTTTCAATTCAGTTTTGCAGCTTGTGTCCTATTGCTTGGCTGACTCAAAAGTCATAATGTGGTGCATACACAGAATATACAAAGCACATGCAGATACACAGAACAGACAAACAAACACTGAGACATCTGGTAGCGAGGTTTCCTTAAATGAAGAATGTGTACTATATTGCTTCAGAACCAAGTCCATGGCTAGTGAATCAGACAAGTCCCAGTGGAGTTGCCAAATTTGTTGGGTACAAAAAAGAAGTCCTTCTTGTTTGTTGTCTGATTATGAAAGAGACAGGCAACAACTGCAAGTAATTTTATATTAAAAAGACCCTTTATTATAGATGCATGCTAACAATAGACAGTGAGCCCATCTCCAGTTGAGACCAGCTACCATAGCCACCATGCATAGCACATTTATGTTTAGCTCTTTGCAATGAGGAGTAACAAAAAACATCATAGCAGAAAACATTCAGTCACTTTTGTACATGGTTATCTTGACCTACACTTCTCGTGTCCAAACATCTGGCTCCAGTCTTAATTTTACATATTCTTATCTTCTTGGTAGAGGTTTATTTTATACTTTCAACTGTCTTATGTCTCTCTGGTAGAACCCTAAATAACCAACCCTTGTTGTTTGGTCATCAGGAAAAATTAATATTCTTCAACAGGAAAATGAGTTGTAAAATTTAAAAAATGCACACATACCCTTCAGCCACTACATTACAATAAAGGAAGCTCTGAAGCCCTGTACACTGAGAAATTACTTTCCCCCCACCACATACAGACTTTGGATACAAAACCTGTCCCCCACCTCCAAGAAGGATCAAAATAAATAAATCAAAAATCATTGCAGTACAGTTAAAAATACATGTAGGCAAAACAGGTATAAGTATTTAATCTGAGGTGTGGTCACCTTTTATATATATATAAATATAACTATAAATATAAATACTGCCTGCTAATGCTGCTGTGATGGTTGTCTCAGATCATTTTTTACTTTTCAAAATATAATTTTTATTGTTTTCCTTAAAAAAATACAAATAAAGAGAGGAAAAAGTGAAGAAGAGATAAGAATGCCAAGGGATCTTACACAAATCTAACATATAATTGCATAACCAGGTAAATTCTCAAAAAAGCACAGATTTCCGTTTTTCTGTCAATCAGTAGTTTGTTGGGGTTTATATAAAACAATAATTACCATTCTCTAAACCAGTAAGTTTTCCAACAACTTTGGGTCTATTATAAATGATTGCATAAGATTTACATTAAAATATAAATCAACAATATTTTTACAGGCTCTATTTAGTTCAGTATTAATTGAACTGCATATAATAAAATTTCAATTTACATCAGAAAGTGAGGTGCTGCTGTGCTTATGTCCCATTCTGAATTTCCCATAGGCATCTGGTTAGATACTGTGCAAACAGAAAGTTTGGACTAGATGGACCTTTACATTTTGATCTTGCAGGGCTCTTCTCCTTGCTTAACTGTATTAGAGCCACTAATTGTATCAGCTGCATTCTAGTGGTTAAGGTAATTCTATCTTCCATAAATTATCATTTATTATACTCAGTTGAAGTTCTCAGTAGATGCAAACATTAATCTGTCTAGCTCCTTGCTCAAGGAATATTATTCTTCCACAAGAATGCTGGCATTATAGAATAATTAATATCTGCTATATTCCTGTTGTTATTGCAGTTCTCAGTTTCCCAAAAAGAAACCAATTATACTGATAATTCCTTCCATTAGATTACAATACTTTTAATTCTTCTTCTTGAGTCTTTGATTAAATGTTCTTGACTTTCTATCTTGCTTTCCCACATATTTTATCCCTTCAGTTAATTATCACTTTCATTGTGTTGGGTCATCAATACTCTATCGTCATCTAAGACAAACCATCTGCTGTATATAACCTGAAATGCAACATGCTAATTAAGTTTGTGAAACTGGAGACATTCCCCCAACGATCTATCAAGAAAAATACCATTCACACACACATGTATGTAGGAGTGAAATAGTTATTGCTTTTTTGTAATGGGAATATCCATTAAAAAGATGGTGGGAGGGAGAAAAATGCTAGAATTTAAATCAAGACTGATAAAAAATGGAAAATTGCATTAAATATCATACCTACCTAATTTGAAGATATATGAATTCTAGAAATACAAAACTGAGACACTCTGAAACTCAGTAATGACCATTTGTCTCTTGTTTATGAATGTTGGTAATGTGCAATTTCTTTGTGAAAATAAAATAGAAGCAATGAGGAAGATGTAGAGGAGAAAAAAGAAAGTCTGCTAGATAAAGAGTTGAAAGAAAATGAAATTTTATGGCAAGATGACCATTTTATGGGTCTTCTCATAGCTCCTTGCTTCATTCATCAACTAGTCTCAGTTAATAGCAATGTTCTAGTGATTTTATATGTCTGTTGTGAGTTTATTTAATTATAAAAAATAATTCTCCCTGCTGAGACAAAGTATTACAGGATTTCACTTCTCCTTGCCAAAAATCTTTAATGAATTATTCTTTCGGAACAAGGTCCTCACGCTGGTTTAGCCCCAGCCCATTGGTGACTGAAGAAGAGGATTTAAACACCACATTAATAATGAAATATGAAGCGATTTCTCTAGTGTTGGATGACCTTATGACCCACTGACAGTGTTGTTTGAATTCCTAACCCTGAGGTTGGACAACAGCGTCTACCTGAAACAAATTCTATCTCCAATGAAAGTGCTGGATCCACACTCCTTTCTCCCTGTCACAGTCAGTGTGAGAAGAACCACATCAGCTACATCCCCAAGAGTGCAAGAAGTATCTCAGAAAAGGGGCATTTTGGGTAGCACCAACCAGGCACCACCAAGATATGACATACGATATCATCCATCGCCCCCTCTGAAGTATCAGAGTTAAAAAGCAGAAATTGGCCATTATTATTATTTTGCATTTATAGCCTGCCTTTTTTTCCTCTTGTGAGCAAAAATGGCTGCTTTCAATCTTATCTTTACAACAAACCCTTGAAGTAGGTTGGGCTGAAAGGTTCTGACCAGCCCAAAGTCAACTAGTGAGCTTCATGGGGAGTGGAGACTAGAACCTGAATCCTCTGGGTTCCCAGTCCAACATTCTAATCATCACTCCTCAATTGGTTCTTTAAATGTTTTGAAAGGTGTGAGAAGTGATCCTCTTGTAATCTTCAATACTTCCACCTTTCATAGAATGATCATAATCTTCTACATTCAGAGAGTGAATTTCATTGGATTGTGTCATTGGGTTCCTTTTATCTTCTACCCTTCTATTCCTTTTCTTTTTGCATTACATGTTTTATATGGTAAACCTGAGGGCAGGTACTATCTTACTACAGATTTTTGGAAACAAACATGGGAGTATTTTTGGCTGAAGAGTGCAATAAAATCTTTCAGATCAATAAATAAATAATAAATGCTAACAACAACAGTGGGCATTTTTTGCAAACAGTATATAAAATTATCTGCTTTTTGTTTTGCAGTTTGATAAAACTGAATGCTATTCTCTTGTAAAACAATTATTTTAAAAATCATGTAATGATGGGAATGTAGATGCTCTGTTCTGGTTTCTCAAGCTGTGCACTCAGTACCAGGAGTTTAGCATGGAAATGCAATGAAAAAGAATGATACAAATCAACCTCTGCAGTCCTGAATTTGACAAATTTCACAGATTTATAGTAGGTTGAGTGCAAGGAACTATCCAACCTAGTTAATGAATATATGAACTGATGTACAGATCTGAAAAACAGTTCTAATCATACAAGCTTGACAACTCACCTTGAAATCAATTGAGTCTATATTCAAATGAACATATTTCTAGTCAAGCTGAAATGCCATGCAGTACATTTGAGTGAATGTTACACAACCTGAGATATACAGATGCTTGCATTGGTAAGAAAAAAGGCATTGCCTAAATATCACTGGTACAACTGCTGCTGACTCACCAGTACTGAAATGGTAGCATTTCAAATCTAGGTTGCTTTTTTTTTTTTTTTTTTAATGCTTGTCCAAAGGGATGCTTCCACTGTGGTTGAGTGTTGAGTTGGGGTTCCATGTTTTCTCAGCTGTAACTGCTACTACTGCAGTCTTCAGTGCATTCTTCAAGGTAAGAACAGGATTGTCCTCAGTGTGAACACATTCAATCACCCAGCATTATGGAACTGTATGATTCCATGTGGTGAGAACATAAATTATGTCCTGTAAACCAGATTATCTCTGCTAATGAATAATGAACAATTAATGACCTTTGCATAATTCATTTGCAACTTGTTTTAAAACAATACATGTGATTTATTGCCTGACTTAGCAGAATATATGCTCAGTATTCTATACATTCAAGATAGCAATGGAAAGAACAATTTGAATCACATAGACAGTGAAGCAGCCAGAGTCAGAAACACAAAGTTCAATGAAAAGTCACAATTAAGTCTTCCACAGAAATCAGAGAGAGTTTGATGTTGTAAGCTGCCCCGAGGCTTGTGGCAAGGGGCGGCATATAAATTTGTTAATAAATAAATAAATAAAAATAAAAGGTTTTCTTGATTGAGATGCTGGGCTGTTCACAATGATGGCCCCAACATGGCATCTCAACAAGTTACACTGAAATAAACAAATCCAGTTTTTTTAATGGTTATTTGTTTTGTAGTTCTCAATCAATGTCAGACTTTTCCATGAAAATCAGATGGTGCTCAGTAGAAAACCAACAGGTCCACTTTATGACTGGAGAAAGTATGTCAGGCCTGTATAATTTCAGCCTGTGATTTACCAAGCTGGTTGCTGCCCAACAGTTCTAGTTGCTTGCATATGACAAAAAAAAAAAAAAAATACCCAGAAGGCTTCAAAGTGTTGGTTGGCTATATTTCAAATGATGACTCTTGAGTTTAATCCATAGAGCTAATATAGAAGTTTCATATCTGCAGCCAAGTAAGAAATGTCACATAAATGAGAGTTTGTATCCTATCTGTAACCTGAAAATAGTATTCAGCCTTTAGCTAACTGCTATTTTCTACCAAATAAGAACACTTCTCACTAATTCTACATTTTATAATCCCTGTGTAGTTGGACCCAACCATTTGTCAGTATGTTGCAAAATTAACTGAACAGTGAAACACAGCAGGAGTGTGATTGATTTTACATAATCTTAAACTGCATGGCAATGGTTTTAGAACAAACAATGTTCACCATGAGGAAGCTTAAGCAAGTAAAATTTGTTAACCAGAAAGTTTAAATCAGTTCTCAGGACCAACAATAATGTCTTCTGTTATTTGTCAGCTTTGAAAGTATAGCGTGGCCATAAAATATTACACTATAAATAGGCCAATTGGAACCTATTCATCTGCTTTTAAAAGCTATAGAATGAATTATTGTAATATATTTATTAGCCATAAGCTAGTGTCAAGACCAGAGACAGCTTCAGGGCTCGCTCTGCTGGTCAAGGATGAGCACAGCAGCCTTGGTAGTTGCAGGATTACTACCCCAAGCTGCTCTCATGAGCAACACCTGGGATTCCTGAGGAAAGAGCTATATAAGAACTGGCTCTTCTCCACAGAGGCTGCCTTGCCAGCAGAGGCTTCCTGAATTGCTGAAGAGCTCATAGTTTGTGGACTCTTGGACTTTGCTCCTGGGATTCTGCCTGTGATGCTACTCCTAGACCCTGCTCATGATCCTGTGCCTGCTTCTAGATCCTGCCTGGGTTCCTTGCCCTTGCTTGCTCCTTCTCTGGTCCCAGCCTTGGTTTGTCTTCTAGGTTCCTGGACTCATGACTTGTTTGACCATGCTAAACCTCTTGAACAGACTCTGTCTTGTGCTTCAACACCTGGCTCTGATCTTTGGACTGTTTAGCTGTACCTTCAGACTGACCCTTGTGTTCCACCCTGGTTGCCTGGGCCCTGGTGCTCTTACCTGCTAGTCAGCCACCCATGCCATGGATGCTGATAGTTTTCCAAGGCCACTTTGCACCCTGACCCCACAGTGATGAGCACGGACATGAGTAATATGATTCAGGTCCTTCAGGCCCAGATGCACCCCCTGCAGCAAGAACTGGTGGGACTGTGAAATACCACAGCCCCTCCAGTGACACACCATGCCCTGGTACCTCCTTTTGCCCGTCCACTTCTCCAGAGAGTGCAAAGAAATGTGGGATTTCATCAATCAGTGTCACCTCCTGTTCCAAATGTGCCCTGAGGCATATCCAACAGAGCACAGCTGCTATCCTGCTATCAGGTCCTGTCTTGACCTGGGCCTCACCCTTACTAGAATCAGACCACCCTTCACTGGGGAGTCTCTGAAGGAGTGCCTCCTTCCCTATATGCCCTCCTGCCCCTTGAGATCTGAGACAGAGGTCCTTCTTCAGGAGCCCTCCTTAAAAGAGATTAGGAGGGTGATTACATGGAGGAGGGCCTTCTCTGTACTGGTGGTGTCCCGATTGTGAAATATGCTTCCCATTGCCTGGTGCCAATGGTTCTTTTCTCTATTTGGCACCAGGTGAAAACCTTTTCATTCTCCCATTATTTTAATGTCTAATTGGTTTTAATTGTGATTTTATTGTGAATTGCTGGATGCTGTGCCATTTTTTATCTGTGATTGTTGTAAACCATCCCAAGACACTACTAATGGGATGATCTATAAAAGTATTAAACAAATAAATAGATAAAGGGGGTGAATTGTCCCAAGATATCAAGCCATGGTTTTCCTGATGATATTCAGCAGTGCAGCAGCAAGGTAGCCAAAAGAAGAATACTTTGAACTTCTGTTCTTACTTCTACACTACCAAATATCAGTGACAAACGAGGATTATTCTCCATTCTCAATGGCGAATAATACAGAAGCATTGAGAAATCATTAAAAACATCAGGAAAAACTTTGTGACCTATTGAAGGCTTGAGTAGCAGATTACAACTAAAACAATAAGGAGTTACACAAATCTAACAGGTTTAAAATGTTGTTTTTGCAATCAGAGGTACAGAATTCCTTAAAGCATGAACTGGCTAGGTATTTTTACATTTTAAAGGAAGTGCAGCTGCATGATACGCTGGCAACATTGTCTCCTGCTGGTTTGGTTAGGGGCTTGCCTTATTAGATAGCAGGTAGATAATTTGTATTTGCATAGCTTTTTCCTGGAGAAGGAACTAGGAAAGAAAAACCCTGCAGATGGGGAGGGAGATTGAGGGCACTGCTGCCAGATTTTATATTAAAGGACATGCAAAAGCATATTGTTTTATTTGAGGATTTATTTGGACTTTTCCAACATTCCCCACTTTGTCATGAGTGACACAAGCAAGTGAGTTACTCCAAATAAATCCTGTTCCATTCCTCCTCTTCCTAAAAAGACTGCTCCCATTCCCAGAAGAGTTTGTCACTTTAAATAAGGTGAACTGGTGTGAGTTATGAGTTCTTGTGCTCTATGGAAACACGTTTCCTGAGAGTTCAAATGGAGATTCAAAAGGGTAGGAAATTGGGACTTTTTTCTTTTTGTTGCATTTCCAAACACAAAATAATCAACCGCCAAATCATCAGCCCACTTAAGAAGCTCCCTAGTCCTCCCACCCCTCTCAGGCAGTAGGAAATTCAGTGCCAGCTGATGTTGCACCACAGTATTCCTGCTCACTTCCTGACACAAGCCAGCTCTCCAGCTATTCCCAAAACGGGTTAGCTACCCCACTTCTACCTCGCTCCCCTCTTTCCGCCTGCAGTTATTTTTCCATTCTTTTCAAGGCCTGGTTTCTTTCACTCCCTAGACCTCTTTTTACTGCTCTAGACTGAACATTTCATTCTCATCTGGGTTGAGGCCCTTATAATGATGAATATTTTCTTTGAGGTCATTATCCCTTCTGGTCAACAGAATTGAGTAAGACTGATTCATAAGATAATGTGCAGAATGAGTTAAGGCAATTGTCTGGGGCAAATGTCATACATTTGCATTGTCTTTAGGGCAGTTCTTCAAGATAGCATTGTCTATACTTCACTCAGTCTTCTTTGCTTTGGACTCGAGGCTGTAGAGTGCCCTTGGCTCTCACTGGGCCATAGTTTGCCTGTTTTTCAGTTCTTTGTTTCTTCTTGTTGAAGCAAGGATTGAACCTGGACACAGAAACTGATTCTAGTGGAAATCAGCCTTTTCTGCAGGGCAGAGATTGCTGCCTCATTTTATATTAGAGGACACATAAAAGCATATCTTTTTATTTGAGGATTTATTTGGACTTTCCCAACAGACTCAATCTACTCTGGAGAAAGTAACTTGAGAAGTGCAGCATCATACTGAGTTACAGTAACGATTAAGACAAATGTAATTTATGTGAGGGTTTCTTATTTTTTTCACTAGGCTGAAGTTGATCATGAAATTCTAAATAGTAACATTTCCTACCACACACAAAATGACACATGCACAGAGTTGCCTTTTCTCAGCTACAGCTGATCTTACAGAAAGTTTCGCATAACTGAAATGTCAGACAAAAGTCCCTGTCTTCATGGTTTCTCTACAGTGAGTAAAAGGGATTTCCCCCCATTTTGTGCTTGCTGCAGTTATTCTCCAAAGTCAGTGTGTATCCCACAGACAAAAGTACAGAAGAAATAGAAATAAAGGACTTTAAAGAAAGTCAGGAAAGCTTAGCTAACTGATACTCTGGAATACATATTATGGCAAATTTATTCAACTGCATCACAACAAAGTGGCTTGAAATCCTATACAATCCATGCAGCCCATAAGTCAACAAATTTTATTCTTTAAACAAGCTTCCAATATAACTGGGGTGGACAACTTAAAGCCTTCCAGATGGCCTACAAGTTCCATCAGCCCCATCCTGTATAGCCAATCATAAGTGATGTTGTTGCTCAGCCCTGCAATATAACTTTGGAACTTGAATGTTTTGATCCTATGTACATGTATTTTTTGTGTCTCTGAAGCTTCATCTGACCACTTCACAGTTGCCATCTAATAAATCTGTACAAGGGTTCAGTTTCAAAACCATCACATGTTATCTACTTGTATAAGGAGGGCTGTAGGAATGCATAGGATACCTAATTTCTGTGGTCATGTACCATAGCCACCAGAGCCAGCTCCTGTTTTTTAGGAACCCTTTGGTACTTCTATGGGTCTCTTCCCTCACTAAGTCTGCCTTTTTATCGCCATTACTTCTCACCTTCATTTTCTTTCCCATAATTGCTACTGCTTGACAAGCAGAGAGCTTGTGAGCATGCTGGCAGGGACATCTACTCCACTTCTTGGTAACACCACTGTAGTTTAGGCTACTTCAAGGGCTAGATCAAAGGACAAGTGGGGAAGATCTGGTGACCTGTGTGAGTTGCTGAATCTGCTGTCCAGGTGTTGCCGATGGGAAATTTCAAACTTTTCCTTTGAATAGTTCTTTATTGTTACAGTGGACTTGGCTGACAGCCCTTCAGTTCTTGAGACAATATTATAGAGACTCTATAATATTCCCACCTGTCAAGACTGTACATTTATAAAGGAAAAAATAATATGTAAGCGTTAAAAGAATCAAAAGGGAAGGGAAAAAAGTGAAAAGCTGTTCCATGCATATATGGTTAGGGCCACAGTTCTCTGGATTTCAGCCAAGGTTGTTAGAAAATAGGTTATCTGTTACCATGCTCATGAGACACTGCAATGTTTCAGCTAATTCTATCCCATATATGCATACATATAAAAGGTAAAGGTAAAGGTTTTACCTGGTCCAGTCTTACCTGACTCTAGGGGGCAGTGGTCATCTCCGTTTCCTAGCCGAGGGAACCAGCGTTTGCCCGCAGACAGTCTCCGTGGTCATGTGGCCAGCATGACTAAACACCAAAGTGCACAGAACGCTGTTACCTGCCCACCGAAGTGGTACCTTTTTATCTACTTGCATTGGCATGCTTTCGAACTGCAAGGTTGGCAGGAGCTCTCTATATATATATATATATGTAATTGTCACAGTATTTCTATCTTTTCTCCATACTCATTCTGTAATGAGGTGGTATTAATGAATGAATGAATTAGACTTATATCCCATTGATTAGTTGAAATGAGTTGAATCCATTTTTGTTCCTGTTTCTAGACTTTGGCCCGAGCTACCATTGGAAAAACACAAAAAAGCCACCTGATCATCTGTGGTCAGGAAAAGGATAGCAGCCAGAAGAAGAGGCTAAGGCCACCTAGGAAACCCTGAGGGACAGATTAAGACTGCTGGAAGGCCCAGGCTATAGGGTGAGCACCTGCAACCTCAACACCAAATTCTATATGAAGGAGTCACGGATATGACCACTATGGTTCTCATTGCCTATCTGTCTGATTTGGATTTCTCTTATCATACCTGGATGTGTGAGAAACTTAAGTGAAGTTCTGTTTTTAAGAACAAGCAATGTACAACAAGATGAGTTGGGACAGATGTATTCTCTCTTGCTGTATCAGAAGCATTTATGTGTGCAATACCTTGGTTGAAAAGTTGCAACTTTACTATACAGATGGGAGCCTGATGAACTCAAGGGCTGTGGTGGTCATCAACGCTAACATGTCTAAGAAACTAATCAGTGAAAGTTAACTAAATTTAAAAGATTCTTCATGTTTCTTTCAAATGCGGACTCTTCAAAGACTTGACTAAGTTATGCCCCCAACCACAATTTTTGCCTTAGAAAAGTTTTACAACAGCTGAACTAACCAGAGGGCAATATTCTTGGGAAAGTCTTGAAGGAGTAAATAGAACTTGCAAGGCCTTCCCCAGTTCCAAAACTTAAACATACATCCTATTTATATTACATCAGCTCTTCACCTTAATGAAACAATTACTGTACTTTCTATAAGACAGGAAACAACTCTACATGCCTGACTCTATTTCTTTGTTTCAGGTTTAATTTACTTTGGAACAATAAATGATTGGAAAACGTGAGCTGATGCTTTGAGAACCTCTTTCCCCTGAAGCTCTTCATTATGGGGGGAAAAAATCTGCTTTCAGTTGAGTAGAGCTGGTGCAGAAACTCATTTTGACAAATTAGGTAACAGTTAACAGATGTTGATCTAGACAGTGAAGCATGCCCATAATTTTCTAAACAAGGGAAAACCAAGCTGAGCCTTTAAGATGCAACCCGGAGAGAAGTTTTATTAAAAGGTTATATGTTACAAACTTACCATAATGTTCATGAAGGCTATTCCAGAAGACTAGGGTAAGAGTACAGGAAAGGCAATGGTAGTAGTGAAGCAGTTTGTGGCTGTGCCTAGACAAAGAAATGTAGAGGGTAGAGAGTGAGGGGAAAATGCAAACTTCTGAACTCAGAGATAAGGAAAGAAAAGGCTTACCTAACATCAGTGTGCTGAGAGGAAAAGAGAAGGAAGAGATATACCTCAGCATACTAAGAAAACGAAGATCATGGCATACGGGCCTCTTACTTGCTCCTGGGGAGGAAAACTATGGCAAATCTAGACAGCATACTAAAAAGCAGAGACATCACCCTGCCAACAAAAGTGCGTATAGTCAAGGCTATGGTTTTCCCAGTTGCAATGTATGGCTGTGAAAGTTGGACCATAAGGAAGGCTGAGAACCAAAGAATTGAGGCCTTTGAATTGTGGTGCTGGAGGAGACTCCTGCGAGTCCCTTGGACTGCAAGGCGATCAAACTGGTCAGTCCTAGAGATCAACCCGGACAGCTCTTTAGAAGGCCAGATGCTGAAGATGAAACTCAAATACTTTGGCCACCTAATGAGAAGGAAGGGCTCCCTAGAGAAGAGCCTAATGCTGGGAACAATAGATGGCAAAAGAAGAAGGGGACGACAGAGAATGAGGTGGCTAGTTGGAATCACTGAAGCAGTTGGCATGAGCTTAAGTGGACTCTGGGGGATGGTGGAGGACAGGAAGGCTGGAGGAATGTTGTCCATGGGGTCACGATGAGTCGGACACGACTTCGTGACTAACAGCAACAACAACCTATTCCATGGGAGATTGTCAGCCAGGCAGGAGTGCAATGAGTTCAAGAATGTGTCAGGTATCCAAAGCCACAATAGAGAGTACTATTGGGTGGAAACAGAGGAGGAGAGGAAAATGCGAAGGCAGGTATATAGAAAGGAGCTTTGCAAGAGAACTATGTTCTAACTGCTCTCTCAAGCAAGGAACTGAAAAGCAATTTTAATATATAAAAACAAAACCAAGTGTGCACAAAATAGAAGTATCACCCTAGGTAGGTCACAAAAATCCCCTGCTTTTATCAGTTAACGAGTGGCAGAGTATCAGTCCAATTGCCTTAGTATGCAGAAAAGAAACTGGCTTTAGTACACTCTAGAGTTCCATAGCACTTAGTAACTTAGATGTTCTCTTTTCCAATTCAATAGAAGGTGGAAGCTGGGAATATAGGATAATAATGAAATTCTGCACATAGTTATGTTCACATAAATCCTATATATTACAGAAAATGCAATGGTGCAAAGTTGAAGCTCATAAAAATAGATCTTAGCATTTATTTAGTCACTGTTTATCTAGAAAGTACAATTGTAAGAGGGTTCAGTCAGCTCATATATCAGCACCTAAGCTCTCTCTACTGAGCTGATTAAAAACGTTCTTGAACTGGTCCTATCCCTTTCAAAAGAGCCCTTCTGGTAGATTACATTGAAATAGTTTTGCATTATGTATGTCATGATTAAATGTTTTCGAAAACAAAGAAAACACATTCACAAAGGACCAATATTAAAGAACCAAAGTAGCACTAAGATATTCTTTCTTATTCTTACCCCAGCTGTTGCATGGAACGGCAACTTTTATATATGCAACATCTCAGCATGGTTAGCTTCCCACAATCTGTTACCATTGTCATACCCTCACCCTGCACTGCAGATTAGTAAACCTGCATTTAAAAATCATGCATTCTCAAAGTCAATACTTCCATCTTATTTCCTCTCTGATTTTGAAAATAATGGGGGCTCAGGTGTTCTATCACTTTCAACTATCAAACTGAAGTGTTTGCTTCATTTTTTTCATACAGTTCTTGTGTGAAAGTAGTGGGCATGGCAGTGGTGAGGTGGCTGGGCATTGGGGAGGACAGGGAGGATGGGGCAGCCAATCAGCAACCTGTCCACCAGCAACTTGGACATTGCTAGGTACACAGGCAGCAGAAAATAGAGTCTGGAGCAGCCACGGAGCCACTCCTTTCAGCTGAGTTCACTGGCTGAAACAATGAAGCCATCAAAAACATTGCAACTGTTTTCACACATAATTGGAAATGAAAAATGTGAAAACCTTACAACAAGCCATTGAAAAATGTGAAAACCTTACAACCAGCCATTGACTCTCTATGGAGTTTCACAGTAACCAAACACATTTTCAGATGCTTCCTTTATTCAGAGATAACAAGCCATTCCTGCAATTGAAAAGCTTTCTATTTAAAAGCTGAAGCCTTTTATTGTTTCCTAGGAAAGTGTGATTGTAAGATTAATTAGCCAGCATTAATTTATCACTTGTTCTTTGGGAAGTTGTAGGGAAAGGAAATATTTACTTATGCATTTTTAAAAGTCACACCAGGGCAGAGCGAGGAGGAGCAGAGGAAGCCTGTGGGAGTGCAGAAGAGTAGCAAAGGACCCAGGGAAGGAAATGTAGGAGCTGGGAGGCATGCAGCGTTAATGTAGGCCTGACTTGACTCCTGATGACATGAAAAGAGGCAAGGTTAGGTGCTCACAAGGCCTTCTGGATCCCAGTGGTAGCATCAGTTGCAGCAGAGCAAGGAGAACCTGAAGAAGAGCAGCAAGGGACCTGGGAAAGGACAGGTAGGAGCTGGGAGGCACACTGTGTCAATGTTGTTGTGACATAGGTTTCCTGGAAACTCCCCTGGGGGAAGCTATCTTTCCTTGGGGAACCCAGGATCCTGTGTCAAGCCAGGGTGGGTAGTAGCTATAAGGGTCACTAAGGGGTGGCCTATGCCAAACCAGTAGAAAGTCTTGGCAGAAATGGCAGGTGTTGCAGTTATCTGTGTCACCTTTGCCATGTGTGTTTACATCCCCAGGAGGAACCAAGTTGGTATCCCTCCTCAAGGAGAATGCGAAGAGTCCAAGGAATGTCATCATCTCCCTGCTAGAGATAAGGGAGGAGGAGGAGTTTCTGGACATTGTTCAGGAGATCCTTCAGGAAAAGCCTCCTTCTGGACAGCAAGAAGATGGCAGGGCTACTGGGAAACCAGCTGGGAAGAGGCCAGCACCACCAAAACCATTTAGTTACCCACATTGAAGACTGTGCGATGGGAGGGATGGAAACTCAGGGTTCAGCAGAGTGCTGTGCAACACCCTCAAGGTCAAGTTCCTACTGGTTCCCGAAAATGTTTTAGTATAGACAGAAGAGGCCCAAGGGGAATGTGAGCCAATTCCTTGCCTGGTCCCTGGCCCTATGACAAGATGCCAGGAGAAATGAACTACTGAATTAGAGGGATTCCACAGGTCTCACTGGCTGGCCCTTCAATGATGGGAGCCACCCTGAGGGTAGAGCCTCAGTGTTACTAATGTGGAAGGATTTAAGAAAGAATTTCCCAGTTTTTCAGTGCCCTTTATGTGAGCAGAGGCTTATTGTTCAGCTTGCTAGAGGGCTTTTATTTTGTCTTGTAGCTGCAAAGTTCTAATAAAGATCTGCATCTTCCTGCGTCTCACAGCCTCAAATGTATACCATGTTTAGTAGGAGCTCAGGCCAGTTCTTCAGAATTAGGAAAGGAAAGACAGCAAATAGATTAATCACAGCTGTAAGCAACCATTATTTTATTTGTTTTTCAGATCAGCCCACAATGATTGCTTTTCAGAGGTCTAGAAGTGATGAAGTGACATGATTAATCAGCAAGTAAATGACTAGCAGTATAATGAAAATCCAAACAAAAACTGTCTTCAGAAACTCAGCAAAACAAAGCAGCTTCAAGTTACAGTTTCCATGCATAGCATTGTAGTGGAAGTGGTTTTCCTCCTGACATTAACATTGGCATTTTCCTACTCCACTAAGAAATGCAGGCTGATCTTCTGCAGTATAATGTGATTTCAGGAAATCACCACTCCACTGGAACAGTCTGATATCAGTCTTAACATTGAAGCTATTGTTTACGTTTCAGAGTTTAACTAGCCTTTGGAATGAGAAAGGGTAACTTCATAATAAAGCTGATGATGCAGGTGACATGCAGCAAGGGAGAATGTAAACCTTCCTTAGTATGCACGCATAAGTGCTTCCCAGTGAAGTAACAATGGGTAATTCAATTGCACTGAGTGGGTCATTGTCACTAACATAGCATGTTTCACTAATGACACAGAGGTTAATTTTTTTAATACCATAAATTAAAAAATTTAATGTCTACAACAGTTGGTCATGGAACTAACCAGAAGGGAGGTGACCTGGACCAACTCCTAAGTGATTTCACCCAGGGCAATATAAAATTGCTGTTGAACAATTGGTAACAGGGGCCACAGAGCTATCAGATTTAATAACTATTTATGTGAAAAATTGCCAAGAAGTGCAACACAAAAATTGCCAAGAAGTGCAACACAGTCTGATTTGACTTCAAAAGATTCTTCTAAACACCTCTAAAATGAGAGAACTGGTAAAAATGCAGTTGAAAGGGGGAGCCAGGAGGCTAAATCTCTTCAAAATGCTTGAAGGTTACTCATTCCACAATAATAGACAGATAGAATTGAGGGTTAGGAAAGACAGCACTAAAGTTCAAGATGTCATCAGCATGGTTAACAAGCAGTGCAATGGAAACTAATAAAAGAATCCTTCTTTCAGAAAATGGAAGTCTTGACCCAAAGGGAAAAAGCAAAAGGGATGCCTGGCCTCAAAATGATAATGCAAACAGACAATAGAAGCATTTGAGAAGAATGTAACTAACAACAAGGAAAAAGAGGTCTTTAAATACACAGAAGTGAGAACCATTAGGAGAAGCAGCTAGACTGCTGGATAACAATACAATTACATTATTATTAAAGGAGGATAAAGAGATTGTGGAAAAGCTGGATGAATTCTTCTCACCTATTGTGCACACTGACTCAGAGGAGACTTTGGCATGTGCATGAGGGAGAGAGGATTCCCGTGAGAACCAGAGTTCATTACAGGAAGATGTGTATTTGGTGCCAATAGTTCAAACACCCCCTACCCCCTCCGCCACACTCCTGGACGGCGCACTCCTAGGAGATGGGAGTACAGAGGGAGGAGGGATTCAGGAGGAAATTGAAAGCATTCGGCAACCAGAGGCCAACCTAGAGGTTGCCGAGGGGACAACTGCAGCACCTGCAGAAGGATGGTGAGAACACAGGAGTTAGCCTTGAAGGGCCGTTGCAGGATGCGCACTCCCGCAGACGCACGCGCAGATTGGTGCAGTTAGAAGCGAGACTGTTGGAATGACGAAGAAGAGTATTACATCCTACATGGCTGAGCGCTGACTTCCAGTGTGGCTTTGTAATGGATCCTATGGTGCAAGCAGCAGTGGCAGAAATCCAAGAGTTACAAGAGGAGATCATGTGTTTGCGTTTCTGTTCATAAAAAACTTATAATACCCCCTAGTGTTAGGAATAGACTGGATTATCAAACATGAACCCCAAATAGCGTGGGAGACTGGGCAGGTATTGTTCACGTCAGAGTACTGTGTTCTTTACTGCCTTGACTCTGTTAAGCCTTCGAGGGCAATTAGCACTAGAAAAGAAACTCTGACACTTCCCCGGCCTCCCCCACCTCATTACCATCTCCATCCTGGGACTTTTGGGATGTCTTTGATCCCCAAGAGGCTGAGAAATTGTGTCCACTCTTGTGACATGGAGATTCATTTACAGCCAGGGGCATCTCTCCCATTGGCAAGCTGTGGCCAATGTCTCCAAAAGAGCTACAAATACTGAAGGTGTTTACCTCGACCAATTTGAAAAAGGGCTTTATCCACTCATCCACATCTCCCACATCAGCCACTCCTTTAATTATTATTAATTAATTCTAATGAACTGAGAATTTGCATAGACAATTGCCATCTGAACTCAATTACCATCCCCAATACACATTCCATGCCTTTGATCTCAGGGATGCTTAGAGTGCTTGGGGAAGGCATGCATTTTTACCAAGTTAGATCTCAGAAATGCCTATAATCTCCTCAGAATACACCCTGGATTTGAACGATTTACCAGTTTTGCCATCTGCTATGGACATTTTGAATTTAAGATCCTCCCTTTTGGGCTGGCTAGAGTGGTCGCAGCATTCACATGGTTAATAAATGAAATTTACCATGATTTTTTGGTTAGGGTTTTTCACACAGAGGGTCCGAGAGGCAACAGGGGGGGGGGGGGGAAACATCCTTGACTTGGTCTTGACCAATAGGGAGGAGCTGATAGATGAAGTACAGATTAGAGGAGCTCTGGATGTGAGTGATCACTCCATCCTTTGCTTTGAGATCAGGGGACTGGGGACGTGCAGCAGGGCGAGCACTAGAAGCTGGGACTTCAAGAGGGCCAACTTTGGCCAACTGAAGGCCAGACTGGGGAATGTCTCCTGGGATAGGTTACTGGAAGGTAAGCGAGTTAAGGTGGGGTGGATGGCACTCAAAAGGGAGGTTTTGGAGGCGCAAGCCTTGACGATACCTCTAGTCAGTAAGGTGGGGAGGCGGAGGAGAGTGCCGCCATGGATGCGAAAGGAGGTGGTTAGAGCGATTAGACGAAAGAGGAGCCTCCGTAGGAAATGAGTACTGGGGGAAATAGACAAAAGGGTATACCGGGAGGAGGAGGCCCGTTGTAGAAGGATTCTTCGCAAGGCTAAGGCTGATTATGAGCTGAGACTTGCCAAGAATATCAAGAGCAACAAAAAGGGCTTCTTTCAGCATGTAAATAGGAAAAGGAAGGTGAGACAAGTGGTGGGACCACTAAATAAGGAGGAAGGAGATACAGTGACTGATATTGAGGGAACAGGCACAGATGCTAAATGACTATTTTGCCTCTGTGTTCTCCCCAAAGCAGGACGAGGGATATCCGTATAGGAGATTAGATGAGGCTGGGGATTTAGGGGCTCAGATTAGAGTCACCCCCCTTGAAGTCGAGGGGCTCCTCAAGGCATTGGACATTACAAAGGCGCCAGGCCCTGACGGGTTACACCCGAGAGTAATAAGAGAGTTGGCGGGGTTCTCTCACGCCTGCTGGCCTCCATTTTTGAGACCTTGTGGAGAACGGGTGACGTTTCAGTGGACTGGAGGGTGGCATCGGTGGTCCCAATTTTCAAAAAGGGTAGTAGGAAAGACATGGGGAATTATAGACTGGTTAGCCTTATGTCCATTGTAGGAAAAACAATGGAAAGGCTCATAATAGAGAGAGATCTAGTGATGCTAGATAGGGAAGGGAGGCTGACAGCCACACAACACGGCTTCCGCAAAAACAGGTCCTGCCAGACAACCCTTGTGGAATTCTATGACAAGGTTTCAAGATGGCTAGATGGAGGGGATGCAGTGTATGTGGTATACCTGGATTTCAGCAAGGCCTTTAACAAAGTGCCCCACGGAATCCTGGTGGAGAAACTGAGGAGTTTTGGGATATACCAAAGCACTGTCCGGTGGATTAGGGCATGGTTGACTGACCAAAAGCAGAAGGTAACCATTAGCGGGGAATCGTTGGGATGACAGCCAGTGACAAGCGGGGTCCCCCAGGGCTCTGTCCTGGGGCCAATCCTGTTTAATCTTTTCATTAATGACATGGAAGAAGGGGTGAACAGTATGCTGATCAAATTCGCAGATGACACTAAAACTGGAGCAGTGGCCACAACTGAGGAGCAGGTACTCCAGATCCAAAAGGATCTGGACAGACTATGGAAGTGGGCAGGAGACAACAGGATGGGTTCAATGTGGATAAGTGCAAGGTCTTGCACTTGGGGCATTGGAATAGCTGTCATAAGTACAGGTTAGGTGACAAGCGGCTGGAGAGCAGCACTTGTGAAAGGGACCTCGGGGTACTGGTTGACTGCAGGCTAAACATGAGACAGCAGTGTGATGCGGTGGTCAAGAGGGCGAATGCCACCCTTGGTTGCATAGCCAGAAGTGTGGCTTCTAGATCAAGAGAGGTATTACTACCACTCTATACGACTGTGGTGCGCCCGCAACTGGAGTATTGTGTTCAGTTTTGGGCCCCTCATTACAGAGAGGATATAGCCAGGTTGGAGTCAGTGCAGCATAGGGCCACAAGGATGGTGGCTGGTTTGCAAGGGATGCCGTATGAGGCAAGACTGAGGGAACTGGGTCTCCAGCTTGGAGAAGAGGAGATTCAGAGGGGATATGTTGGCGACATACAGGTATGTGAGGGGGTGTCACATGCAGATGGGTAGAGACCTGTTCTCCCCTGCAGAGGAAGGCAGGACACGCTCCATCGGAGCAAAGCTCAGGGAGCCAAGGTTCCATTTGGATGCCAGGAAGCACTTCCTGACAGTCAGGACCCCGAGGGCGTGGAATGGGCTTCCACGAGAGGTCCTTGAGGCCCCTTCAGTGAGGGTGTTCAAAGACAGGCTGGACATGCACATGGTGGGCATGTCATGAGCGGAGCCGGCTGGTGCCGGAGGTCAGACTAGATGGCCCAGGAGACCCCCTTCTGACTCGCTCTGTTTCTCTGTTTCTATGTTTCTATAACTTTTGATCACATACTTGATTTGTTGGTTTTCTCCCGGGACCCTGAGACTCATGTACAAATTGTGAGAGCCGTCTTGCAGAGGATGAGGGAAAATCAACTTTCAGCAAAGCTAGAGAAATGTGAATTTCACACTACCAACTTGACGTTTTTGGGATATCAAATTTCCCAGGCTGGTTTAAAAATGGACCCAGGCAAGGTGCAAGCTGTGCTCTCTTGGAAACTGCTTTGCACGGTGCAGGAGCTGCAAAAGTTCTCAGGCTTTGCCAATTTTTATCGCAAATTCATCCCAAATTATTCTCGTCTGATGGCCCCTTTAACTGACCTCCTAAAAGGGAAAAAGAGATGCCTTTGCTGGTTGCCTGAGGCAGATAAGACTTTTGAACCCTTGAAGTGACAGTTTGCTTCTGAAAATCAATTGATCCATCTGATACTGCTGTTCTTTTGTGTTGCAAACGGATGCCTCAGACAGGGCTTTAGGAGCAGTACTTTTACAACAGTGTGTGGGGGGGCACACGGAGAGCTTACACATGTAAGCTCACCTCCTCTGAACATAACTACACCATCTTGCAAAAGGGACTGTTAGCAATTAAGGCAGCTCTAGAGGAGTGGAGACACTTGCTGGAAGGTGCCATGCATCCAGTGATCATTCAAACAGACCACAAAAACTTGGTCCACTTTACCTCTGCCAAACTTCTCAATCAGAAGCAAGCACGGTGTGCATTATTTTTTGCACGCTTTCGCTTTAACATAGAGTATATTCCACCATCACAGAATCTCCTGGCGGATGCATTGTCAAGGAAACAGGATTATTTTGAGAGTGAGGATGCACACCCCGAGCCAGCACTGATTTTGCACCCGGAGTCACTGGCAGCAGTCGCTACCTCATCCTCATGGCTGGACAACCTCCACCAGGCGCAACAGACTGACCCTTTGTCAGGGACAAATTGGGGGAGCAGGATGTAGGCACACTGTCTTCTGTATTTCATTTTGAGAATGGCTTGTTATTTTGTAACTAAACTGTATATGTGCCTCTTCCACTTAGGGAAAGTGTCTTATGCCAGTGTCATGATGTTCCCATTGTTGGTCATTTTGGGGTTTATAAGACTTTATATGCTGTTACCAGGAATTTTTGGTGCCCTCGTGTAAGAAATGATATTAAGTCTTACATTCAGTCCTGTCACACCTATCCACAGGCCAAGCATCTACCTGGCAAGCTGGCTGGTTTACTACAGCCCCTGCCAACACCCCCTGGACCCTAGCACGTGGTCTCTTTGGATTGCATTACCGATTTACCACTCTCCAAAGAGTTTACCACCATTCTGGTTGTAACAGACCTGTTTACCAAGATGGCACATTTTATTCCTTGTACAGGGCTCCCACCACCAAAACCACAGCCACCCTGTTTATGAACTCCATTTATAGACAACATGGGTGGTCCCTCACATTAATTTCAGATCGGGTGGGGGGCAGTTCACCTCCAGGTTCTGGAGGGAACTTCTTACTCCAAGCCTCCAAGTGTGCACTTCCACCCCACCACATCTCAGGAAGCATGCCCAGATGTGCTTGCCATTGCACTTTGTATTGCATTGAAATGAAAATGCATTGTCATTGCATTTCAGAGACACATTATAGTGAGTAGGATCTGCCCATTCAGGCAAAAGGGGTTTCTGATCAGATACCTTAAAACTGCTGTTGATTTTGCATGCAGTCTATGGTGGAAGGGGGCAGAGCATCTTGCTGGAGACACTCCACCTAATGAGGCTTGTCCCTTCTGCAGTTGATCATGGTATTTGCAAGTGAACTGTAGCACCAGCTTCCTCAGAAGCCAAGGAACTCATAATACAGACAGGTGCATGATGTAACATTGGACCCGCCCTCATGAGGAGGGAAGGTGAATTTCCATGCTGGGTATGGATCTTTGGGATAACAACTTTGGCCATTTCAATACATGGAACTGACAGAAACATTCGATTAAGTTTTTGTGTGATAAGAATTCAGTATTACTTATAAATAGTGATGTGGTGCTTTATAATCTAAGTACTTTATCAGAAGAGAAACTCAAAGGCAAATGCAGCTGTGTTCTGAATGCCTCAGAAAACATGAAAAGAGGGTACGTGGGAGTACATGAGATTAAATACTGAAAGGGGTCAATGCTCATGTGCTAGATGAAGTAGCAAGTGATAGGTAACAGGTGAATCACACTGGGCAGTTATTCTGTGTTTGCCTGTGTATAATTTTTGTCTGTATGAGCAAGTTTCCCCAGCAAGTCTTAGGTGAGTAGGCTCAAGATATTCTGGGATATTTAGAAACATAGAAACAGAGCAAATCAGAAGGGGCCTTCCAGACCATCTATTCTGACCCATGGTTCTAGCCGCCTCCGCTCATGACATGCCTACCATGTGCATGTCCAGCCTATCCATGAACACCCTCACTGATGAGGCCTCAACCACCTCCTGTGGAAGCCCATTCCATACCCTTGGTGTGCTAATTGTCAGGAAGTACTTCCTGGCATCCACATTGAATCTTGGTTCCTTGAGCTTGGCTCTGCTGGAGCACGTCCTGCCCTCCTCTGCAGGTGAAAACTGGTCTCTACCCACCTCCATGTGACACTCCCTCACATACCAATATGTTGCCAACAGATCCCCTTTGAGTCTCCTCTTCTCCAGTCTCCACTTCTCTTTTCCTACCTCCACTTCTGTTCCATTCCTTTAAAATATAAAGGAATTAAGACTTCAGGTGAGTTCTAGGAGTAGGATTGTAAACCATACAAAGAGGCTCAGAAAGTAAAACTGGTTAACGTAGGCCAAGTATTGTCCAGAGCAAATTCTTGTGAGTGAAAGTGTTAACATGAAAGGCATCATTGCCCCTTAAGTACATTTGTTGCAGAAGGAGTCTGAGGGGTCTTTTCTGTTCCACAGAATGTGTTTCAGACTGAGTATTGAGGCTGCAGTCTTGAAGACTAACATCCCTTAGAAATATAAATTATTCAGTATTGGAGAATAAGTCACTCAAAAAAATCCTGTGCACAAAGGCTAGACTATAATCCCTTGAGTATATTTTACCTCAAAAGAACATGTCAGAGTTCTTTGGCAGACACAGGAAATTTGTTGCTATGACTGTGTCTTGCTTATAAGGCCAAAATGCTTCTCTTGTTGCATGCATGGCAGATTTTTCCTCACTTGTCAGCATCCTTAGGCATAGTCTCCCAGTTTCTTTACTGACCTAGTTTCATCAGGGTGAGGGCTAGGGAGCCAGGAAATTTTAGAGCTGCTTTTGAATCTTAAACATTATTAGGGTAGAAATGTGAAGAGCTATAGTTAGTGCAAGTATTAGTATTAGTCTGGATTAGTTGATTACCACACTACTCAAAGTAAGATGCACACTGGGAGTTCATTTATAAATCACTGAAAAAGAAGACATATATCTGCAAATGTAAAGATGCAAATGTATAGATGCTGATTGAGAAATTAGTTATAACTTTAATAGAAATGCACAATGTCTTACCATAGTGTGGAAGACTGTGGCCAGTTGGTCTTTGTGCCTATGTAGAGTGATGGGCAGACACTATTGATGGGCAGTTTCAGGGTTGATCGCTTCACTCTGATTATTATCTTTGAATAGAGAACACCTTCAAAATAGAAGTCAGGCCTCTAACAACATTTTAAATAAAGGACTGTCATCTGTAAAAGAGGTTACAGATGATGGTCCCAGGCCCACTCAGACAGGGAGATTAAAATGACAGTAGTACATCTGAAAATGCTGCTTCCATTTGTGAGCATTACTTGTAGCCCCAAACTGATATGCAAAATACACGAACAGCAACCACAACAGCAACAGTGAGAGTCATCAAGGCCAGTGATCCAAGTCACAGCTATGCCATTTCCAGGTAACTGCAGTATGCAATTGGTCCAGATTGTTGCAGACAAGGTGTTAACAGGAGGTGCCTTTAGGGAGCATGGGACTCCCTTATTTAAATGCTGGCATTGGATTTTGATTTATTTTCATGAACAAATTAAATAGCTGATGATAGGGTGGTCACTTAATGCATTGTCAAACAGAAACACAAAAGGGAACAACAATTTCCATAACTTTAGTGCCTGAAAATTCATATGCATAAATACAAATTTATATAGCTGGGAAAAGTATATCTGAAAATTAAAGATAGTAACTGCTAAGAAGGGTGCAACCCTAGGCATATTTTCTATGGATATATAGAAAAAACATTTACACCTCCCAGCATGCTCCAGTCATCAAGACATATCATCATAGTGACATCAGTGACATCACCATTCATCTGCTCAGTCTGTAGAGCAGAAGCTGTTGCTGGACAGGTTCAAGGCCACTGCTCTCCTTTCTGATAGTTCTTGGTAAACCAGATTTTGAATGGATGACCCATCAAAGAGAGTGCTATCCTTTGACAGATCTCCAAAACAGAGGATTGTTCTCTAGTAAAGTACGCTACCTGGCCATCCTAGATAGTGATAGCCTTCAGAATCCTTTATGATTTAGAAATATATGGGGACAGGGAATATGTCTGAGCTATAATGCAGGAGATCTAAATAAATTGCTTATTAAACTGATTTCAACGATCTCTTGGCCTTATCGTTACCAAATCTTTTAAAATTTATTTTCAGAAAATAGAATAAAAAGAAATAAATATATAGGAAAGAAGGTGCCAAGGATAATTCCTCAGATTTTTGCATGCAATATCAACATTTAAATAAATTTATACTTAAGTGAAAAACTCAGATACCATTGCATCCAAGCGGGTCCAGTCTATAAAATTAGTTATAGATTGTAACATTGTTCTGATTTAGAATGGTAATCACAGACATTTGTAAGAATTGTATTTTCTTTAACCAATATTTAAATTTCTCATAATCCCATCTATCTCTTGACATTTCCAACATTTTCCATTATAACTCTTATCTATTTTCTGCATTTTTGGGAGGTGATCTACCCCAGAAGCAATCTTATACCAATTTTCTCTTAATGCTTGACGTACAGGGAACTTTTATATCCTTCATCTATGAGACTTCACCTTGATAGGACAAGATTCTGCATCCAGCTCTTCATACTTCTTGAGACTTTGTATCATATGGAAGCAACTGTTCAAAAAGACCATCTCTTAGGACAAATTTGTAAACAGTTTAATTTTAATGACTATCTCTTAGTCAAATTTGTTTAATTATAATTTCAAAGTCTGTCATATTATGATGACTTTTCCTGTTTGAGCTTTCTTTTCTAAATTTGAAGCCAGCTAAAGGAACCATTCTGTGCTTTTTCCTTCATCTTTCAGTTCTTGCCATGGCTTGATTTGTCCTTGTTGGTTAACCAGGTTTCCATATGTTATAATATGGTTGTTTTTCCTTGAATGTTTTCTGCAGTATACTTCTATTGGAGACAATAAAGGAGATATTGAAGGGCTAATTCTTCTCCTCATAGAGAACCAAAATTTTAACTCTAAAATGTATTTCTTTTCTTTCATTAGAAATTTCAACATGATTTAAATTTTCTTCTTGTTGATTTTATACCTGGAATAGAGTCCATTTTTTCAATTTTATCTATTATTTATTGTATAGATAAATGTGGCCTGCACTTTGTCATCTGCATAACTTAATTTTATATTCTCTTGACAAAAACTTCCAACACAAGGGCACTGAAAGTGGAGATAGTGAGCATCCTTGATGGGTCCCCGTTTCAATTTGAAAACTATTGGTTAGAATTCTATTTATAAGAATCATAGCTTGTTGCTTGGTATAAATTGCTTGGATGCAATTAATGAATCTTGAATCTAGATATTTAAGTTTTCAATAAAAATGAACAAGACATATTATCAAAAGCTTTTCCCATATCTAAAAAGATGAATAAATGCCAATTGCTTCTGCTTCTGAAAAAATTCAATAGCATTAATCACAAAGCAGACTTTATCTTTCATTAAGCTCTTTGGAAAAAATCCAGTTTGGTCTGTGTGAATCTGTTTTTTCTATAGGACTGTAGCAGGGCCGGGCCATTCAATTCTTTATGTATCATAAATGTGATTATGTGAACTTCTCATGATGTGCCATTTAATATTCCTCTTTAGTCCAATGTAAATTTGTCGGTATGAACTTCCTCTATATATTGTTCCATTCTGCGTTCTCAAATTAAGCTTTTTATATATAAGTTTGAAAAGAATACTTTGAAGTGATCATGTATTTCTTTCTCAACATGAGTAATTCTATTAACCTTTTTCCCCCTGTTTTTGATCTCTTTTCCATTTCTATTTTAAGACAGTACACTAAATATCTTCCAGGTTTGTTTGTTCAAAGTATTTTTTCCCCTTTTTTAAAAGTTAGTTTTGTCTGAACTTTCTCTGTCTCTATCAAATATAGTTGATTTCTTAATTTTTGAAGTTCAATTAAAATTGATTTGTCTAAAGACTTCTTATGACAGTCTCCTAATATTTGAATTATTTCAAGAAAACTCATAGCTTGTTCTAATTTTTCTTTTTCTTAGAGATCATTGCTATTAAATTCCCTCTTGTATATGCTTTACTTGCTTCCCATATTGTTGTTATGGAGACATTTGTATTATTCATTCTAAAGAACTCTTCTAAGTTTCTTTTACATTCCTTTAATATGTTATCTTGCAGTAGGAGGATGTCATTCTACTTCCTGGTTGCTCATCTTGCCAGATAATTTCTAATGGATGGTCATCAAGAGTACCTTAGATTGAATCCTTGAGGTCTTTAAATTCAAGACCAAAGTTGTGGATATGCAACACATATATATCCTTGAATATATTTGATGTCCATTGGAGAAAAAGCCATAGTCTCTGATTTTTGGATTTTGAGATCTCCATGCATCTTCTAGTTACAGTGTTTCTATATGGTTCAAGGCACTTTTAGGAAGTTTACCTTTTGTTTTGTTTTGTTTTGTTTTTTATTTGTGTCTATTAGGGTCTAAAATTCCATTCATATCACAACAGACCACCTGCCTGAAGATCCATAAATGATTGGGGGAAAAAATCTTTTCCATTTGAAAATCTTATTTTAAGAATGATGAGTCTGGATCTTTTCTTTTGTAACATTCTTTTGTAACATTCAAACTTTATTAACATTAATCACAACCCCCTTCTTTTTAATGTCAGCCAAAGCTTCATGCATCCAGTTAATTTCTTGCAGTTTAAAATATGAACATTTTTTTCTTTATATGGGTTTCTTGAATACATATCTGCCTTTTGATGAATTAAAAACTTTGGAACATTTAGAAGGGAAGTTCAATACATTAATATTTATTGATAGAACTTTCATTTTGGCTTTTTGTTCAAAATCTATTACTCACATAGTTTCTTCTTCCCCTTCTTAGTTGCAAAGTTAGCTGTGTGTAATATTCATTTATAGTTATTTAAATTTGATGTTTCATGACCTGATAGGTTCTCTCCATATAATCTCTAAATTGGGATTCATCATTGTCCTCATGAGTTTCACCCCATTTCATCTTGCCCTTAAAAGTCTTTCATGCCATTCTATATTTTATCCTTCACTTTTTAAACTTATGACAATTAGTTGTCATAAGTTTAAACTTAGTTTTATTCTAAGATTAAACTTAGTTTTATTCTAAACTTAGTTTTATTCTAAGATTACCAGAGAAAAATCTCTTCCAAAATTCTTTGACTTTCTTAGGGTGAATATTGATACATTAGAGAAAAATAGAGGACAGCATAGACTATGAATAGAGAAAAGGCTGGGGGTTGGAGGGGAAAGTGGGGGAAGGAAAAGATAAATCTGGGGGAACTTCCAGTCATGGTGATGATCAGCCACTAAACTTTGCTCTCTCTTGGCTGATGCTAATCTAATTGGAAGGCTCTACTTGGATAAATAGTATGACTTTGGATGCAAGGTAAAGGGGAAGGTGCCTGTCTCTTTAAAAGACTAGAATATTGAGGCAATATTTTATATATTCTAAAAAAATAGCTTTAAAGACTGTAAGGGAGGATTTTGCCCTTCTGTTGCTTGATGAATACCAAAAACTTTGAGAGAAGGTTCAGTGCTATTCAGTACATATCACATATTCAGCACAAGTGTGTCTGGTGTCTGACAGAAAAAAAATGTTTAATCTCTGTGGCCAAGATTTTTAAATCTCCATGCATCTTCTAGCTGCAACATTTCCATATAACTAAGCATTTTTAGGTAATTTGCTACTTCTTGGTGTTTTAGGCTTATCCTTATTTGGGTCTATAACTCTATTCATATTGCCAATAATCAGAACTTCTCTTTCTTGGCAGTTGAAGGAATTTTTCATAGAGTTTTTCTTTTGCATCATTTGGGGCATAAAGTATTGCTAATGCATTTATCTTTCCATTCTAAAATTGTATCTTCAGAGTAATGAATCTTCCTTTTGGATCTTTTAATTCTGCTACAACATTTAAACCTTGATTAATAGAAATGGCAGCTCCATTCTTTTTAAGCTTCATACACTTTACCTAACCACTTGTGATTCATTTTTTTTTCTTCATATGAGTTTCTTGAATACATATGATTGCCCTTTGTTTGCTTAAAAAGATTAAAAACTTGAGTTCTCTTGGAGGGAAAGTTCATATCATTATTTTTAATAAAATTTTTATTTCATCTCTGTTATTCAATTTAAGGAGCTTAGAAAAATATCTCTTTTCATATTTATCATCAATTTTCCAACATCCAATTCAGATTTTCCTTCTTGCATTAATTCATTTCTTCTCCTCTCCTCCTCCACACATCCACCTTTCACATTTCTTCATAACTGTGAATAAACTCACAATTTAACACAACATCTTAAAGCAGAGAGTTAAGGGTGGAGGAGAGACCAGGAAAGGAAAAAGAGAGAGACAGAAAGAAAAGAACAAGAAAACTCAAGAAACAAAGATAAAGTCCTACAGTCAGCCTTCTATCAGTGTAAGAGTTATTAATCATATTCTGTCTCTATTAAAAATAGTTTAAATTAATTTGTTAAAAAGAGATATTGCTTTCATAGTGGGGGGCTTGACTTCCATTTTTCCCCTGATGCAACGGGTGGTGTGGACGATCTCCAACTCATTTTGTTGCTGTGTCAGACTTTGTTCTTTGCTGCTAGGGCCAGAAGTGAGGGAGATCAGGGAAATCAAAAAGTTCCATCTCCAGTCAGAACTATCAGGGAGACATAGTTGTCCTTTGTAAGAAATCATATATACGATCATATATATATATAATTTGTAAATCAGATAAAAGCAGCAAGTGAAAGTTTTCTGGTTCAAACAGCTGGCAACTCCCACAGAAAATATTTATGGAAGAAGGGAGGTGGCCATCTCTCCCATCGTGCCAAAGCTTCAGTCAAGGCCAGTTTATAATGTCCATAATTCCAAATTTCTTAAATAAGAGTATCAGAGAGTTTTGCAAATGTTAATGTCTTGTTTGAACTTTAATAGGACTAAGAAAATATTGAAATTCCTTTCCAAGTACATAAACAGAAATGCCTGAAGAATCTGACTTGCAGCCAAAATCTCAGCTTCAAATCTGAGCTGTTCAGAAAGCGCAGTTGTCCTTTATCTTAAGTCAGAAACCATGAAATGAACACAAAAATACCCCCAGCTAATAGTCTCATGCCAACGTCATTTTGCACTGCCCATAATTCTTAGTTCTAAAATAGAAACATTAAACACTTTTGCAAATGAGACTTCATTAATCAAAAGATTGTCCATTTCTGAATCCTTTCAAAATATGTAAATTGAAATGACTTAAGAGTCTAAGTTGCAGCAAGGTAGAATATTATTCCCTTGGTAAAGAAAATGATATAATATGAAAAGAAATAGTACAAAAATGAAGAAGGGAGAAAAAGAAAAGTAATGTGAGGAGGTTGACTCTGCAACTTGTTCCAGTATACCTTATCTGGCCATCCTGCTGTTATCAGAGTTGCAGATTGAGAGTCTTCCACCTGTCATTTAAAAAACTTTCTCAAGACCATTTAAACAAGATAAGGCACAGAGCAGTGAACTTAGCTGCTCTGTTCTATTCCCTGCTAGTCAGGAACAGGGCATTCTCAAGAGACAGAAGTTGTTCTAATCTATGATACTGAAACAAACCTATTAACATACATTCACGGGGGAAAGCCCATTTATCGTATTTTTTGCTCTATAAGATGCACTGTTTTCCCCCTCAAAAGTAAGGGGAAATGTCTGTGCGTCTTATAGAGCGAATGTGTGTGTGCCCGACGCCTGGGACGCTGCTGGCCCGCCTGCACCACCTGGCCGGCATGTGCTCGGCGTGCCCTGCTCCACCCCGCACTCCGGGAACTGATCACCCCCACTGGGAAGCTCCGTGCCGCCGCTGAGCACCGCCACCCCGCGCCGCCGCCACCGTGCTCTGCCGCGCACCGCCGCCCCGCACCACCGCAGATGCAGGCACAAATGACACTTTAGAAGCACAATCCTTCTAAAGTCGTCACCACCGCTGCGCACTGCCATCCCGCGCCGATGCAGCCCCGCACCACCACCCCGACCCCACGCCACTGCCCCTGCAGGCACAGATGACACTTTAGAAGCACAATAGCACAATCCTTCTAAAGCCTCGCCGCTGCCCCGCACTGCCATCCCGCGCCAGCACAGATGACACTTTAGAAGCACAATCCTTCTAAAGCCACCTCTGCTGCCCGCACTGCCATCCCGCACCAAGCAGATGCAGCCCCACACCACCACCCTGCCCCCACGCCACTGCCCCCGCAGGCACAGATGACACTTTAGAATCACAATCCTTTTATTAAAGCTTAACAGGTTAAGAAATAGTATAAATTGAAGCAGCGTTCTCTTTGAGACGTGAGAGAAGCAATTGACAATGTAAAGAACTGGATCCAAACTTAAACTTCCCCTCCTTCCATTCCTTTGAGAAAGAATTCAGCCCTGAGGGGGCCCCTGCTGCCTGAGGGCTAGACAGCAGGGATGCTGGACACTTCTGAATTGGTCCACTTGTTTAGCCTGTCATATCCTGTTGGTGCCAAGGACACCCCTAGAGAGCTGCCTAGAGAACTATCCCCTATACTGACCCCAGACACTCACTCCACCATCCCTGAAAATCTATACCCTTTTATTCTATAGTCAAATTTCTATCATTTATCAATACTTCTTATTGAAGAACATTTCAATAACAGCTCCAACACTACTGAGTACAATATGTTTTCTATATCTATTACATATAGAGCTATACGGAGAACCTGAACTTCCTGCTACTATAACCAGCTTCTTGCAGCTGATATTCTAAGAAACGAGGTGGCACAGCATTTTCACTTCCAGCAAGATCTGAACTCATCCATTAATGATGATGTAGCCCAGATTGACCCCCACCCCTACAAGCTTCCTTGTCAGCACTGATCACCCGATGCATTGCCTTTGGCAACCACTTCACTAAGCAGAACTTGGCGGAGAGACGTGAACGTGTTCAACGTGCACCACTCCTGATAAGGCCTCCTGAGCATGTTGTCCCCAAATCCAGACCTGAACCCTCAGAGGTAAATGGCCCCCACTGTCACCTGATAGAAGCTGAGAAGCAGTGTTGGCAAACTATGGGTCACTCTTACCCATCCAAGAAGCCGCTTCAGACTGCCCTGGGCACATTAGGGGGTGCTGCACCAAGGAATGCCACATCTAACCCCCATCTTCTCATTCCAATCCAGTTCCTCTTGCCTCATGGGGAACTCCTCCAGGTGGCAGCCATGATTTACTCTGGGGCCTTCTCTAATTTTATTGACAAGAACTTTGCCAAGGAACCTCAAATCCCTTGTTAAGCAAAGCCTGCTTCACTTATAGCAGAGGTCCTTGATGGGTTGGTGCTATCATCTGGCCCTATCACACACCACACCTGCCCCTGGTTATGGTGGCAGCATCAGGACATCAGGAAGTGGTGTCTTATGACCTTATCACCACTCCTCACTACCCTGTGATCCTGGACATGCTGTGGCTCATGAAACATGACTTTGGAGCCAGCATTTGCTCAAATTCAAGTCACTACACTGCCAAGAAATCTGCTTTCAGTCATCACCAGTATTTCTGGGTGAAGAGACTCTGCAGAGTGGCCAGCGTGAAGATACACCCAAACCAGCACTATGGGACACTGCTGTGAGAACTCTGGAACCTACCTCTCAGACCTCAGTCACCCTTCCCACCCAGTATCAAGATCTTGCAGAAGTATTTGGGAAAAAGGTAGCTGAGACACTGCTGCCACATTGCCTTTATGAGTACCCTATTGATTTGCAGCTTGGGGCTAAGATTCCTTTTGGGAACATTTACATTTTATCAGCCCCTGAGTTAGAAGTCTTCCGTGAATATCTACAAGACAACCTGGCTTGGGGGTTCATTTGTCCCTCTACCTCACCAGTTTCCTTTATTAAGAAATTAAGAATGGGGGTTGTGCCCCTGCACTGATTACAAGAAGCTGAACCAAGTGACAGTTAACAACCATTGCTATTAAACCCCAAACTCTTCAAGCAGCTACAGGGGGCTCAGATTTTTACCAAACTGGACCTATGAGGAGCCTACAATTTTGTAAGAATCCACAAATGGAAGACCACCTTTCATACCCAGTACCAAGAATTGAGTGATGCCTTTTGGCCTTTGCAATGCTCCTGTCACATTCCAACATTCTGTGAACAATGTCTTCTGTGATATGCTGGATCTCTTTGTGTTTGTCCATCTAGATGGCATTTTGATTTTCTCTGAACCAGGAAGAAAATCATCAACCTGTGTGCAACCTACCTGACACATCAGACAAACAATCTGTTCCTTGCACATATAGTCCGTCTTCATGGTTTGCCAGATGTGGTCATCTCTGATAAAGGTTAAAGGTTTCCCCTTGACGTTGCATCCAGTCATGCCTCACTCTAGGGGGCGGTGCTCATCTCCGTTTCCTAGCCGAGGGAGCCAGCATTTGTCCACAGACAGTCTCCGTGGTCATGTGGCCGGCATGACTAAACACCGAAGTGCACGGAACGCTGTTACCTGCCCACCAAAGTGGTACCTTTTTATCTACTTGCACTTGCATGCTTTCGAACTGCAAGGTTGGCAGGAGCTGGGACGGCGCACGGGAGCTCACCCCGTGTGCAAATTCGAACCGGCGACCTTTTGATCCACCAAGCCCAGCAGCACAACGGTTTAAACCACTGCGCCACCTGCAGTCCCTGGTCATCTCTGATAGAGCCCCCCAATTCACTTATCATTTCTGGACAGCCTCTTTGAAACTATTGTATGTCCAAAGGAGGTTAACAGAGAGGGTTAATCAAACACCAGAACAGTACCTCTTCTGTTTCCTCAGTTATCATCAGAACAACTGGGTTGACCTTCTGCCCTTGGCTGAATTTGCATATATAGTAACACCAGTCATGCCTTCAATGGTCAGAGTCCATTTTATGCAAATATGGGGCATCATTCACAGGACCATCCTTGTACCCTGGCTGCCTCTCTGGTTCCTTCCACCAATGATAGGGTAACTCACATCCAGCAGATACATAAAGAATTGATACATAATCTAGAACAGGCCAAAACTAATTATGAAACTCAGGCAGACCAACAACAACAAGCAGGATCTGCCACTCAGGTCAGGGACAAGGTCTGGGCTTCCATGGAGCACTACAAATCTAGCTGCCCATCTGCTAAATGGAATTACCAGTATCAGGGCCCTTATACAGTCATCCAGTAAATAAATCCTGTGAGCTACAAACTGGATCTTCCCTGTGCCCTCATGATACATCCAGTTTTTCATATCTCCCAGTTGTAATTACCATATTTTTCGCTCTATAAGACGCACTTTTCCCCCCTCAAAAGTAAGGGGAAATGTCTGTGTGTCTTATAGAGCGAATGTGTGCGTGCCCAACGCTGCCGGCCCGCCTGCACCACCAGGAGGAGAGAGCTCTTGAATTTAGCAGTAACTTATTTACAGACCACAATTGCAATTTAGCTTTGAAACAGTATGAACAGCTTCAATTTAACATCTAGCCAGCCGAGAGAGCTCAAGTATTGCTATTAGCAAATACAGTCTGTGTGTCCTTAAAAACCTCACTTCCTCTTCTTTTTGTTTTTGTTTTCTTATCTCTGTAACAGCAAAATAACACAGATAAGCTAATCCTGGGGCATCAATTAACTTTAATATACATTCCTCAAGGCTCTATTCAAATATGCTCTTTTTCAGCACCTTTCAGTCCTTTCAACTAAGTGGGAGGAGAGGGAAGGTCCCATCAACTGCTCAAAAAAAGTCCCCACCCCACCCCCGCCGTTTCCCCCCACTTCTCATCAGGCTGCTTTTAAGCTTTTAAAGGGAACAACCAGGGTGCAAGCAAGCTTACTCTGGATAAATTCCAGCAGTTTCAGATTGTAAAAACAGACTTTTTTTCTAAATCTCACAGTCCACCTCAGGAAAGGTGATCTGATCTTCCCAGGAAAGAGACAAAGGAATTAACTTACATTTCATTCCTTTTTCAGTATCTCTTGATCTTAACTTGAGTATATTTTAATCATATTTTTTCCAATGGTTAGGAGCAAAAATTCAGCGTCCAGAGTCCGTCCCAGGTATGAAAAAAAAAGAGAGAGAAATGTTGGAGGATTGAATTTAGGTCTCTCCTCATTGCTCACCTTCTCTGTCTAAGATAGAGGCAAGAAAAACCAGAGAGAGCAGGTATGCTGGGGGTGTGCAATCAAAAGAATATTTACAGTTTATTCAGACCTACAGGAAATACATGTGGCATTGAAGGGACTGCAGAGATGGATTCTATATGTTTTCATCCCCTAACAGTTACATGCAGTCTGCGGGGGATGGGGGGGGGTCAGGCACACAGTATGCTAGTGGCACATGAGAGTAAAGCAACTGGGATTAAGACATCCCAACGCAACCCATTCTGTTATAGTTTATTAAATAGTTTAGTAAACCTTTTGATTCAGAATATTTTTTTCCTTGTTTTCCTCCTCTAAAAACTAGGTGCGTCTTATGGTCAGGTGCGTCTTATAGAGCGAAAAATATGGTAGTGTGCCTGAAGAACTTTGGATGGAGGTTTGCAACAAGAGGTAGCAACTCAATCCATCCCAAGGAAAAAGAAATGAATGAAAGAAAAATTGCTGTCTAAGGAAGAAGGGAAGCGAAAGGCAATGGAGAAAAGGAAAGATGCACCCAACTGAATGCAGAATTCCAGAGAATAGCTAGAAGAGATAAGAATGCCTTCTTAAATGAACAGTGCAAAGAAATGGAAGAAAACAATAGAATAGGGAGGACCAGAGATCTCTTCAAGAAAATTGGAGATATTAAGGGAACATTTCATGCAAAGGTGGGCATCATAATGGACCAAAATGGCAGAGACCTAAGAGAGGTGGAAAAGATTAAGAAGAGATGGCAAGATGACACAGAAGAACTATACAAAAAAGAGCTGAACGTCCTTGGATAACCACGATGGGGTGGTCACTGACCTCGAGCCAGACATCCTGGAATTTGAAGTCAAATTGGCCTTAGGAAGTCTAAGCAACAACAAAGCTAGTGGAAGAGACAGTATTCCAGCTGAGGTATTCAAAGTCTTAAAAGACGATGCAGTTAAAGCGTTATACTCAATAAGCCTGCAAATTTGGAAAACTCAACAGTGGCCACAGAATTGGAAAAGGGCAATTCCAAAGAATGTTCAAACTACTGTACCACTGCACTCATTTCACATGCTAGCAAAGTTATGCTCAAAATCCTACAAGCTAGGTTCCAGGAGTATGTGGACTGAGAAGTACCAGAAGTACAGGCAGGGTTTTGAAGAGGCAGAGGAACTAGAGATCAAATTGCCAACATACGCTGGATCATGGAGAAAGCTAGGGAGTTCCAGAAAAACACCTACTTCTGCTTCATTGATCATGCTAAAACCTTGATTGTGTGGATCACAACAAATTGTGGCAAGTTCTTAGAGAGATGGGAGTCCTTTGATTCTATTTTTGGGAATTTCTCCATTTCGACCACTGGTGTTAACAGAGAAATTCCTGGAATTATTTGCTGTCTCCATTTTTTCCCATACTTCCATCGTATTTTTTAAGAAAGGTTTTTGAATTCTCTTAATAATCTTTTTTATATCCTTTGAAACCAGTATGTCTCTAAGTGATCACCTATTTCCCTTAATTCTTTTAATTCAATATCTCTCCATATTATTTCTTTGCTTTGGGCTATATCAGAAATTATCTTTAATTGATTTGCAACCCAATACTTTTTAACATCTGGAATATCCAGTACTTCTTTTCTTGTCATTCATACAATAAAGGTAAATGTAAAGGTTTCCCTTTGACGTTAGGTCCAGTCATGACTGACTCTAGGGGGCGGTGCTCATCTCCATTTCCTAGCCGAGGGAGCCAGCATTTGTCCATAGAGAGTCTCCGTAGTCACACGGCCGGCATGACTAAACACTGAAGTGCACGGAACGCTGTTACCTGCCCACCGAAGTGGTACCTTTTATCTGTTTGCATTTGCATGCTTTCGAACTGCAAAGTTGGCAGGAGCTGGGACGGAGCAACGGGAGCTCATTCCGTTGTGCAGATTCAAACCGGCAACCTTTTTATCAACCAGCCCAGCAGCACAGTGGTTTAAAACACTACGCCACCTGCAGTCCTGACTCATACCATAGTACTTTACTTATTCTTGCTCTTTTCCCTCCGTTACAATAAACCTCCAATAACTTCTGCATTTCCTTTAATTCCTGATCATAAAACTTAATTGGAATCATCCAGAACAAAAAAAAAAATCTTTCTTTTTTATTACTGCTATTCTTCCTAACCATGATAATTCAACCTTTTCATATCTTCCTGTTTTATATTTTATATATTTCTTTAACTTCTCATAATTTTTCATTTTAATTATTGATTATTTTTGGAATATCAATTCCCAAATATCTAATACTGTCTACTGTTTTTAACTTATACCTTTCTTTTAATATATCTCATTCTTCACTATTATGATTATAGAACATCATTTCTGATTTTTCCCAATTTTCTTGCAACCCATTATGCTTCCCAAATTCCTTTAAATTCTCTCTATAGTATTTATTGGATCTTGAAATGTTAACAATGTGTCATCTGCAAATAAATTAATTTTAATTTTCTGACATACTTCAATTCCTGCTATCTGTATATCATTTTCTAATTGCATTTGCCAGTACTTCCATCGTTAATGCAAATAATTTTGGGGATAAAGGGCAACCCTGTCTCATTCCTTGGCTTAATGTTATTGTTTCTGTAATACCAACATTTACAATTATTTTTGCTGTATTTTCTGAATATAATTGATTTATTAATTTCTTAAACTTTATTCCAAATCACATATTTTCTATTAGAAACTTCACTGTTGACCATTCCACTCAATCAAAGGCTTTAAATATATCTAATGCTAATATACTTGACTTTAAATTTTGCTTCTTTAATAATAGTTAAATTTAATACTCTCCTTACTACATCTGACATTTGTCAACCTCTCATAAACCCACATTGATCATTCTTTATATATTTATCTACAAATCGATTTAATCTATTTATCAATATCGCTGTAAAAATCTAAGCATCTTGATTAATATCAGTTTATTGAGGGTTTCTAAGATCTTTATTAGGTTTTGCTATCAATACTATCATGGATTGTTTCTAAGAACTTGGAATTATTTCCCTTCCATTATTTTATTAAACATAATTTTCATCTTAGGAACTAATAATATTTTAAGTTTTTTATAATATTCAACACCCAATCCATCAGATCCTTCTGCTTTGCCTATTTTCAATTTATTAATAACTTTCAATATCTCTTCTTCTATTTGAGTTTCCACGATTTCTTTATCTTCAAATTTTACACTTTTAATCATTTTCTATATATATCTGACTTACTTTCAAATCTATTTCATTTCCCATATATAACTTTTCAAAAAACCTTTGAAAAATTTGAAGTTTCTCTTTCTTTAATTTCCTCTTCTAACCTTGTTATATGTTGCTCTTTCTGGTTTTTTTAATATTATATGAATATCTTATTCCTAACCCTCTTACCACTGTTTTCATTGTATCGCATATTACACTTGTATTACTACCTCCTTATTCATTTATTTCCCATATTTCTTTTAATTCTTTTTTCATTTTATCTAAGATCTCCTAATTTTTAAAAATCCTTGGATCTATTCTCCACCTGTTTGCCTGTTTATAATTGCATTTTATTTCTATTTCCATTGTTATCATTGCATGACCTGATATTTTAATAACTTTTGTATTCACATTTACAACCTTAGACAATATTTCTGGTGTTACAAATATATAATCTATTCTTGTAATATTTTTATGTCTATTTAAATAAAATGTATAACTTTTCTAATTACTATTTAATTCTCTCCAAACATCTTTTAATATGTTTATTAATAAATCTACTTAACTCTGTAATATTATATTTTATATCTAGCTTTGATGGGTTAGATTTATCTTTTTCTTTATCCATAACTATATTATATTCACCTGCCATTATCACATATCCTCTTTTTATTTCTTCTATTTCTGTATATGCCTTATTAAAAATCTCTCTTTGATTTATATTAGGTGCATATATATTAGCTAAAGTCACCTCTTGTCCATAAATCAGATCTTGTATTATAAGAAATCTCCCCATATGATCTCTTTTTATAGCTTTTATTTTAAATTCATCTTTTAGCTGTAATAATTGCAACACTTTTGATGTACCATATGATTTTTCATATATATCTGCCCAATATAATTTTAATTCATTCACTCCATCTTTCTTTTGATGTGTTGTAAAAATATATCAGTTTTTTCCTTATGAATAGATTTTTTTCAATTCTAGCTTGCTTATGTCTTTCTCCCAAGCCATTTAAATTCCAAGACACTATCTTCAATGTTTTTTCCATTGTTTCAATACATCAAGTATTCTTTTTGGTCTTCATATGTGACTAAATGAACACTCCAACAACAACTTTAAAAAAACAAAAACAAAAAAACACCTTAACCCAGCCCCTACTATATTCCCCACCAAATTCATGTATGAACCCTCCCCCACCCATCTGCTGGAGATTTTCTCCTCCCCACTGCATTGGGCATCTGGCAGTGGGGAGAAGAGCCACCCCTATACACCCACTCCAACTCCCTGACCATCTATACCATTTTATTCTATACTCAAATTTCTATTATATTTCTCACTTAATACTTATTTAAGACAATTTCAACAACTCCAACACTACTGATACAATATATTTTCTGTATCTATTACATATAGATCTTATCTTTTCATACTTCCTTCTTCTGTCTTATCTTCTTTGACCCTCCTGCTTCTATATCCAGCTTCATCTCCTCTGACTGATCTTTTCTCTCCTTCTCTATCATCCTTCTTGAGAATGTAGACATATCCCTTAATCTTTGCATTTGTGCTGCATATGCATCATCAACAATAATTCCAAGTGCCTTTACTAAATTCAATGCTTCCTCCTTTGTATTGACGCTGTAATATTTTCCATTATATGAAAACTTCAAAAAAAGTGGAAACCCCAACTCTATATTACAGAATATAATATATGTAAATTCTATCTTCATTGTCTATCCGGAATCTCGATCACACTTTTAGAGACCTGGTCTATCTTGGTCATCTGATTTCTTAACTCTTTATCTTGTTCTCCCATCTGAGCTTTCACTTCTGTAATTGCTTGAATATTCTCTTGAATTTTAGTTGAATCTTTTATTCTTCCACCCATATTATCTACTTTAATATTAATTTCTTCATATAATTCTTCATCTCATCTTTCATACCTTCATTTCTCTGGATTCCTGTAGAGAAATGAAGACTTGTCTGCTTGTGTTGATGATTGAGATGCTGATGGTTTTCCAGTGATGATCTCTTTTTCCCATTAATTTCGCAGCTTTTCTCTACTCTTTTCAACCACAAATCCCATTGGTGAGGTTTGTGAGAAGGATCTTGTTTCGCTTTAGGTCTTTGCCAGATGCTTTTAGGTCCTTGCAACATTTAGACATCCAATTGACAAAAAAAAGTCTTAAAATTTGTAATAATATTTTTTACAATCTACAGTTGTTATTTAGCATCCAACTAAGAGGAGAGAGCTCTTGAATTTAGCAGTAACTTATTTACAGACCACAATTGCAATTTAGCTTTGAAACAGTATGAACAGCTTCAATTTAACATCTAGCCAGCCGAGAGAGCTCAAGTATTGCTATTAGCAAATACAGTCTGTGTGTCCTTAAAAACCTCACTTCCTCTTCTTTTTGTTTTTGTTTTCTTATCTCTGTAACAGCAAAATAACACAGATAAGCTAATCCTGGGGCATCAATTAACTTTAATATACATTCCTCAAGGCTCTATTCAAATATGCTCTTTTTCAGCACCTTTCAGTCCTTTCAACTAAGTGGGAGGAGAGGGAAGGTCCCATCAACTGCTCAAAAAAAGTCCCCACCCCACCCCCGCCGTTTCCCCCCACTTCTCATCAGGCTGCTTTTAAGCTTTTAAAGGGAACAACCAGGGTGCAAGCAAGCTTACTCTGGATAAATTCCAGCAGTTTCAGATTGTAAAAACAGACTTTTTTTCTAAATCTCACAGTCCACCTCAGGAAAGGTGATCTGATCTTCCCAGGAAAGAGACAAAGGAATTAACTTACATTTCATTCCTTTTTCAGTATCTCTTGATCTTAACTTGAGTATATTTTAATCATATTTTTTCCAATGGTTAGGAGCAAAAATTCAGCGTCCAGAGTCCGTCCCAGGTATGAAAAAAAAAGAGAGAGAAATGTTGGAGGATTGAATTTAGGTCTCTCCTCATTGCTCACCTTCTCTGTCTAAGATAGAGGCAAGAAAAACCAGAGAGAGCAGGTATGCTGGGGGTGTGCAATCAAAAGAATATTTACAGTTTATTCAGACCTACAGGAAATACATGTGGCATTGAAGGGACTGCAGAGATGGATTCTATATGTTTTCATCCCCTAACAGTTACATGCAGTCTGCGGGGGATGGGGGGGGGTCAGGCACACAGTATGCTAGTGGCACATGAGAGTAAAGCAACTGGGATTAAGACATCCCAACGCAACCCATTCTGTTATAGTTTATTAAATAGTTTAGTAAACCTTTTGATTCAGAATATTTTTTTCCTTGTTTTCCTCCTCTAAAAACTAGGTGCGTCTTATGGTCAGGTGCGTCTTATAGAGCGAAAAATACGGTAGATAAAAAGCAAATAGATAAAAAGGTACCACTTCGGTGGGCAGCTAGCAGTGTTCTGTGCACTTCAGTGTTTAGCCATGGTAGCCACATGACCACGAAGACTGTCTGTGGACAAACGCTGGCTCCCTCGCCTAGGAAAAGGAGTTGAGCACCACCCCCTAGAGTCAGGCATGACTGGACTTAATGTCAAGGGGAAACCTTTACCTTTACCTTTATGAGGTAAGAATTCAATTTTGTTAACAAATCATGGTTTTTTTTAACTATGAACAACCTGGCAGAAGAAGCCATGGTTTGTTCTTGATCAGTGAATTTTGTGTGTTTAAATCAAATGTAGTCATTGATTTTTATGCAAAGATTGCATATTCAGAATGGTGGCTGCATGCACCCTCCACAAACTACAGACATACCATAGGTTAAATAACCTATGGGGGTTGCTGTGTTATGCAAACAGCCACATAGTGCATGAACCCAGAACTGGGTTTTTCATGGGTTTTCGCATGGGAACAGTGGGTTTTTTGACAAGCTACAGAGCTGGTAGGCAAGAGTGGTAAAAGAAAAGAGAAACTACTGTTTTACATGCCAATATTACTATGATGCAGTGGTATTTGGAATGCAGGGGAACAGTTTATTTAAAAAGGAGGAAGCAACTCAAGGATTCAGAAAACAAATTATGATATGTTCTATCTTCTACGAAATCCAGGGCAGGCAGCAAACAATAGGTTAACCATCGATTAAAGAAGTAATAGATTAGTGTTCAGTACATACTGGGCCATTGTGTAGTAAACATGAACAGTAGTATCCTTGACAATGCAAGTGAGGTTAAGTTTATTTTAATACAGAAATCAGACATTTTACCTTTGAGGAAAAACTTTGGCTTAGGCAAACTTTTCAGGGATAACAGATGGTCAACAATTTAATAATAATGTGGCAGACTTGAAACATTACCTAAAGGGATAGAGTCAGTGACAAAAACTTATATTTCACAGTAATGAAATGAAAGAAGATGGGGAGAAATGCTTCATTATTAGCATACTTTGACAAAACAAATAATTAGATTTCAAGCTTCCTTAATGTCTGACTGTGAGAGAGCTCTAAAGGTCTAAGACATATACAAAAATTTTGCTTATGATTGTATTCAAACCAACACCTGGAAACAGTATTCTGGTCTTAATTATATCTGCTTTTCAAGCACAACTTAATGGTTGTAAACACAGTTTAATTGGATGGAGGATTGTAGCCGTTATTTGCTTCATAGCAAAGATTTCACATCAATGGATCAACCATGAAGATTGTGAGTTTTTAGTACTCCAAATAAGCAAAAGGTTAACTCTCTGGGCACTCACAATTTAGTTAAATATTGGGATTCAGACAATGACCTGATTTGCATGGCATGACAGCCTGTTGTTAAGTAACTAGAGAGAGTGAGTTGTCATGTCACCCAAGCCCAAGCCTTTCCTGAACGGATGCATTTTTTTCCCAAGTCATTCTAAAAGTCCATCTTGTTTTACCCATGATGGATTGTCATGTTATCTGAACCAAGGTGCCCTTTCATGGATACCAAGGGTAATGGAGCATGGCTTCAGAACAAGCAGCAAAACAAAACAAAAATAAAACCTCGATGATCTTGCCCATAAGTACTGCCAACAACACTCAATGGCACTGATCTGACCATGAAGATCCACCTTTTCCTTTGTTCTCCCTTTATTCTCCATGGGGAAGCAACTTTTGTCCTGACCTTCTGTGAGCTTTGAAAAGATCCAAACTTATCCTCCACACCACCAACTTTTTAAAGGGAAATGGAGTTTGAACTCTGAGCTCCCTAGGGTACCCATAAGGGAGCAGCAGTTACCCTTCTACCCTTGCTCAGCTAAACCTGAGTCTTGCCCCATTTGCACTTCAGGGACTGAGCCTTGTCTGGAGCGTACTTTGTGCCCATTCACAAGCACACATTTAAAAAAAAAATGCTGGGCAGCCTTGGGAAACCTCTTCAAGGTGCCATAGGACCGTTGAAAGGCATACCTTATACTTATATGTTAAGGAAATTATGAATGCATGTTCTCTAGTTGGCTTTTGAGATTTCCAGAAAGGAAAGTTTAAAAGGATGGGCTGAAATTAGCTAGCAACCACATCAGGGAGAAAAGGTACTCTCTGGCATCAATCCTTAAATGTTAATTAGTCAGTTTGGGGGTGCATCACAATGGCAATCACCTGGCAACTGCTTAGACACAGTGACAAGGGAGGCTTGTTGCTTTTGCCAAGGGTCAGTCTGTCTGTTGGGTGGGTCATGTTGTGTTCAGATGAAACAACAAGCCACCATGGATACCAACTCTAGAACAGTTCATGAACACTTTTTGAAAAACAAGTGACCCTTGCTGAAGTGGACACTGTTCAAATGATAGGACACCCCACCTACAGTAACCAATCATGGTGCATTGTTGTGTTATCTGAACCCATTCAGAGTCTCAGGAATGGATGGAAAAGTTGTGACACTAGGATGTGTAGGAATATGGACTCACAAAACACTGAGGATCGTGTTGCAAATGTGTGTGGGAAGGCTTTGCTTTGATTTGACAGCTCACATTTGACAGCAGACACTTCAAACCAAAGCTGTTTAAAACAAAAACTATTTGGAGTATGCCCAGGTCAATGTCCCACCTGATTACCTGCCGTTCCTTGATAGAAGGTACCTCATTTGAAGGCACTGTCCAGCTGAGGCATCCCATTCTGGATTCTTGGAAGTATAAACCTCCACACCTGAACATGTCCAACTTTTTAAAAAGTACAAAAATTTGCACACGTTTGGAACACACTTAAAAAAAAAAAAAGATTGGTGACCCACTGACAGCCCACTGATGTGCCACTTAGGCACTTTGGAGAAGTTAACACTGTCTGTCAGTGGAGCAAGTAAATTCAGAGATCATTGATCACAGTCTGTTGAGTGAAAAGAAGTAAAAGGAAAAAAGAAGAGCAAAAAACAGTTCATAATTGCAGTTGGGAGAGCTAACAAAGCAACTTCAGCCTTCAAATTCCCTGGGATATTGTCTGAAGAACCAAAGGGGAAGAAGAGGGGAGCAACATGTGATGCAGTCACCTGCAAGACAACCCTTGGGTTGTTCACACAATAAGCTAGCACGATATTTGAAGCTGCCCAGTGTTTCCATTTTAATATTCAGAACCTCCTTCATTCTGGAAGCTATAGCAATGGCACTTCCCTGATCATAAAGTTTTGGTGGTTGTCAGTCTTACAACAAGCATTCTGCAATATTTTTATGATATTACTGATCTAATTGTGACAAAAAGAAGACAGTTTGAAAGAAGGAAAGGAAATTCCCCCTATCAACAAAGAAGGGTGCAGTATTCAAGGCTATTTCTGATTCCTCTGCAGCTAGAAAACTGTCAGGATATAACTATGACAACAAAACTAAACCAAATATGGCTAGCAATAGCAATAAATTCCCCTCATTTCATATCTGTCAATAGAGGACCTTGCATTAAGCAGTACTTATGTTTTGTCCTTGTTTTCTATATTCAAGCCTTGCTAGAAGACTTCATAACAATTTCATTCTCCACTTACTATCCCTCCATCCCATATTCTTTAATTTACTTGCTCCAAACTCTTAAAACATCATATGGGAATTTGGAAGACCCATTTGAAACAAACCAATTTCATAAAAATAGTAATTTCCAGCCCCAAGAGATAGATAGAACCTATTAGTGTGTTGCCAGGAAGGCGTAACATTAGAGAAGAGCAATGAGAAATTACAGACCATTTGCTGTCAAAGCTCAGTAAAATCACATTTGAAAAACTAGAACACTCATTAGTCAAATCACCATTTGCCACTCTGTGAAAGACTTAAATTTTCCTTTTTTAATAATTGCCTAACAAATACGTTTCATTTGCTCATATGGCATTGACACTATTGAAGCATGAAATACTGAAACAATTAAGTTTAGGTGATCAGGGAAGCAGTGCAGGAAGTCTTTTGTTTCATTGAGAATTACTCACCATCACAAATGATAGAATATCATAAATAGTCTGATGAAACTATTAATTATGACTATATAGTAGCAAAAGTATTTTTCAGCAAACAGTATCCAATGGACTGATTTTCTCTGGCAAAGGGGGCTTTATCAGGCTGGGAAGCTCAACAAGGTACCCTGGTTGAAATCCCTTCTCTGCTTTATGCTTGAGATGAGTCAAATTAAAGATTCCTTCTAGGAATCACTGTAGTTCACTGTAGATGCAGATAACACTGAGCATTTCCATGCCATTGGTTGGTGTGTGTCCCAGTCACATTCTTCTCACACTATAATTGATTCTTAAAGGGAGGATCCCATAATATCTAAATTAATAATTGATAGTTTGGTACAAAGATACTTTATGGATACTGGGGCAGGATAAAAGTATAATAGCTAACAAACCATATTTTTCTAGCACTTAATATTACTGATTGGGTAATCCAAATTTTAAATAATCAGTTTGTCTTCCAGTCACAGCCATGGTATGTCCCATTCAGAAATGAAGCAGGGAGTAAAATCTATTGTTAACATTTACTGTTGAGTAAAAAAATTCTCATGTTTCTGGGATAAACATGGGATTAATGTGCCCATCTGTGCAAGTTTCTTAGTATATTTAAGCCATCTATCAACTATGCTTTAAGGGCAGTTTACAAAACAGTATAAAGCAATTAGAGTATAAGAAGCAAAAAGATTAGTTTTATTCATGTTGGACTGAACTTGTTCTCTATTTGTTCAGGGGCAAACCTAGAGCTGAAAGATGAAAATCTCAGGAAAGGACCCTAAACAACAGGAGAAACTTCCTCATGACAAGGGCTGTTCAACAGTGGGATTTGGGGGCTCACCTTTGCTGGAGATATTTTAGCAAAGGTGAGCCCCCAAGGTTGGCATGGGTATCCACAATGGGCAAGCAATCTATCCAGAGGGGTTCACAAGAAATTGAACGGCTATAAGTCCTCACTTTGAACTAAGCACAGCTGCTGGCAAAAAGTATTAAAATATTTCAATATGATAGTTAAGAGGAGTAGGGTGTCTTGGGAGGCATTAAAGGAGGTGTCTGGATATATGATAGACACCACACTGCTTACCCTTGTTCTAGCCCAGAGGGTCTTTGCTCTTTTATTACTTATTAACTGATGAACTGGAGTGGAATGATGAGCTGTGTTCGAGATCATATTTCTCTGTTAGATCTGCAATGCCTGTTTTACAGCTGTAAGTTACTGCTTCAGGTAACTGTTATCAGATAATGACTGAGAATGTATTACTCAACCTCAGTATGCCAGCAAGACACTCTGTGTTAAAGAACAGTTGGCTACAGAAGCATAAAGTTACTCCTGTTAGAAAAACAAAAAGAAAACTGTGTTGTTGTTTTAGAAATATGCATTTTGGATACAAAATATGGTGTTAGACATCATCCTTGGCATGTTTTACTTATTGCTGGAATATCAATAATTAAATTATGATAAACAAAAGTGCTTAGAGTAGGAATCACTGAAGAAATCAAATTTCTTAAAAAGGCTCCACTGAAGGATGTTTAAACAGTCACTCCACAAGGGCAAATTATAAATTATGCTTTCCCTCAGCAGCCTCTGTGACAGCAACAAGAGAATACTAAATTGAAAACATAAGGGAAATGTTGCAGCAAAATGTTTTGCTTTTTAAAAATGCTATTTATTTAAAATAAAACTTTGTAGAGGAAATGCCAAGAGGCATAGAGAATTGGCAATCAAATTCTGTATAATGAGTAAGTTTTATATCAGAGAAATCCTATATTCATATTTATTCATTTCTTTATTACATTTCTATATTACTCAGTACCTGAATCTTTTACACTGGGACAAAAGAATGGACACACTAAGGCAATAGAATGGATATTATATAGAATGAGTGATCAGCCCAGAAAAGGAAGGAAGATCTAACACAATGCAGAAACTCCAAAAGTGGCCTAATGCAGCAGGCACATCCCCAGCATCCTTGAGAACTCTTCCTGTACCCACCAATCAGAAATTGTGCCAGTTACAATTCCCACAGGCCAACCATACAAGAAAGGACCTAATGAATTTTCACTGTAGAAGCAACACATGACAATGCCATCTTGCCTCTATGACATTAAATTGAATAGCATAGCAAGCAATAACACTGATACTGCAAGGTCATCCCCACAATTTACTTTTAACTCTCTCTCCTTTTTGCTCTTCATAACCTTTTTTTTTTGGAGAACAACACAAAGAGGGGCCATAGAACACTGGTAGAGCATGTCCTTTACATGGAGCAGAACCCAGCTTCATTTCCTGGAATATTCATGCATCCACTAATTTGGCTGATAGACCAGCTCTGGCACAATACTTATCCCCTTCCCCCTTCATTCTTCCCCATCCCTTTCACCCATCCTGAAATTACTTCTTTCTATAGCCTGGCACAGAACTTATTTGCCTTGAGAGTCTTGTTACAACATGGTAGAGGGTTTATGATTGAACATTAAACTTACTTCATTTCTTCTTAAAGTCCTACCAGCAGATTCCAGATCATCTGAATTCGTCAGCGAATTGGGGAAGATCCATAACCATCATTCCCTAGCAGCCATAGCTCAGTCAAATAGAAAATTCATTTTACATACAGAAGAAACCTGCCTGAAACCCTGGAGACCTCTTACCAGTCAGTGCCAACAATACTGAGTTAGATGGATCAATGATCTGACTCATTGTAAGGCAACTTATGTTTCTAACACTGTGGCTTAGTCAAAACTAACCAAGGATGGAGTAGAGCTTGAAAGGGAAAGACAGGCATGGGATTGCCAGATGATTGCTCATGCCTTGGACAGTAGATTTACACATAGTAAGAACTTATAAGAGTACAAAGTCTACTTGGAGCAAACAAGTTCAGTCCATGGAAGAAAAGCTGAGAGCACTCTTGTCCTTACTAACCTGGCAGGAGAGGCTGCAGCAGAGCAGAGAGAGGAACCAAGAAGCCAGGGGAGTGTGGGAGAGCAACAAGGGAACCAGGGAAGGAAAGGTAAGAGCTGTGAGGCATGCTGTGCTGATGTAGGCCCAGTGTAATTCCTGGCGAAGCAAAAAGGAGCAGGGCTAGGTGCCAGTTGCACATCGTCTCTTGTTTGTATCCCTTAGTTGTGACTCTGATTGCCCCAAGGATTCTCTTCTCTGGGGAATTTGTCTTCCCCGAGGGAACTGGGTAGTCACTCTCAAACAAGGGTCGTGAAGGCAAGAGAAGCTGCAGGTGGGGGGAGTAGATATTAGGCACACTGTGGGGTAGCCTATGCCAGACAAGAAGAAGCCATAGCTTCTTTTGTTTGTGAGCCGCCCCGAGGCTTGTGGCAAGGGGCGGCCTATAAATTTCCAAATAAATAAATAAATAAATAGCAGGAGTGGCAGGTGTGCTTCCTCTGGGAGGAGCCAGGATACACTTGTGCTAAGTTCAAGATGTGTTTGGACTACCACTACAGCATTGTAAATACTGTCTTTAGCATATTGAAGTAATAGTATTGATTCAGTAAGAGAAATACAACTATATCAAGCCTTATTGCATATAATCCACACATTTTAACTGACTGCGGATAGCTCTGTCCATGTGGTGACCTGCTTGTACGCATCACCTTGCCATGTTGACTGAAGAAAAGTTATTGATGCCAACATGTCTTTCCTTTATTCTTTCAGCCTTGAAACAGTTCTTACTCTAACTAAAATCATTTTACTACAAGGAATTAATCAGTATGTAATTCAGAGAGTCACTTCCTTGGCAATAAAGGCTTGCAGGCTTAGCAAAAGATAACTGGAATCCATCTGTGGCAGGAGGGACTTCCGGTCATGACTGTGATTTGCTGCTAACTTTCAACTCTTTTTAAATGCCTGCCTAATTGGAATAAATATACTTGGATAAACAGCATGACCTTGGATGCAAGGTCAAAGGGAAGATTTCCACATTTTGAAAAGACCAGAATACTGGGGAATTGATTTATGGACTCTGACAATTTAAGCTTTAAAATCTCTAAGGAAGGATTTCTAGGATCAAGTGTCAGAACTCTGTAAGAAACTTAAATGGATATCTATGGCTTTCTTTTACTACTACTACTAGTAAAATAGTAGTACTGATATTTCCTTTTAACTTTGTTATGTTGCTGGATAAACTCGGGCTGCATCTACGCATCCTTTTGAGTTGCGAGAAATGCTCACTCAGTGGTCTCTTGTGTGTCATTTCTTCCTCTGGGCCAAGGGCATGAAAATCTAACATTTGCACAGTTGCAGAGATCACTATAATAATTGTGTTTCTTGTAACCTCAGTTGGGAAGGGAACTTTATATCCACGTTAATTATCCATGAGGTATTAAAAGGCCCAACCCTTGAAAGACAAAGCTGAATTGTGGGGAACTTCCCTTCCATTCCCAAAAGGTATTTCAAGCTCACTACACTTTTGCTGTTGAATCTTTTTTTTTTTTTTTTCAGAACAAAGGAGTGATGGGTGTTTTCATGGGGATTAACCCTTTTTTTTTTCCAGAGAGGAGGAAAATGTCCCACTTTCCACTTGTTCACACCATGCATAATTTTGAACATCTTTGCCATGTTTCCCATTACTCATCATTTTCCTAAGAGAAGCAATCCTGGTTGTTGTAACAAAGTCTGATAGGGGAGCTGCTCCAATCCCTTGATAGTTTTAGTTGCCCTTCTTTGCACTTTTTCCAACAATGTCATTTTTCAGGTGTGGTGGCCAGCACTGTACACAATACTTTAAGTATGGTCATATCAAAGATTTGCATAAGAGGAATATGATCTTGGACATTTGATTTTCAATTCCTTTCCTAATTATGGCATTCCCTCCTAACATTTGACATTTTCATCAAGCTGTCCACCAACATTCTCAAGACCCCTTTCTTGGTCTGTCAACACTAGTTCAGATTCCATCAGCTTATACTTGAAGATGAGATTCTTTCCCCCCAGCATGCTAACTTTACACTTGTTACACTGAACAGCATTTGCCGTTCTGATGCCTTTTTTCCCAGCTCGGAGACATCCCACTGGAATTCCTCACAATCCCTTTTAAATGTTTTATTTCAGCATCATCAGCAAACCTGGCTACTTTATTGCTCACTTCTAATTCCAGATCATTTATGAACAGCTTGAAAAGCACTGATCCTAATGCAGAATCTTGTGAGAATACCATGCATTCTCAATGTTGGCTTTCAATTCTTTAATCAGTTACTGATCCATAGGACAACATGTGTGTGCACACACAGCCCTTATTCCATCACTGCCAGGTTTTCTCAAGAGTCTGTTGATGGATTTTATCAAAAGGCTTTTGGAAGAAAACAATGACTATTTGATTCCTCTGTCCACGTGTAGTAGTGACACTCTCAAAGAATTCTACTGGATTAGCAAGACAGGGCTTACCCCTGCAGAAGCCATATTGCTTCTTTTAAAGCAGGGCTAGTTCTTCTATATGTTAACTGAATCTATCCTGAATAACACTTTCAACCAATTTACGCAGAACCAACAGAAAGCAAAGCAGCATATAATTTTCCAGATCCCTTTTTAAAAATTGTCCTAGAGTGCTGGTACATGGCTAGAGAGTGATCTTAGGGACATGATGTACATATTGTATAAGAAAGTCATCAATTGATTCTGAGGAGGAAGAGGCAGAGCTGAGTAGATGAGTTGGCGATTTATAGGTTATTTACTGAAGATGCGCAGGGCAAAGAGAGAGAACCAGCCCTCTTTGGAAAAGGAGGGAGACATTTCAGAGTGGTGGGGAGGAGATGGAAGGGGTGTCCTTGGCACCAACAGGATATGACAGGCTAAACAAGGGGTCTAGTTTGGCTGCAGAGCACATACTGCAGAGCATCTTTGACTGCAGAGCACATACTCAATTTGAGTTCTGTGTTGACTGTGTGGTGATGTCCATGTGTAGAGTCATCTCTTGGTTTGTTGGAAAAGTGTGCTTTCTATGACCAGCGCGTTCTCTCGACAAATTTCTACATTTCTTTGTCCTGCTTCATTTCGTACTCCAAGGCCAAATTTGCCTGTTTTCCAGTTATCTTTTGTCTTCCTACTTTAGTATTCAATCCCCTGTGATGATACAGAAATCATTTTTGGTGTTATTTCTAGAAGGTACTGTAGGTCTTTATAGAACTGGTGAACTTCAGCCTCTTCAGCATCAGTGGTTGGGACATAGACTTGGACTACTGTGATGTTGAATGGTTTGCATTGGATTCAAATTGAGAGCATTCTGTCATTTTGGAGGTTATATCCCAGTACTGCTCTTCCTACTCTTTTATTGATTGTGAAGGCTACTCCATTTCTTCTGAGGGATTCTTGCTCACAGTAATATACCTGATGGTCGTCTGTATTAAATTCACCCAATCCTGTCCATTTTAGTTAACTGATTCTTAAGATGTCGATGTTCAGTCTTGTTATCTCATGTTTGACCACGTCCTGCTTGCCTTGATTCATGGATCTTACATTCCAGGCTCCCATGTAGTACAGATCCTTACAGCATCAGACTTTCCTTTCACCACCAGATACATCCACAACTGAGTGTTCTTTCAGCTTTGACCCAGTCACTTCATTCTTTCTGGCACTACTAGTCATCATCCTGTGTTCTTCCCCAGTAGCACATTGGACAACTTCTGACCTGAGGGGCTCATCTTCCAGCACCATAACTTTTTATGCCTATAACTCTAGGCAGCTCTCTAGGCAGCTGGTTCCACTGTTGTAGTGCTCTGACAGTGAGGAAGCATTTCCTGATGTCCAGCCTGAATCTGGGTTGCTTGAACTGATCATTCCATGTCCTACACTCTGGCAGGACAGAGATCTTGACCTTTCTCTTTGTGACAGCCTTTGAGTTACGTATAGATCAACTTAGACTGTGTACTGTGGCATCATCAGCATTATCAGGAGTGGCAGGAAGTGTCCATAAGCACATTGGTTGGCCTAGATCTGGTTAAACAGATTTGGCTAGATCGGGGGTAAAAGTAAATATCTATATTCCTTTATCTGGGGAGAAGGGCTTGGAGAAATTGTTCTCTGTGAAGTCCAAAAATGAACTGACCTGAAATTAACTGATTACTGAAATAAATCATAACTCCCAGGCTAATGCACAGATTGCAACAGAGTCATCCTTCAGATTTTGCATTTGTTGCATTTTTTCATTTCAGTTCTTAGCTGACAATAAACAACCTATATCAAAATACATTTGAAAATCTATAGTTATGCATAATCTAAGTTAGTAACGCAATAAAATCCAATGTGTGGTTTCCTTAGAGTAGACTCACTGGAATAAATGGGATCTAAATTAGTTCTGACTAAATTTGGACCCATTCATTTCAGTGGATCTGTTCTAAGGAAGACTAAGGTTGGATTTAATCCTATTTATTTAAATGAGAATTTTATGCAGATTGTTAAAACAAATAAAAACATAGCTTAATTTAGAAAAAGGACAAAACAGACATGCATTAACACATGTAAAATTGACATTGACGAAAAAGATGTCCTCTGCATCTCTTCTGTATCATTAGTTTGTTGTTAGCTCCTGACCACTTCAAGGTGAAGAGAACATGGAACAAGAAATCAAGATCTTTCTCTGTAGAATAGTTGTATCACAGTGTTTTTTCCAGGCATGATGTTATGAATCTGAAGGCTACTTCAGATTAATGTGTGACAGTAGAAAAACAATAAAAGCTAGCTTAAAAGCATTCCATTACTTTAATGTGGAGCCAATATGAACAACATGATAGTAGCATTGTAACATAATAGCATGATGCTTATAGAGGCAAAAATACACTTCATGGTCATAGTAGCTGCAAACAATAACAATTTGATGCTTCCAAATGATAGCTATGCCAGTTGATCTTCCTGCAAAGTTGCATAATAATATTGTTGTAATGCTGGAACATTATGGTGTTTTGTAGTATGAACTGCTATAGCTATTGGGTCCTATTTTAAGATTGTGGCATACAGCAGAATGCAGTATGTAAGCCTAAAAAGTCACAAGCCTGCTGAGGGACTGCAGATCTCTAAGCCTCCTGAAGCAGTCTACACTGGCAAAGATGAGGAGGGGAGTGGGGTAGATTAGTTTCTATGCTGGCTTCAGAAGAGGGCCAAAGCCAGAGAGGTGCACCTGGCACTGATGCACATATTTGTTCCAGCACTAGGCTAAAACCTTTTTATTATCCCAGTTTTTTACTTGTTGACAGTATTTTTAATTATGCTATATCAACTACTGACACTGTGGAGTTTTAATTGTTGTAACTGTTAGATTGTTTTAATTTTGTAAACCATCATGAGATTCCTGGAATAAATGACGCTATAAAAGAGGCTTAAATAAATAAAGCACTTAGGGCATGGGTCCTCAAACTATGGCCACAGGCTGGATCTGGCCCACCATGCCCATTTACCCAGCCTGCCTCAGAGGTTTTGGACTGATATATATCTCAGGATGTGAAATAACTTCAAACCCAGTCAAATACTTAGGGATAAACAGTACAGAACATAATGACACTGTCTTTCAAGACAATTACCAAATAACTTGGATGAAGATCCAAAAAGTATCCTTTTCCTTTCTTGTCTGGCCTTTTGTCTCTCTTTCAGAGTTACACAGTGTGCTATGTAGTTCTTTCACAGTGGGTTTCTCACATGCCCCTTTCTCAAGTAACTCAAAGTGGTTTGAGAGTTCCACTGTTTCCACTGCTGCAGTGTTTTCTAGGTTTTCTGTCTCAATGTCACCCTGTTCCAGTGAGTTTCCTCATTTTCCCTTCCCTCAGGCTTCTCTTCGGCTGCCTCAGCTGCTTGCAATTCCTCCACTCTGAAGCTAATACAAAGAACTCTTGGAACCTGAGTCCACACGTAACAACTTGGGATCCAGGAGCACCTCAAGGCTATAAACCTTTAGTGGGAGCACAATCCCATTCAGAATTGGTTGAAAATACACCAGTTGAACGAATTGACTCCTCACAAACTGCACCTTTGTCTTATCTGGGTTGAGCTTCAGCTTCAGCTTACTGGTCCACATCCAGCCAATTTCTGAGCTCAGACACAGGTTCAGAACAGTCAATGGAGGTCTGTCAGCCCTTCCCTAATCTATCGGATCAGATCTCCTTTGGGGTTAGGTTGTAGAAGGCCCTGAACTACCCGGTAAATCTCTGCTAGGTGACATGATGAGGATGCAATGCTGGCAATGAAAAAGTTCTTCCCCATTGCCTTCACTACCTCAGAATAGACTTGATAATGGACACTAAGCTATGTTCAGTTGGATTTGTTTTGAGTTCTTCATCTGCCCTCTAGCCATCTCCCTTCTTGCCTCATCACACTTAGCTCTGGTGTGTACCAAGGAGCCAACTTAGCTATGTAGGAAGGGAGAGGGTGTTTGGGGGCAATTGTGGTAATCATCTGGGCCATCTCTGTATTCCATGAAGTGACATAGGCATCGACAGGAGCACCTACCATGCCATTTGGAAAATCCCACAGATCCATGTGGAATCCACTTGGATCCACTGGGGCAGAACAACTTAATGCATCCCACACACCTGCAGAAGGGGAAAAGGGGGCTATTAGTTCAAACCTCAAGAGGAAGTGATCTGACCATGACAGAGAGGTAGATGGTTCCCCCCAGTTTTCAGGTCACCATCTTCCTGCCCAGTCAAGAAAATCAGGTCTAGAGTGTGACCACTTGTATGTGTTGGGCTGATGACATGTTGAGGCAGCCTCATAGCTGTCATGAAGCACTGAGCCACATCAGATAAGGCAGCCTTCATATGGTCCCCCAGGACCAACATCCTGGTCCTCAACACCAGGCAGGGAGGATGCTGGGCAGTGGGGTGTGCACTACATTAGTAGGACCCCTAATCTGTATCAATTGCCTAATTCAAGTTTAAGATACTCTAGGCCTGCACTCAAGGGAACAGGAAGCCTTGACAGGGAGATAGAATTACAATGAGCAATGGCCACCCTCACTCCCCGGCCCTCAAATCAATGTTGGTGCTGTACTGAGTATCCAGGCAGGTAAAGCTGGGACAGAGTAACTCCCCTAGCCTCGTTTGCCCAGGTCTTGGTAAATGCATGCCAGGTCAGCAATGGAGGCAGCAAAATAAGCTTTGTTTTCCACATTCACTGTCATATAGCAGAGACAATAATATGGTTTTATATTTTCTTGGGAATCTTAAGAATGTGCCTTAGGCTACTTATGTGTCAACTGTTTTCCAAACTGTATTATTGTCTGGGAGCATGCCAGGAAGCCTTCTAGGCTCCTTCTAGGCTCCACATTACAAGAGGGAGTGATTGTATCAATTGAGATACTATGGGTAGAGATACAGTGTAGTATGCCTGTCAATCAATACCAGTTGCTAGAGAACACATGCAGAAAGGTGCTGTTGTACTCCCAATTGAGGATTTACCCTAGGTATCTGGTTGATAGCTTCAGGAACAGGAAGCTTCCACCTAACCCAGCAAGATTCTTCAGTTGAAGACTCTCACTTGCAAAGGAGACCATCCATTTCAGTGATTCACATCTGTAATACTATCAACTGACATTTGAAACACTAGTGAAGTACAGGAAGCAATGATATTCAAGCCACACAGACAGATCTTTGTTCTTGTCTCTAACCTAAACTCACCAAAGACATCCGGTGTTATTGAGTGCTCGCCAAACCACTCCCTGTAATATTCTGATTGAAATGGAAGACGTTTTTGTGCTGCAGATAAATTGAAGACAAACATCTCTGGGTAATCAATAGTGGAAAAAATGGTTCAGAGCTGCAGGTGTGTGGAAAACAGAGGTATATCACTGCCTTCTGCATTACCAGGTCAATACTAGAATCCTAGGAAGCACCTGACAACAGAATTTTACAAAGTTGTTCAAACATACATCAATTAAAAAAAAACAGTTGGAAGCTGTCCAGCACCCAAGGAGCACACCTTAGTAATAAAAGGAATTCCACATAAATAATATCAAGGGAGGAGTAATACATGTTTACTTCCATGTCCTTTAAAAGCATGCCTTTGACAGTAAAGTTTATTGAGAATGTTAAAAACTGTATTCAATTGAGGATAGATAGATAGATAGATAGATAGGCCAGGGCCAAAGTTTGATGAGCCCTCACCTGAGCATGGTGCTACCAATGCACCCTACCTGTCACCTACCTAGGCTCTCAACTAGATGCTCTTAATTGCTCCTGTGAGTGCCTCTCCACTTTAGTTATTTTTCCAATCTTTGAATGTATTACAAATAGACATGTTTTCAAAACTCCCATATGCAAAGAATTTTTTTTAAAAATCAGCCTGAATGCTTTTAATGTGACAAAGCTAAGCTCATCCTTCATGTTCTTCATTTTTCCACTGAAATCATAAAATGATTAAATTTATCTGGATTCCACATCAGGACAGCAAGTACAAATTCCTCAGTCTTAAAAGAAGAGCATGTCTATGTATGGGGTGGGGAGAATATGGTTGAAGGCTCCAGTATTAAAATATGTAGATAATACTTGCTATGCCTTAGGTTAACAGAGAATAGTTTTCTTTCTAGTTTTAACTATATGAAAATGCCAGAATTTGCATTTATATGATAGAGAAATGGTTTCATCTTGCTATTTCCTTCTCTCCTCTGCAGCTTCAAAAAGAAACTTGAACATAATTTCCACACTTGAGGTAACAGTCCATTCTTCAAAACATTCTGCCCATGATAGATGTAATGATCTCACTGCTGCTTGTGTAAAGAAGCAAGTAGCAAGGTAGGAAAAAAAAGAAAAAACGCTGCTTCTAAAACTGAAGGATAGCAACTGTCTTGGTATGTTACACCTTTCCTTTAAAAGGTACGAGTGTTATTGACAAGCCAAAGTCTGTCACAGCAAAGGCATGGCTGTAATCACATGAAACCTGGCAAACATGTGTCAGCCAGAAGTAATGTGCATCATTTGGTTTGCACAGTAGCCAGGCAATACCATCAAAATGTCATAGTAGATTGTAAGGTGTTTTCTAACAATGCAGCAGAAAAGAAGCAGAACTCTACTTTGGGATTGTGCTGAATATTATGCTGAAGCAATGGCTAATGGGGGATATGAATGACATCTTTATGAATCTGATGTAACAACCAAAAGAGAAATTCATATGTCTCTTCTGGGTTCAGATATACAAGCTAATGCAGTGTAGTTTCACTGAAATGCAGGTGGTGGGAAAATTCAGATAAATTCTGGCAGAAAAGGGTTGCTCATATGTGCTTTTCTCTTTCCAAGCCAGGTTACTGTGTGGCATTTGATGTTAGTTTAAGAACTGGGATAGCTTGCACAGAGGCTGCCAGGGCTATTGTTTTGCTGAGCAGTAAGAGCTGATAAGCCTGCCAGTTTAAGAGCATTGCATCACCCTTATTTGCATGTCAATACTCACAATAATCCCCCTGCCTCAGTTATCATTATGTTAATATTCTCCAATCAAATGCCATTGTATTGAGCCCCCTCTGCAGACCTTCTTCTGACCTTGTTTTCCTTTTTTCATCATCAACTGCTGGGCCCATGTGAATCAGAATCTATAAAACACTCTGTATATGTTCAAAAAGCTTGTGATTGGCAATGGAGACCACTACCCAGTAGCATGCTGTCATAAGTAACTGTAGGGGGGGTGAGTGAACTCACCAGTAAAAACGCTGAGGTTCAAGGAGATTCAATCTTCCCTGCAGGTCCTGGTAATTCATTCTCACCCATTAGTAAAGAGACTCTGACACAGGCATCAGTTGGTCAGTCCTTCAGGCAAATTCAGGCATGTAGCAGTCTCAGCAGAAGGCCCTTAGCATTGCACAGAACTCACAAACTTGTGGCTGGATCAGGAAGCATGGGGGTGCTGTTTTTGTGAAGCACTACTCCTGGTGCATTGGCTATAGGTGAATAATCCCACAATTTCTTTAGAGCTTTTTGAAGCAACCATAGTTAGCATTGTAATGTTGTAAATGTGCATTCAGCATGTAGTCAAGGGTCTGAGCAGGGGGTGCCCATTAATTTTTTCTTCCCACCCCCCTTTTTTACAAATGAATAGTTCAATTTAATATGAAATCTTTATAATAAAGTTTCCATTTCTCTTCCTAGAAGGTATAATTGCCTTCCTAGAAAGTATAAATATGAGAGCAGTGCCAAAGTCCTATGTTTTTCTGAAAGATCTTGGTTAGAAACAGTTCATTTGAGTCAAGATTGTTGTTGTTGTTGTTGTTAGTCGCGAAGTCGAGTCCGACCCATCGCGACCCCATGGACAACATTCCTCCAGGCTCTCCTGTCCTCCACCATCCCCAGGAGTCCACTCAAGCTCACACCAACTGCTTCAGTGACTCCATCCAGCCACCTCATCCTCTGCCGTCCCCTTCTTCTTTTGCCATCTATTGTTCCCAGCATTAGACTCTTCTCTAGGGAGTCCTTCCTTCTCATTAGGTGGCCAAAGTATTTGAGTTTCATCTTCACTATCTGGCCTTCTAAAGAGCAGTCAGGGTTGATCTCCTCTAGGACTGACCGGTTTGATCGCCTTGCGGTCCAAGGGACTCGCAGGAGTCTCCTCCAGCACCACAACTCAAAGGCCTCAATCCTTTTGCGCTCAGCCTTCCTTATTGTCCAGCTTTCACAGCCATACATTGCCACTGGGAAAACCATAGCCTTGACTATACGCACTTTTGTTGGCAGAGTGATGTCTCTGCTTTTTAGTATGCTATCTAGATTTGCCATAGCTTTCCTCCCCAGAAGCAAGCGTCTTTTAATTTCTTGGCTGCAGTCCCCGTCTGCGGTGATCTTGGAGCCCAGGAAAATAAAATCTCTCACTACCTCCATTTCTTCCCCATCGATTTGCCAGGAAGTGAGAGGACCAGATGCCATGATCTTAGTTTTCTTAATGTTGAGTTTCAAGCCAACTTTTGCGCTCTCCCCCTTCACCCGCATCAAGAGGCTCTTTAGTTCCTCTTCATTTTCTGCCATGAGAGTGGTATCATCTGCATATCTGAGGTTGTTGATATTTCTCCCAGCAATCTTGATTCCAACTGGTGATTCATCTAGCCCTGCCTTTCTCATGATGTGCTCTGCATATAAGTTAAATAGGCAGGGTGACAGTATACAGCCTTGCCGAACTCCTTTCTCAATTTTGAACCAATCAGTGGTTCCGTGTCCAGTTCTCACTGTTGCTTCTTGACCTGCATATAGGTTTCTCAAGAGACAAATAAGATGGTCTGGTACTCCCATCTCTTTAAGAACTTGCCACAATTTGTTGTGATCCACACAATCAAAGGCTTTAGCGTAGTCAATGAAGCAGAAGTAGATCTTTTTCTGGAACTCCCTGGCTTTCTCCATGATCCAGCGTATGTTGGCAATTTGATCTCTAGTTCCTCTCCCTCTTCGAAATCCTGCCTGTACTTCTGGTAGTTCTCGGTCCACATACTGCTGGAGCCTAGCTTGTAGGATTTTGAGCATCACTTTGCTAGCATGTGAAATGAGTGCAATGGTGCGGTAGTTTGAACATTCTTTGGCATTGCCCTTCTTGGGGATCGGAATGTAAACTGACCTTTTCCAATCCTGTGGCCACTGTTGAGTTTTCCAAATTTGCTGGCATATTATCTGATAACTCAGTGCAGCTCTATAAATGATTCTAAAAGTGAATGCAAAACAAAACAACTTTTAAATTTAGTTGAAATGTCAGTCTTTAAAGAATGAAGTTTCCTGTCTGGATTTAATTAATTTAAAATATTTCTATCATACTATTCTTCTGGATAACAGGCCTCCAAGGCAGCTGAAATTAGAGAAATTTAATCCATAATAAATCTAAGATTCATTTTTAAAGGCAGTGGAGATTTATGGAAGCTCTGGGTGAGGGTGAGATCCAAACAGGACATGCCTGCTCCCCAGGTCTGAAATGTTGCTCTTAGTGCTGCTGTGACTCTCCTACCCTTCACATTTGGAAGTGGCTCATGAGTTGTATTCAAAGCTACCTATAGACCTTCAAACAAAGAGAAGGCAATCTCCCATCTGATTCCTGCCTTGCTTGTATATTGCCTGGCATGTGTGTGTCTACTTTGAGTGCAGACACATAGTCAGAGGATCCCCCAGCTTTGCTCAAGTCACTGTCATGCCTCATCATGATTGTGTACTCTAGTATTGCTGTGTGGGCATGACCAAGAAAGCTTCCTCCAGTTTAACTTATTGACCATGTCTCTTTACTGCACATTGCCCAAGCATTGTTAGTCTGTGTGTTGATTTTGGAAAGCAGGGTTTGTTTTTATTTTTTCTCCAAACTTCACCTCAGATCAGCCCTGACTGCACAAGCAGCTTGATCAGTTTCCTGAAAAGGTTGCAGGTGGTAGCTTCAGAGAAGGGCTTCAGAGAAGGCCAGCATATTCCAATACACATATCCCTTCCCCCTGGTTACTGTTGCCACTCAACCCCAGGTTTTTGAGGGTCTTTGGCCAATACAGCTCCAATGGGCCACTACTCAGCAAGTCTACCTTCTTACCACCACTATTGTTCCTCATCCATTTGTTCATCACTGCTATCATTTGCTTGCTTCACAGCAGAGGGCTAATGAGCAAGTAGACAGGGCATCTACACACATCCTTGTCACCACCACCATTGTCTGGACCAGAGCAAAGGGTAGGCAAGCAAGTATATCTCCATGGTGAATGAAGGCAGTACTGTTCAAGCGTCTCTTCGCTCAGCCCCACTGAGCTGATCTCCCAGGAATTGTGTGTGCTGTTGCAAAGGCATAGCAAGACAAAGGCTCTACCTGTCTGCATCTTTTCCAAAACCAGTTATGCGATGCTAGTCTAAACATTTCCAGATATTAATACAATAGCATTATTCTAGCCTTTCAATTAATACATGCATGTGTATTATTTATATCTCATCACTCCACATTTCTCAGCTAAATATGTGAAATGACTTCACTGCACAGTAATGTGTGATCTGTGATGGCTGTTTCCAAAATTCAAGTAGGGATGCTCTGCCAAGTCACATTTAACTGTAGACCTAGCAGCAGGGGAAAGTTAACATACTGTTATCCTTGAGGGTATTACCAGTTTGTAAATACTTCATTTTTCCACCTGCTATGTTGAAACTGTTTTCTCTTGTTCCAAAGCACAAAGACTCAATTTGTTCATGATAGCCTGGCTTCCTTGTTTCCTTATTCCTTGTTTCCTTATTCCCCCGCCCCCTGCCCCACATAAGCACTTCAAAATGACCCTTTAATCATTTGTCAGAATATGTGTATTCTTTCTAAGGATTTTATATACTAAAAGTGAGACATCAAACAGAGTATTTCACATCTGTACCCAACCATACTCATAAATAAGACAGAAATATTAAGCAGGAACAAAAATATTTTACCTCCACATAAATTGGGTCTTACATTTAACTAGTTCAGCTACCAGTCTCAGACCAAACCCATGTATGAACAGGCTGTCTGCCTCCTTATCAGTTCTGAACATGATGCACTATGCTAATAGTCAGTTATTGTTATTATATGTTGCATAAAACCAATCAACATGAGCTCCTTTCCAAATAATGTTAGTACCGTATTTTTTGCTCTATAAGACGCACTTTTCCCCCCTCAAAAGTAAGGGGAAATGTCTGTGCGTCTTATAGAGCAAATGTGTGTGTGCCAGATGCTGCTGGCCCGCCTGCACCACCAGGCTGGCATGTGCTTGGCGCGCCCTGCTCCACCCTGCACTCCGGGAACTGATCATCCCCATCGGGAAGCTCCGCACCGCGTTGCCCTGCGCCACCACTGCCGCGCACTGCCATCCCGTGCCGATGCAGCCCCGCACCGCCACCCCGCCACTGCCCCTGCAGGCACAGATGACACTTTAGAAGCACAATCCTTTTATTAAAGTTTAACAGGATAAGAAACAGTATAAATTGAAACAGCGTTCTCTTTGAGATGTGAGAGAAGCAAAACATCCTGGAGGAACTCAAAACATCCACTGCTCTATTCTGATATGTGTTACACATACAAACAATACAGCACAATTCTACTTATGAATTTCTTGGTGCACATAGTTTTACTTCTTGAACATACTTTGAAACTTGAACATATTTTGGATGTAAAATAAGCAATGAATGTTGATAACTATCTTTATATTAATGATGCATGCAGATTAGGGTTGTTTTAGATCAATGGAAACCTAAGGAATTCTATTACATATCTCAACAATAGTGTTTGTAAAGCTAGAGATGCATCCACCTAGGGGATTGGTAAATTTGTCTTATTTATAATTCAGTTTGTCATTTGGACCTCTCTTAGTGTAACAGAAAGGAGTTTTTTATTTTCATTAGTAAGGAATTCTATGCCTAACACAGTAATCTTTTTCTGCTGAAAAATGAAAATTGTTACATCTCTGTGGTAGTTGTAAAGCAATACCTAGCAGTAATTGTATCTTACAGACTCATTTCCAGATTGATGTTGACATTTTAGACTTCTGACTTTCCCCAGCTCTTGCAAAGTAAGTAAAGTCTTGCCAGCATTATAATACAATTAAGTTTATCAGAGTCAGTGAATGAGAAGCATGCCTCAGAAGTCAAAACAGTTTTATGGACCAGGGCTGAAGCAAAATTCTTGGGGCACACAGTGCAAACTTATAATAAGGGTTTATAAACTTATAAGAAGGGTGCAAACCTATCATACACTTATCACAATCCCAATACACTCATGCAATGAAGATGTTACTGTGCTCTTTTTCCTGGAGTTGTGCTTCTCAACTACTATCTCCAGAGACAGGCAAGATGCATACTCTTCTTAATGGTGATTGGAAACTGCTAAAAGGTCTTGAAGAACTATTGTATTTTTCTCTCTATAAGATGCATTTTCCCCCCCTCAAAAGTAAGGGGAAATGTCTGTGCGTCTTATAGAGTGAATGTGTGTGTGCCCAACGCTGCCGGCCCGCCTGCACCACCAGGCCGGTATGTGCTTGGCACGCCCTGCTCCACCCTGCACTCCGGGAACTGATCACCCCCACCGGGAAGCTCTGCACCGCCGCTGACCTCCACCGCCCCGCGCCCCTGCGGCCACGCACCGCGTGGCCCAGGGCCGCCGCCGCGGCGCACCGCCACTCCGCCCCCACACCACTGCCCCTGCAGGCACAGATGACACTTTAGAAGCACAATCCTTTTATTAAAGTTTAACAGGTTAAGAAACAGTATACATTGAAGCAGCATTCTCTTTGAGATGTGAGGGAAGCAATTGACAATGTAAAGAGCTGGATCCAAACTTAAGCTTCCCCTCCTTCCATTCCTTTCAGAAAGAATTCAGCCCTGAAGGTGGCCCCTGCTGCGTGAGGGCTAGACAGCAGGAATGCTGGACACTTCTGAATTAGTCCACTTGTTTAGCCTGTCATATCCTGTTGGTGCCAAGGACACCCCTTCCATCTCCTCCCCATCACTCTGAAATGCCTCCCTCCTTTTCCAAAGAGGGCTGGTTCTCTCTCTTTGCCCTGCGCATCTTCAGTAAATAACCTATAAATCGCCAACTCATCTACTCAGCTCTGCCTCTTCCTCCTCAGAATCAATTGATGACTTTCTTATACAATATGTACATCATGTCCCTAAGATCACTCTCTAGCCATGTACCAGCACTCTAGGACAATTTTTAAAAAGGGATCTGGAAAATTATATGCTGCTTTGCTTTCTGTTGGTTCTGCGTAAATTGGTTGAAAGTGTTATTTAGGATAGATTCAGTTAACATATAGAACTAGCCCTGCTTTAAAAGAAGCAATATGGCTTCTGCAGGGGTAAGCCCTGTCTTGCTAATCCAGTAGAATTCTTTGAGAGTGTCACTGCTACACGTGGACAGAGGAATCAAATAGTCATTGTTTTCTTCCAAAAGCCTTTTGATAAAATCCATCAACAGACTCTTGAGAAAACCTGGCAGTGATGGAATAAGGGCTGTGTGTGCACACACATGTTGTCCTATGGATCAGTAACTGATTAAAGAATTGAAAGCCAACATTGAGAATGCATGGTATTCTCACAAGATTCTGCATTAGGATCAGTGCTTTTCAACCTGTTCATAAATGGTCTGGAATTAGAAGTGAGCAATACAGTAGCCAGGTTTGCTGATGATACTAAAATAAAACATTTAAAAGGGATTGTGAGGAATTCCAGTGGGATGTCTCCGAGCTGGGAAAAAGGGCATCAGAACGGCAAATGCTGTTCAGTGTAAGCAAGTGTAAAGTTAGCATGCTGGGGGAAAAGAATCTCATCTACAAGTATAAGTATAATGTCAAATGTTAGGAGGGAATGCCATAATTAAGGAAGGAATTTTTATTTTATTTATTTTTATTTTTTTATTTATTTACAAATTTATAGGCCGCCCCTTGCCACAAGCCTCGGGGCGGCTTACAACACAATAAAATTAAATTAAACATTAAAACTTTAAAACTGGCCCATCTCCAGGTATAATTTAAAACAAATACAATATAATAAAAAATAAATTAACATTTAAAATATAGCTTAAATAAAAAGGTCTTCGCCTGGCGCCGAAAAGCAAATAAAGACGGCGCCAGGCGAGCCTCTCTGGGGAGTGCATTCCATAGATGGGGCGCCACCGCCGAGAAGGCCCTCCTCCGGGTACTCACCCTCCTAATATCATGCACGGAGGGTTCCCGGAGGAGGGCCTCTGCCGCAGATCGTAAGGGGCGGGAGGGCATATATGGTCGCAGGCGCTCCTTTAGGTAACCAGGGCCCATGCCGTTAATTAATTAATTAATTGAAAATTGAATTGAAAATCAAATTTCCAAGATCATATTCCTCTTATGCAAATCTTTAATATGACCATACTTAAAGTATTGCGTACAGTGCTGGCCACCACACCTGAAAAATGACATTGTTGGAAAAAGTGCAAAGAAGGGCAACTAAAGCAATCAAGGGATTGGAGCAGCTCCCCTATCAGACTTTGTTACAACAACCAGGATTGCTTCTCTTAGGAAAATGATGAGTAATGGGAAGCATGGCAAAGATGTTCAAAATTATGCATGGTGTGAACAAGTGGAAAGTGGGACATTTTCCTCCTCTTTGAAAAAAAAAAGGGTTAATCCCCATGAAAACACCCATCACTCCTTTGTTCTGAAAAAAAAAAAAAAAAAGATTCAACAGCAAAAGTGTAGTGAGCTTGAAATACCTTTTGGGAATGGAAGGGAAGTTCCCCACAATTCAGCTTTGTCTTTCAAGGGTTGGGCCTTTTAATACCTCATGGATGCTTAACAAAAATAATGTGGATATAAAGTTCCCTTCCCAATTGAGGATACAAGAAACACAATTATTATAGTGATCTCTGCAACTGTGCAAATGTTAGATTTTCATGCCCTTGGCCCAGAGGAAGAAATGACACACAAGAGACCACTGAGTGAGCATTCCTCTCAACTCAAAAGGATGCGTAGATGCAGCCCGAGTTTCTTAAGCATCACTTTTAAATATGAAAAAAAAGAGAGGGAAAAGTTGAAGGATTGAATTAGGTCTCTCCTCATTGCTCACCTTCTCTGTCTAAGATAGAGGCAAGAAAAACCAGAGAGAGCAGGTATGCTGGGGGTGTGCAATCAAAAGAATATTTACAGTTTATTCATACCTACAGGAAATACATGTGGCATTGAAGGGACTGCAGAGATGGATTCTATACAAGATGTTTTCATCCCCTAACAGTTATATGCAGTCTGCGGGGGATGGGGGGGGGTCATGCACGCAGTATGCTAGAGGCACATGAGAGTAAAGCAACTGGGATTAAGAGATCCCAACACATCCCATAGTTTATTAAATAGTTCAGTAAACCATTTGATTCAGAATATTTTTTTTCTTGTTTTCCTCCTCTAAAAACTAGGTGCGTCTTATGGTCAGGTGCGTCTTATAGAGCGAAAAATACGGTATTTAAAAGCAAACAAACAGGTCATCAGTGTCCAGATTTTTGCCAAATTACCTTCAAGGCACTTTCACCTCTCACTCAGTGAATCTACTTCCCACCACTATAGTCAGCAACTGCCATTCATCTTTGTTGCTTTCTTAAAGAGTCAATGAACAAGCAGGCAGTGGCATCTCACTACCACCATATTCTGGACCAGAGCAAGAAGCAGGAAAACAAACAGTTTTCAGTGGTGAAGGATAGGAGGAAATGCAGTGGCCTCTGCTGGGTTATGGGCTTTTAGTCCATATCTATCCATGCCTTATGTGACTGAAATAAAGTGGTCCTTGATTCAGTAAAGAGGAGAAAAGCCCTTATCAAAGAGAGACTGAACACCAGATCTGGTTTTAAACATTATGCATGTAACATTTATTCTATGATATAAAGAATACAGAAGTATAAGAATATAAGTTCAGCGTCATCAGCAACAATATCAAGAGGCCTCATTCACACCTGCATTCATGCAACACTCATACTCACAGCCCTCTCTAGAGGTGATCCATCGGGACTGTGCGTGACCAGTTCGGCGCTGTTCTGGCACACCCAGGAGCTGGAAAGCCCAGGCATTTTATACCTTAAAGTTGGCGCTATCAGCATAGTCCAACTGGATCGAACAGTGAACTCCTCTGAGCAAAGCTGGCACAGAATGTGATGGTCTTGCTTTACCTTGAACACACACGCTTATCACATTCCATTCTCTCTCTGGATGGTATGGGGCGGGCTTATCTTATCTGTTCCATTTTCCAACACTCCCGGCCTTTCAGTTTTGTTGTGAAAAATACTCAGTCTGGTCAGTCCCATCATGCTATTTGATTTTGTATTTTCAGGAACCCATGCACACCTACCCACTACATTTAACAATAAAATGCTCTGTTTTGTCATGGTTATTGAAATATAGTATGTCATTAAACTGATTCTAGTTTCCCTACTAGTTCCACTTCATTGACTGACTCTTGGAGGGACAGAAAAGTTGTTACATGGCATCGCCAGGGAAGAAGGGCTGCTAGTTACAGCTGCAGTAACACATTTTTCCTATCATCTAGTTCCAGCCTGTCTTAAACCTCCAAGTCATGTGAGAAGAGACCATAATTGTGTTTAATGTAGAAATCATGATTTTCTGTGAAGAGCTTTTTCCTGAAGGAGTGCCTTTCAAAGCAGCAACATAGCCCTTGATTGTGTGGTTACATTTTTTTCAATTAGATGAGGTAATCTACTTTTACGTATTTTGTAATAATGTTGAAGTTTGGAAAACTACTTATATAATGCTTAAAGCTTTTAGAGTGATAATATACTAGCCTGTGTATACTATACTATATTATAATCAATGGAAATTACGCACATGGAAAATTACATATAACCAAATGATGAACTGCAGATTACTAGTTTTATAACCAGAGTTATATTTAAGGTAAAATGTTGCTGCTGAATGGAACCATTTATGACCTGCCTTGAGATTAAAAGTAATGTAAGTTTGAAGATCAAGAAAAAAGAATGCAAAATGCTATCAGATCACAAACAGGCCAAGCAATTTTCAGCATTTAAGATCTACATAGGGATAGTTCTCTTAGCGAAGGAACAGCCCCAATGAAGATTATTGAAATATTATCCTTGCGGCCTTCATTAGTTTTTCTGGCTCTGCATAGGAAGGTAGCTTTATTCAATCCTTTAGCATGAGTAGTTTCTTAGAAATACAGTCAAGAGGACAGAGTGAATGAATTATGTCACAAAAGGACTGTTCATAACTTATCTGAAGATGTTAAATTTAAGTAGAGGAAAGCCATTGTATGAAAAGTTGAAATAGCCATTGTATGAAAGTTGAAATACAACAAAGAATTTACTTTAGAAAAATATGTCTTCAAAGCTAGTTGCTGACTTAACCTTACCCTTTTGTCAAGGGTAAGAAATGAGTAATTGAAATTATACATTCATCAAGGCTTTTGTTAAGAACAAGAGAAGGGCTCTGCTTCATTTCATCCTCCAGTCTTTAAAGATTAAATCAGACTGCTCATTCCATATGTTGAACAGCTTGAGTCAGGCTTCCATAAGAAAACTTTTTAAATTCCAGATATATGAAAGTGAATAAAAAGTCACAAATACTGAAAAAATAGACCATAACCGTCAACTTTTGTTTACCATCAAGGCCAAATGCCTACTCAATGTAATTTGACAATAATGAGGTTCGACATTAAATGTGAAGACTAATTTTCTGCCCTTGAAAATACATGACATCCTTCATAAATAATTAACTAAAACAAGTGATTATTAAAAATTCAAAATCTGAACACTGAAAATCAGAAAATTGTGTGTGAACGGAATATTAAAAATGTTTTTGTCTCTTAATTACATGCTTCCCTTCAATAGAAATGTACTTTGATTAAACTTTCATCAAAGCAGAATTCAAAAAAGTTATCAAAACATAATACATGAATCAAAAGACCACTAGACTACAGAATTTTCCTGGCAATCTCCAGCTAATAAAGTAACATTGTCTGCTTAACTTTGTGGCTAATTAGGGTTAAAGGACTCATGTGCATTTTTGTGGTATGCCCTTCTAATTGTTAAGTATCTAAAAGGAGAGTATCATTGACTGAACTAGGAGAAGAACTTCAATAATGGATGAAGAAATGGTTCTGAGTCTGCCCATACTGGTTATTATGCTCTTTTTGACAGCAGAAAATTTGTCAAAAGTTCAGTCTATTCTTTTCAAATTACATCTAACAATATGTGGGCTTCATTCTGCTATCATAGTAGTTTACATAATCAAAAGCTATATGATGGGCTGATAATATTTAACTATTATATTTAACTTCCTTTCCCATATAGTGGAAGGCACTTCCATAGAAATTCTTCAGTTCGATGCAATCAGTTTTCAGAACTGGGAAGATTGGAGTAGAAACTTCTCCAGTTTAGGAATTTAATGCTTAATATTATCTGAGCCCAAATCTCTTAATTGTAAGTTAAATTACAATTTGTTATTAACTTAAACCTGGTCCCTGCATCAGTCCTACAGCAGAAATGTCTCCTGTTCCCTGATGAAATGTATAACTACTGCCTTTATTAAGCTGAAACAACAACATTAAGTATAAAATGGACTTTTTCTGTACTTTGCATACTTGGTAAGAGTGCATGAGTCTGGAAAATACAATCCCCAAGAATTTTATCACTCAAGATACTTCTGTAGACCTGTTAATTAACATCATGGGTACCTCAGCACCTACACACTTTGGAAACTACTATGCCAAGGTATGCTGTTTCCCAGGAAGTTGTTGCTTTTTATTACAGATTCCAGTCAGTTGCTGCCACATAGTACACTTTGGAGAAATAGAAGAACGAGCAGGGCCTCATGAAGATGAGGGATGAAGAGGTCAAGGCATTTGTTCCTGCAATGATATCACTGGCAGTTTGATGAAACATGAGACTGAGCTTAAAATGAGCTAGTTTTACGGTAATGGTAATGTTTTCTCCTTGACGTTAAGTCCAGGCATGTCTGACTCTAGGGGGCGGTTTGAAAGCATGCAAATGCAAGTAGATAAAAAGGTACCACTTCAGTGGGCAAGTAACAGGGTTCCGTACACCTCGGTGTTTCCGTGCTGGCCACATGACCACTGAGACTGTCTGCGGACAAATGCTGGCTTCCTCGACTCGGAAATGGAGATAAGCACCACCCCCTAGAGTTATCTGCATTGAATGTCATCCTGTTGTCCCCTGCCCACTTCCATAGTCTCTCCAGATCCTTCTGAATTTGGAGTACCAGGTCCTCAGTTATGGCCACTGCCCCAGTTTTAGTATCATCTGCAAATCTGATCAGCAGACTGGTTACCCCTTCTTTCATGTCATTGATGAAAAGATTGAAAACAATCGGTGCCAGAACAGAGCCCTGGGGGACCCCACTTGTCACTGGCCACCATCCTGATGGTTTCCCACTTTGAATTTCAAGAGAGAAGGAAAGAGCAGCCATCCCCTAGGCTGGTGTCCTCCAGACTACAGCTCTGATAATCCCTTACTATTGGCTTGGTCAGCTTGGTTGATGGGAGGACATGTCGAAAACACCAACAGGAAACCACACTGGAGAAGCTCGCTGTGTGCAGTCATAGGAATGCTGACTAAGAAGCAAGTCCCAGTATTTTCCCCAGTAAGTAAGCGTGGGAGTCACTTTTAATTATTGAATTGCCTATTTAAATATTCACATATTCTAGTCTGGGAAAGTCTTCCAGAACACATGGGTTTAGCAGTAGCTCCTTTGAAAGCACTAAGAACGTAGAATGCAAAGGCAGTGATTCAAAGAGAGCAAAGGTCTTCCATGTACTCTCTGTACCTTTACCATGCAAAGTGATAGCTCTTCTTGGGACTTACTGTAGAGAGGAAAAAGTATGAATGGAATTTGCATTTAAAATCATTCTGTCAGGGTCGATTGGAGATAAAAGCTTTCACATTTGTGTTCCTAAATTGATTTCCATGTTTCTGGTGGCCTTTTATGCCATAAGCTCTTAGAGGTAAGAATCTGCTATACCTGTGAACTAAAGTAACCAAATAAACAAGATGGCAAATGAATTAGAGAAAGGAGGCTACAAACATTATTTTCCCTGTAGCATTTTAGTCAGCAGAATATACAAGATACATTTCCCTAGCAAGAAGGCATGTTTGAAGCCTTTGAATGTATAACATGTTTTGAACCTGGAGGAACTCAAAACATCCACTGCTCTATTCTGATATGTGTTACACATACAAACAATACAGCACAATTCTACTTATGAATTTCTTGGTGCACATAGTTTTACTTCTTGAACATTCTTTGAAACTTGAACATATTTTGGATGTAAAATAAGCAATGAATGTTGATAACTATCTTTATATTAATGATGCATGCAGATTAGGGTTGTTTTAGATCAATGGAAACCTAAGGAATTCTATTACATATCTCAACAATAGTGTTTGTAAAGCTAGAGATGCATCCACCTAGGGGATTGGTAAATTTGTCTTATTTATAATTCAGTTTGTCATTTGGACCTCTCTTAGTGTAACAGAAAGGAGTTTTTTATTTTCATTAGTAAGGAATTCTATGCCTAACACAATAATCTTTTTCTGCTGAAAAATGAAAATTGTTACATCTCTGTGGCAGTTGTAAAGCAATACCTAGCAGTAATTGTATCTTACAGACTCATGTCCAGATTGATGTTGACATTTTAGACTTCTGACTTTCCCCAGCTCTTGCAAAGTAAGTAAAGTCTTGCCAGCATTATAATACAATTAAGTTTATCAGAGTCAGTGAATGAGAAGCATGCCTCAGAAGTCAAAACAGTTTTATGGACCAGGGCTGAAGCAAAATTCTTGGGGCACACAGTGCAAACTTATAATAAGGGTTTATAAACTTATAAGAAGGGTGCAAACCTATCATACACTTATCACAATCCCAATACACTCATGCAATGAAGATGTTACTGTGCTCTTTTTCCTGGAGTTGTGCTTCTCAACTACTATCTCCAGAGACAGGCAAGATGCATACTCTTCTTAATGGTGATTGGAAACTGCTAAAAGGTTTTAAAGAACTACTGTATTTTTCTCTCTATAAGATGCACTTTTCCCCCCCTCTAAAGTAAGGGGAAATGTCTGTGCGTCTTATAGAGTGAATGTGTGTGTGCCCAATGCTGCCGGCCCGCCTGCACCACCATGCCGGTATGTGCTTGGCACGCCCTGCTCCACCCTGCACTCCGGGAACTGATCACCCCCACCGGGAAGCTCTGCACCGCCGCCAACCTCCACCGCCCCGCGCCACTGCGGCCACGCACCGCGTGGCCCAGGGCCGCCGCGGCGGCGCACTGCCATCCCGCGCCGATGCAGCCCCGCACCGCCACCCCGCCCCCACACCACTGCCCCTGCAGGCACAGATGACACTTTAGAAGCACAATCCTTTTATTAAAGTTTAACAGGTTAAGAAACAGTATACATTGAAGCAGCATTCTCTTTGAGATGTGAGAGAAGCAATTAACAATGTAAAGAGCTGGATCCAAACTTAAACTTCCCCTCCTTCCATTCCTTTCAGAAAGAATTCAGCCCTGAAGGTGGCCCCTGCTGCATGAGGGCTAGACAGCAGCAATGCTGGACACGTCTGAATTGGTCCACTTGTTTAGCCTGTCATATCCTGTTGGTGCCAAGGACACCCCTTCCATCTCCTCCCCACCACTCTGAAATGTCTCCCTCCTTTTCCAAAGAGGGCTGGTTCTCTCTCTTTGCCCTGCGCATCTTCAGTAAATAACCTATAAATCGCCAACTCATCTACTCAGCTCTGCCTCTTCCTCCTCAGAATCAATTGATGACTTTCTTATACAATATGTACATCATGTCCCTAAGATCACTCTCTAGCCATGTACCAGCACACTAGGACAAATTTTAAAAAGGGATCTGGAAAATTATATGCTGCTTTGCTTTCTGTTGGTTCTGCGTAAATTGGTTGAAAGTGTTATTTAGGATAGATTCAGTTAACATATAGAACTAGCCCTGCTTTAAAAGAAGCAATATGGCTTCTGCAGGGGTAAGCCCTGTCTTGCTAATCCAGTAGAATTCTTTGAGAGTGTCACTACTACACGTGGACAGAGGAATCAAATAGTCATTGTTTTCTTCCAAAAGCCTTTTGATAAAATCCATCAACAGACTCTTGAGAAAACCTGGCAGTGATGGAATAAGAGCTGTGTGTGCACACACATGTTGTCCTATGGATCAGTAACTGATTAAAGAATTGAAAGCCAACATTGAGAATGCATGGTATTCTCACAAGATTCTGCATTAGGATCAGTGCTTTTCAACCTGTTCATAAATGGTCTGGAATTAGAAGTGAGCAATACAGTAGCCAGGTTTGCTGATGATACTAAAATAAAACATTTAAAAGGGATTGTGAGGAATTCCAGTGGGATGTCTCCGAGCTGGGAAAAAGGGCATCAGAACGGCAAATGCTGTTCAGTGTAAGCAAGTGTAAAGTTAGCATGCTGGGGGAAAAGAATCTCATCTTCAAGTATAAGTATAATGTCAAATGTTAGGAGGGAATGCCATAATTAGGGAAGGAATTGAAAATCAAATGTCCAAGATCATATTCCTCTTATGCAAATCTTTAATATGACCATACTTAAAGTATTGTGTACAGTGCTGGCCACCACACCTGAAAAATGACATTGTTGGAAAAAGTGCAAAGAAGGGCAACTAAAGCAATCAAGGGATTGGAGCAGCTCCCCTATCAGACTTTGTTACAACAACCAGGATTGCTTCTCTTAGGAAAATGATGAGTAATGGGAAGCATGGCAAAGATGTTCAAAATTATGCATGGTGTGAACAAGTGGAAAGTGGGACATTTTCCTCCTCTCTGGAAAAAAAAAAAGGGTTAATCCCCATGAAAGCACCCATCACTCCTTTGTTCTGAAAAAAAAAAAAAAAGATTCAACAGCAGAAGTGTAATGAGCTTGAAATACCTTTTGGGAATGGAAGGGAAGTTCCCCATAATTGACTTTCAAGGGTTGGGCCTTTTAATACCTCATGGATAATTAACTGGGACTTCTAAAAGCTTAACAAAAACAATGTGGATATAAAGTTCCCTTCCCAACTGAGGATACAAGAAACACAATTATTATAGTGATCTCTGCAACTGTGCAAATGTTAGATTTTCATGCCCTTGGCCCAGAGGAAGAAATGACACACAAGAGACCACTGAGTGAGCATTTCTCTCGACTCAAAAGGATGCATAGATGCAGCCCGAGTTTCTTAAGCATCACTTTTAAATATGAAAAAAAAAGAGAGAGAAAAGTTGGAGGATTGAATTTAGGTCTCTCCTCATTGCTCACCTTCTCTGTCTAAGATAGAGGCAAGAAAAACCAGACAGAGCAGGTATGCTGGGGGTGTGCAATCAAAAGAATATTTACAGTTTATTCATACCTACAGGAAATACATGTGGCATTGAAGGGACTGCAGAGATGGATTCTATACAAGATGTTTTCATCCCCTAACGGTTACATGCAGTCTGCGGGGGATGGAGGGGTCAGGCACATAGTATGCTAGAGGCACATGAGAGTAAAGCAACTGGGATTAAGACATCCCAATGCATCCCATTCTGATATAGTTTATTAAATAGTTTAGTAAACCATTTGATTCAGAATATTTTTTTTTCTTGTTTTCCTCCTCTAAAAACTAGGTGCGTCTTAAGGTTAGGTGTGTCTTATAGAGCGAAATCTTCTTCTTCTTCTTCTTCTTCTTCTCCTCCCACTTTTCCTCTTTTTTGTTTTGGTTCTTTCAATATTGTTTTATTTTTATTTTATTTGCCAAGGAAACAATATGTTAACTTGCTACAACATAGAATTAAGATATTTTTGTCTGCATAGTCTGAAAGAATTCCGAAATGGGCAGTTTGTTGATGATTAATGTGTCTCATTTTGCAAAGCTGCTTCATGTGTTTACTTTAGAACTAAGAACTATGAATGGTGTAAACTGACCTTGCATTGAGAATATTAGTTGGGGGATATTTTTCACTTCATGCCTTTTAAATTGAGATGAAGGACTACCACACTTTCTGAACAGCTCAGACTGGAGGCTGAGATTTTGGCTGGAAGTCAGATTCTTAAAGCATTTTATTTACATATTCAGAAAGGTCTTTGAAAAGGAATTTTTCCCTAATGCCTTGCTTGAACTCTCTTGTTGTTTTTGGTCTCAAAGTCGTGTCCGACCCATCACGACCCCATGGACAACATTCCTCCAGGCCCTCCTGTCCTCCACCATCTCCTGGAGTTCATCCAAGCTCACACCAACTGCTTCAGTGACTCCATCTAGCCACCTAATCCTCTGTCGTTCCCTTCTTCTTTTGCCATCTATTGTTCCCAGCATTAGGCTCTTCCTCAGGGAAGAGCCCTTCTCATTAGGTGGCCAAAGTATTTGAGTTTCATCTTCAGGATCTGGCCTTCTAAAGAGCAGTCAGGGTTGATCTCCTCTAGGACAGACCAGTTTAATCACCTTGCAGTCTAAGGGACTCACAGGAGTCTCCTCCAGCACCACAATTGAAAGGCCTCAATCCTTTTGCGTTCAGCCTTCCTTATGGTCCAGCTTTCACAGTCATACATTGCAAATGGGAAAACCATAGCCTTGACTATAAGCACTTTTGTCGGCAGGTGATGTCCCTGCTTTTTAGTATGCTGTCTAGATTTGCCATAGCTTTCCTCTCCAGGAGCACGCATCTTTTAATTTCTTGGCTGCAGTCTCCATCTGCAGTGATCTTGGAGCACAGGAAAATAAAATCTCTGTCTACCTCCATTTCTTCCCCATCTATTTGCCAGGAAGTGAGAGGACTGGATGCCATGATCTTAGATTTCTTAATGTTGAGTTTTAAGCCAACTTTTGCGCTCTCCTCCTTCACCCGCATCAAGAGGCTCTTGAGTTCCTCTTCACTTTCTGCCATGAGAGTGGAATCATCTGCATATCTGAGGTTGTTGATATTTCTCCCAGCAATCTTAATTCCAACTGGTGATTCATCTAGCCCTGCCTTTCTCATGATGTGCTCTGCATATAAGTTAAATAGGCAGGGCGACAGTATACAGCGTTGCTGAACTCCTTTCTCAATTTTGAACGAATTAGTGGTTCCGTGTCCAGTTCTCACTGTTGCTTCTTGACCCGCATATAGGTTTCTCAAGAGACAAATAAGATGGTCAGGTACTCCCATCTCTAAGAACTTGCCACAATTTGTTGTGATTCACACAATCAAAGGCTTTAGCTAGTCAATGAAGCTGAAGTAGATGTTTTTCTGGAACTCCCTAGCTTTCTCCATGATCATGCCATGTATGTTGGCAATTTGATCTCTAGAGCAATTTGATCTCTAGTTCCTCTCCCTCTTTGAAATCCTGCCTGTACTTCTGGTACTTCTCAGTCCACATACTGCCAGAGCCTAGCTTGTAGAATTTTGAGCATAACTTTGCTAGCATGTGAAATGAGTGCAATGGTGCGGTAGTTTGAACATTCTTTGGCATTGTCCTTCTTTGGGATTAGAATGTAAACTGACCTTTTCCAAGCCTGTGGCCATTGTTGAGTTTTCCAAATTTGCTGGCATAACTCTGTAAAGAGTTTAATATTTGCAAAATGATGGGCAATGCATACTGACCTGCAGCTTCGGTGCAATGGGGAGATGGCAGTCTTCCTTTCTCTGTCACCATTTTCTGTGGGAATTGCCAGTTGCTTGGGTCAGGAGATTTTCTGTTGCTGCTTCTGAACTGATTTATAGATGATTTGTTACAATGGACAACTATGTCTTCCTTTCAGCTCAGACTTGGGGAAGCCATGCTTTTCCTGATCGTTCTGATCTCCCACAATTTTGCCTTGAAGTACCAGAGAACAAAGCCATGTTGCAACAACAAAATGAGTTAGAGACTATCTGTGCCACCTTCTGGACTGGGAGAAAAATGGAAGCTAAGACCCCCCGCTATGAAAGTGATGTTTGAACAATGTCTCTTTGTAACAAATTAAGCTAAACTAATATTTTAATACAGGTAGAGTCTAAGAATTTTAACACTAATAGAAGGCAGACAAATTGACCTTATCTATCTCTGATTCCTGGTTTATCTTCTTCCCACCCTCCCCCACCCTTTTTTTTTTCTTTCTTTCTTGGCTTCTCCTCCTCCCTTAAATTTTCTGCTTGAGGCTGCTGTGTTGAATTGTGAGTTTATTTACAGCTATGAAGAAATGTGAAAGGTGACATATAGAGGAGGAGGGGAGAAGAGGACAGAAGAATTGATTCAAGAAGAAAAATCTGAATTGGATGTTGGAAAATTGATGCTAAATTTGAAAAGAGATTGTCTAAAATCTCCTTAAATTGAACAGCAGATATAAAATGAAGATTCTATCAATAAATATTAATTGAATGAATGAATTCTCCTTCCAAGAGTACTAAAGTTTTAAACAGGCAAAAATAATATGTATTCAAGAATCTCATAAAGAAAAAGTTTGCTCACATTCTGAATCATAAGAGGCTGGGTAAAGTGTATAATGCTTCAGTTGATATTAAAAAAAGGAGTCACCATTTATATTAATTTTCAAGAATAAAAAGTCATAGAAGAATTAAAAGATTCAGAAGGTAGATTCATTTTTCTGAAGATAAGATTTCTGAATGGAAGGGCAATTACATTGGTATCAATATCTGCTCCAAATAATGCAAAAGAAAAGCTATGATTATTTTTCAATGGATATTGGACTTTTAAGGAGGAGTTTTGATTCTTGGTGATATGAATGGAGTTACAGACCCTCATCAGAATAAGGCTAAAAAAGCCAGAAGGACCAAACTTCCCAGAAATGTTTTTACCAATATGGAAATGTTGCACTTAGAAGATGAATGGAGATTTAAAAATCCTGGAGTTAAGAGACTATAGCTTTTTTCTGATAGACATCAGACATATTCAAGGATTGTTATGTGTTGGATATCAAAAATCCTAATTATAAGTTCAGAGGCTGTAAACCTAAGACACTTTCCAATCATAACCCACTGGAGATGATATGGCAAGAAAAACAAGTAGGAGGAAGAATATGGAGGCTTAATGATAAGCCACAGCGACCCAGAAAGTGGCCAAGTATTCTGTCTCCCTGGTGCCAAGACTAATGATACAACCAACAAGTTCACACAATGCATACAACCCACTGACAAATTCCTTCTATTCCATGTGGGAACTAACGACATTGCCATGAGCAGCTTTGCTGAAACAACATCAGACTTCAAAGCTCTAGAGAAGAAAATAAAAAACACTGGGACCTAGGTAGTCTTCCAGATAGGACATGGAATAATTAATTCAAGTAGCAACAACCCAGATTGAGGCTGGACATCAGGAAAAGGTTTCTCACTGTCAGATCAATACAACAGTTGAATCAGCTGCCTAGAGAGGTGGTGGGCTCTTCCACACACTGGAGACATGAATGTGTAATGAATGTGTAAAAGCGTGCATTATATTCAATCGAAATGTCACACAGTGCTAGGGAAACTGAAATAGTCCTCTAAACATGCAGCAGAAATTCTTATAATCTGATCTCACTATACTAAAGAGTATTATTTTCTTGATAAGTTTGCTGAACGATGTACCTAAGAAATCCTCAAGAATAACTTCAAATAATATTTCTATTAAGTTGGATGCCCTATGAGCAATAGAATTGTTTTAAAGAAACACAAACTGAAAAACTTTAAAATGCTATATAAGCTTCTTTGGACATCCATTTGTTGACTGTATAATTCATATCCTTTGCAAATAGAGTTCCATTCCCTAAGGGTAATCTTGATGCACACAGTTTAGTTCCATATCTTTTCAGGATATTCCACTTTTTAGCTATCTGGGCAATGTGTATTTGGGGTCAAATTCCTCTTCTGTCTATACAAAAGCAAAATTAGAAAACTGTTTTTTTGTTTTGTTTGTTATAGTTCATTAGATGGTTGCATTCCTCAGTGTTCAAGGAATGAAAGCTGTCATGTTTTCTACAGCTTTAAGACATTTCATCTACTGGTTAGTAAGGCAATTCATGCCCCTTCTCTTTGCTGAGATATTTAATCTGATGCAAAACCTTCACAAGTTCAGCAATGTTTCTCTTGTGCCCAGTAGAATATATGGGCATAGGCATGGTCAGTTTATCCTCGTGGTTTGGACTGAAATTCATGTGAAATTAATTACGTGAAATTTAAGAAGCTAGACCAGCAATGGGCAATGGAAGACCCTTGCTACCATTTCTGCTTTCCTCCAAAATAAATAAAAAAGAGAAATCCTTTTTAAAAATGCATCCATAGCATATAGCTGCCATGGAGTAACAAAAAGCTTAACCATAGCTTGCAAACAATCTACATTTAGCCTCTGTAGTCCTACAGAGTAGTTTGCCACTGAATTTTAAACCTTTATTCCCCTTTGGGGGGAACACAACAGAATGCAACATGTGACAAGGGTCAAGGGGGTGAAAATGGTCCCCAGATATCTGGATGTTGCCCACCCTAATAGAGAACCCCCTGGTGGTGGGGGGGGGGGTTGGTCTTGACTCATCCATAGAACAATTGGTTCAATTAATGTTCACAATTCTGGAAGTCAAATTTCAACTTACAGACAAGCTATTTTTCAAGTATAGATATTCAAAGTATCTACCTACCTACCCACTCACCTACCTATCTTTATCATCTCAAGGTTTCAATCATTTTACAGCATGATTGTATAGGAAGTTTTAACAGCTTTTCATGCAGTATTAATGTACTTTTCCCATAACTTTATTAAACAAATGCACTTCCACGCCTACACACCTGTCATTATAGTGATATATTTGTCAAATTCCAACTTGCAGTTTTACTCTTATTCCCCTTGTCTATTTCACCCACTTCTTCACTTTTAGTGCATGATGAGAAATTATTTCTCATTTGTATAACTGAAATTACTTTCTGCTGTCCTCTAGAGGTTACAATAGAAAGATGTTTAACATTGTAATGACTGTTTTCAGAGCTGACAACTTAATTGCTTTGGTATATTTTCTATGGTACTATTTACTTTCTTGAAATGGAGAAAGCTGTCTCTCTTTTCTTCCTTAAATATGTTTCCTTTCCTTTGAAACCTCTATTGTCATTTAAGAACCCATACTTAGGTTGCTTAATTAGAAACTAGTTCTCTTAAAAGCAGTAGAGGCAGGCTTCATGCAATTTAAGTGTCACTGTGCAATTATGCAGCACTTTATCTTTTCTGTTTCTTCATAAATAAATAAATAAAATATAGCAGAGTGCTATTAAAATGTGGTACCTAACATTTGTCACCTGATATTTTGTCAATGAAGTTTTCCAGGACTCCACTTTTGTCCAATATGCACAAAAAGGTATTATCTCTTGCATACCCATGATCCAGATGAAAGTGTCAACCAGCTGTTCATGTCCCAAGGGATTACAAAGTGGTTCCCAAACAGAGTAGTCAAACAATCCAGTAAACCATGCTGTTCATGTGATAACATGCCAGCACATCCCATTCTGTTATAGTTTATTAAATAGTTTAGTAAACCATTTGATTCAGAATATTTTTTTTTCTTGTTTTCCTCCTCTAAAAACTAGGTGCGTCTTATGGTCAGGTGCGTCTTATACAGCAAAAAATACGGTACTGAAATTTCTTACCTGTTTCCCTTTTGTTCTTGGGTGTTTTTAGTGCATTGGTGTTTTCTCCAAGAGGAATTGCAAATGTATGAAAGGCATTGCAATAGCCATTTATAGTAACTACAAAAGCAGCTTTGAAATGTTAACCAATACAAACTGCTGCAAGTATGCATAGGCATAGGCATGAATAGGCAGAAAAGAGATAAGACCATAGCAGTTTTTACACCAGTTTCTCATGATAAGAACACTGGAGTTATAGAATTTCACATTTATCACAAAATTTCACAAAATGAGATAGTTGGAAAATTACTTTCTGAGCACACTCATTTACAGACAAAGGTATGTGAGCAGTGTTATTGTACTCCCTTTCGATGAAGATCCTTTAGGAATTCCTTAGCAAAGAATACAACTGCTGGCAAGAGAAGATTAACCTGCAAAGATCACAGACTTGTGCTGACCCAAGCAGCCTCTGTTCAACTTCTGAGTTCTCCAGTGTGTCATAGAAAGAAGTTGTAGAAACCTAGAGGCATGGGCTGTGAGCTGACAAAGAGTTAACATTGTGATTAAAGAGTTCTTAAGGTTATTATCTCCTTCATGGATCACTGCCTTGTGGTGGTGAAGGGGCTTGCGTAGCTCAATGAAGCTATGAGCCATGCCGTGCAGGGTCACCCAAGACGGACAGGTCATAGCAGAGAGCTCTGACAAAACGTGATCCACTGGAGAAGGAAATGGCAACCCACTCCAGTACCCTTGCCATGAAAACCCCATGGACAGCACCAAAAGGCAAAAAGATTCGATGCTGGAAGATGAGCCCCTCAGGTCGGAAGGTGTCCAATATGCTACTGGGGAAGAGCAGAGGGCTAGTACTAGTAGTGCCAGAAAGAATGAAGTGACTGGGTCAAAGCTGAAAGGACACTCAGTTGCAGATGCATCTGGTCCAATGCTGCAAAGATCTATACTCCATAGGAACCTGGAATGTAAGATCCATGAATCAAGGCAAGCTGGATTTGGTCAAACAAGAGATGACAAGACTGAACATCGACATCTTAGGAATCAGTGAACTAAAATGGACAGGAATGGGTGAATTTAATTCAGATGACCATCAGGTATACTACTGTGGGCAAGAATCCCTCAGAAGAAATGGAGTAGCCTTCATAGTCAATAAAAGAGTAGGAAAAGCAGTACCGGGATACAATCTCCAAAATGACAGAATGCTCTCAGTTCGAATCCAAGGCAAACCATTCAACATCACAATAGTCCAAGTCTATGCCCCAACCACTGGTGCTGAAGAGGCTGAAGTTGACCAGTTCTATGAAGGCCTACAACACCTTCTAGAATTAACTCCAAAAAATGATGTCCTTATCATCATGGGGGATTGGAATGCTTAAGTAGGAAGCCAAAAGATAACCAGAATAACAGGCAAGTTTGGCCTTCAAGTACAAAATGAAGCAGGGCACAGGCTGGTAGAAATTTGTCAAGAGAATACAATGGTCATAGCAAACACTCTTTTCCAACAACCCAAGAGATGATTCTAGGGTTGGGAAAAGCACTAGGCCACTCAAGTATGACCTAAATTATATTCCTGATGAATATACAGTGGAGGTGACAAATAGATTCAAGGAATTAGATCTGATAGACAGAGTGCCTGAAGAACTATGGGTGGAGCTTTGCAACATTGTACAAGAGATAGCAAAAAGAAAAAGAAATGCAAGAAAGCAAAATGGCTGTCCTATTAAGGAGGCTTTACAAATAGCTGAGGAAATAAGGGAAGCGAAAGGCAAGGGAGAAAGAGCAAGATACAAACAATTGAATGCAGAATTCCAGAGAATAGCTAGAAGAGATAAGAATGCCTTCTTAAATGAATAGTGCAAAGAAATAGAAGAAAACAATAGAATAGGGAGGACCAGAGATCTCTTCAAGAAAATTGGAGATATGAAGGGAACATTTCATGCAAAGATGGGCATGATAAAGGACCAAAATGGCAGGGACCTAACAGAGGCAGAAGAGATTAAGAAGAGGTAGCAAGATTACACAGAAGAACTATACAAGAAAGAGCTTAACATCCCTGATAACCACAATGGGGTGGTCACTGACCTCGAGCCAGACATGCTGGAATGTGAAGTCAAATGGGCCTTAGGAAGTCTGAGCAACAACAAAGCTAGTGGAGGTGACAGCATTCCAGCTGAGATATTCAAAATCCTGAAAGACGATGCAGTAAAAGTGCTACACTCAATATGCCAGCAAATTTGGAAAACTCAACAGCGGCCACAGGATTGGAAAAGGTCAGTTTACATTCTAATCCCAAAGAAGGACAATGCCAAAGAATGTTCAAACTACTGCACCATTGCACTCATTTCACATGCTAGCAAAGTGATGCTCAAAATGCTACAAGCTAGGCTCCAGCAGTATGTGGACCAAGAACTACCAGAAGTACAGGCAGGATTTCAAAGAGGGAGAGGAACTAGAGATCAAATTGCCAACATACACTGGATCATGGAGAAAGCTAGGGAGTTCCAGAAAAACATCTACTTCTGCTTCATTGACTATGCTAAAGCCTTTGATTGTGTGGATCACAACAAATTGTTGCAAGTTCTTAAAGAGATGGGAGTACCAGACCATCTTATTTGTCTCTTGAGAAACCTATATGCGAGTCAAGAAGCATCAGTGAGAACTGGACACAGAACCACTGATTGGTTCAAAATTGAGAAAGGAGTTTGGCAAGGCTGTATACTGTCGCCCTGCCTATTTAACTTATATGCAGAGCACATCATGAGAAAGGCAGGGCGAGATGAATCACCAGTTGGAATTAAGATTGCTGGGAGAAATATCAACAACCTCAGATATGCAGATGATTCCACTCTCATGGCAGAAAGTGAAGAGGAACTAAAGAGCCTCTTGATGCGAGTGAAGGAGGAGAGTGCAAAAGTTGGCCTGAAACTCAACATTAGAAAACTAAGATCATGGCATCCGGTCCTCTTGCTTCCTGGCAAATAGATGGGGAAGAAATGGAGGTAGTGACAGATTTTATTTTCCTGGGCTCCAAGATCACTGCAGACGGGGACTGCAGCCAAGAAATTAAAAGATGCTTGCTCCTGGGGAGGAAAGCTATGGCAAATCTAGACAGCATATTAAAAAGCAGAGACATCACCCTGCCAACAAAAGTGCGTATAGTCAAGGCTATGCTTTTCCCAGTTGCAATGTATGGCTGTGAAAACTGGACCATAAGGAAGGCTGAGTGCCAAAGAATTGAGGCCTTTCAATTGTAGGAGGAGACTCCTGCGAGTCCCTTGGACTGCAAGGCGATCAAACCTGTCAGTCCTAGAGGAGATCAACCCTGACTGCTCTTTAGAAGGCCAGATAGTGAAGATAAAACTCAAATACTTTGGCCACCTAATGAGAAGGAAGGACTGGAGAAGAGTCTAATGCTGGGAACAACAGATGGCAAAAGAAGACGGGGACGACAGAGGATGAGGTGGCTAGATGGAGTCACTGAGGCAGTTGGTCTGAGCTTAAGTGGACTCCGGGAGATGGTGGAGGACAGGAAGGCCTGGAGGAATGTTGTCCATGGGGTTGCAATGGGCCGGACACGACTTTGCGACTAACAACAGCAAAGTTATTATTAAGCCACAATTCACTAAGGTGCTCACCTGCATTAGCCTTTCAATTAGAGCTGTACAAGACACAGTGGTGTCTTTGCAAACCTCTTACTGGGGTTGATGCAAGGAAATTCCTGATGGAATGTGTTTAGAACTACCCCCTACTACAACTATTGTAGGGGGTCAGCTACCCCCTGCAATACACAGCATTGTAGGGCCATTGATCCCCTAAGAAAGTGGGGATGTGGGCTGAATTTCTGGGATGTCTAATAATGGATTTCTTTTTCTTTCAGTGATCTCTTACTGGTATTGACAAGAGAAACCCCTGATTGTTTTATTGGTAATGATAAGCTATCTCCTGAAATTATGGAATTTCACAGTGCCCCCAAAGATTATTCCAGTCCTTGTGGCTGTATTTATCTTGCCCACATCCCCTGAAACTCTTACTGAAGCTACTTGTGAGGACCGAATAGACAACTAGCAGCAAAAAAGCAATTGAGTCTTTTATTTCTATATACATTAAGCTTTGACAACAAAGAGAGAAAAATAGATGTCTCCATCTATGGATGAGTTATATGTAGATCATATAGGAGCAATATGATCTACAAGGACAAGGCATTCAGGTTTTTTGCTAAGGTAGCTACAACCTGACCAGATCAGCAACAGCAGATGACAGTAATACAGTCTTGCTTTCTGATTCTTGTGCCAAAGATTAAGCCTATGAATAGCCTCATAAGATTAAAGAAATTACTTACATGAAGAATAATCTGCTACCCATTCCAGAATTTAGCTGAGTAAGACAGGCAGTCAGGAATCCATTTTCCTTTGCTGCTTAGAAGAACTTTATGATGATAATACATTACAAAAGAATGATGCTTTTCTATGATAACTCAATCCAAATTTCTTTGACCTTGTTTCATAGAATCATAGAATAGTACAGTTGGAAGGGGCCATGAAGCCCATTGAGTCCACCCCCTTGCTGTTACAGGCTCTCCAGAAGGAATTGGCCAACTTGGGCCTCACTAGTCTCAACAACTCCAATAACAGAGTGAGAATTCTCTCATGTGCACCTGCAAATCTCATCCAAACGTGGGTGCACGGCATTCTCTGACACCCTAAAAATGCACTCAAATAACATAATATAAAAATACAAAACATAAAAATTGTGAACTATCATCAGGAAGTCCCAGGACCCATTAAAACTGTATGATATGTTGACACGTGCCTGGAAGCAGAGGCACTGAAAAAATAAGAATATTGCTACCAGGAGGGCCTCACTGGGGAAAACATTCTAGAATTGGGAGACCACTGCTGAAAAGACCCTTTCCCTTCTTGTCACAGCCAAAGTCTTTGGAAGCGAGCCTGAGAGGAGCACAGGACAGAGATAGGTCCTGATAGGTTTGCAGACAGCTGCATACCTTCTGCTATAACCAGAAAACTTCAGTGAGAAAACCTCAGTATAAGCTGGCTTATATTGAGGCAAACCACTAGTCCAACTAGCACAATATTGTCAACACTGACTGGCAGAGACTCTCCACAGTTTCTTGCAGTGACTTACATGTTCTCATAAAAATTGAAGGTGTCATTCTGAATCTCTGATTGAATTTTATCTCCTGCAACTAAGCAAAGGTAGAAAAATTCTTAAGCAATGCAATTAGGGATATGTTTTGAAATAAATTACCTTGAATTGCTTTTCCTCCCACTGTCATTTTGATCATCAAGAAACTGAAAGGCAAACAGCACAAAGGTAAAAGAGCTAGCACAGAAACTAACAGAGAAATAGTTTCCATAATTATTACATATACAACAGAAAATCACAGGCATGCTCATGGCCATGGATAAAAGTCTGCAGTGCAATGTTATGAAATTAATTGCAGGGGGGAAAAGGAGGAGGAAACTATTTATAATGTCCTTTCTCATAACATATGACTTTTAACAAGTGTTTTGCATTAGAGGGTAAACTTTTACCATCATTCAGTTGTGCTAGAAATATAATCTTATTTATTCAGGGGTAGAATTGCTAGGTTTTCCATGTATGTGAAAATGAGTAAAACTGTAATCATGTTAGGGTTATGCAAATCAGCAAAAGTAACGCTTGCTAAAATTCTCCAACTTCTATCCCAAAGCACATTTGAACTTGCATTTGTATCAGATGGCAAGTTTTTTTTTTTTTTTGGCATAAAAATCCATATCTATTCCGTACCTATTTTCCAAAGTTATTCATCAATTGTGCACATTTTAAAAATGTACATAATGGCATTCTGTGAAATACATTTGTGTATGCTGGGGTGGGTGGGGGTGCCTCTGATATACAGGGCCTGTGTTTGGTCTAGGTAACTCTATAAAATCTGGATCAAAAATGAAATGAAACAAATTCCTCATATATCCCTTAACTGTAGGCACAATCATGTAGGAGTAAGCCTCCTTGAATATATTGGCATTCACTTCCAACTAAGTAAATATGCATAGGATTGCAGAGTAAGCCTGCTCAACAGGACTTAAGTCAGAGCAGACATGTATGGGATTGAACCACAAGAGAACATCCTATTGATTATGTGGGGATTATTTGTACACAGACAGGTACAGCACTGCTCTCTTAACTCCTTTAATTGTACTTATTTTCACCAAACTGACCTTTTTGGCATGTGTGGTTCTAAAAAGGCCCAAAGGTACATGATACTTCAGCCTTGCTCATACTGAGCAGGTTGGATCTGTTTATTTCCTGAAGATACCTTTGTACTGTATCTTGACAAAATGTACACTATCGTTGAGAAAATTATGGATATAACTGCAATCAAAGATAAAAAGAACCTCTATGGAAGAGTTATAGTTTTTAATATGATAATTTTGGTTGTGAGTGGCTTTACCTTCCATAAACACAAATAAAATTCCGGACTTAGATGTACCAGTGGTATCAGACAATCATGGAAATGAAGAAGTACTACCAGATCTATTAGTCAAAGGTTGACTTTTATCCATAGCTAAGCAATGCGTGTCAAAGCTGGGGCAGGAAAATTAGGAAGTCATTTTCAGCAATGTTGAAACTCCAAACAGGCATCCTATTTATGGCCCAGGAGTGAACCAGATGGGAAATTCTCCCTCTCAGGTCCATCTGGAGGCTCCACCCACAGAAATAATCTAATGTAGATGAATGGCTTTCAGGGGGATATGCATGGACCAAGGTGTATCCCAATGACAAATTGGTTCATTAGGCTGCTGGCTGCACAAGGAAGAGAATAGAAACATAGAAACTGAGCAAGTTAGAAGGGACCTCCCAGGCCATCTAATCTGACCCCTGGCTCCAGAGTTAGACTGTGATCCCTCCTCACATCAAAATATAACAAGCACAAAGAGATGTATTCAGTACAGGGGAACCCAGGGCATATAACTGTACAGCCAAAAAGAGTTTGATGAAGACATTAATCAAAGGCTTCTCAGGCAATGGATGAAAGAAGAAGTTGTCCTCTGAATCTGGAATGGGAAGCAGTGGACAGGAATAACTGGGCAGTTCTCACATTAAAGTAAACAAGAATCTGTACTGGCCACAGTATTATTTAACATTTGTAAATGGACTGCAGCAGGGAGTGAACGATATCAAGGGCTATCAAATTAGCCAGGATGATGAAAATCTAAGCAACCTAAAAAAATGTTCCAAAGTGGTGAATCAGCAGGGCTACACAATGCCAGTGTTATTAATGTAAGTGTAAAGTGATTCTCTTTAGGGCAACCATTTCAAACCTCATGAAGTAGACCAATAAGGACCAATCTGGAAAGTTGTTAATCAAGAGAAACATCTTGAACTAGTGGTAGATGGCTCAGTAAAAATATCAATGCTTACTTTTTAAAGGATGGTGGTGTAGTGGGAGACAAATCCCATGTTAACATATAATAGGAAAAGAATATTATGGTGCATTTGCAACACCATGTTTACTACTGGTCAATCTCAGAGAGGATTTCATAGAGCTGGAAACTGTAAGACTATTCTTTTTTCCTAGGAAGTGAGTGAGGTGTCATATAGTTAGGGGATATGAGATTGGATATTAGAGGCTGGGGTAAAGAATGGGGTGGAGATTAGTGGTGAAAGAACAAGTTTTGTCAGGACAATGGGGGGAAACTGTTTTTCCAAACCTCAGGTTTTCTAACTTAACCTCAGTTAAGTTTTTGAAATTGACAGGTTACATATGAGAAATGATTTTCAGAAATGTAAGCTTCTTTTCCCTCATGAGGTTTAGCAGCCTCCAATCACATAAGAAGCCAAAAATAAGAATTCCATCAAACTCTTATGCAATAAGGAACACAATACAGTACTTGTGCTGTAATCAGAACCCCACCCTTGGATTCATAAGCAGAAGCATGGTTTGCAGATTGAAAGAGCTGTTAATACTGCTCTATAAGACTCTGGTGTGTCCACAGTTGGAGTACTGGGTCCAATTCTGGTCTCCACATTATAGGAGAGACAAGCTAGGCTAGAATCAGTTCAGCACAGAGTCACAAGGATGGTGGCTGGATTGGGGCAGATGACATAGATGAGATTGAGAGAGCTGGGTCTTTTCAGTCTGGAGAAGAAGAAACTCTGAGAGAATCTTGTAGTGACTCATAGGTATGTGAGGGAAGGTCATGTGGAGGAGAGCCATGACCTTTAAAGCTCTACAGAGAGCCAAGCAGTCAGAAGAAACAGCCATGTGGCTCTCCATAGAGCTGATACAGTGGTGGCCAAAGGGAAACAGAGAGTGAACATCTCCTCCAGAGAGTTCCTCTGACCCCTTTCTTACTGCAGCAAATGCCACAGCAGGAGAGTGTCTGTCAGGACTCTCCAGAACAGCCATTGGAGGTAATGGGGTAACAGAGCTGAGACTTTCAGGTGGGAGTGGGAACAGCAGAACAATTTGCCTCCTCCTACTCTACTACCTGATGCAAAGACTCACCTGGTGTGTGTGTGTATATATATAATGCCAGTTCCCTCCATAACTACTAAAGATGAATAGTGGGGTGGGGGTGGGGGGTTGGACTTATTCACACTTGTGAGCATGTGCTTCCAGACAGATGTATGTGTGGAGCTAGGACAGTAAGTCTCATCATTCTTTTGATAAGAAAATGGGAAAGGTAACAAATCAAACTGCATCTAATGAGGTTTTATTCCTCAGTGTTGGAAAGTGTATCACACATGCCAGACGAAATGCATGTTAAAACATTTGATTAAATCCAATGCCATTTGCTGAGTAAAACACACAGGAGGAATCTGGTTGACCAGTGTGGTAACAAAATACTGGATGGGATGGGTCTAACATAAACGACCTGGCACTCTTCGGATGTTGGGCCAAAACTCCCATTATCCTGGCCACCAGCCATGCCAAATTTCAAAATTTCATGTTCAAAAATCCCCACATTTGTTCTGCTCTCATTTTTGCTTTATAAAGAAAGCATATGGTCCAGAAACTTCATAACTTATTGTTAAATCTCAGTCACTTTAGCTGAGAGAAGAATTAAGTATTTTTTTCAACTGGCATTGCAGATTTATCACCCTGCACCTAGCTTTTCCACTATGGTATAGGAGAGAAAAACTTAGACAAATGGTTTCAGATATTACATTTTGATGCATGTATCCTCTGCAATTTTACACACATAGACACACACATGAAAGTAGTTGAGCGATCTCAGCACTCAGTATTATTCATAAAAAACAAAAAACTTCCCTGCCCTGCCCTGCCCTGCCCTTCCCTTCCATATTGCCCCAACAGAATCTTGGTTTTCAGTTCTCAAGGAATGGACACTCAAACTCATGGGGAAGATCTAATCATCTTGAACCTCTGTGGCTTTATTAAATTGGTGTCCCAGTTCCTTCAGTAACTAACGAAAGCACATCCCCTGGTAGAAGTTTGACTACAAGTTCACAGCCCATGTGCAGACATTTTTATAACCTGCTAGTCACATACGTGGACACAGAGTATTAAGTTTCCAGATAATGTTAACACAATAGCATCTTAATGCCTTCATACATGAAACAATGCTCTAAAGCAATCAGAAATAGCAGTAACAATAGGATGGGAAATATAACTGATTGAGCTTTATTCATGTGTCACTTCAGATCTTCTAGCTGCAGCATTTCCATGTAGTTAAAAACATTTTCAGTTAAAACCATCTCTAGATTTTTTTTGACTTCTCAGTGTATGTATCTATAACTCCATTCATATCACCAATAATCAGAACTTCTTCTTGAAAATCCAATATCAATTGAAATAATTTTTCATAATATTTTTCTTTTGCATCATTTGGTGCATAAATAATTGCCAATGTATTAATTTTCCCACTCAGAAATCTAATCTTTAAGGCAATAAACCTTCCCTCTGGATCTTTAAATTCTTCTACCACATTTAGTCCTTGATTACTAATATAGATGGTGACTCTCTTCTTTTTAGAATCTGCTAAGGCTGCAAAAACCCCACCAAGATTTTTGAGATTCAGAATATAAACATTTTACCTTTATATGAGTTTCTTGAATACGTATTATATCTGTTGTCTGTTTAAAAAATAAATAAAAAAATAGTTTAGAAGGGGAGTTCATCCCATTGACATTTATAGATAAGATCTTCATTTTGCCTCTATTGTCCATTAATAAAAGCTCAAACAATAATCTTTCAATAAATCTTGTATATGATTCAGCTTCTACTTCCAAGTTAATACTTCTCTTCTCCCCTCCCCTCCTCCTCCACATCAAACTTCTGCATTCCTTCATTGATACAAATAATCTCACAATTCAGCAAAGCTCCTAAAGCAATACAGAAGAAGAAGATGATGATGATGATGAAGAGGAGGAGGAGGAGGAGGAGGAGGAGGAGGGAAAGACCTAAGAGGTTAAGGAAATAAAGAAAAAAAGCAAATGGAAAGAGAGAGAAAGAAAAGAGAGAAAACCTTAAATATAGCAGAAAAAGCAAAATTAAGTAAAATAGTTAATCTGCCTATGATAACATACTGTATAATTATATTCTATCTCTATTAAAACATTTGTTAAAATTAGTTCATTGAAAGAAACATTGTTCAAAGAAGACTTCCATATAAAAGAACTCTGGCGTGTACTTATTCCATCAGGTCTTCAAATCAGTCTATGGCTGCATAAATTCTTTTGTTAAATGGAAACATTGTTCGGGCATTGCTTTCACAGCAGGGGGCTTCAGCCTTCCCTTCTGAAGGTCCCCCAGGGCTCTGTCCTGGGGTGGATCCTGTGTAATCTTTTCTTTAATGACATGGAAGAAGGGGTGAACAGTCTGCTGATCAAATTCGCAGGTGACACTAAAACTGGAGCAGTGACCACAACTGAGGAGCAGGTACTCCAGATCCAAAAGGATCTGGACAGACTATGGAAGTGGGCAGGAGACAGCAGGATGGCGTTCAATGTGGATAAGTGCAAAGTCTTGCACTTGGGGCATAGGAATGGGTGTCATAAGTACAGCTTAGGGGAGAGCAGCACTTGTGAAAGGGACCTCGGAGTGCTGGTTGACTGCAGGCTGAACATGAGTCAGCAGTGTGATGCGGTGGTCAAGAAGGCGAACACCACCCTTGGTTGCATAGCCAGAAGTGTGGCTTCTAGATTGAGAGAGGTATTACTACCACTCTACACGACTCTGGTGCACCCGCAACTGGAGTATTGTGTTCAGTTTTGGGGCCCTCATTACACAAAGGATATAGCCGGGTTGGAGTCAGTGCAGCATAAGGGCCACAAGGATGGTGGCTGGTTTGCAGGGAATGCCGTATGAGGCAAGACTGAGGGAACTGGGTCTCTTCAGCTTGGAGAAGAGGAGACTCAGAGGGGATATGTTGGCAACATACAGGTATGTGAGGGGGTGTCACATGCAGATGGGTAGAGACCTGTTCTCCCCTGCAGAGGAAGGCAGGACGCGCTCCAATGGAGCAAAGCTCAGGGAGCCAAGGTTCCATTTGGATGCCAGAAAGCACTTCCTGACAGTTAGGACCCCGAGGGCATGGAATGGGCTTCCACGGGAGGTCGTTGAGGCCCCATCGGTGAGGGTGTTCAAAGACAGGCTGGACATGCACATGGTGGGCATGTCGTGAGCGGAGCTGGCTGGTGCCGGAGGTCAGACTAGATGGCCCAGGAGGCCTCTTCTGACTCGCTCTATATCTGTTTCTCTCCAGGTCCAATAGCTGAACTCCAACTCACTTTGTCCCAGCCTCAGGACTTTATTCTGTGCATAAAGCCATAAGCAGAAGAGATAAGGGATGGGAAATATCCAAAGAATCGCACCTCCCCTCAAGTCAGAGCCCTGGGGAGATACAGTTGCCTTTTAAGACAAGTCATACATCAGTCAAATCAGCAAGGGTAACAAAGGGTCACTTCCTGCTGGACACCTGTATGACTGCTCAGTGTGAGTTGGGGGAGCTGAACTGAGGAAATTCCCACCACAAACCAGATTCACATATTACTATTCTTGTCATCAATATTACGAAAAAAATAAATAGAAGCTATTTATTTTTCCTTATTTTTCTTTTTCTTTGCTTTTCTTTTTTCTTTTGGAACAGAATGACCTTCCAAGTGTTGGGAAAATCCAAATAAATCTTTGTAGAGAAAGATTACTTATATGTGCCTTTTCGATATAAAATCAAGCAGCAGTGTCCCTGTTCCTCTTGCCCAGAAAAGACTAGAACTTTTTGACCAAGCTCCCTCTTCCGGGGAAAACCAGAAGCACCAGAAGCTCCATTATTCATCTGTTTCTTTCAGAGACTGGGGATCACCTCCTGCCTAGGGCTGCTGCAATGATACATTAATCCTTTCGGAAATTCTTGCATGTGTCTCTTGTTATCAGCTCGAGCAGCTCACTACATTCCTCAGCTTCCATGCTGCTGACATGAAAACATTGTATCCAGGCAGTTCATGGGCTACTGAGGGCAGCCCTGAATAGATTATTCTGTCCTGATGAAATCATTTCCCCCTGCATGTCAGAACCCAGACCTGGGATCTGTTATAGAAACAGTGAGTCAGAAGGGGTCTCCTGGGTCTAGTCTGACCCCCAACTCCAGTCAGCTCCATTCATGAGTCATGCCACCCAGCTATTTTCCTTGTCAATACTCCCCAGTCACCCATAGTGTTGTAACCTTGTGTAAGATCCTCTCTGATGTTAACTCATATTGTTCTGTTTATGCCTGCATTGTTTCTTTCAATGTAGCCATTCTTCCCGCCCTGCTACTGTGTACATGACCCACAACAAAACATAATGTGTATGCTCACAGAACCTGTGGTTGATTGGCATACTGACTACCAGGCAGCTCTGTTGTAGCTTTGTCTCTGTCAGTGGGGTTCCTAGGTGCCCTTTCAATGAACTGCTGAGGTTCAAGCATTGCACCTTTTATGTGGTTCCAAGTGTACATTTTCCTGTTCTGCTAATCTTAGATTCCCTGACAGTTGATAACAGATAGCAACATGCAAATGGGAAACTTCAGTGGCAGAGAATTGTGCAGAAGAAACATGCAGAACTTCAGAGCCAGAGTCCCAGTCTAGACTTCTAGATTTCCCCAGGGGGCCATTTCCCTGGCCCCATTTTCTCTTACTCACCAGAGATCACATTGTAGTTTCCCAGCTTCTGTGCAATTATCCCTTGTTGTTGTTTTTGTTAGTCATGAAGTCATTCTGATCCATCGCAACCCCATGGACAACATTCCCCCAGGCCAGGGGTCGGCAACCCGTGGCTCTGGAGCTGCATGTGGCTCTTGAACCCCTCTGCTGTGGCTCCGTCGGTCAAAAAACATGCTGGCACAGCCGCTGATCTGCTCCAAGCTCCACTCAGGAACACAGGGCTAGCTAGTTAAGTAAATCAGCTAGTTAAGTAAAGCACTACATTCTTCTGCTAAAACAAGCTTCCTGCAGGCTCTCATGTTACACAGAATGAAACGCTGCTGAAAGGATTCTCTTTGTCCCAATATAATCTCCTTCATCTGAATGTTAAAGGCTGTGCTTGGGACCTGTCACAATTCACATCATTAGCAGACTGTTTATCTGCTAATCAGTCACTAAACACACCTATATCTGGGACCCGCGCTGATTTACTGAGCTATCCCCCCTTCCAACCATGGATAAATCTGAAGAAAAGTTTCTGAAGAAAACCGAACTTTTAATGGTATGTGGGTAGATTCATTTGCTTTTACTGCTGACAAACTTAGGGGTTTGATGTTTAATGCATGCAGCCCTTTAGCACTGACTTTGACTCTGCAGGAATCTCCTATTCAAAATATATGAAAGGATTCCTACTAGTTTATAATGTAAAATTAAAAATAACAGTTTTTAGTGACTGAACAAGAGCTGCAGCTAAATCATAATGAAGATACAGCGCTACTTCTTTGTTTTAAGAAGATTCTTATAAAAATTCCAGCAACATTATTACATTGGGAGAGGGATGTTTGTTCAACATTTCACCACGTGATAAAAGGATGAGGGCACACAGAAGCAGATGGCATTTTTGCTTTGCTGCAGGTGGCATGTTTAGTTTGCTGCTAGTAGATAATATAAGTTCGGCTCTTTATTTCATAAATACGAGGAGGACTCAGACATTGAATATTTTATTTGAAAGTAACTTTCAACCCAGTGTCTTTTTTTTCAGAGTTCAAAATGTTTTTGTTGCATGCAGAAATAAAAATTTGTTTTCTCTGTAGCAGTTCATTGATTTCATAAATGAAACACACTATAGTTTTTTTGTACATAGCATAAAGGTAAAAAACGATATATGCAGTGTTATCTTCATTTTAGATGTCAAAAGGGTTTTGTGGCTTCCGGTGTTTTCTTTTCTGTGGGAAATGGGTCCAAATGGCTCATTGAATGTTAAAGGTTACCAACCCCTGCTCCAGGCCTTCCTGTCCTCCACCATCCCCCAGAGTTCACTTAAACTCACACCAACTGCTTCAGTGACTCCATCTAGCCACTTCATTCTCTGCTGTCCCCTTCTTCTTTTGCCATCTGTTGTTCCCAGCATTAGGCGCTTATCCAGGGAGTCCTTCCTTCTCATTAGGTGGTCAAAGTATTTGAGTTTCATCTTCAGTATCTGGCTTTCTAAAGAGCAGTCAGGTTTGATCTCTAGGACTGACCAGTTTGATCGCCTTGCAGTCCAAGGGACTCACAGGAGTCTCCTCCAGCACCACAATTGAAAGGCCTCAATTCTTTGGCACTGAGCCTTCCTTATGGCTCAGCTTTCACAGCCATACATTGCAACTGGGAAAACCATAGCTTTGACTATACGCACTTTTGTTGGCAGGGTGATGTCTCTGCTTTTTACTATGCTGTCTAGATTTGCCATAGCTTTCTCCCTAGGAGCAAGAGTCTTTTAATTTCTTGGCTGCAGTCCCTGTCTGTGGTGATCTTGGAGCCCAGGAAAATAACATCTGTCACTACTTCCATTTCTTTCCCATCTATTTGCCAGGAAGTGAGAGGACCGGATGCCATGTTCTTAGTTTTCTTAATATTGAATTTCAGGCCAACTTTTGTGCTCTCCTCCTTCACCCACATCAAGAGGCTCTTGAGTTCCTCTTCACTTTCTGCCATGAGAGTGGAATCATCTGCATATCTGAGGTTGTTGATATTTCTCCCAGCAATCTTGATTCCAACTGGTGATTCATCTAGCCCTGCCTTTCTCATGATGTGCTCTGCATATAAGTTAAATAGGCAGGGCTACAGTATACAGCCTTTGCCAAACTCCTTTCTCAATTTTGAACCAATCAGTGGTTCTGCATCCAGTTCTCACTGTTGCTTCTTGACCCACATACAGGTTTCTCAAGAGACAAATAAGATGGTCTGGTACTCCCATCTCTTTAAGAATTTGCCACAATTTGTTGTGATCCACACAATCAAAGGCTTTAGCATAGTCAATGAAGCAGAAGTAGATGTTTTTCTAGAACTCCCTAGCTTAATTATCCCTTACTTCATTCTAAATGGTTGAAATGCCTTGCCTTTTTGACACTGCCCACCATCAGAATGAGCTTCTTGAAAACTTCTCCAAAATGATATTTGGCCCCTGAGCTGAAAGTGGTTCAACACACCAATGCAGAGCACTGCTCTAAGGAATTGTGGGAGCTGTTTATGAGGCTACATTTGCACTTCTAAAAAGTCTATTGCAGCTTGAAGTCTTATCCTTTGAATTGCCATCCATTTTATTACAAGCTGTGTGCTTGAGACAATTATCTGGTCAGTGCTTGCATGAAAGTTCCTCATTGGAAGAAAGATGAGATATCCAAGTAATAAAACAATAAATAAAATTGTTTTCAAAAGCTTGTTCCTACTGGCCCCAAATGTTATACATTCAAATATAAGGAAGCCTGCCCATACGTTTAACATCTTATGCTTATGTATGGACATTTTCATGCCACAGCCTTCCCCAGCCTAATGCCCTCCAGACATTTTGGATCTCAACTTCCATCAGCCTCAGCTAGCATGGTCAATGGTCAAGAATGTCAGAAATTATATTCTTAAGTATTTGGGGCATAATTACCAAATACAAGAAACCTTCCTAAAAGACTGAGGAAAAACAGAGGTTGAGTCTGACACTGAACAATTCCTTTGAACATACAGAAAAAGCATGTTAAAATGCATAATAAAGAAAGAACAATGACTGTGGGGTGTTTTTTTTTCTAATTTTGTGTTTTTAAACTGATACGTCAATAGAAATTCAGTTTTCCTTTGGAATACGCTCTTTGTTGAATTTTGTAATGAGGTTCTGTAAAATAAGAAAATGTGTACAAGGAAAGTGCACACAAAATCTATCTTTTTTTAGTGAAAAAAATATTAAAATACATGAATTGGAAAGTTGCTAGTAAAGAAATGCATATTTAGCAAACAACAACATTTGTGTTACGATATTTTTTTATTTTTTAGCATTTTTATTTTCATAAAAAGAAGTAAGATACAAACAAAAAAGAAAGAAAATATATATACATAGGAAAGAAAAAGAATATTACACAAACACATAATTTCAACATCTTACCTGTTCAAGAGAAAGCAAAAGTTTCTATCTCCTCTAGTTTCTATCTCCTCAGTTCTCCTCAGTTAAGGGCCAACAAAAGATTAATCTAATTTATCAAAACAGTTAATAATGTCATAGCTTTAGTATGAAATGGCTACCTCTAATGATATTTTTACTAATTCTGTTTTCCTTAATTTTAGTTCCCCTTCATCGATCACTGCCTTGTCTTGGCGAAGGGGCTTGCATAGCTCAATGAAGCTATGAGGTCTGCCATGCAGGGCCACCCAAGACAGACAGGTCATAGCAGGGAGCTCTGACAAAACGTGATCCACTGGAGAAGGAAATGGCAACCCACTCCAGTACCCTTGCCATGAAAACTCCATGGACAGCACCAAAAGGCAAAAAGATATGACGCTGGAAAATGAGCCCCTCAGGTCAGAAGGTGTCCAATGTGCTACTGGGGAAGAGCAGAGGGCTAGTAGTAGAAGCACCAGAAAGAATGAAGCAACTGGGTCAAAGCTGAAAGGACACTCAGTTGGGGATGTATCTGGTGGTGAAAGGAGAGTCCAATGCTGTAAAGATCTATACTCCACAGGATAGATGTAAGATCTATTGAGATAAATAAGGAAAATAAAATGCTGCTTTTGCAATAGATTTGAAACTAATCAAGTGAATCATAGAAACGATTAAATTAACAGTAAGCATTGTTAAAAATCAAGGAGGCGAATCATTCATAGGGCACAAGGAGTCCAGCCTTAAGGGTGGAAGGTATTGTGCTGACAAGAAAGATAAGTGAACTGATTATGCTGACAAAAGGTTTAAGTGGAAACCTGAGGGGAGTGATGACATGCCTGGAACAGATGATAAAAGACATTTGGGCAGTAAAAAGAGGATCTAAAACCATATAAGGTAGAAAACAAATAATGGACTAGGGTCTTTGAAAATGTGGTAGTGGGAGATGTAAACGGGCAGTCTTTCACATGGTCAGTTTAGGTGGACAGGATAGACTGTAACCCCAAATGACCCTATCCAATGGGATCTAAGGGGAGGGACACCTGCAGTTGGGTGAAAATGTGGTGATTCAAACTGATTGTGTGTGTGCCTACCTGTAGGACATACCCGCTTTTGCAAAAGTGATTTGTTTTAATAAATTAGTGCTGCTTGAATTTGTGGATGTCAGAACTTTGTTTTTCTTAGTAGTGTTGCTCACAATTTGGGGGCTTGTCCGGGATCACAAGGGCCATTGTCCACAGGACTCTCTTCGAGGACTAATGGGAGGTGTCCCACTGATTTCAGTGGCCCTGCAACTGTTGGCAGCTACTCTTGGATGATAGCAGCTAAGGACAGGTCCCTTAGGAGCAGACAGAAGGATGGTACTGAAGGGCATGCGCTACAATCAGGCAACCCTGTGCACAGGCCAAGGGTAAGAACAATTTGGGGCTGTTCTAGTAAGACTCTAGGTGATTGGGACATCAGGAGTGAGTGACCGGGAGAGTAAACCAGACATGCAAGTGTGTACAAAGTGAGTGCAGAGTTCAGATCTGTGGTTCTGTTACACCCACAAGGGGTACCGCCAGAGAAGAATGAAGTGGTTGGAGCTTTTAGTCACAAGAGATCCCGATGGAGAATAAGGGGTGTAGAGAGGAAGAGACTCCGGGAAAGGTTGAACCAAAAATAGACATACTCCCGGACAGCCCATTAGGGGTTATGTTAGGCTTCTGGAATATTAGTGAGCTCACACAAAAAAAGGATAAGAAGAAGATGGTTACTTACTGTTGTTTCTTGTGGACAAAAGAGAGCATAAGCAGTGTTTTGGCCAAAATTTGGAGCCTTTGAGAGTTGGATATGTCAGGCTCTGAATATGTATGTTAGGTCAAAGAAAGGGGTTACACAGGAAGAGATTGATTATGCTTTTTGTTGGATGGGCCAAGATTTAGTAATTTTAAACCCCTTGAAGGAAGAAGAAGAAGGAGAAGGAGAAGGAGAAGGAGAAGGAGAAGGAGAAGGAGAAGGAGAAGAAGGGGTTAAGAAGTGGAACCCCAGGAACATTCTCCTCTTCCATACATCCCTCCACTTCCTCCCTTACCCTGCCTTTGGCTCCCCAGAATTTACCTCAACAAGATCCTATCACATTACCAGCTGCTACAGAGCCAGGCACTTCATTTGGAGAGTGTGGCTCACCTCAAACTACCTCAGATACAACTACCTCACTCCCTGAGATACAGAAGGAAATCATAGGGGCTCAAAGAGGGTGTGGAAAAATGATAAAGGAGAATGAGTTACTACAGAGAGATCTGGAAGATTTCCCTTTCCCTCCCTCAAGGGAGTAGGGAGGTGAGTACTATGGAGAACTTGGACCACAGACTCAGAAAGTGAGGGGGCTGATGATGAAAGTGGAGATACTACAATAGAAGAGAAATTATGTCCCCTATGGGAAGTAGCTATGGGACCAAATCAAGTGGGATTTGTCAATGCTCCACTAAGCAGCATAGAAATTCAAAATGTTAAAAAAGAAATGAAATCCTTAGTGGAAGACCCCATAGGATTAGCAGAACAAGTAGATCAGTTTTTTGGGCCCTAATATATACACTTGGGGAGAGATGATGTCAATATTAAGTATACTGTTTACAGGAGAAGAGAGGGCAATGATTCGAAGAGTAGCAATGTTGGAGTGGGAAAAGGAACACCCCCCCTGAAAACAATCAGGTTTCAGCGGAACAAAAATTCCCTAGTCAAGATCCCCAGTGGGATCATCAGAATGCAGCTCACCAGGCTAACATCCAGGTTTTAAGAACCCTACTAAGAAAAGGAATGAGAACAGTGATCCCAAGGTCACACAATATTTCTAAAGCATTTGGAATTCAACAAGGAAAGGAGGAGAGCCCATCGGCTTTCCTACAGAGGCTGAAAGATAGCATGAGGAAGTACTCAGGGTTAAATACTGAAGATGACGTATCACAAGCACTGCTAAAGGTAAACTTGGTTACAAAATCCTGGCCAGATATCCAAAAGAAACTTGAGAAATTAGAAAATTGGAGTGACAGATCAATAGAGGATCTGTTGCGGGAAGCACAGAAAGTTTATGTGAAAAGAGAGGATGAAAAACAAAAACAAAAAGTTAAGATTATGGTGAACACTGTTAAACAAGTAATGAATAAAAAGGCAGAACAACAACTACAAAACCCTAGACCCAGTTGGGGAAGAGGGGGAGGAATAAACTAGGGAAGAAGCCGAGGATATGGGTGGTCCATGGTGGGATGTTGACAAGGAAATATGGGAGGAAGCCCAGGATGCTATAAGCGTGGAGAAGTAGGCCACTTTCAATGGATATGTCCCCCAAATAGGCAGGATGAACAGGTGGTGCAACTAATGAATATGGAAAAATAGGGAAGTCAGGGGTTCCCTTTTTCTAGGACCCACTGGGTTCCCTTGATAAATTTAAAGGTAGGTCCATATGGGGTGGCCCGAACCTCCCTCACTGTGATCCCTGAAGGAACACAATTAAGCCAAGGAATGTTAACAGCCTCAGGTGTTGGAGGAGCCTTAGAAGCTAGAATTTTTGAGCCTATGCAGATGCAATTGGAAAGGGAAAAAGTAGTATGTAAGCCAGTTTGCATCCCTAGTGTAGGTGTAAACCTATTAGGGTGGGACATGATGATTGAATTAGGAATCGAATTAGTGGTGGAAGATAGAGAAATGGTCATACGAATGGCAGCACTGTTGATAGAAGATGAGAAGGAAATAAATCCAGCAGTTAGGGCTAAAGAAGGCAACAGAGGTGGACTGGATATACCACCATTAAAAATACAGTTGAAACAAAAGAGGGAGATAGACAAAAACAGTACCCTTCCCCACAGAAGGAAGAAGGGGTTTAAAACCAGTAATCAAGGGACTGGTAAAAGATGGACTATTGGAGCCATGTATGTCTGCTTATAATACCCCCATCTTGCCAGTCAGGAAACTTGATTTGAGACAGCTAAATCAGCTAGTCAAAATGAGACACTCAGTGGTCCCCAATCCATATACTTTGCTAAGTAGAAAGTACAGGTATGACCACAAGTAGTTCAGCATAATTGATTTGAAGGATGCTTTCTGGTCCTGTCTGCTAGATAAAAGTAGCAGAGACATGTTTGCTTTTGAATGGGACGACCCAGACACAGGAAGAAAACAACAGTACCACTGGACTGTGTTGGTGCAAGGTTTTACCGAAAGTCCAAATTTATTTGGACAAATTTTACAGCAGGTGTTGGAAAAGTTTAAATTATCACCAGGGGAATAGCTCTTGCAGTATGTGGATGATTTATTATTGACAGGAGAACGAAGAGCCAAGTAGGGGAAGCCACGAAAGCTGTGTTGAATTTTCTTGCAACACAAGGATTGACAGTGTCTAAGAGCAAATTACAATTCGTTGAATCAAAAGTAAAATACTTAGGGCATATGATTAGTGAAAGTCATAGGAGAATAAGCCCAGTGCAAATAAGAGGAATTCTTGAAACACCGTTACCAAAAATAAAGAGGGAATTAAGAAGGTTGAATACTGCAGTTTTTGGATAGATCAATATGCGCAGAAAACTAGAAAATTATATGAAAAGTTGGTAGAAGAAAAACCTGACAAATTAAAGTGGACAACTGAGGAAGAAACATTAATAGAACAATTAAAGAAAGATTTGACTATGGCCCCAGTACTGGCACTCCTTTCCCTGGAAAAACCATTTTGTATTTGTTTGTTTTTTTGTCAGTGTGCAATGTGCAAGAGGGAGCAGCATGAGGAGTATTAGCCCAAAATTGGGGAGGGAAGAGGGAGCCAGTAGCATTTTTGTCTAAATTATTGGATCCATTTTTTTTCGAGCTTGGCCAGTATGTGTGCAATCCTCTCTGCCTTCATTCACCCCAAGCTTTGTTTATGAATCCTTCTGCATCTGTTTCTGGGGGAGGTCGTGCTGTGGAAATGGGCACACCTGCATTCCTCCCTCTGGGTCCCCAATTGGGCCACCCTCCAACTGTGACAATGGACTATTGGTTCACCTCCTCAGGAGGCTGGAGTTCTCCATTGATTGATCCCCCCCCCGCCCCGCCCCGCCCCAACTCTAAAGAAGGTTGACAGTTGTGCAAGCTTTGTTCTGCAAACATTCATGAACTTCCTTTCAGCTTGACTTGCTTTCTGAGGGAGGGCCAAACACAGGAGGGGACCTGTAAACAATGGGGGATGGTTTCCATGGAAATTCATTGCAACACTATTGTCAATCTTGAGCAAATTTTCTTCTTTGGGTGAACTGCAAACTGACACATTTTAAAGTTGTGCAATTACTTACCTTTTATTATAGAAGTGTATATTTCAAATACAAGATAATGTTTGATAATTTGCACAAATTGCCTGAGATAATTTGCAAACATTTTCCTGCTTTACTTGTACTCAGGCCTGTAAACAGAGATTGCCTGACTATTTTCTGAACAGAAACAAAATTCTTCTACATCCAAGTTAAGATACTGGTTTTAAGCATATTTCTATAAATGTGCTTATTATATATCATTCTGTTTTGGTAGACATGTGACAGCAGGGAAGCAGATTACTGCAGGTTTCCCATCTGACTCCTTCAAGTTTCTCTTAGCATAATTGCTATGAAAAACAATAAAAAAGAAAAGAAGTTGTCATACTCAAAATACTGAAATCTGCACCAAACACTAATTTTTGTGTGCTTTCTAAGTAAGAGGCTTATTCTGTTGGAAAGGGGAGTTAGGATATCGGTATAAACTCATTTGGTATATTTTTTATCGAAAACATTTTTATTTAAAACAGACCTGAAGAGGTAGGGAATGGTGCAGATTGCTATAGTTGACTATCCTGTAATGTTATTGGGTGAAACATTGTTTGCAGGTCAACATAATCATGGTATAGGGAGGCCTTACTGTGCCACCCTTCCCAAACCTGCAAAACTCCCAGTGGGCAAGCTGAAACAACTCATATCTCCACCATGAGCTTCAAAACTCAGAGCATGAAGTCACTGGAATTTCAATCCCTGTAAAGGTGTCCATTTACCAACTCTAATCCCAATGGAATTACTCCCATACTTCCCTATTAATGGGTGAGGTAGGTCTGTGTTTAACCCCTCACTCCCACTGCCATAAAATACTTCCTGAAGTCACTCTACAGATCTGCCAGGAACAATTGTTTCTTCAATCTGACAGGGGAATGCTCTGGTAATCCCTAGACTGGATTACTGCAATGTGGGGCTGCCCTTGAAGATGTTTCAGAAGCTGCAGCTGGTCAGAGTGCAGCAGCCAGACTAACTGGGACCAGGCAGTCCAAACATGTAAGAACAGTTTTAGCCTGCTTGCACTGGCAGCCTACATGATTCTGATTCCAATTCAAGGTGCTTGTCTTAACCTATGAAGCTCTACATGGCTTGGGACCACAACAGCTGTTGGAGCCCCTTTCCCAACCCTGATGTACTCAAACACTATGCTCAATCTTTGAGGCCTTCCTCCAGGTGCCAACCCCTCAGAAGGCTCAAAGGATGACAACTAGAGTAGGGCCTTTTCTGTGGTACCTTTTCATTTTAGGAACAATTTTCCTATTGCAACCCTGCTTGGTGCCATTTGCCATCTTTTTGGCAACAGAATAGAGATTGTTTCAATTAATTGTTTTCAGAGATTGCTTCAATTAATTTGAATAAAATAAGATGACCAATAGTCTTAAAATATTTATTAATTTTTAAAAAGTGCAAATATTTGTTAATACAAAGATGAGATTAATCTCATGCAAACTCTTCTTTGTACAATAAAAATAACCCAAATATTAGTTGGATGGATTTGCAAAATAATTTCTTTATAGTAGCTTTAATAGAGGAGTGCTGTTCTTTTTGATGTGCTTGGAGCACCATACAGGATAATTTACTTGCAAAGGCTTTTAAAAAAAGATTTACACATTGTTCTACAGGAAAGGTGTCAAGATTTTCACTCTTTACTATGATTAACAATTAATACCCTATTACTACTGCTATTCAGAAAACTAGACTTAGACCTATGAACATTGAGTAATGATATCCTTAGTACTACTGGACGTTTGAACCATTCAAAGGTGCCAAAACATCACTGTGTAGCAAAGTCCTAAGCACATTAATTTGGAAGTAAGGTGCAGTGAGTTCAATGGCACTTGCTTTCCAATAAGTGTGCATAGGAATGCAGCCTCAGCTTTTATTTTGTTAATGGTGTAAAAACCCCTCACGATTGTTATGGGTAGCATCTGCTTCTGCTTAATTACAACTCACATTGGATTTCAAATTTGCATAATCAAAACAATTAAGAGACTGACATATGGTAATTAGAAATGCATCAAACTTGACTGTTGTACAAAAGAGAGCTTCAATATGAAACATTAAGTCTCTGAGAATGAAATATCCTACAAATTGCTTCAGTGCAGCCTTGGATGAAATTCCATAAAAACTTCAGCGCACAGGTGGCTCTTCAGATGATCCTCAGGTAGGCATTTCATGAGCGGAGCTGGCTGGAGCCAGTGGTCAGACTAGATGGCCTGGGAAGCCCCTTCTGACTTGCTTTGTTCCTATGTTTTTATTTTTTTTTAATTGCTGGATTTTAAAACTCAAAAGATGACACAAAACACATTTTTCCACTGTAAATGCCACAAGATTTGACTTGCATTCTTATTGCATATTTCCTTTTTATCTCATTTTCCGTAGCCTTAGTCTGTTCTCTTTGTCTCTCTTTTTAAGGATTAGTATAAACTGGTTGAAAAAGTGCTCTTGGTCTTTCTTCTTCTGGACCAGTCGAAATCGTTGATCTGTGCCATATTTCTCTGCAAACTCCTTAAATGTTGTCCTAGCAGTGGGAGATGGGGGAGGGAAAAATCATTGTCACAAATGTTTGTCAATACATTTTCATAACTTTTCTGAACTGAATAACGATTATTACTTCTTATCATTGTTACCAGCCATGATGGAAATAGAAAAACTAAGACTTACTTTTTGTATTGTAATAAGTAAGTTATTTATTGTTACTTATTGATTCTGGCAGCTTGATGAATAATTAGTTCACTATGGATTATCCAGGTTAATTAAATACGATTCTCAAAAATTAAGACTGAAAAGGTACAATCCTATACATGCTTAGACAAAAAAGGTCCTACCATTTGCCAGGTTGTCTTCTGCCTAACTGTATAAGATCATACCCTAAATGCTTCTTTGGCTTCAACATGCGAGGTAAAGATGCTTTAACAATACAACATCTACTATTAAAGTAGCAACGTCTACTGCTTCAGGGAGCTCTTGTCCATTAGCTCCTACTCAGCTGACCCACCCTTGATACCAGCCCTAATATCTAGCATAATGTATTAAGTAGTATATTCACACAGAAATAATCTCTGCTGATTTCAATTGGACTTACTCCCTAACTCTATAGGACTTGGCAGAAATTCAGTTCAGCCTCTTCCACAACCATATATAGATCCCCAAGGGTCCAATAGGAAAAGGTTGTCAAAGAAATAATCTTAACACAGATCTATGAAATAAACCAATATTGCAGCCTCCATATGCCCCAATTGCACCAATTTGTATTTCATCAAACATTTTATTTCATACATTTCGTCAAACATTTTATTTCATGTTCAAAGTGGATGGCATGGTTGACCACCTTCAAGGGATCAGAGTTAGCAGTTGCCAACTTGCAAGAACTCTTTTGAACTGTACCTCCTTTTCACTATTGAAGCTTGCTTGTTCAGCTACCATTCACTCTGACTCTGATATCAGTGGTGGTCAGAAGATACAGCTGTAGCTACCACTTACTATTTCTCACTGACTCTTGTTCCGTCATGCAAGAAAATGGCTGCAATGATGAGAAAGAGGTGCAACAGCAGTGGTGGTAAGGCAGTGGAGTCACTGAAGGAAAGTGCCTATTTCTAGGAGTGGTATGAGATCTCATGGACTTTGAGATCCAGAGGAAATTGCCAAATTTGAAATGGCCCCTAGTTTTATTGTGGTGAATAGAGCAGAACAAGAGAGAATAATAATATCCTTATCTTTCCCCTATGAATAACACATATCCTTCTGCCAGCTGCTATCGTGCTGTTAGTTCAAAGAGTAGTTTTCAAATGGTTTGAAAGCAAATACATTGTTTCTGGCTTAAGGCATAATTAAGCGGGGGGTGGGGTGTCTCCATGTCATAGACAGTTCCACAAAGCTATTAAAATTTAGACAAATCCATATTAATGAGGTTGTGGGTGTAGCTAACTCAGTATTAGTGCTTTGACCTAAGTATCTTCATCATTGAGTGTGCACTGATCATGAATATTGCAACAACTTCCAGAGAGTTTTGTTCGTTCTCCACAAATCTGCTTTTGCCTCACATGTCTGTCTATCATGTTATCTTGGAATATTCTCCACTAGATAGGCAAAGTCATATTTATAATTTTGCCATCAAAAGAAGCCAAAATTATATTGTTCATATCAGTATGTGAAGACCTGTAAATTGTTCAAAATATTTGTTAACTTTCTGGTCTGTTTTTTTCTGAAGCCTATGAATAATTGCTAAAAAGTTATATTTTCATATACACACATACATGTAATGCATTTCATATATATTCATTGTTGTTGTTCTATACCATTCTACAATGTTTTAAGTCTTTGTTGCTACAATGACACTCCATTGTATGTAATTCCAAACAAACCAACAAACCTGTCTTATTTCTTTTTGCTCTGAAGGAGCAGACCTACTTGGTCAATTTTAGTATCTGTGCAATTTCCCAGATATGCTCATGTTGTTGCTAGTTGCGAAGTTGCGTCCGACCCATCGTGACCCCATGGAAAACATTCCTCCAGGCCTTCCTGTCCTCCACCATCCCCTGGAGTCCACTTAAGCTCACACCAACTGCTTCAGTGACTCCATCTACCCACCTCATTCTCTGTGGTCCCCTTCTTCTTTTGCCATCAATTGTTCCCAGCACAAAAAATAAATAAAATAAAATAAAATCTGCTCATACTACTGGTTAATTGTTGATCCCTTGGTCCCTTCCATTTTGGGGCAATTATAAGCCTTGGAGCTACCAATAAATGAATAATTACCGTATTTTTGCTCTATAAGACTCACTTTTTCCCCCTCAAAAGTAAGAGGAAATGTCTGTGCATCTTATAGAGCGAATATGTGCAGTAAGTCTGTCAAATGTGCAGCCCATGGGGAAGTGATAGGGAATGTGCCTGTGCTTATGTGCCCATTGGATTCAGAATATTTTTTTTCTTGTTTTCCTCCTCTAAAAACTAGGTGAGTCTTATGGTCAGGCGCGTCTTATAGAGCGAAAAATACGGTAAGTCTTTGTGCATTAGTGCACTGTGATCCCTTATAAACAGTAACACTAGCTGAAAAATTAAGACAATTCTTTGAAACAAAGACTCATTTGGTACTTGTTTATTGAATAAATTGATTGGACACATACTGAGATTCACCCCAATGCGTAAGTCATCATGGACCCAACATGCATCATTATCACCTTTACTTGCAAATTTTTGGATGAAACAAATAGACATTAAGCAAGCCTACAAAAGTAAAGGAATGAAAAGATACAATCTCTATAGCATCTTAGTAACATGTAATAGCTTCTATATTGAACCAAGATTGAACCTACTGACATGTGCTAACAATCAACAACTAGCAGTTTGTTTTCATTGCAATTATTGGTTGACTGATTTAAAAAATTGGTTATCTATCCGTTTATCTATCTATGGTTTAAAAATGAGTAATCACAAATAAGAATCACACATTTTACTATGATCTTCTCAATAGGATTAATGGAAAACAACGAAGGAGAAGAAAGCAAATGACAGACACCATGCTAATGATAAATTAGTGTGTGAATATAATTTAGACATGGTTCAAAGATCAAAGAAATGCTTTACTGAGTTTGTATTATGACCCACTTACTGTACTTGAGCACACTGTAAACACTAATTGCACCTGTAAATTGGCTTTTTAGTGAAAGCAAAATAAAACCTTGCCATGAATTTTTAACTATTTGTGGTATTTAAAGCTATCAGATTTGCAAGTAATATTTAGAACATTAGATTAGATTTTGATTAGCATATTATCAATTACCATATCAATTACTCAAATTTTTCATGCATTTAATATTTCAATTTAAATTATGCTTATTATGTATGTGTTTAATATACAGAAGTGATGCTTAGCTTAACATTTAAAATTTTCTCCATAATCAAGAAGGGATTAACATTGGCATTGGCATTCAAACTGTCAGGCATTTGGACCAAACTTGGAAGGTTTGGAGGTGAAGGAAATTACCTTCCTTCTTTCATATTTTCAAATGAATGGTACAGTTCTTTGGAAATCCCTCACAAGCCAAAATGCCAGTGGATCCCCAAGGGGCATTCTGGGAACTGACATTTTTATGGTAGATACCTTTCCCTACCTTCTGGAATATCATGAATGAACTATGGATGGTGAAATGAAAACTGGAGGGTGAAATTTTGCACAAAAAATAAATCACCAGACAACAGGATTTTGGGGCTCCGTATGGACAACACCTACACTGCAAAATTTGTGTTTAATTGGTTTCAGGTAACCAAATTATTTTCCTAAGAAGCCAAGCTATAACTCCTATGACATCATTAGAGGTACAACATGGGTTTAATACTACCATTCCAAGCCCTTTCTTCACTTACCCATACTTTCTCAAGCAGATCATGGGCCTCTCTCTGGAGCAGCACAGATCCAGAAAAGGTGATCAGGGAAAGCTACAAACCCAGGATACTTGCAAGAAACAGTGCTCAGGTATCATTTGTATAAATGCATGTGGAACAAAGCAGGCTTCTGCGGCCTATTATCACCTACTGTTCCTCAAGAAAAGGCTCCCCCACCCTTGGGGAAAGGATTACTGACAGAATAGAGGAATGAATTGGGATTATCAAGTGTGCCTGTCAAATGCTTAATGCATCCCACCCTGCACAAATGAATTTTGCATGTCTTTGTTAGAGAGATGAACCTGTTAGCATTTTGTAATTTTTTTTTTCAGGGCTTGCATATAGTTACACAAGTGACTTATCCATATGCAGAGAAATATGCACTTCATAACATGAACTTGAAATAAAACTGAATCTACATATGCAGCCACATGAGGTTAAAACAAGGCAAGAGAATGAGTTTGTACCTTTTTTATTGCAGAGAAATTAGTTAACTTTTCAACTTACGTTTGTTAAAGTTTTTGAATGTTGAGCTTAACAGATGCTTCATGAAGGCAGGGAAATGATGCCAACCTTGAGAGCAGTTTATAGTGGGGCAATGGCTGCATAAAATTCTTTTAAATAAATAAATTACACTCCAGGGAATGGGCCAGAATAAAAACTTACTCCCTGCTATGATAATTTTTCTTCTGTGAAGCTTGGTTTAGATGGAGGAGCATTTAAACATAGTATTTCCACCACCTGCAATCTAAAGTGGTATTTTCCATCTCATTCTGTTTTATGTGTAGTAGGTTAGGATGGATATATACACACCCATATATATAATCAAGGAGAATCAAGCACAATTCTTCATGATAATGGGGTTTTCTTCAGTCTGCCTGAAGCAGCCAACCTTGATGCATCACACCCATGTATTGACACACTTCGAAGTGTGTAGATTTTCTTTGAGCATGTTTTAATCTTAGTCAGCATCCTCATTCAGGAAATTCTCAGACATTATCTATATCGGAAAGTTGAATCATACCTTGGTGACAGTTTAGATTCCTCAAGCAGTTTTTTAAATTCCTCTTTGGCTATCAGTAACTTGTTTTTCTTTTCCTTGTATTCTTCTTTTATCCTGGTCTTGACAAACTGTTCAAATATCTTAAGTTGAAAAGGGATTTTTTTTTAAAAAAATCACATAACATTACACAATTAGTTTCCTCTCAGATACGTTCCATTTGGTCAACTAATCTTGATATCTTCTAGAACAGAATGCACAATTTAAAAGAAAATGGAGTTGGGTAAGCTGAAATTCCCTTGAGTAGGGATTCCCTCAAGGAATGAAGGGCTGGCATAACAGCAGGGGCCCCCACCTCAGTAAGACCATTAAGTCCAATGCCTAATGCCACTAACTATACTGCCACTAGAAAATAATGGAAGGTTTCAAACGAAGGATCAGTGAGTTGGATACAGTGTTATAACAGAACCATTGCAGACACATTAAAATCAATGTGGATTAAGCTTGCTATAAGTCTGGATCTAACCCATTGCTGATTTTAATTCTAGTCAATTGTTGAATGTATGCATTGTTTGGAAAAAGTCCTGAGTTCAATCTGGTGTATTAGTTCTGGGACATATTAGAATCTACACAAGTTAAAGTCAGAGGTGCAAATAATTCGCAAGCAAGAAAATATATTTTTTTATTCCTCAGACAGCAGTACATCAGCTAGTTCCATTGCATGGAAAAGGAACAATGACTAAAACTTTTATTCTCCAAACTTAAGCTCAGACACATTTTAGCCAAAGTGTTCATGCAATCATCTCTCTTCCCATCCAGAAATCTCAGTTCATGCAATGGCTATGAGAAAGATGGAGAAGAATATAAAAGTTTGAAATATAAGACGTACTGTACATCTGTACCTCTCTTCCTTACTCACCAGTGTCACCAATATCTTCTCAGTGTGTTTCAGGATTCTTTTTGCTGTTTGAAATTCAATTCGAGTGACTACCTCTTACCCCACTGTGCTTATACCTTTTGTAGTGTGATCCCACACATGTCCACTCAGAAGAAATCCTCATTGTATTCAATACAGCTTGTTCCAAGCTAAGTGGCAATATGACTACAGCCTTAATAACTTGAATAAACCCTTTATAATCTGATATTCTGAGGTGAGAATTCTTGACTCAGGTTTTTTTTTGCATGCCTAGCAAAGTATTTGCAAACTAAAATGGGTCAGACTTTGTAGTTACTTATCTTCTTTTCCACCCACTATACCCTATTCCCTCTGAGTTGCTATTCTGAGTTCCCTCTGTTGATATGGAATGCTTTGCCTAATTGCATGTTATGGATACCTTGTGTAGCACTTGAAATACAGGAGTCATCCATTGTAAAAATGAAAGAAGCTTGATTATACTGAGTCAGACCATTGGTCTGTCTGGCTCAGTATTGCTAATTGTCCACAACTCTCTAAGGTTTTGGCAAAGGTTCTTAGTCTGAGCTGAAGATACTTAGGGATTGAACCTAGGACTCTCTGCACACAGAATAAGTACGGATGTGTTGATGTTGGGAAGTCCAATTTGAAGTTGATGGACTCACTTAAAGCCAGTTACACAATATGACTGTCTGGACATTCTTGCGGGCTTCTACATGTGCTGTTCAGTTTAAATGGCAGTTATGCTGTTTGGCTAATGTGCCTGAAAACTGAAGACAACTGTCAGGAGAAGAGAATCGGCTCTCTCAAGGAAATCAATGAAACATGTACAAATTGGAATGACAAAAACAGCAAGAGGATTGTGAAAAAATACATGGTTATAGAAAACACATGAATAAAGGTTTCAGGTTTTAATAAATGGAGAAACAAAATGCATCATCTATTTCTTCTTTCACTCCTTAATTACAGGATCTGGGAGGCATGGCTAGAGAAAAGATGTCTGCAAGAGAATAGCTGCTGCATGTTGGATTATGCAATAATAACCTCAATTAGCAAATGTTAGAATCAGTTGTGTAATTTTATACATTCATAAAGGGACTTCAGTGGAAGGTATGTAAATGAACCGATTGTGTACTTCTTGATCACACTTAATACTAATTGATTTACTGGGTAATATCTGGATACAAAACCAAATTGCTTTCACAAAGGCAATTTTAGTTCTGTGTGTATTAGTACTCACAGTTTCTCAAGGCTTGTGATATTATTCATTTTATATCTGTAGAGTAATCATTGTTAATCTTCTGTGATGTTTGTAACTGGTGTGTGAGATGAAACAAAATGCCAATAAAAGAGAATGTTAATCCACAATCCGGTTGTGATCCACTTATTTGCAGAGTAACTAATTTTAGTTGAAGATTAGTGAGAAAGAAGTATAATAGTTGTTCAAATTAATATAAAGTGTTGGTTGGATTGTCAGACCAAGTTGTCCTATCTCTGCTCATTATAGCAAATAGATATAATGCTAATCAGATATTAAGTAACAGGAGGCTGTTAGAAACTGTCGCATTTGAACCGCAGTCTAAAGGGTCACAAAGCAGTTTCCATGGTAATTACATCACCACAATTTATGATTTGCCTAATTCATGCACTGGCTTAACAAATTGAAAATATTGATTGAAAAGACTAATGGCTCATAAAGACTGAAATGGCTCAAGTGAACACATTTGGAAGTGGGATTATTTGAAGACTGAAATTTATAAAAGGACTCTAATTACATTGGGAGAAGCATCTATCAGTGCTAGAACACAAAGTTTGCATGCAGAAGTCCCAGATTCAATTGCTGCCTCCTCTGGGTAGGGTTGGAAAAGATCTCTGAGATCCTGGAAAACTGCTGCCAGTCAATGTTGATAGTTCTAAACTAGTTGGAGCAATAGGTAAACTTGGTGAAAGGAGTTGATATGATACACATTTTAAGGAGAAGGAAACATGCTCTAGAAGAATCCCAAAAAATGTATCTCTGCTTGACAGATGATAATGGGTTGCATTAACAATCTTTCTCCCATGTATGGAAAGACTCCTTCTAGCAATGGGTTCAATGACAACCCATACTCAACCTTTGGTTATCATGTTGTCTGAACCCAGTCAGTGTGTGCCAACTTAGGGAACACAGACCAATATGGCCACAAACCATATTGTGGTTCAAACAGACACTGTTCTGAAAATCAGAAAAATATGTACATACTTCTTACCTGAAAATTAAATGCCCCAATCCAATAAGGTATGGACACCTGCAAGCAGGTGCTATATTTCAGATGCAAGCAGGTGCTATATTTCAGATTTCAAAGCCTTGCTGAGCAGCTGAGATATAGATATAGCTCTGGCAAGTAAAATGCACTGGTGCAGATCAGCTTTTTAGAAAAGAAAGCATAAAAGCTGGATTTAGTTGCCCCCAGTCAGTCTACCCTGCAAAACGGCTGATCAGCACGATTATTATTATTTGAGAGGATATGCACAATAGACTATGTTGAATCAGTGCCATTATATTATGAGAAGAGTAATATGGAAAATTGTCGCTAGGAGAGCCAAGATTTTGTTTAATTCTTTTTACTGAAACTTTATCAGATTCTTCTGAAAAGAAAAGAAAATCTTCCCAAGTTTCCTCAGTGTGCCAAAGAGTAATACAATAAGAAACACATTTTAAGAGTTACAAGAAACAGCCTTCCATGAGGCTGACCATGGACTAGATGACCACATTAGGATTTATTTATTTATTAAAACATTTATATGCCGCCCCATCACAACAAAGCCTCAGGGCGGCTCACAAAACAGGTTAAACTTAGCTGTTGTGAACTAGGCATTCCCTCCCCAGCAAGACCAACTCTCCAGCACTTCTTGTATTCTACACAGAAGACTCCAAGCATAAACATGAAGTTGAACCCTCTCTGCCACTCTTTACCCAAAGCTTTGCTTATGAACCCTTCAGGGCCTGTCTTTGGAGGGGGGGCACTGTGGAACTGGGTGCATCTGTGTTCTGTACTCTGAGTTCCTAATTGGGCCAGCCTGTGGCTGTAGAGGTGGGCCCTTGGGTTCAGTTCCTCAGGAGGCGGGTGCTTCCAAGTCTCCTCCCTCTGGATGTTCATGTCCATCTTCTCCTTCATCCCTACAGGAGACTAGACCAAAGAGTGTCCTTGAACTACTTTGGCCTGCCCTTTGCAAAAACAATTGTTGTTAGTGTTTGAGCTCTGAGCCTCATCTGGTTCAGCCAGCTCCTCATCACCCTCAGTCTTTGAGCTATCAGTCCCACCAAAATGGTCAGTTTCTCATGCACACCTGGGAATCTCACCTGAGCATGCACACGCAACATTATCCTAGCATCCAATCCTTTAAATGCTATTTCTAGGCACAATTTTTACCCATGTGCTTGTTGCTTAGTTTTTGTCAAGATTGTAGTACCATTGTGGTATCAATTGTTGGAGACATAACGCTTAATAAATAATTAAACATTGAGAAAGCAGAAAACTTCAGGTTTAATCCAAAGAAGTTCATTCCTCAGGTAGCCAGGTGAGAAAGGCGCTTGCTTATCTTATTCAGTAACAAGCAAGTCCTTGAGAAAGCTCAAATCTGTCTTGTCTGCCTTTTAGACAACCAAAAGATATTATGAGAGTATATCATTTCTGTTCATAAGCAGGCTATTCTTATAAATGAAGCAATAAACCTGCACTTTTCAAATTCTTCATTTATCTGACAAAAAGGCCCCACTCTGCTGTAAACTCTTACATGTAGAAATATAATTTTCTAATTGCAATCTGTAGCAAAGTTAGGGATTTGAAATATTTCCTCAACACCAGTATTAGAGCTATCTCTTCACAAATGTGTTTCTGTGTGTGTTTCTGTGTATGAAGGAATTCTTAGGATTTTTGAGTGGTAAGAACAATATTTACATGTTGCTACGGGACTATGCATAGATTTGAATATGTCTATGGATTGCCATAAAAAAAAAGGAAATAGGGGGCTGACCCAGCAGGTCTGATGTCTCTGATGACTAATGTTTTTTTTAGTTTCTTTTTTAGTTTGTAGAAAATAATAAAATTTACTTAAAAAGATATTTACATGTTGTTGTACGAGGTGATCAAAGGTTTCTTTTATTTAACTCCATAACTGGAACCCCTGTATATTTTCTGCATTGTTAGGGCAGCCACTTTCCCTTCCCCCCATATAATGTCCCTGGCATGTCCCCACCACACAGCTTCTTCCCAGGGAGCTCAGTGCTCCTACTGACATAGCAGCCAATACACAACAGTCAGAAACCCCTTGGGTGAGTGGCACAGCTTCACTTTTGAAAAACAGAGAGAAAGAAGCTGTTAAATTACCACTATGTATAACAATATGGAAATACTACATCCCAAGGCTGAACTTTTTAATCTCTCACTCAAACCTTCATGCCATTCTCCTCAAGTACATTGAGGAATTTGTAACACTTTGTTTAGCTCTAGAATTGAAACACCTGAGCTTCTTATTTTATTCTGTAGATTGCCTCTTATATTAAGTCTCTTCCATCTTCCTCTTACAACCCTGCCTCTAGGGATTCCATGAAAATTTAGGCATGAAGATTTAGTCAAGCAATCTCTCATCTAGCTTTTACCTATCCCTATTTTTAACTTCATGTGCAGTGCCTGTCTGAAGGAGGGTTCACCAAACAGGAGGGGGGTTAATGAAGCAGTATGCATTACCTTTCCAGTTGACTAGCTTTCCAGTTAGAACATTTCGAACCCTACATGCATTAACCTATCTTCCATAACTCTCTCTCTTTTTCAAAAGTAGGAATACTTCCTTAATTTTCTGTGTAAAAGAAGAGGTGAAATATTATTTTCATAGTTGTTGTCCTTGAGTATTTATTTTTTTTATTTTATTTATTTGGAAATTTATATACAATATATTCCACCTCAGTCTTCTCTTCTCAGGCTAAACATGCCCAGTTCTTCCAATATTTCCACATAGGGCTTTGTTTCCAGTCCCTGGATTATCCTTATTGCCTTCCTACGAATCCTTTCCAGTTTGTCTGCATCTTTCTTAAACTGTGGTGCCCAGAACTGGAAACAGTACTCCAGATGAGGTCTAACCAGTGCTGAATAAAGGGGAACTAGTACTTCAGGTGATTTGGAAATGTACTTCTATTAATGCAGCTCAAATAGCATTTGCCCTTTTTGCAGTCACATCACATTGTTGATTCAAATTCAGCTTGTGATTTACAACAATTCCAAGATTCTTCTCACTTACAGTATTGTTGAGCCAAGTACTTCCCAAATATTCTTGTAAAAATGCAAGCGGTTTCTTTTTCCTATGTGCAGAACTTGACATTCATCCCTATTGAATTTCATTCTGTTGTTTTCAGTCTGGGGATTCAACCTATCAAGATCACCTTGAATCTTCTCTCTCTCTTCCAACATCCAGTTTTGTATCTTCTGCAGCTCTAATAAGTATTCCCTGCATTTCCTCATCCAAGTCATTAATGAAAATGTTGAAGATAACTGGGTGCAGGACTGAACCCTGGGGTATCCCACTTGTTACCTCCCCCCGATTTGAGAAGGTGTCAGTGATGAGCACTTTCGGTGCATTTTTGTAGTCAACTGTGGATCCACCTGAACATTGTTCCATCTAATCCACTTTTAGCTAGTTTGCTAAGCAGGATACCATGGGACACTTTGTCAAAACCTAAAGAAAGGTTCACTAAAATCAAGATACATTGTGACCACAGTATTCCCACAGTCAACCAGGTAGGTTATCCAATCAAAAAATGAAATCAGATTAGCCTGGCAGGATTTGTCCTTGAGAAATCCATGTTGGTTTCTAGTAATCACTGCATTATTTTGTAGCTGTTTGCAGACTGACTGCTTTATTTTCTGCTCCAAATTTTTCCCAGGGATTGATGCAAGACTGACTGATCCGATTTTGCAAATATAGTAAAAAGTGTTTCTGAACGTTCATCTGTCAGCTACTTTATGACTTTAGGATAGAGTACATCTTAAATAACAGAATCATAGCACAGTAGAGTTGGAAGGGACCAAGAAGGTAATTGGGCCCAACCCCCTGCTGGTGCAGAACACCAAATTACACCATCCCACTCAGATGGCTGACCAGTTTTGCCTTGAATGACTCTAGTATGGGGGAGACCAAGACCTCTCAAGACTACAGGTCTACTGTCATATTGCTCTGCCAGTGAGGAAACATTTCCTGATATCTAGCCTGTATCTAGGTCAGTGGTGGTGAACCTATGGCACGGGCGCCACAGCGGGCATGCAGAGCCCTCTCTGTTGGCACGTGAGCCAAGTCATCCCAGCATCACCCCAGCAGCTGAGCATCGGATAACAGCATACATAGGGGCGAAGTGCATGGTTGAAAAAGGAGTAGTGGTGCCAGGCGATGATGCCACAGGCCACAATTCATTAGCCATGACTCATGTGAGCTTTCTCATGGCCAATGAGTGCACTGCCAAGTATATATAACTCACTGGCTGTGAGTTGTTTTATCTAAAGTAAAACCTCAGTTTTCAGGTTTTATTGCAGTGTTGGCACTTTGCGATAAATAAGTGGGTTTTGGGTAGCAGTTTGGGCACTTGGTCTCGAAAAGGTTCACCATCACTGGGTTAGGGTTAGAAAAATGAAGTTGGAATGTGTTTAGAAGGGGCAGAAATGTTAAGCGGTGCAGAAAAAGCTACTCAAGGAAGGCTTTTTCAAAATTGCACTATTTTCAATGTTATTTACCCCTATATTAGGGGTGTGCAATACAGGGTTCAACACTACTGCAAATAAGAAGGATCTTGAGTTGTTGTAAATCACAAGTTAACCATCAGCCAGCAATGTTGCAAAAGGGACAAATTTTATTTTGAGATTCATTCCAAAACACATGAACTACTAGTTCTCCTATACTCAGCACTGGTCAGACCCTGAAGTACTGTGTCCAGTTCTGGGCACCTAAATTCAAAAAGATGCTGTCAAGCTAGAAAGTGTACAGTGGAAGGCAATAAGGATGATTCAGGGAATGAAGGCAAAACCCTTTGAATTAGAATTAGAGAATTAGGCATGTCCAGCCTCAGGAAGAGAAGATGTGGGGAGATATGACAAGGACCTCAAATGCTGTCACAAAGTGAAAGGACAAGTTTTCTTCTTGTTCCTTCTGGAGTGCAGGGCATGAAATAATGGTCTCAAGTTAAAAGAAATCAGATTTAGACTAGATATCAAGAAAATTTTCCTCACTGTCAGAGCAGTACGGCAATGGAACCTATTACCTGCAGGGAATGTGGGCTCTCCCTCACCGGAGACATTCAGAAAGCACTTCGGCAGTCAACTAAATGGGATGGTGTAACATAGTGTCCTGCAATAGCAGAGGGCTGGACTCGATAGCCTTCTGGCCCCTTTCAGCTCTACTATTCTATAATTCTAATTGTAGATTTCCAGTCATGTGAGTTATCCCACCAAGTTTCAGTTATTCCTTTAAGATCATAATTGCTATGAGCAGAATTTCATGTTGTTTGGGCACTGGTGTATAGACATCAAAGTTTTTTGTTATGCCCTGGTTTTCTTTCTACATGCTTTGGGGATTGATATTAGGCCCTACTTGAGCTTTCTTCTCTGTTGAAATACTTCACTTATGCTCCCCCCTGTCTTCCCTGAAGATGAACAGCACAATAAACTGATCCACAATTTAATTGTGAATGAAGATCCAGACCTGACCTCTCTTCCAGCTGGGCACTTGGTACAGCACCAGCATTGTCTGGAGGGCTGTGGAGGGGTGGTCACTCTAGTTCATAAGGATTCTCTCCAGGCTTCCTGTCCACCAGGTCTTGAGTGTCTTTACCTAGAGTTGGGTGATTGAGATGAACTGGGGTTTCTGTTGGTTCACTGACAACCCCACTACCCAGCGGAATTCCTGCCTAAGCTGACAGAGTTCATCTCAGACCTGCTGTTGTGGACCCCCAACATGTTGGTCCTGGGTAACCTCAACTTTCCTGCTGAGGCTGACTTATCTGGGGTATCTCAGGACTTTGTGTAAGCCATGATAACCATGGGGCTGTCTCAAAATGTCACCAGCCCAATGCTTAAGAAGGGACACATTCTGGACCTGGTTTTCTCAACTAGGCAGGATAATGGTGATCTGAGGGTTGGGGGGTTAGCAACTACCCCCGTCATGGTCAGATCACTTCCTCTTGAGGTCTGAACTTTCAGCTTCCTCTTCCCTCTGCATGAGTGGAGGACCCATTAGGTGGGTTTGCCCTTGGAGTCCTATGGATCCTGCAGGTTTCCAGAAGACTTTGGGGGGGATTTCAGGCTAGCATGGTAGGTGCTCCTGTCAAGCCCAAGCCTTCCTGGGGCATAAAGAGATGACCCAGACAGCTGACATGGTTGCCCCCAAGTGGCCTCTCCCCCCTCACAGAGCCTGACCTGCTCCTTGCTATACATCTGAGGTGATGAAGCAGGAGGGAAGATAGCCATTGCTCAGGTGGAGGGAAACTTGGGCTAAATCTGACTGAACATGGATTAGTGCACATTATCAAGCCTATTCCATGGTGGTGAAGGTAACTAAGAGACATTTTTATTCCACTTTTATTGTGTCCTTGGAGTGCCACCCAGCAGAGTTGTTCTGGGTGCTTTGGAGTCTTCCACACTCCAGCCCCAAAGGAGATATCATTGAACCCTCAGCAACCCCTATGGTGAATTTGCATGACACTTTGTGGGCAAAATCGCTAAGTTTTGCTCTGTCTTGGACACCACAGTTGGAGTGTGTGGGTATATTTTATTATGAGATGTTATCTATTATTTTAATATTAACCTATTTAAATGATTATTAACTGTTTTATTGTATTTTGTGAATGTTTTTATGCCATTTTAGCATTTGTAAGCTGTCCAGAGAACCTTTGGGTTATGGGACAGCATAGAAATGGAAATAAATAAATAATAAACAAATAAACAAATAAATGGTACGGTATTACCAGGAAGAAAATAAAGGAATAAAGGGGGGGGGGGGGTCTAGGTCCAAGAGAAAGTAAAGAAAAAAGTTTTTTAAAAAGAAATTCTAAAAATTCTAAAAAAGAGAGTTAAGAATCTTCCACTTGATCTTCCCTGCCTAACTCCCTTGCCAAATTCCTGTTCACTTTTTGTGTCCACTCATTCCCTGGGAGCTTGGCTGCTTGAATTTTAGGTGCCCAAGACCAGATGGGGCAGCTTGCTCTGATCTGCTCAGCCAGGAGTCAGGAACCAAAATCTTTTTAGCTTCCAGTTTCAAATTCTCAATTATGATCTTGAGGCCTCATGGGGCCTATGTCAAAGAGATTTTTTATTCAAGATAATCCATCCTTCTACATTATTTGTTTTCACAAGAGTTATTCTGGCCTGCATCTTAAGATACTGCTGTTCTTGAGGCTACATCATTTTTCACTGCAGCATCTCTAGAGTCCCACACAGAAATGTGCTTGGGCTTTCTACGTACATTATACTGTGTACATGTAGACCTGAGGGCAGGCCTGCTGGCATAATGCCATTCTTCACTACACTTCATTTCCCCACAATGGACATCTACAAGCTGCTTCTGTTAATGAACTGTGAATGCCATGTGGCATTCAGGTACTTACATTTTTAGTTTGTCCTTCCAGTGAAAAAAATACATCACCCCCTCCTTAGTTCATCCTTTTATCATGTAACCAGGAACACAAAGCTTTGCCACATTTATACCATATTCATCTTTGGTACTTATGTACCTGTGTTTAAAAAGTAAAATGTGAATTGTCTCTGAACCAAAAAACAAAGTAAATTATTAAGAAATAATTATTAAGAAACTTTGAGCATATGGCTACCAGGAATTTTTCCTACTGGGTGGTGGCACCTGGGTTGCGTAATTTCTTACCTAAATTGGGTAGGCTGATGCTTTTTGTATGGTCACTTTAGTAAAAACATTTTTCTAGGGTTTTTCCCATTTTTTGCAATCCACTGTTTATATGCTCTTTTGTGTTTTTACCCATGCTGTAATTTGGTTTATTTCTATTTTTCTGATAATTCTTTATGCTACCATTCATTGTTTTATATTGTATTTTAATATTGCATATTGTGCTTGCAAGTTTCTTAAAGAAACATGTTATACGGTGACCTGTACAAATGCCGAAAACAAACTCACCTGTTTACGTTCTTCTGAGTTCAGCAGAAGATAACGTGGATCAAATACTATTTTGTGCAACTCTTTTTCCCATGTGGAAAATGCAGAGACCTGAAGGAATATCAGAATAGAAAAGATATAGACAACATCCTGAAGGCTAGGCAATAAACCTGGATTAAGGAATAACTGTCTGAGTGATAAAACTGATGTATTACAGAAATGTTGCAAGCAACAGTATTCAACATAATGTAACTTATTAAGGCAGAAGAAATCAGTCTTCATCCTAGGAATTAGTATCAAAAGGAAAACACTGTGTGGGAGCTAGAGAACAGCATAGAAAATGTATACTTCCTATAACAAGAAAAGAGATTCATTAAATATTATTAACAGGTAGGAAAAATCTGCAAGGATATAAATGTCTGGATTTGTGTGTATTCAACCTGAGGATTCCACAACAGACCAATTTTTTGTTGAGTCACACAGATTCTAGGGAATTGAGGCCCACATTTCAGAATTTTTAGAAAATAAAAAATAACTAAATAAAAAATAAAAATGGAAAATAAAAATAACTATAGGACAAAGCACTGTCCAAAAGTGCACATTTCCTCCCATAGAATAAAACAAGAAAATGCATGATTCATATGAATGTGCATATTTAAGGGGATCTTACATTACAGGAAGTGCAAATTCAAGAAAGTACAAATTTGAGGAAGTGCAAATTTGCCCAAATGCATACAAATGCATGCAAATGCATTTCCACAAAATCCAGCTGCATGGAATAAAGTTTCATGACAATCCAAGAAATGCAGATGGAAGGGATTGAATTTAGTGGGTGCATCCTTAGATTGAAGCTAAGGCCAACTTACGCAGGAAACAAGTCAGTAATTAATGTCAAAACCTTACATCTCTAGCTATTTCCGTTCTTCCTCCTTTTGACAAGCAGAGTCAACAAAGAATTTTGCTACCTAAGAGATAGGACAAGATGCCCTTCTTCCAAATACATAGAAGTCAAATGACAACTGAATTTTACTTCAGTGCTGGTTATACAATATACTGCACAAGGGCAACAAGGCTGCTTGGAGGTGCAAAGCAGGACTCATACAGGTTCCTACTATTTCTCAGTTCCTGTCATTTCCCTCCTCATTTGACCTAATCATAAGGGCTGACTTTATCCACAAGCACTCAATCAGTGCTGTAGTAGTAAATGTTGAACTGCAGGCGTTCCTGTGACAGTACCCGGAACTATGCAAACCAGCTCTGGCAGTTTTCATCTTTACCAGGATCAGGACATGGTTTGAAAGCTTACAGACCCATTAGGCCTTATGAACCCGTTCAGAACTAAGCCATCACAAGTTACTTTTAGTTACAGCAGGGATAACCCGCAACTGCTTGTTATTTCTGGAAATATCATTTTCCAGGACTCTGATGAGTGCCGCTAAGATCAGAGAGAACAAGGAATAAGAAGGGGTGGCAGAATCTATAGAAATCTTGGTATTTATTCTGCAGCTGTGCCATTCTCCAATGCATAATTTATTCCATTTTCCCTCCGTTACCATGGTTTTTTTCCTAGTGGTCCTTAAAATACTTGTTATTTTATAATACCAGAATTATTTATGTTTTAAAGTGCCTGTCACATGATTCACATGTGTTTTTGCTGTCACAGAGCAACAGTTGTTCATGGACTTTAACAGAAGCTAAATTTGCATTTCTAGATGGGGGACAACTGCTATTTTTGAATGTGCCCAAAACTGCCATCCATCTATGAATATGCATCTAAAGAATCTGAATGGTTAATCCATTTTTCAAACAAGTTTTCTGGTATGTGTTTAGTGAATATGGAATAAATATGTAAACCTTGTCTTCAAAGCAATCTGTGAATATAAATAAAACAGAAATAAATAGTTTTTCAACAGTAAATTAGCAACAATAAGCCTCTGAAGGTTCATATGAATCTCCACAATTTCATATTTTCCTTATACACAGCTGCAGTTGTGTGGGAGTTGCTTCCATATGGGCTAATCTTACATGCCTGTGTGTGAATAATGCAAGCAAATGGACAGGCAGAATCACTTTTTTTCTCTCTCTGCCTTGCAATCAGCACCCACCATTAATGAGAGCAGTCATTGAATTTGAAAGACTCAATGTGATTGTCCCTACTTGCATCATTCACACATAACATGCAACATAGAATTGTATGTGATTGCAACATGATGTGGTGCTTTTCTTGCATTTGTGGATCTGTCTGAAGATATTAAGGGTACTGGTGGCATAGCTAAATATTTTATGGGTACTACAAGCATTTCATAAAAGCCAGAAATGTTATTTTGCCACTGAATTTTGCTCCTAATTGTTGGAAAATGTTGGACAAATTTATTAGGAATCAAGTGTTCAGCTTGAAGGATGAAATGAAAAAATATACTCAGAATGTAAAGCTTTGTTAATTGTACTGAAACACTAAGCTCAGTACAGAAAATTAAGTTATGGCATGATTATCCAGTAACTATCAAACCCATAATGAGCTGGATTGCTCTTAATTATCATGAAGAATAAAACAATCTCTAAGGACCATATCGTTAGACAAATGTCAAACAATTTAGAAATAAGAATGGAGTAATCATTTAGGATTAGCCAAACAAAGTCTACTGAAGAAACTGGCATTGCATATAACTGGGTACAATTACAACATGTATCTGTTGGGTTACAGGAATGGCATACTAAGAAAGTAATATATTAACCATATGCAAACATGCATAGGAACAGGCTTTTAAAGTAGAATATAAATAATCTGGACATGAATCACATTCGTATTGTGTCTTTTACTGCACTTAATATTTTGTACAACAAACAGCAGTATATAGTATATGCTGATAAGAATGTAGTATTAGAAAAGCATTTCTGGGACAGCACAATATATTAGCAGGTTGCAACAGGAGATATAATCCGGAGATTATAGCATGCTCTCATACATTACCAGAATCTAACCAATCTAGGCTTATTTCTTACCCCTCTTTCCAGAAGCATATTTCGAAAATGGGTAATACGTTCTTCCAATGGAAGCATAATCTGATGTTCTGATGTCTTCACAGTTTTCTCTTCCCCTTTGAACTTGCCTAGTTTAGCATTCTGTGGATCTTCTAGTCTTAAATAATGTAAGAGATATGCAGGATGAAATGTATCTTTTAACTCTTCCTTATCTTTACAAGCTCAGAGAAGCAACTAGCTAAATAAAAGCAGCAAATAAATTCATTGGCCATGTTAAAATGTGATGCATGCAGCTACTAAGCTTTTCAACAAATAGGACATTTTCCCAAGGCTTTGCCACTGAACCATTCTTTTAAGACATTAAAGTAGAAGTGCAGAACTTCAGCACTGAGGGTCATCTCTGGACTTTCTGAATTCTACAGATGGCCATTCCCTTCTTTTGTCCAGATCTGTACACTTTTTCCCTCAATCCTAAAATACTGAAACAGTTATTCTGAGGCTCTGTTGCTAAGAGAGAGTAATTTAAGATACAATATGTCATCATTTTTGGCCCTGTCCCTTCTGTCTTTGATACTGCCCACTACTACAATATGGCTCAAAAGAACGTCTCCAGAATAAAATTTACCCTTGAAGGAAAAGAAACTCAACACCTTTGATTCAAATATTAATTTGGTCAATTTCAGAAGCTTCTCTCCATTTGTTCAAGCAACATATAAAAGGAGAGTATGTTTGCTCATGCTCTCCCTGTCCCGATATCATTAATTCCAACTTCTGTGTGTTGAAGGTTAAAGGTTGAAGAGAAAATCTTGACATATTTGGCTAAATGTATTTAGAGAATTCCAGGTGATTAAGTATTTCATATTGCATGAAAGATTCAGAAGAGCTCACAAATAACCAGACCTTCTGCCCTAATGGATGAGGAAATGAAGCTGGTAAGAATGAAAATTTAGAGGTGGAAGTACTACACACAGTCCCACATGAAGGGGAGTTTTATTAGATAAAAGCAGATGCTGTTGAAGTGCTAAATCCAGTTTACCGGATCACTTGGACATTCAAGATATATTGACTGATTCAGATGTATCTAGTAGAAAATTCCTTCGCTTCTCCAGTGAGAAAAGAGTATATTTTCTTATCATCTCCATGTGGAAAATGTCTGAAGTAGTGTGGCTTATTTGTTTAGGTGAGGAAAGGTTACAGGATATCCTATTTTGGGAGACTTTGACAGGAAAAATTATCACAAGGTATTTTCCACATTTGAAGCCTACTGTGCTTCAAAATCAGAGCAAATACAAGGTAAATTATTGTTCACTACCATGACAGCTTTTTATTTTAAGAAACAAGATTATACATAAATGTTCCTAATAAGTAAGAAATAATATTCATTTGTCTGTCTTCAGGTCTCTAGGGTGGGGCACAAATCTCTGACCAAAAATTTCCCAACATTTTTCCTAAAAAATTTGGAAGGTCAATATATTATGTTTCCTATAAGATCTGTTTTGGAAGGTTTCACAAACACGATTTTCAGTGGAAGAAACAACCTGAACAAGTGAAATCAACTAATTACATTTCTCCCAGATTAGAAGTTTTTAGCCATTGAAAATAATGTATTTTTATTTTCAAAAGGTTCAAAAATGTACAGTTGAAATGGAAAATGTTTAAATCAGTTTTCAGCTAATAAATTGCATTAACCCGTAAATATGAGTTCTAGCATATCTTGACATCAATAATTGTATTATACTATTTCACTCTTAAATTATACTAAAATGGGTTTTGCATAGAATTTGTTAGCACCAGAGACATCAAATTGTCACTCTTCATATTATAATAGTGACTTGAACATTGTATTTTCATTTGCCTCAAATCACAATATTCTGTACTATGATCTATGAAACTTCCAATCCAATTGCTGGTAACCACAAAGAGCTTTTACGTTCAGTGAAATTGGTGAAGATCCAGACAGTTACTTCATCAGCTTAGGTAGCAGGAGAGTCTCTCTCTTTCATATGGTTAATTAAAAATTATTCACAAAGCAAATCATTTGTTTTTTATGATTTTATTGTATTTTATTGTATACAATAAAATGAAGTAAGAGAAATTACACCATTATTAAAAAGGGTTATTTGTATTATTATGTATACTTCAAAGTAAATATTTATGATATTGACCTGTTCTTTTCTTACATTGAGCTATGCTTACCATTTTATTATCACTTACTATTATCTATACATAAAAGTAACTCAAAAAGTATCATATGAAAACATTTATAATAAGATATATGTTATAAACTAGGAATCCATAAATATGGCTTCAAACCTAACCAAAAAGCATGGTTTCTGCTAACCATATTTAGGAACCCATTGCAGGAGTACTGCCTCTTGTATGTTTGCTCCATTCAGGTACAGTACCTGAATAGAACTAATGTCTCTTCAGATAGAGCAACGGTCTTAATGCATTTGCCAATATCTGTTAATTTAAACATAAAAGCAAACAAGCCACAGTTCACTCAAACCAGTTTCAGATCCTAGCTTGCCAGCCCCCAACTAATCATGGTTTGTTGGCAGATTTAGGATTAAATATTTAAAACAATCCATAGTTTAGCTGAATTGGATCTATGACCACATTCACACATAAAGTTAAGGCAGGATTTTTCTGCCTAGTTGTGCTTTGCTTCAACATCCAAACAAATATTTTTAATGGCCAAATCCCCCATTTGAAGCCATGGTTTGTTGTTGGTTTATGAACCCTGGCTTGCTCCAACTGTGGTTTGCCATTACATCTCATGCTGGGATCCTGATGTTGCAGGTTTTGGTGTGCCATCTCAGCCATCACAGAGGCATAAGGTAACAGCAAAATAATCATTTATGTCTGTCACAGCATTGGATTCTAAAATCAACAAGAAAAAATATTTACTTAAGACTTACTTATTTCTCTTTGTTTTGGTTCCATTGTCGCCATTTGTATCCTCTGGATGGGAACCATCACTTTTATCAGCTAAAAAGAAAAAGGTATGGTTAGTCAAACAACAAACTTGCCAATAGAATAAATGAATCAACTTTAAAAAAAGAAAATTTATTTTCTTAGAACCAATTGTGTTTCTAAAGTAACTCTTTAGGTCATTTAGGCCTTTAAAAGATCAACTGTTATTTATTTCATTCTAAGCACTTCAGAGAACTCTGACTTATGATGATACAGTTCTTGGTAAGTTAGAACAGTCTGAATATGCTGACTAGGTATGATAGAACTTGTTGTTCCATATGTCAAAGAAATATTTGGAGTGTTTTAAAACAAAGAATAGTTCTCTCTGCTTGACAGGGCTTTTTAAAACAAAACATTGCTTCATTTTTTGATAATAAATAAAATGAAAAGTAAAACAATAAAGATTATTTCATATTTATCTTGTCACTGACTCCATGAAGTTTTGATATAAGCTCTTTTCTATCACAAGAGGCTTTTTATTGTATTATTACACTCTTAAGTAGCTGAACTATAAAGCTTCCTTTTTGTCATTAAATCTGACATTGTGAAATAATCATAAGCCTGAACTAAATATCATTATTGGCTCTTGGATTTATTTGGCACCTCAAATAAGTGATCAATTTCTGTTTTGGCATAAATTTTGTTTAATATTGTGATGTTTATCACAAATGTGTGATGTTTATGGTTACATTATCTATTTCTGCAGTTTTGAAACTCTATCTTTTTTGCATGTGCATACACATGCACAAAGACACACAAACGCAGAAGGAAAAAGATAGAACTTAGTCATACTCTGAATCAAAATGAGATGATTTGCTCAGTTCCACATGTCTAGTGTGACTTCAAAGTCAATAAGTTTTAAAGGCAATTCTAGGCTCACTCATCTCAGAATATGGCCCATCAAACCCAAAAGCACTTACTCCTGAGTGTACTTACACAGGAATATAGAATCAGTATTTTTTACTGGAAACAAAACAAAAACAGAAAGAAAGCAATGCTTTTATTTGTCCTCCATGTTGAATATTTTTAATGTCAGAGTGACTCAAGAAAAGAGGTGAAATGAATTATAAAACAGAAAGTTTATGCAGAAGGTGAGAAGTTTAAAAGTAATTTCCATGAAACATATAAGAGCTCTAAATTAATGGAAGCAAGCATTCAGGGACTATCTATGCCCCAACTCCAACTCTAACCCCAAAAATCCTTACTTTAAAAGAAATGCCAATCACTTAGGTTAACTATTCAGTTAATTGGTGGAATACCAATTTTTAAAATGATTATGTATCTTTAGATCCTGAAGTAATGCATATAGCCTTTTAAATTAGTGCCAGGAAAAGTTAATTTAGTACAGAAAACAGCTGCTTCCCAGAAATGTTAAAGTCTGAATTAGCAATTATTTGGAGCATGAGAATATGAAAAATTAACGTATGTTGTCCTTATGCTATACTCTAAAGTATGCATTTACAGGTTCAATTGATTCTCACACAACTAGGCATAGGGTCACTCCATATATCAATTTTTCAAATCAGGCTGCTAAAGAAATGAATCAATGAGTAGAAATGCCAAGAGGAAAACCAGTTGAACTATCTGCTTTAAGTGTAATACACACCTAAATCCTGGAAAAAGAAAGCTAAGAGTCTGCAGTTATATGAATTTTGCTTGACATCAAAGTTTGGAGTTAGAACCCTTACTAGAGTCAGAAGGGTTAACAATGGCACTTCCTCACCACTGATGATTTGGACATCTGTGGAGGAGTCTAACTTTGACAGTAAAGACTGACCAGCTATTAATCAGCATAAAGAGCAGGATGAACTCTTAAAATTAAGGAACTAATTGGTTGACTTACTAATGTCAAGGAGAATTAGATTACATGAAGAAGATCTGGCTTTGGAGAGAGATGGTGATACCCCAGATCTTGACTCCACTACCCAGATAAGCCTAGCCCTTATGAGCTGTGTGAACCCAAACTGGGATGTTTTTGATAATTATGTAGACTGTGATATGAAACCAGCTGATACTGTTGGGCTGGATCATAGGCTGCTCCACTCTCCATTGATCAAGGAGAAGTCTATGGGAGTAATGAGTGCCAGTCCAGAAATGATAATAAACTCAAGTTTAAAATTGGACAGCAGAATGGCTAAACTTGGTACTGGAAACTTCTCTGAGATAGGTATCTCACTTCTGTATAACAGATGACACAGAACCAGAGATGGAGGCACTAATGGGGACAAGGCAGTTGACTCTGATAAGGCCACTTCCTTCTATGGAAAGGAAGTAGTATAAACTATCTGCTATAAGTGAAATATCTCTTATGAACCCAGAAAGGACACTGGATGAGACCCACATTCAGAACTCTCAAATATTTCCTGTGAAACCTACAGAAGGATAACAAAATTCAGCAAGCTAAGCATGTAGCTTAGTACAGACTCTGGTGAAGCCTTAGTAACAGATTGTCAAGTCCCTTTGATATTTCAAATTGGTGTCCCTCATGTTCAAGGGAAGTCTGGGCAATATTTAAAGCCAGATGTGCTACATTCTCAAGTTGATTCCACATTGAGGATGAATTGGACAGACTCTCGAGCTTCCTTGGTTGGATTGGTCTTAGAGTCAACAACTGAGATGAGTGAGAGAAAAGAGGGTACTCAGGAAAGCACTGCTCCTGTGACCCAAGGACAAGCAGATACATAGATAGATAAAAAACTTTATTACAGTCAAAGACCAGCTCCATTGAATAAATAGATTTTAAAAAGAAGAAAATACATGGAAGGTTGTCTGTCATAAAACCCCAGTTGGATTAATAAATATTTCGATACAATATACTACCATAGTCCAATCAGTCATCTTAAGTAGATGACATTCCCAGACTTTGTCTTTTGTCCAACTAGGTAGGACCACACTCCCTCAGGATCTGTCTTCGGACACCCATCATGGCTGCGAAGAATTTAGCAACACTGTATATTATCGTTGGATTAGTGTCAGTCAGCCGTATGTAGATATATTGTTGTTCTGAATGGCCTGGGAAGCAATTCATCAATGGGGAAATGAATGCAGCATGAATGTCCCTATAGAATGTGTACCTCAACAAGATGTGCTCTGTAGTTTCTATCAGTTCCATACCACGGGGCCAATGTGCTCTGACCAGGGGGTCTTTTTATACCGTCCCTCCAAAACTGCCAAAGGGAGTCTGTTAAGGTGGGCATCAGACAGAATGCAAACCATCAGGGCATTATCAATGTCCAACATCAGAACAATTAGGCTGGTGGAAATATATCAGAGGAACAGGAAAAAAATCCTATAAACAGCTATGGATTCAAAAGACAAAAGAGGTCTGAAAGGAGAACTCAGTGAACTGATTCAAGCTGCTAAATCTAAGGACCAAAGACCCAGTCATATTCCAGCAGTTGATAAAGATCTCTCCAACCTGAGGGACAGCATTGTTAGACTCCTATATTTACCAAAGGGTTTGGGAAAAACACTTTTACAACTTATACAAAGATCTTGATAATGTCCAGGTGGCCTGGAATATTATGCTTGAAGATACTCCATCTTGGCCCCTGGTTCTGACCTTAGCAATTTATTATTTAGTTACCCAGATGAAAATAGGCAAGGGTCTGGGCAAGTATTTGATTACTCAAGAGGTGGTTAAAAACAACTTGGAATGGTGGGTCCCAGTTCTAGGACTGTTTTTTCCTATTTTGACTTGAATGGACAGATTCCAGAAGATTTGGGCTGTAGCATCATTGCCCCTATATTCAAGAAGGGAAAGCGAGATGATTCCACAAATTAAAGGTCCATCAGTTTATTAAACAGAACTGGTAGGTTATATTTTAGGAACCTATATAGGAAGCTTAATGATTGGCTGGAGCATAGAAACATAGAAACAGAGTCAGAAGGGGCCTCCTGGGCCATCTAGTCTGAAACCTGGCTCCAGCCTGCTCCTCTCATGACATGCCTATCCTTGAGTACCCTCACTGATGGGCCACAGGCAGTCATAAAGCAATCATAAATAAAGTCATAAAGCATAAACCCTAAAAGGGACATAGATGATAATAAAAGAAAAGACATTTTCCCAAGAAGGTAAGTGACATGCAGAAGGTGGGTCTGAGTTTCAAAACACAGGGTAACTCTTATTTTCCCAAATGAAGAGAGCAGTACTTTGATTTGCAGTATGCCAGCGTTTTGTTGAATCATTTATTTATTAAATAAAACTTAAATAAAAACCAGAAGAAGCAGGGAACACCCCAGGATTACACTAAAAGAACAATGCATTAATTAGGCAGTAGTTTTTCTGCAGATAAATGGTCAACTAATATAAATGAATCCTAAACTATAATGATTTTTCCAAACACCTCCTGTCCCCACCCACCACAGCATTTAATGCTTAGTGGATGTTGTCTAAATAATTGCCCTGATTTTACAGGCAGTTTTCTCACCCTAGTGTTCTCCAGATATTTTGGAGTACAATTTTGGTTCATTTTTTAAATGCACACTTCCCTCACTCAAAATGTTTCCTTTCATCATTCAGATAAAACAAAATTGGAACAATCACAGGAAACAAGGTAAACTGAACTTCAAAGTGATGTCTGGAGAATCTCAGTAGCATCAAAAATAGCTTATTGCCCACCTGTGCTGTTGATCCTTAAGGACAGAGTTCTACTAAATCTTCACAAGCTAAGTCTCTGAGCTGAATACAGTCCCAGGGCCATGTTGAAGGCCCCCTAATTCAACCTTGGGCATCTCCAAAAATGGCTGGGAAAAGTCCTGACTGAAGCCCTAGAGAGTTACTATCAGTCAGTATAGATCAGGGATGTTGACCAGGGATCAGGGATGTGTCCTTTCAGATAATCACCCACCAGTCTGAGTCAGCATAGACATTTCCAGTCCAACATCTTCTGGAGATCCCATGCTCCTCATCTCTGGTTTACACAAAACTCAGTTTGAAGGATCATTAGTCTGGTTAGACTTTAACAGCACCCTAAAATCAGTAAATTAGATTTGGTGCTGCCCAAAATTGCAAAAAATCAGGATGGTCATTCAAGCACCTGTTAGCACTCACATAGATTGTCTAGGTGATATTTATTTTATTGTCTAAGTTTTGCAGGCCATTTGAATAGCCTGAAAAAAGCTGAAAAAAGAAGTTAGGTCTTGGTGGGATTATACAGAAAAACTGAAAAAGGGAAAGAAGTGTGTTGAAAGATATTTTCTTCTCCTCTAAAGGAAGAAATTACTGCTACGTTATATATATTCTGACAGTTTAAAATATATCTGAGCACAGCAGCTAGCATTCTTCCTTAGAGCCAAGAATGTCTTTAAGAAGACTCTGGTGTCTGAAGACTGACAAACAATGCCATATTTGAATGGAAGGACCTATATTTCCACCAATTATTCCATCATTCCAACAAGATGGATCTTTGAGATTTGTTTCCTGAAACTGAATTAAATAATCATTTATTGCAGGACAGCTCCCCTGAGCAGCACAGTCAATAAGATATTTGGATAAAACAAGCTACACAAAAACATTCCTAATATGAACAAATGAACAATATGAACAAACTGTATGAAAGGTTGAACTATCAATGCATGTTTCAGCTAACAGTTCTAATACAATTGTATATGTATATTCAATTGATGTAGATTCAATTAAAATCTATGAAGCATGCTGCCATTTAAGCATGTTGAGGATTAGCTTATAAAACTTGTTAACATCCAGATAAATAGAATTCTTGGCTCTCTGATAGCTCTCATATTCTGATAGCTCTCATATTCTTGATGGATCTATAAAGTTATTTCCATATTGCTTCAAAGGCAGTTAGAAAACATTTTTTACTGTCATTTAGCATTTTACCTGGTAATTTAATGATCATCACTTCACATATCATTCAAATTTAAATGTACAAATATAATCACAGCATTAGTTACTTGCTGAAGTTTCCAGTTTGCGTTTATGAGGTGGGTCTTCAATGATTTTGTTAATATCACCACGATTCTTTAGATCCACAGGTTTGTCCCATACTGACAACTGCATTGTAGGGTTGAAGAAGAAGACTCGGTCATCTCCAGTCCAGACTATACACCTATTTTAATTAATAAACTTCGATTAGAGAATCTCACATATAGTAGGGCCAAACAAACAAGCACCAAACAACCCACTATTGCTATTGCTAACTGACTATTCTCCAACATACTAGAAAATTTCTTTCATAGTTTTCTGGTCCACATCTACATCTTCTGGGAGTGCTAATTTGTCCAAAGAAGTACCAGCAAGATGGGATAATTAACCTCTATTCCTTTGAAATTTGTCCATTCAAAATCACTCTGCCCAGATAACTGTTAACCTAAGGAAAAGAGATGCCCCCACACTTCACAGGACAAAGAACATGTGGGGGATGGCATGAACAGGAACAGGAAAATGATGCAGGCCAGGAAAAGTCTTAAACACTTCCCTTTGTACTATTAAGAAAAAAATGGCACTCTCCTGAGCAGAGCTGTCTGGAGGCCCCTTCTGACTTGCTCTGTTTCTATGTTTTTACATCATTTCATTTTTAAAATCAGATTTTCACTGCAATATATAGCTTAACCCTTGAGTTCCATATACCTAATAATGTCTTTTATTCCAAGCAATAATAGGCAATGACTTTGCAAGGGCAGACTCTTCAACAGACCCACTGAGATTAATTTATTTTGCCCCAAACTTACTATTTCATGATCCCTGTAAGAAAATGCCATTCACAGTTATGATGCATTGACTGGAATGACTGGATTAATAAATACTGAGAGCAGATGTTAACACAAGAGGTTAAAGAATGGGAAAACACCAACAGAATAAAACACCTATAAAAAGTAACAAAAAATGACCTTGGTTCATTGGAAACTGATGCATGCAGTAAAACATATGAGTTCTTAATGGTTTTGTGTGCACCAGATATCTAATCATCCCACGCCCAAGAAGCTCCACACATTGACTTGTAGCTATATTTGAGCAAGATGAAAATCTTAGACTCTCATTGCTGTATTGCCTGACTGTAATGCAAGATGATAGTAGGGGTTTTCATGATACATTTCGCACTCATGAATCTATGAAGATTTTCAAGTACAGTGTTTGTGCTATCCCATACTCCCAACAGCTGTGCATTCATATTCATTGCTAAAGATTCTCAAGTTCCTGTGAATGCATGTGCATAAGAACTTTAATATGTGAATGAGACCTATTTGTATGTGTTTATTTGGGCTATGAGGCTGCTGTGTACACTGGCAGTTAGAGTCAGATGTAGTGGGGTGCGTGACAGTTGGGGAAAGACCAGGAAGGAGGCTCCAACTGACTTTTCATGACCCTGATCTTGATAGTGCCACCTACCCTTTGGTATTCTCTTCTAAATGAGGTTTGAGAGAGAAAAAATTAAATGCTTCTTGGAAACGTAGTTATTTAGTCAGCTTTTCCTAAGTTATATTGGAACTTAGGAGCTTAGGAACTTAGGAACATAAACTGCTATGTTTCATTGCCCTTGGTACATTTACTCGTAAATGAATAAATATTTTACATTTTAGATATTTTACATTGTTTTTACATGTTTTCATATTATAAAGTACTTATGGCCATACTCCAGTCTGTAACTTCTGACCTTGGAGGATTATGGGCATCCTATGCCTCTGCAGTTCTCTCTACCTGCAAAATGTTTTGATTGTTGATTATGGCCATCTACATGTCCTGCCTTAGAGAAGAAGGAAAGGAGGCTAAGGTACCACCAGGATAGTTTGCATCATGAATATACCTGTATCATCCTCTCTCTGTCCCCCAGAATATCTACTGAACTCCATCTCTGAGGTCACCACAGAAACCCCATTTCCCCCCCGTTTGTTTCTCTTAGTTATTTCACCTTAATTTCCCAGACACATTTGTTTTCTTCCTTGTAACACAGTCCCATTTACTAGTAGGACTGTGTCGCTAACCTTTACTGAAGACAATTGAAAGCACCAGTTGCCACAACAGCACCCCACCCTCCACAAAGGCAGATTCCTTTAGGTTGCACAAACAATAGACCAAGGAGACTCCACAGTGGTGGTGGCCTGCAATGACTCCAACAGCTGCATATTAGTAGCCCTTTTACAAGAAAAGATGAGAGCTCTGGAGCAACTAGTGGCCACCCTCCATATACTAAAGGAAAACAAATGTTAGACAGAGTGGAAGAGCTGCAACAGAAGTGTAGTTCAGAAGGAAGAAGAGCAGCAGCAAGCTGAAGCAGCAGATTAAGTTGGTCACTACATGGAAAAGTTCATCAGGAGGGCTTTTAAATAAAACACATAGGGGAGGGAGAAATAAGCAACACGAACGTGAGCTCATAAGATCAGCAGCAGAGGCCCTCCCCCGGGAACCTTCTTTGAAAGCAGTCAGGAGACACAGTACTCGGAGGAGGACCTTCCCTGTGGTGGGACCCAGACTATGGAATGTGCTCCCTAGAGAGATCTGCCTGGTGCTGTCATTATATGTTTTTCGGCGCCAGGTCAAGACCTTTTTATTTGGCCAATATTTTAACATAAAGTAATTTTAACTGTGTAAGACTTATTTTATTTATTTTAAATAATGCTCAGTGTGGAATAGTTAGCTTATTTTATTGAAGATTGAAATAATGTAAGCCATCCGGAGACAACAGTAATAGAAGGCATACAAAATTTTTAAATAAATAAAAAATAAATAAAATAGTACATGAGGGCAATTATCGAAATTTGGTGGGATGACTCACATGATTGGACCTCTACATTTGATGGATACAACCTGCTCAAGAAAAATAGAAAGGACAAAAAGGGAGGTGGATTTCCACTATATGTAAGAGGCACATATCTCTGCACAGAAATACAAGAACAGTGAATACATTGAAAGCCTCTGGCTAAATTTAAAGGTAACAAAACATAAGAAAAACATAGTTGTTGGTGCCTATTAGCAACCACCCAGTCAAAAAGAGGACAAGGATGCAAACTTTGAAAAGCAACTTGCTGGCATTTCCAGGAAAAATGAATTATCATTGAGGACTTCAATTTCTCTGATATATTCTGAGAGACCAATTCTGCCAAGCATGGCCATTCCAACAAATTCCTGACATGCATTGCTGATAACTTTCTTCAGCAGAAAGTAAAGTACAAGAGCATCACCTATCCTCAGTTTAATATTAACTAACACGGATGGCCATGCAGGAAAGTGACCATGTGATACTTGAATTCTCCATTGTAAAGGAGACAAAGGGTAACTGGAGCCAAACAAGCATCCAGGACGTCAACAAAGCCAAGCTTAATGAACTCAGAACACCGATAAACAAAGTGTCATGGCATCAGACCCTTAAGGGAAAAAGAATCCAGGAGAGGTGGGAAAGCCTGAAAAAGAAAATTTCCAAGCACAACTACAAACAATTCCATCAAGAAAAAGGTGTAGAAAACAGCAGAGGAAGTCCATGTTGCTTCAGAAAAAGTTAAGTGATCATTATTAATTATCTGGATGAGGAAGTACATTGAAGGATTATCAGATTTGCAGATGATACAAAACTGGGTGGAATAGCAACACCCTAGAAGACAGAATGAAGATCCAGGGCAATCTTGATAAGCTTGAACACTGGGCTGAAACCAACAGAATGAGATTCAATAAGCACAAGTGCCAAGTTCCCCACCTAGGGAAAAGAAACCAAAGGCATCGATACAAGATGGGGAATATGTGGCTTAACAGAACTGACAAAGAAAAAGAACTTGGAATAATTGTGGACAATGAGTCTAAACATGAGCCAACAATGCGATGCAGCCACCAAAAGGGGAAAAGCTATCTTGGGATGCATTAACAGAAGTATTACTTCCAAATCATAAGAAGTAGTAGTTCCTCTATAATCCTCACTAGTCAGACCTCACCTGGAATACTGTGTCCAGTTGTGGGCACCAAGATTTAAGAAAGATGCAGGTAAATGGGTTCCAGAGGAGGGCAACAAAAATGATCTTGGGTTTGGAAACACTGCACTATAAGGAAAGACTGGGAGAACTGGGCATGTTCAGCCTAGAGAAGAGAAGACTTAGAGGGCACATGATATCCCTCTATAAGTACCTCAAAGGCTGTCACAAAGAGGAAGGTCAAGATCTCTTCTTGCTGAAGCCAGAGTGTAAGACATGAGATAATCAAGTCAAGCTGCAACAACCCAGATCCAGACTGTATTTCAGGAAAAGCTTCCTTGCTGTCAGAGCAATGGGTCAGTCAAACCAGCTGCCTAGAGAGATGATGGGCTCTCTTACACTAGACATGTCCAAAAAGAACCTGGACAGCCATCTGAGTGTGATGTTGTAAATTGTCCTGCAACAGCAGCGGGTTGGATCCAATGGCCTTCAAAGCCCCTTCCAACTCTACTATTATATGATTCTATGATCTTGTATGATTCTATGATCTTGTATGTGGAATTGTTTGATTGATTTAAGAAGGACTTTTCTAGGTCTGAAGAAAGTATCATGCCGTTAAAATGTGCTGTGTTATATAAATTCTTAAAATATGGGCTGAAATGCCAGACTAATTAATTTCATTTTTTGACTGTGCAACCTCCCAAATACTGTTGGACTGTGGGAATGCTCCGATATTATCTATTTAGAATTTAGCAAAGCGTTCATCAAAATGCCCTATCTGAATACCAAATGCCCTTTCTGAATACCAAACTAGCGAAAAAACAGGCTACATAGTGCAACCCTTAGATGGATCCACAATTGGCTGCAAAATCAAAATCAACACGTGCTCATCAATGGCACATTTTCAGATTTGGGAGAGATGACAAGTGGGGAGCTACAGTGTTCTGTCCTGGGATGGTACTCTTCAACTTATTTATTAATGATTTAGATGAGGAAAGTTAATTAAATTTGCAGATGACACAGAGTTGGGTGCAATAATAAATACCCTGGAAAACAGAGATACGATACCTGGTGATCTCAATAGGTTGGAACACTTGGCAGAGAATAACATAATGAAAATCAGTAGGGACAAATGCCAAGTTCTCCACTTAGGAACAGGAAACCAAAATGCATCCTTACAAAATGGGGAATACTAGGCTCAACAATACTAAAACTAAGGAGGATCTTGGGGCTCTTATAGGTCACAAGCTAAATGTGCGTCAACAATGTGATGCTGCTGCAGAAAGGGCACAAACTATTTTGGGCTGCATTAACAGAAGTATCACTTCCAAAACACGAAGTACTAGTTCCATTATACTCCATACTAGTCATGCCTCACCTGGAGTACCGCATCCAGTTCTGGGCACTTGAGTTCAAGAAAGATGCAGAAAAGCTAGAAAATGTGTAGAGGAGGGCAATAATCTTGACCCATTTCAGTCTGGCTTCAGACTCAAGTATGGTACTGAATCTGCCTTGGTCACCCTGTATGATGACCTGTGCAGGGAGAGAGACAGGGGGAGTGCATCCCTGTTGGTTCTCCTGGACCTCTCAGTGGCTTTCGAAACCATCGACCATGGTATCCTTCTGGATTGGCTGGCGGGATTGGGCGTAGGGGACTAATATCATCTATAGGTTTTTTAAATTGCAGCCAGGGTGAATCTGGATTTTATGCGCTCTATTTGTATCGTGTTTGTTTATTGTATGTAAGCTGTCTGAGGCTCATGCGAATTTGATGGCATACAAAAATTCTAAATAAATAAATAAATAAAGGATTATTCGCAGATGGGAGGCAAAGTCCAACAAGGAAGTAGGCACGTTCATGTTCAAGAAGAGAAGACTTGAGGGTGAATCAAGTACCTTAAAGGCTGTCACAAAGAGGAATGACAAGATCTCTTCTCATTCATTCCAGAGTGCAGGACATGAAATAATGGACGTAAGTTAAAAGAAATCAGGTTTAGACTAGCCATCAGGAAGAATTTCCTCACTGTCACCAGTACTGCAATGAAACCTACTCCCTGGGGGAGCTGAGGATGTCTTCTCACTGGAGACATTCAGAAAGTGTCTGGACTGTCATCTGAATAGGATGGTGTAACTTAGTGTCCTGAAATAGCAGGAAGTTGGACCCAGTGCCTTTCTGTCCACTTCCAACTCTATTATTCCATGCTTCTAAGTGAAACTGAAATTCATTTACAAAATCCCACTTTTGTTGTTCTAAAATGCTATTTAGATAACAAAATTAATTTAGGGATGAAAAATTGCAAAGAAATCCTATCTGGTCAACTGTATTTAATATATTGATTTTATGGTCAGGATTTTATTATTGCATGCAAACCAGTCTGGCATCTATTTGTCTAACGGTGTACAAGAATACAAGTATACTTAATAAACATACAAAATAAAACCAAATGTCATAGATAAATGTGCCTTACAGGGGGGAAATGTTTCTGAATAGTTAAGGATAAAGATGGGAAAGCAACATGCCACTGTCATTGGATTGACTTTGAAGTTAGCTGATCCTTTCCCCAAAGATCAGGAAATTGTTTGATGCAGTCCTAAACCAAGGTGAATTTGATGCTGCCTCCCTCAATATGACAGCCATGAATCCCCCAGTTCCCTGGTTGTCAAATGATTGCTTCATTATCAAAAGTCAGGACAGAGCTCTGCTGACAAGCAAAGTATTTCAAAAGTTGCTAAGAACAGCTGGAAAAACCTGTAGAATACCGTGAGGGCAAAAGGACTTAGGGGCTTCCCTATCAACAGTTTCTGTGGGTAATTTTTTTAAGTTACACTATTTAATTTAATGTGTGTTTTTCCAAAAGATTAACTAGAGAGATTTAAAGACACTGTGTCTGCTAAATTCCCTGGTGGGCAAGGAAAGCCCAGCTCTTCCAAACACTTGTCTTGCCACCCAGCAGTGATTTTGCTAAACAACCCATTGTGGTGTGGGATAGAGTAAGATGTCCCCGTATCCAGCATCCAGCTCTGTACCAAAGTAACAGTTCTAGCATGGGTAGGCAGTCAGATACTGTGGATTCTTTCAAGCTTTCTCATTCTTCTGGTAACTGAACCTAGAAGGAAATCTGTCAGCTGCAGCTGTGGATTTGAAGGCTTGAAGGGCTCAGGATCTCTTGATGCAAATGCAAATCCATCCAGCAGCAAAATAGACTGCAATGAAATATGCCTTTTTGCAGACACTGGCATTTGGATGCAGGTGGCTGGTAAAGATGATTTTTATGCAGCTTGGATTTTAATCTGAGTCAGAGAAGAATCTGGAGGTTTGAGGTGTTTGTTTCTTTCCAAACTTTGCTTCTTGTGAAGCTCAGGATTCTGTTCTTGTAATCTGGTGTACTTTGCTGTAATCCTTAGTTATGGATTGCCTTTTCAAAAACACACAAATATGTTGACTTCTTGGGCAGGATGTTGCCCTTGAGGCTAAACACACAAGATGGTAAATAATGGGAAATGCCTTGTCACAATTGTTCATATAAGCAAGAAAGACAACAATTTGAATGGAAGACTGTGCTACAGAAAAGAGCAAACAGATGGGGCGTGTGGATGGGGAAGGATTAGGAACAGTAGCTCAGCTCTTGCACATTAGCAAACTGATGGACCTATGGACATTAGGCAGGATCTAAAACTGATATGTAAAAATTCTAAACACAAAATTGTATGTCACAGTAAATGTGGCAAAACTATCTATTTAGTTTTATATACCAGTGTCACAAAATACCCATACCACTTTTCTTGAGACTCAATATTTTGCCGAAATAATTGTAATGCACTCCATGCATTCCTAATCATATTTGTTCTCCCATTACCACTTGTGACCATCTCCATGCACCTCCCCCCCCCCCCCAGTATATCAGGAAGGGAAGGGAAGGGAAGGGAAGGGAAGGGAAGGGAAGGGAAGGGAAGGGAGGGAAGGGGGAGAAAAAAAGTTTTCTTTTATAACAAAGGAACACTTTTTTTATGAAGGCACAATCCACTAAGTATCATTCACTCACAAGGTTCTTGCATTATGGTGTAACCGATTTAATATATACACTGTTGTGTAACAAACATTCATTTAGAATCAATGTATGTCTCAATAAATGTCTCAACATTTTATAGAGATTCAGTTGTTAGATGGAGATTAATTTAAACTGTTATATTTATATTGTTTCTTTAGCAATCCTTAAGGGCAGTGAGGTTGGCAAAGGAAGAATATCTTCTTTTATTTGCCATCCAAAGCCTATCACATGCTGGCCCTAAGGGCACTGTAGACCTTTTCAAAGCTCACTAAAACATATGTACTTACTGTGTAATTCTAGAAGTAGATACCTTACAGCCACCAGGATTCACACTCTACTGTTATAGCAATTGATTCAGGGGAAGTACCCAGAGCACAGTGTGACTCAGTTTTCTTGGATGAGTTTCAGCTGGTGCCAACACTGTCAGATTTCAGCATTTGATGATGCAACATGTCAGCCGTTTCAACAGGCCTAGTTAAACATTTTTAGTTTAACCAATCTAGTTCCCTACTGATTTTATAAAATAGTTTACATTGTTTTAAAAAGTTTAATGTAGCAGAATTTCATTTAATATAGACATCATACTGTATTATCATTGTATCTGTGCCAAACCAAGTGATTGGGGCTGTGCTCTCACAATGCCAGGGGTCACAACAACTCCTCCACCCGTGTGGGCACTATTCCTGGCAAGTGACACCAGCCGAACACTAGTATGATATTTGGGGTAGGGAGCTGTTGGACATCAAAGTGGCTTTTGAGGAGTGCTGCCACCTCCTAGAAGGTGCAGCCCATCCGGTCCAGGTCCTTACTGACCACTGGAACCTGGAATATTTTCAGTCTATGAAATGCTGGAAGCCACATCAGGTATGCTGGGAACTCTTCTTTTCCTGGTTCAACTTCCAGCTGACTTATAGGTCCAGTGCCAAAAAATGGGAAAACAGATGCCCTGGCACATAAGAACCAACTGTACGAAAATGCCACCGCAACCTCCCTGTTGTCCTCGAACAACTTCCTTCATGGTTCTGCAGGCAATGAGGCTATCCTCTGGGGGCACCAGGGCCTATGGACCCCTATGCACAAACCAAGAGCTACCAGATGACTCTGAACACTCAGGTTCAGAATGGGTGTCTATATATCAGGGCGCGTCTCTGTGTCCTGGAAGGAGCCCTCCGTCTGCAGGTCCTGCAACAGTACCATGATGCCCCCACCGCAGGACAGTGGGGAATCACCAAGTCCCTACATCTGGTTGGCTGTGCCTTTTGGTGGCCAACTCGACAGTCAGACATTTGTAAGTATATCCAGTCATGTGAGGTCTGCACCTGAGCCAAAAGTCCATGTCAACATCACCAAGGTCCACTTTAACCCCTCCCTGTCTGCACACCCTTGGTCCACCATCCCCCTGGTCTTCATTGCTGATCTTTCCAAGGCCACATGGTTGTCCTGGTAATGGTCAAACTGCTAAGATGGCCCACTTTATCCCTGTCCACAGCTTACCCGATGCCTTGCAAACAGTTCAACTATTCCTTGCACATGTGTTCTGACTGCATGGTCATCTCAGAAAGGGGGCCTCAATTCACCTCTTAATTCTGGGCTGCCTTCTTGAACCTCCTGGGCAACCAGAGAAACCTGTCAACAGCATACCACCCACAGACCAACAGACAGACAGAGAGGGTGAATCAAAATCTGGAGCAGTACCTTCACTGCTTCCTTGGCTATCATCAGGAAGACTGGTTAATTCTCCAGCCCCTGGTTAATTCTCCAGTTTGCTTACAACATTGCCAGCCATGCTTCCATGACAACAGCCCTTTTTATGCTAATGTGGGGTATCATTCATGAGAACATCCTTGTATACCAGTGGCATCCTTGGTCCCTGCAGTCAATGATTAAGTGACCCACATCCAAGAGGTCCAGACCAAACTAATACATCAGTAGAACAGGCTAAAGCCAAATTCAAAGAATATGCTGACTGGTGGCATCGGGAAGAATCCAAAATCCAAGTAGGACACAAGGTGTGGCTATCGATGGAGCACTACCAATCCAATTGCCCTTCTGCCAAGGGGGACTACTGCTACCAGGGTCTCTACCTAGTCCTTCAGCAAATATATCCAGTTACCCTCAAGTTAGATCTTCCCTGTTCTGTCAAGATCCACCCAGTATTCCACATATCACCTGAACCCTTTTCCAGGATGCTCCGTTCTGTGACCTCCTCCAGTACAGGTTAATGGGCACGGAGAATATCAGGTGTTCCAAATCCTGGACTCAAAGAGGACCCACTGTAAACTCTACTGTTTAATAGATTATGGGCCAGATGACTGATCCTGGGTACCAGAAGAAAATATACATGCCCCAGGCAAGATTCGAGCATTCCACCAAGCACACCCAGAGAAAACAGGGCCATGAATAATTGTGGAACCTCCTTTCCCGGGAGGGGGAGGTGTTGTGAGGTTCTGAGGCAGCATCAAATTCAGACATTTTATGAAGTGATGTCAGAACACAGAGTTTGGGCTTCTGGACAATGTAGAAATGAAATAACAAGTCTATGTATGTCTAATTAAGAAGTTGAAGGGGGTACATTTTTGAGGCCTCATGGAGAACAGGTGAGGTTCTAAAGGACTGAAGGTGGTGTCAGTCGTCCCAGTCTTCAAAAAGGGTAGTAGAGGGGACATGAGGAGTTACAGGCTGGTTATAGCCTTATGTTCATTCTGGGAAAGACAATGGAAAGACTCATAATGGGAAAGACAGGGAGGTTGGCAGCCACACAACATGGCTTCTGCAAAAACAGGTCCTGCCAGACAAACCTTGTGGAATTCTAGGACAAGGATTTGAGGTGGGCTAGATGGAGGGTACGTGGTGGGTGTGATTTACCTGGATTTCAGCAAGGACTTTGACAAACTGCTGCATGATATCCCAATTGAGCAACTGAGAGGTTTTGGGATGGACCAATGCACTATCCAATGGATTAGAGCATGACTGGTGGACCGAAAGCAGAGGGTAACTTTTAGTGGGGATGAGCAGGGTCCCCCGGGGCTCATTCTGAGACCTATTCTGTTCAATCTTTTCATTAAAGGAAGAATCCTGGAAGAGTGGGTGACCAGTCTGCTGATCAGATTTGCAGATGATACTAAAATGGGTGCAATGGCCAAAACTGAGGAGCAGATCCGAAAGAATCTGGACAGACTATGGAAGTGGGCTGGGGATGACAGGATGACATTCAAAGGTCTTGCACTTCAGGCATAGGAATGGTTGTCATAAATGCAGTTTGGGAACAAGTGAAGGGATTTCAAGAAGGAGCTGACATTTGGATACATTTTTAAGCACCTCTCCAGAGATGTTTGCTGGTTCTTTCAGCCAGATGTGAAAATGGGCCATATCCATTTTAGTGATTGCCCTGCTTTTATTAGATAAATATCTGTGCTTCAGCTTGACCAGTTCACACAAGAAATTCATTTGTAACTGGGGATGAATTCTGCCAACATTCATAGTAATTCTGATATAGACCTGAGGAAGATAAGCAGAAAATAGCAGTTTTTGAACAAAGCAGGAAATGAGTATGTGACAGTGTTTATTAGTGTGACATTAAACCAGGAAGCAAGGAAAAACTATATGACTGTTTGCAGTTTTCAAAAACTGTATACCAAAATCAAACAAGACAGCTGAAAGATAAAAGTTCTACCAGAAAGGATGAATCTTTGAAGAATTCTTTAGACTTATAGCTGATGAGACAGGGTTGTAATTTTGGGCAGTTTACTGGGTTCATAAGAAGGGATTGGATTTTAGGAACAAACTTTTTTTTTTTAAAGGACTTTTGGAGGATGTGACTTTGACCCTAGACCAGGGGTCGGCAACCCACGGCTTCGGAGCAGCACATGGCTCTTGAATCCCTCTGCTGTGGCTCCGTAACTCAAAATACGCATCTCAACTGCTGATCTGCCACCAAGGCTCCGAGTTACAAAATACCAATAGGTGATAATGGGGGATCCACTTAGGAAGGCTGCGCTAGCTGGTTAAGTAAATTGCTACATTCCTCTGCTATTGTGCAGGGAAAGAGTGAAACAAGCTTCCTGCAGGCTCTCATGTTACTCAAACCATGCTGAAAAGATTCTCTTTGTCCAAATGTCCTTCATCTGAATGTTAAAAGCTGTGCTTGGGACCTGTCACAATCACAGCACTTGACTGTTTATCTGCTAATCAGTCACTAAACGCACCTATATCTGTCACCCACGCCAGCAGCCAGCAATCTGCTATCCGAGCTCATTTACTGAGCTTTCTCCCCTGGTAGGCCAACCATGGATAAATCAAAGAAAAGTTTCTGAAGAAAACCGAACGTTTAATGGTACGTGGGTAGATTCATTTGGTTTTACTGCTGACGAACTTATGGGGTTTTCTGTTTAATGCATGCAGTCCTTTAGCACTGACTTTGACTCTGCAGAAAGCTGTTCTCCTATTCAAAATATATGAAAGGAATCCTACTAGTTTATAATGTAAGATTAAAAATAACAGTTTTTAGTGACTGAACAAGAGCTGCAGCTAAATCATAATGAAGCTATAGATCTACTTCCTTGTTTTAAGAAGATTCTTATAATAAAAATTCCAGCAACATTATTACATTGGGAGAGGGATGTTTGTTCAGTATTTAACCAAACAATCATTTATATTTGTTGTATTGCAGAAACTCTACTTACTGTATGAAAGTATCAATTAGGCCTTTTTTTATTCAGGTTGACAGCTGACTGCACCCTCCATGATAAAAGGATGAGGGCACACAGAAGCAGAAAGCATTTTTGCTTTGCTGCAGGTGGCATGTTTGGTTTGCTGCAGGTGGATAATTTAAGTTCGGTTTATTTCATAAATACAAGGAGGAATCAAATAGACATTGAGTATTTTATTTGAAAGTAACCTTCAACTCAGCATCTTTTTTTTTTGGAGTTGAAAATGCTTTTGTTGCATGCAGAAATAAAAATTTGTTTTCTCTGTAGCAGTTCACTGATTTCATAAATGCAACACACTATAGTTTTTTATACATAGCATAAAGGTAAAAAACAATATATGCAGTGTTATCTTCATTTTAGATGTCAAAAGGGTTTTGTGGCTCTCAGTGTTTTCTGTGGGAAATGGGTCCAAATGGCTCTTTGAGTGTTAAAGGTTGCCGATCCCTGCCCTAGACATAGCAGCAAGAGTCTGTCAGAAAGCAAAAGCTATTCTATAGGGTCTACAAAATATGGAAGGCAAAATGGAAATGGTAAATCAAGTGAAAGATAAGTAAGGGGGAAAAATAAAACAAAAACAGAGGTTTACACAAAAGCCTTGATTACAGAAACTGGAAGACCAAATTGCCCAAGGATGCTTCAAAAGAGGATATTAAGGCAACATTAGTGACAAAAATAATAAAACAAAATAAGTTATATTTTCGTTTGCTGCCCTATGAGCTTTGCTGAAAGGAATGAATGATGATGACATTTTCTCTTACGAGGAACCCAAAGTGAGTGGAATCTAGAATCCAGATCTTCTGACTCCACTTTAATCCCCATGCCACATTGCCTGTTATAGGATTGCAGAAGCATATATATTCAGAGTTTTCACAGACACAGGAATAGAAAGATGCTCTGGCTTTGATTCATACATGCAAAAATGCGATATTTTTATATCTTTTGAGACTGAAGAGACCTCAGTTGGAAAAAAAGATACTAGTTGATATGCCTCCTAGGCTTCAGAACCATCACCCCTAAATAGTTAAAGCAAATAATCTGCTTTACGCTATGCCCATTAATACTCCAGACCTTAATATTTGGTTTCTTCTCAAAAAGACTGCTTTTTGGTAGTTAAGCTCCACCTGTTTTTTTTTTTTACAATAAAGAATAAAGGCCTGCAAAGTTCTTCTGAGACCCACAGGAGTGCTAGAGAGTAATACCATATCATTGCCATATAAGAGTACAGGAATCTTTCTATCAGCTCTAGTGAAAAGTATAACAAGGTTGTTTAAACAGCTAATCACATCGTGCTTCAATGTAATACTGTTATTTGTATTTCTATATTGCATTTATTTTTATGTGTTCCTGTAAATCATGGGTCCTCATACTACGGCCTGCGGGCTGGATATGGCCCACCATGGGCATTTACCTGGCCCACCTCAAAACGTTTGTATTCTGAGTCCAAAAGCTCTGAGCTGGCACAGGCATTCTCAGAAACTGAGCAGAGAGCCGGCACACACTAAAAATGGTAACAGCTCAACTGTGCATGTGCTGGACTCCCCCCTCCCCGCCCGACTCCACCATTGCATGCATATACAGAGAGGGAATACGGAGTGGGAAACAGAAGAGAGGAGGGTAGAAGAGTGAGAAAGAGAGATGAAGACACTAAAAGAGGATTGAAGGTAAGAAAAATTTAACTTAAATCCATTTTTAATTATTTGAGCCATGTCCCTGGGCTGCAGGCAGAGGCATGGGAGCTGTGGCTTTCTATGGGCAAGTTGCCGCCATTGAGCGTCTACCATGCTTCTTCTCCCCACCCTCCATGGCAGGGAGAGGCAGGAGGTGCCCTGCTCAGCCAGCCATGGCCCCATCCCTTGCCTCCCTTCATCTCGGAAAGAAGCCCTTACCTCCCTCCTTGTGGCCCTTTCCTGGCTTCCTCAAAACCAGGGTAACAGTGAGGACTATAATTTCCATCATGCCCAACCAGTATGGCCAATGGAAGCTGTAGTACAACTCATCTGGACAGTACCAGGTTTGGCAAAGTTGCACTTAAAATATGGTCATCATTAGCTCTGGATCCAAATACAGCCATTGTGTATTGTGGGAATTGTTCTGGGCTGACTTGCTTCAAATACTAAGAATGGCATTAATAGTATTTATCCTTAGCATCTTTACTTCATTCTTAGTAAATTCCAGCTGCAGTCATCAGCTGCATTATGCAAAATGCTGTATTTAGTGCCTTGGTTGTGTTGTAGCCATGTCCCTTGAATAAGGAAATGCTCTTCCCCAACTCATCTTGGGCTTCTGCTGCAGCCCAAGGGAGTGTAGCAAAAATTTTTTATTTTTTAAAAAATTAATTATTTTTAATTAATTTTAATTTTAATTAATTTTAATGTGCACTGAGCATAGGAATTCATTTTTTTTTCAAACTATAGTCCAGCCCCCGCAACAGTCTGAGGGACAGTGAACTGACCTCCTGTTTAAAATGTTTGAGGACCCCTGCTGTAATTTCTCCAGAGAGCTTCAGCTATTGGATGGCATAGAAATATAATAGTAACAACAATAATTATAGCATATTATCAATGTTTTAAATGCACGCATGCTAAAGGTAAGTAACCACTCAATGATTAACAGTGCAATCTGATACATTTTTAGATAAATATAAATTCTACTGTGTACCCTAGAGCTTACTGCTTGGTAAGAGTCTATGCATTGCAGGTTAAACTGCTGTGACCTGGGGTGATAGAAGATCCTGAATAATTGCAATTCTATCAATTCATACATTTTAAAAAGCCAAAGGATAGAGTGCGCCAATGTTGGAGATGGCAGATCACCGTAGGCCCTACTGGACTTTTGTTAGCAGAATTTTTTTTTGTCTTTTTAACCTTAAAAACATTTTATATATTTAATTATTTATAACCATATATCAACATATCCTTGGTCTCTTTCCTCCCTGTCTACTGGCATATGTTTCTATTTTGTCCCTAGATTCTTAACTTCAGAAGACAGAGCCACTGTGCAGCTTTCTCTGATGGCTGAAAAGGGCAGGGAATGGTGAACTACAGTGAGATAATCTCTGGTTTGTGACTCTGCTTTCAGTCTCCCAGGGCTAGATTCACTTCATCCTATGGCCCTTGAGATGCTGTCTAGAGTCCATAGAACTGTTCTCCAACACTGTTCCATCAAAAGATTTTTGAAAAGCCAATCCCCCACCAAAGATTTTTAAATTTCAATGAGTAGGAAATAAAGATTGTCCCTGGTAAATAAAGTGCTATGGAGTGTTTGGTAGTCTTTGTGATTGCAAGGCAGACTAGCTAAACAAAATTTTGCATCAACTATACTCTTTGAAAGCAAGCTTAGAGAAGTAAGTGCTGCCTCGAAGGAATGAAAAATAATCAAGAGCTACAAACATTAGTTGCTAATTAACTGTAAACACAAAAAAGTTCACATGGATCCTTAAGGGCTAAAGTTGCAATCTTAGTAACATTTACTTAGGAAAAAACATTGATGGCATAAAGTACAGGATCAGTCTTTAACACATATATTGTAGTATACATTTTTGTGGACCAGAATACACCTTCTGGATAAAGTGCTATCTTCAGCTGGTTTATATTTATCTTGATGTAAAAGGTGTGTGTGTGTGTGCGCGCGCGCACGCACGCGCACACAGAGAATGAGGAGAAAAAACAAGAGAGAGAGAGAGGGGCCAAAATGCCATGAAATGCAAATGGTTGTCACAGACTGTATCTTTACATTTCATAGCACATTATTGATTAATCAAATTCCAGCATAATTATCACCATGAAGGCATGTCCACTCCACTAAGCAAATGCAATAACCTTCATCTTTTCTTTTAATGTACCTGCTTGAAAGAAAATGCATTTTTCCTTTACAAGTACTCAACTTCAATATGCACTTTGTTATACATATTTAATTATCTTCATATTAGGCCATTAATTTACCTACTGAGCGAAAGGGGAGTTAGGGACTCACCTTTCAATTTTTTTTAAGTAGTACAACCTGGAATCCCTGTTTGACTTTCTGCTCTTGTTCCTGAATGACATTCCAGTATAAGTCTGGTAATGTCACACCAACCATAGAATCCATCAGAAGCATGGAGCAGACCTATGAGTGGAGAGGGTTTGCAATGAAATCCAGAGATTTTCACTTCTTGTAGTAATTTGTCATCTTTTTGGAAAACAGTTTGATTTCATATTTAAGTAGGTAGTAATTAATAATATTTTCCCCAGAGGTATGCTCCATGTTTCAGGATGGTTCTGTGATGGATGATCTGATAAAATTAACATTATGCACAAATGGAGGGGGCTCTTTCCTCCTTACTAAGTACATCAGGGTGATGATTAGAAGATTCCCCCCATTCCCAGATGCTGCTCAAATCAAGGTGTTTATCTGATGAAATTAGTCCTGTACATCTGTAGGGCATCAGGTAAGGGAAGGCAGCCCTATACTTTTCAGTCTGGCTTGAAGTGAGGACTGACTGTGCAATCCTCTACCCCACTACTTGAAAGCAAGTCCCATTGAGTTCAATGGACTGACTTCCAAATAAGCGAGCTTATGAATGCCTCCTAAATTCAAGGTTTTGGCATGTGTCTTTATATTTCTACATTAGCTTAACGTGCATTTTAACTTACACCCCAGCTTGAAGATTACAGATAGAACAGGATACATATATACTAGGTGCGTCCAGAAAGAAATGAGAATGAAGTCCCTACACTAGAAAAGGGCTCTGTGAAGGGAGAAGCTGGCCAAGGTCACTTGGGGTGGGGGTTAGAACATTGATCAGTTATATTCCAGTCCTGTCAGAGTTGAAACATTCTCTTTTGTGACACCCTGTTCAAGTGCCTCATTTTAAGAATAATGCAAGTGAGCTTGGAACAACGGTATGTGATAAATCACATGAAATTGGGTAAAAGTGCATCAAAAACTTTGGAAATAGTGAGGAAAGCTTATGGAGAAGCTGCGCTTTCATCTGCATAAGTGTACTGATGGCACAAGTTGAGACTGGCTCAACTTGGATCCTTCATCACCACAAAGCACCAAGTCACAGTGCTTTGGCTGTCAGAGAGTTTTTGGCTGAAAAACACATCACAGTGCTTCCCCATCCACCCTACATCCTCAACTTGGCTCCTTGCAACTTTTTCATCTTCCCAAAGGTGAAGAATGGTTTGAAAGGACACCATTTTGGTAGTGTGGATAATGTCCAAAGACCAATTACGCAGCCTCTGAACACCATCCCACTTGAAGTCTTCCAGGGATGCTATGAAGAATGGAAAAATCTCTGGGAGTGTTGTGTACACTTACAAGGTGCATACTTTGAAGAAGACAGTGTTCAATTGTAAGCATTTTTCAATAAAAGAATTTTTAAAATATAATTCTCATTAGTTTCTGGACACACCTCGTATATATCTATGTGTCTGCGTGTTTGTCTGTCTTACTTTTATTTATTATTTTATCTTTCCTTAGTAACCAGAACAAATTATAAATTAACAGTGGTAACTTTTCCAAGAATAATAATCATGAAACATTGCATAATGTCATAACAATCATGAATTTTTGTAAAATAATAATGTCATTAAACATTGGATAATGATTTCCCTTCATTTTCCTATTTGTCTTGTCAAAGCAGGCAGTTAATTCAAGTTTGGCAATAGCAAAAATCTTTATGAATTGAAGACCCCTGACCTAAATATGCTTACCATGGAGAGCCAGGTACAGGCGTAGAAGCAACTGGTTTGTTGTCATTTGAAGCACTACTGTCCTCTGGGAGTAGCTGTAAGGAACGTTTTTTCATATGGAAACATACACAGATGAATCAACAAAAGACATCATTCCACTATGTGATTTGTTAAAATTTCTGTAACTAATCAAATTAACCATTTTCTTTTTGTCAGTAATATTTAGTCACATAAATCAATAAAAATGAATGAAAATTAGGAAGCAATGATGTCAACATGAAAATGTATTGTGGAGAGTGTGTTGGACCACATGCAACAGTTGTCCATTCCACTCAGGGCTGCCGTTTCACTCACTCCTGGCATGCAGCACCTGACATAATATTCAAACACACAATGTACAGTTCCATGAATTCTGTACCATGCAATTTATCTGAAGGGTGGAGGGGGGGGGGTGTCCTGGCTCTTATATATGACCAAAGAATCAACATAGAGCAATGGCCAGTGAACTTTTGAAACTTCACACTAAGCAATATGATGGCATTCCAGTGGGAATTTTATGCAACAAGCCCTTGTTCTCTGCTTGAGATCCACTGATCAGATTAAGATAATGGGAAACAAACCTTCTCATCCTCATTCTCTGTTGGCTTATTCATTTCAGTATGTAAAATCAGGGTTGGTGGGCAGGAGGCTCTATTTGATTCTTTGCCTTTATCTGTATTTGGATAAGAAAGTACAAAGATTAGTATTCTGTATCCCAGTAAGCCTTCCAATTCTTTCTATTTTTTCAGGATGTTATACTTCATAATTAAAAGACTGAAGTTTTGTTAAACACCTGTATCAAATGACATTTTCCCCTCAAATGAATAAATGTAATGTAATTATAAAATGTGACCTCAACAATACCTACAACTTCCTGGACAAAATATTGGAAACAAGATCTGACCATCATAATATAAGCCATGGGTCATTAGCTACTTATTCTTAAGATTAAAACTGTACAGTCCAGGTGAATTGACAGCATTCTTACACTGAAAAATGTTGGCTTTAGAAAGATATCCTTGAAATTTCACACAGTGTTTGAATCATACATTTACATACGATCAAAGTAGAAACATTTAGGACAAAATTTCCATTAAGGTAGATCAGCAGTACAGTATCTCTGGTAGAAATGCTGATGCAATAAGCTGGACACTGATAGATTCTAATGATCAGACCAGACATAGCTTTAAGCTGATGATTTTTAAATGCATGCTTAGACTGACCATGATTTTTATTTACCAAAAAAGATATCATGAGCATACAAAAAAAAATTCCACTTGCAATCTTAAGTGGTATATTCCCAGCAGGAATGGGCCATATAATTATTCTGAATGTACTGCTAAGCCTTGACAGCCTATCCAGCTTGCAGACTTTGCTATAATATCATGGGGAGAAATCAGGTATAATTTGTTGGGTATTACTAGGGTAAGACTACAAATTTTATTTTACCTTGGTAAGCAGCCAAAAAGTATGCTCACCAGTAACGCTGACCTTTCTGCAGTGGGGAACAATAGGGTTTTGTTTGTGGTGTGGGTTATATATGGAGGCGTGCACATGAATGTCTGTGCGTGGATTTATGAATAGCCCATGACCCCAGCAAATGCCCAGTGTAGGCCTCAGCTTCTGCATGCCTATAACGATGCATTAAAATTACTGCATTGTTGGATGGAGTATGCTCAGATTACTTTATATTGGTGCAGTGGGAATAAACTACTGAGCATGGTTGCTAGTTATTGATAGGACTTTCTCTTCATTAACCCTCTGGTAACACTAAATGAAGAATTGGTTCATTTTGAACTGAATGCCTCTAGATCCTTCATAAAAATCTTTTAAATTTATTGTATACACTGGCAAAGTACCATACAGGATGTCATCAGAAATCTTCAAAATAAGTATTTAAACAGCAATGGACTGCAAGACACTGATCGTTACAAAGGTACTCAGTAAGTGCAGCAATCAAAGAATCCATTGAGTAGTTCCATTAATTTACTATGTGGAAGTCCTTCAAACGTCTCATCAAGTTCTAATTGATAAGATATGCCTATATTCTTTGCTAACTACATACACACCTCATATGTAGGGCATTATCTTGTGTGGCTAACTGTAACCCTCTGAACTCAGAAGATTATAGCTATCCAATGGAAGGTAGACACAACATGGAGGTAATGCTCACCCCAGCACTCGTCCCACTCTCCAATGGCTGCCTAAATAATGTTGTTGTTGATGATTAAACTTATATTCCTCTATATTGGGCCCTCTAACAATAATTAACACACAACAATAAACAAAAGAACAATAGAACTGAGGGAAAATAATTTAATTTCCCTACATAGCTGAGGGAAAATAATTTAAAACCATGTAGATTAAGCAGCAGTATCACTAGAATTATCAAAATAAACTCAATTATAAAAATGTCTAGAAAATAAAGTTGTTTTTGCCTGGTGCCAAAAAGTTTGTAACAAGGATGCCAGGTGAACTGCTTTCAGGTGGTTGTTCCACAGGTGTGGTGCAACTACTGAGAAGGTTCCTCCTTCTATAAGTCATCTTTCCTAACTCCCTGGATGATGGTTTGTTCAGAAGGGCTTCCCAAACTGATCTTAAGGGCTGAATAGGTACAGTACATAGGGAAGCAAGTGGCCCTTCAGGTCCCAACCCATTTGAATGTTCTGTACCTAACTGTATGGAGGACAGGCTAAGGCATTACATTATATTCTGGCAGAGTTTTACCACTCTAAGGTCATAGTTCTTGTAACCTACCACTCTAACCTACCACTCTAAGATTTACCGCTCTAAGGTCATAGTTCTTGTAAAGAACTACGTTGACTGTGAGGGTGGAGGTAGGGTGTTCTGAGATAATAGTTGGAACTCATTCCTGTGGCAAGAGTTTCCTGATAGCATCTAGAGTCCATAGAATTGTGCCCTTATATACCCAGTCTTGCATTACATTCTGAGCTCCTTCTTTTTCCTAAAAGTCCATTCATTATATTCTATAGATTAATCAGTGAGGTTCTTCATTTTGCTAGAGATCTTACTGAATCATGATGTGTATTATTTTCTTTTTCTTGTTGGTGCATGTATTAAATGTTATTTCAAGATAAAATCAAATTCCATATGGGTGAGAAAAACAACAAAAATTCAAATATATATATATATATATATATATATATATAAAATTAAGCTATTCTCCCACCAAATACACATTTCTAAAAGTGCTTTCTCTAATGGAAAGTTTTCCTACCATGTTCATTTTAAAATTATTTTAGTATGCTTTTGGAGTCAAAAAGTGTCTCAGAGAAGTGATAAATCAAAAAATACTTACATTGTACATTGGAATAAGTAAACAAAAAAGTGAGTCAAAAATTATCCACACTCCAGTTATTAAAACTTCTGTTGGTCACACTGTCTTACCAGTGCTTTCCATTCAAGGCTACAGTCTCCCCAGTCAATGTTGAGTAGGTTTGAATGTGTTAAATCAGTTCATCTATAACTGCAGTGCAAGGAAAATTGGATGCCCAACTAGTGTTTTCACAAAAGAAGAGCAGTATGCAGTGATTTTTCTTGTGGTCTGAAGGTATACATAGAAACAGAGTGAGTCAAGCAGGGGGCTCCCGGGTCACCTAGTCTGACCCCAGGCTGCAGCCAGCTCTACTCACAACATGCCCACCATGGAGATGTCTAGGCTATCCTTGAACACCCTCACTGATGGGGCCTCAACCACCTCCTGTCGAAGCCCATTCCATACCCTCAGGCTCCTAAATGTCAGGAAGTATTTCCTGGCATCCAGATTGAACCATGATTGCTTGAGCTTCACTCTGTTGGAGCGCATCCTGTCCTCCTCTGCAGGGGAACACAGGTCTCTACCCACCTCTGTGTGACACCCTCTCACATACCTGTATGTCACCAACAGATCCCCTCTGAGACTCCTCTACTCCAGGCTGAAGAGACCTAGTTGCCTAAGTCTCGCCTCATACGGCTTCCCCTGCAAACTGGCCACCAATCTTGTGGCCGTATGCTGCATTGACTCTAACCTGGCTATATCCTTCTTGCAACAAGGGGCCCAAAACTGAACACAATACTACAGTTGCAGGCTACCAGGGTGGTGTAGAGTGCCGTAATACCTCTCTCAATCTAGAAGCCACACTTCTGGTTATGCAACCAAGGGTGGTGTTGACCCTCTTAACCACCACATCACACTGCTGACTCATCTTTAGCCTGCAGTCAACTAGTACCCCAAGATTCCTTTTGCAAGTGCTGCTCTCCAGCTACTTGTCCCCTAACCTCTACTTATGACACCCATTCCTATGCTTCAAGTGCAAGACCTTGCACTTATCCACATTGAACGCCATCCTGTTGTCTCCTGCCCACTTCTGGATCTGGAGTACCTGCTCCTCAGTTGTGGCCACTGCTCCCATTTTAGTATCATCTGCAGATCTGATCAGCAGACTGCCCACCTCCTCTTCCAGGTCATTGATGACAAGATTGAACAGGAACAGACCCAGAACAGAGACCTGGGAGACCTCACACATCACCAACTGCCATCCTGATGATTCCCCACTAATGGTTACCCTCTGCTTTTGGTATATCAACCATGCCCTAATCCATCGGACAGTGCATTGGTCTATCCCAAAACTCCTCAGTTTCTCAACCAGGATATCATGGGACACTTTGTCAAAGGCCTTGCTGAAATCCAGGTAAACCTCATCCACTGCATCCCCTCTGTCGAGCCATCTTGAAACCTTTTCATAAAATTCCACAATGTTTTACTGGCAGACCTGTTATTGTGGAAGCTGTGTTGTGTGGCTGCCACCTTCCCTTCCCTATCTAGCATCACTAGATCTCTCACTATGATGTGCCTTTCCATTGCTTTTCCTAATATGGACATAAGGCTAACTGGTCTGTAATTCCCCATGTCTCTTCTACTACCTTTTTAAAAATTGGGACCTCTGATACCACCCTCCAGTCCTCTGGAACTTCACCTGTTCTCCATGAGGCCTCAAAAATGGAGGCCAGAGGGCGTGAGAGAACCCCTGCCAACTCTCGAAGTACTCTTGTGTGTAACCCATCAGGGTCTGGCACCTTTGTGACATCCAGTGCCTTGAGGAGCACCTCAACTTCTAGGGGGTGACTCTAATCTGTGCCCCTAAGTTCCTGGCATCAATATAGTATATTTCGTATATATTATAGTAGATTTTTGACCTATGTTGTTGCCTCCACCTATTTTATTTTTTTTAAACAGAAAAAAACATGAATACAACATACAATATTATAACATAACAGCAACACAATAATTAAAGAATAAATAATATCGTGTCCCCACCACTCCGGAGACCAAGACAACTACCACTTAATTCACATATTATAACAATGATATATAATATACTTCAATTATATCCATATCCCCTCCTGAAATTCATATAATCTTGCTTAGGTTTACAATCTTTGCCTTCTAGCAGTACTGCTTTTACAAAATCATCCCAAATGTAATAATAATTATTTGCTTCCATTAACCCTTTTTAAATTTTTATTTCTGTCATCAGTTTATCATTTATTACCAGATTACATATTTAATTATACCATTCATGCCTTTGCAAAACCCAATTCTGTTTCCAATATTTAACGATCACTAACATAACTGCATTTATCAAACTTACAATCAATTTTCTTAGCTTCATTTATATCTTGTTTTTCAATCAACAGTAATAACACAATTCTTGGTGACATTTCTAACTCTATATCTAAAATTTCTATAATTTCCTTAAATACCATAATCCAGATATTTTGTATATTATCACATTCCCACCACATATATTCTTATCTTTTTATCACATCTCCAACATATATTAGAGCATTTGTCATCAATTTGATTTAACTTAACTGGTGTTAAATATCATCCTCATATCACCTTGGATCCATGCTCTTTAAAACTGACATATTATTATATACTCTTCTATTCCAAAAAATCTTCCAGTCTTTTTCTTTTATTTTGCCTACATCCATTTCCCGTATTGATTTAAGGCTTTTTGTCTGATCCCCTAACTCCATTAATATCCTATAGATTTTGGCAATTCTTTCTTTACTTGTGCATTCTTCCTCAGTTTCACATTCTTTTATAATCGTTTCAAATTTTGTTAATTGTTTTTCTTCCTCTTTAAATTTGTCCTCCATCTTTATCCATTTTCATAATTGAATTAAATTTAACCAATTTAATTTAATCTCTGGCAATATACTCCTTAATTGTATTATGTTTTTATCTTATTTTTCCAGTCTTCCCATTTATATATTAATTATTATTTAATAATTTATTTAAATTTATGAATCCAATCCTTTATAAATTCTATTTTTGGGAATTTCTCAATTTCGACCAATGGTGTTAATGGAGAAGTTTCTGGGATTAACTGTTGTCTCCATTTTTTCCCATACTTCCATCGTATTTTTTAAAAAGGGATTTTGAATTCTCTTAGTCTTTTTAATATCCTTTTTAAACCAACATGTCTCTAAATGATCACTTATTTCCCTTAATTCTTTTAATTTGATATCACTCCATATTAATTCTTTATTTTGCGCTATACTATCTGGAACTATCTTTAATTGGTTTGCAACCCAATACTTTTTAACATCTGGAATGCCCAGCCCTCCTTTTTTTGTGATTTGTATCATAATGCTTCACTTACTCTTGCTCTTTTCCCTCCATTACAATAAACCTCCAATAATTTCTGCATTTCCTTTAATTCTTGATCATAAAACCTGATTGGGATCATCAGTATTTTCATTTTTGTTACTGCTATTCTTCCAAAACATGATAATTTTACCCTTTCATATCTTCCTATTTTATCTCTTAGGTCCTTCTTTAACTTTTCATAATTTTTCTTTTTTAATTCTTGACTATCTTTTGGAATATCAATTCCTAAATATCTAAGGAATCCAATGGTAAATATTATCTACTATTTTAATTTATATTTTTCTTTTAATATATCCAGTTCTTCACTGTTATGATTATATAACTTCATATCAGATTTTTCCCAATTAACTTGCAATCCACTGTATTTCCCAAATTCCTTTAAATGTAAATATATTCTCTCTATAGTATTGGGTCTTGAAATGTTGGCAATGTGTCATCTGCAAATAAATTAATTTTGATTTTCTGACATACTCCAATTCCTTCTTTCTATATATTATTCCTAATTATTCTGAGAGCGAGTGTGGCGTAGTGGTTAAGAGCATGGGACTGGGACTCAGAGGATCTGGGTTCTAGTCCCCGCTCATCCATGAAGCCAACTGGGTGACTTTGGGCCAGTCACAGACTCTCAGCCCAACCTACCTCACAGGGTTGTTGTTGTGGGGATGAGATGGAGGAGATGTAAGCTGCCTTGAGCCCTTTGTAGGAAAAAGGCAGGATATAAATCCAAAAATAAATAAAAAATAAATAAATAAACTGCATTTGCCAATATTTCCATCATTAAAGCAAATAATATTGGGGATAAAGGACAATCCTGCCTCATCCCTCAGTTTAGGATTGTTTCTGTAAAACCTTCATTTACTTTTTTGCCATGTTTTCTGAATATAATTGATTACTTTCTTAAACTTTACTTCAAATCCCATCTTTTCTATTAAGATCTTCATTGTTGGCCATTCCATTGTTGGCCATCCTGTGTATATATATTTTCTTTCTTTTTTATTTGTATCTTACTTCTTTTTTATGAAACTAAAAATGCTAAAAAATAAAAAAGCTCTTAACACAAATGTTTGTTTATTTTATTTATGTATTAACAAATTTATATGCCGCCCCTTGCCACAAGCCTCGGGGCGGCTCACAATACCCTAAAAACATACACAATATTAAAAACTTTAGCAAATGTTGTTTGCTAAAGATGCATTACTTTACTAGCAACTTTCCAATTCATGTATTTTAATATTATTTTCAATAAATTATTTTACAGAACCTCATTACAAAATTCAACAAAGAGCATATTCCAAAGGAAAACTGAATTTCTATTTACATATTGGTTTAAAACCACAAAATTAGGGAAAAAAAACCAGTCATTTTTTTCTTTATTATGTATTTTAACATGCTTTTTCTGTAAGTTGAAAGGAATTGTTTAGTGTCAGGCTCAACCTCTGGCTTTCCTCAGTCTTTCAGGAAGGTTACTTGTATTTGCTAATTAAGTCCCAAATGCTTAAGAATATAATTGCCTGCATTCTTGACCATTGACCATACTAGCTGGGGCTGATGGAAATTGAGATCCAAAATGTCTGGAGGGCATTAGGCTGGGGAAGACTGTGGCATGGAAATGTCCGTACACAAGCATAAGATGTTAAACATATGGGCAGGCTTCCTTATATTTGAATGTATAACATCTGGGGCCAGTAGGAACATGCTTCCCCTATATGTTTCAGTTTAAAGCCCTCTTGATGATCTCTTTCATGTATTGGCCAAACACATGCCTTCCATTCTTTGTGAGGTGTAGCTCATCATTTACCAGTAGTCTATCTTCCTGGAACCTTTGTTTGTGATCCCAAAATCCAAATCTCTCTTTGCAGCACTACCATAATAGCCAGTCATTCACTTGAAGGATTTTACTTTCTCTAACAGTTGCTCTTCCACATACTGGTAGGATTAAGGAGAAGACTCTCTCAGCCCCACTGTTTTTTATTTTCCTTCCTAGAGCAACATACATACTTTCCCATCTCACACAACAGGGAATCTCCCACAACTATCACGCTTCTTTTGTTGTTGCAGACTTTGGTATCTTTGTTTCTTTCTTGATTGGCCTTTTGTCTCTTTTTCAGAGTTACAGTGTTATTGTGTAGTTCTTTCACAGTGGGTATCTCCCATGTCCCTTCCTCAATAACTTAAAGCAATTTGAGAGTTTCACTGCTTCCACTGGTGCACAGTGCCTTCTAGTTCTTTTGCATCTAACTGTCATACTGTTCCAGGGAGTTTCCTCATGTTGCCTTCCCTCATGGTTCTCCTCTTCTACCTCATCTTTTTTATGCACTTCTTGCTTCTGGACTACTCTTAGCTCTTGCAGCTCAACCGCTCCATCTAAAAACTCTCCATTGTCACTGAGGGTGGATGCTCACTTCTTCAGTGCTCTCACCTTTTCTTCTATCAGGGCTGCTAGGTTGCATTTGTTGCATGTGTAGGCCATGTTGTTCTCAGGTAAGAAAACAAACATTGCTCAGTTGTTGCAGGTCACCACCACTGGGGAGACTCCTTGGTCCATTATTTGTGCAATCTTAGTGGAGCTGTTGTGATAACAGGTGTTTTCTCCAGTCTTCACTAAAGGTTAACCACACAATGCTACTAGTAAATGGGAGTCTGTTACAAGGAGGAAACAAGTGTGTATGGGGAAACTAAGGGAAAAGAAAGAAGAGAAAAGAAGGAGAAAAAATGTTAGGGACCTCCACTGCCAAACTGCTGTTCACTTGCTCAGGTCACTTGCTCCCTGAGAGCTTGGCTGCTTCTAGACCAGCTGGGGCAGTTTGCTCTGCTCTGTGCTACTAGGAGACAGGAACAAGAATGAATCACCCACTCAAACACCTTTTGATATATGAGTTGGATTGACAAAAGTGCAGTATGTGCAAAGGTATCCTACTTAGCTTCACAGTCAGGGTTATATGTGCTTTTAAAATATCAGACAGCTTCTGTTTTATTCACATACTACAACAAAAGAAGCAACAAAAAAATGACTGTGCTGTTTACAAACTGCAATGGATGATGGATCATTTAAAAAATACTAATGTTTTTATTGTGCCTGCTGGAAAGTGTGCATATGAGAGGATGGAAGAGCTGGAGCATTTGTGAGTTGTAGGAAATATTCTTTTAACAGTCATTGATTTAGCAACAGCTACAGAAACATGCAAATCAGCCTGCATATTCAAGGCATTCTGCACACACATAATTAGGTCTGGCGCATTGCCTATTGCAGCAAGATGAACATATTCATTTGCTCTCTGAGGTCTCAAGCTACAGAACACTTTGACATGCCTAAATATACCTTGCTTTGTACTTTTCCACTAACTCCAATGATTTTGTCTTCAAACCATCTCTAGCTTGAATACTATATTTCACGGCAACTCAAAAGACTAGACAACTGAAATGCTACTAGGCTTTGATTAATATTATAGAAATAATATCAAACAAAAACAACATTGAATAGATTTAAAAAAACAAATGGCATCTGTAAGATACAGTTGGTTGAAGGACACTACTATAGCTTTATCTTATCCATACTCAGAAGGAAGCCTCAGTAATTTCAGTGCAGAAATGTGAGGAATGGTTATGATCCTTGAGTCCAGCAATGACTGCTAATGGAGGGTCAAGGCAACCTACAGCCATAGGCCACTAACATAGGAATGTGAGGTCATTGGCAGCAAGCATTTTGACCCATTGCTAGACCTGTAGGAACTGTATCTTGTTGTCAGAAGTTCCTACAGGTCTAGCAATGGGTCAAAATGCTTGCTGCCAATGACCTCACATTCCTCAGAGTCAGTGCAAACCAGCCTCCCAGCATAAATGATAGGACAGTGGAGTGACAGGCTCCAATTCAAAGGACTTCTCCTTTAAAGTTTTGCAGTTCTCAGCAAGTGGTGGAGCCTGACAACTGGAAGGCAGAAAGCAACATAAAAAGGCTTAATTGAGAAACAGCACTTGTAACAAGTCATCTTCTCCCTTTGCTCTATCTATGGTCCTGAAAGATTGGCTAGCATCTTCCCTTGTCTCCAAGCATCCACCCTGGGCTGAAAGTTTGCTGGTTTCCCACCTTCCCTCTCCTTCTGCTCCAGATTTATGCTTCTAATCAGATTTGTACAGTTCCAAGTGACTAGTAAAGGTAAAAGGTAAAGGTTTCCCCTTGACGTTACGTCCAGTCATGCCTGACTCTAGGGGTCGGTGCTCATCTCCGTTTCCTAGCCGAGGGAGTCAGCGTTTCTCCGCAGACAGTCTCCATGGTCATGTGGCCGGCATGACTAAACACCGAAGTGCATGGAACGCTGTTACCTGCCCACCGAAGTGGTACCTTTTTATCTACCGTATTTTTCGCTCTATAAGACGCACCTGACCATAAGACGCACCTAGTTTTTAGAGGAGGAAAACGAGAAAAAAAATATTCTGAATCAAATGGTTTACTAAACTATTTAATAAACTATAGCAGAATGGGATGTGTTGGGATGTCTTAATCCCAGTTGCTTTACTCTCATGTGCCTCTAGCATACTGTGCGCATGACCCCTCCATCCCCCGCAGACTGTGCATGTAACTGTTAGGGCATGAAAACATCTTGTATAGAATCCATCTCTGCAGTCCCTTCAATGCCACATGTATTTCCTGTAGGTCTGAATAAACTGTAAATATTCTTTTGATTGAACACCCCCAGCATACCTGCTCTCCCTGGTTTTTCTTGCCTCTATCTTAGACAGAGAAGGTGAGCAATGAGGAGACCTAAATTCAATCCTCCAACTTCTCTCTCTCTCTCTCTCTCTCTCTCTCTCTCTCTCTCTCTTTTCATATTTAAAAGTGATGCTTAAGAAACTCGGGCTGCATCTACGCATCCTTTTGAGTTGAGAGGAATGCTCACTCAGTGGTCTCTTGTGTGTCATTTCTTCCTCTGGGCCAAGGGCATGAAAATCTAACATTTGCACAGTTGCAGAGATCACTATAATTAATTGTGTTTCTTGTATCCTCAATTGGGAAGGTCTTCAGGCAATGAAACTTTATATCCACATTGTTTTTGTTGAGCATTTAGAAGTCCCAGTTAATTATCCATGAGGTATTAAAAGGTCCAACCCTTGAAAGAAAAAGCTAAATTGTGGGGAACTTTCCTTCCATCCCCAAAAGGTATTTCAAGCTCACTACACTTCTGCTGTTGAATCTTTTTTTTCAGAACAAAGGAGTGATGGGTGTTTTCATGGGGATTAACCCATTTTTTTTTTCAGAGAGGAGGAAAATGTCCCACTTTCCACTTTTTCACACCATGCATAATTTTGAACATCTTTGCCATGCTTTCCATTAGTCATCATTTTCCTAAGAGAAGCAATCTTGGTTGTTGTTACAAAGTCTGATAGGGGAGCTGCTCCAATCCCTTGATTGCTTTAGTTGCCCTTCTTTGCACTTTTTCCAACAATGTCATTTTTCAGGTGTGATGGCCAGCACTGTACACAATACTTAAAGTATGGTCATATTAAAGATTTGCATAAGAGGAATATGATCTTGGAAATTTGATTTTCAGTTCCTTTCCTAATTATGGCATTCCCTCCTAACATTTGACATTTTCATCAAGCTGTCCCCCACATTCTCAAGACCCTTTCTTGGTCTGTCAGCACTAGTTCAGATTCCATCAGCTTATACTTGAAGATGAGATTCTTTCCCCCCAGCATGCTAACTTTACACTTGTTACACTGAACAGCATTTGCCATTCTGATGCCCTTTTTCCCTGCTCGGAGAGATCCCACTGGAATTCCTCACAATCCCTTTTAAATGCTTTAAATAGTTTAGTATCATGAGCAAACTTGGCTACTTTATTGCTCACTTCTAATTCCAGAACATTTATGAACAGGTTGAAAAGCACTGATCCTAATGCAGAATCTTGTGAGAATCTTGTGGTTACACTCCTGCACTGGGAGAAATTACCATGCATTCTCAATGTTGGCTTTCAATTCTTTAATCAGTTACTTATCCATAGGACAACATGTGTGTGCGCACACAGCCCTTATTCCATCACTGCCAGGTTTTCTCAAGAGTCTGTTGATGGATTTTATCAAAAGGCTTTTGGAAGAAAACAATATCTATTCGATTGTGGGGGTGAGCAGTTCCCGAGCGGGTGGGGGTGAGCACTCTGTCTGTCTGTGCAACTGAAGGGTTAAAAGCAGTTAAAAGCAACTGAAGGGTTAAAAGCAGTTAAAAGCGGGTGGGGGTGAGCACTCTAACCCTTCAGTTGCACGGACATGCAGAGTGCTCACCCTCACCCGCTCGGGAACTGCTTTTAACCCTTCAGTTGCACAGAGAGACAAAGTCAGTTCCCCAGGGGGTGGGGGAGAGCTGTCCGTCTCTCCATGCGGGGCACAGCTCTCACCTGCGCTGGAGGAGGGGGGCAGAGCAGGGCGCACCGAGTGCGTGCCGGCCAGGTGTGTGCTGGCCAAGTGCGTGAGGAGGCGGCAGCGGCACAGAGGGGGGGCGGATGCGGCAGCAGTGGTGCGGAAGTGGATGTGCGGGCGCGGCGGCGACGCATGCGGCACAGGGGGGCGTTGCGGCATGGAGGCGGCGGCGGTGGGCACCATGCAGGGGGCGCACCAGTCCGCGGATGTGCCAGCGGTGCGGGGGGGGCATGGCGGCAGCGGCGGCGCAGAGGTTACGGTGCGGCAGGTCTTCCCAGTGCGGGTGGGCAGTTCCCGGAGTAGGGGGCGGAGCAGGGTGTGCCAAGCACATGCCGGCCTGGTGGTGCCACGTGGTGCAGCCGGGCCGGCAGCGTCCCGGGTGTTGAGCACACACACATTCGCTCTATAAGACGCACAGACATTTCCCCTTACTTTTGAGGGGGAAAAAGTGCGTCTTATAGAGCGAAAAATACGGTACTTGCATTTGCATGCTTTCAAACTACAATTTTGGCAGGTGCTGGGACGGAGCACAGGAGCTCACCTCGTGTGCAGATTTGAACCGGCAACCTTTCGATCAACCATCCCAGAAGCACAGCGGTTTAAACCACTGCGCCACTTGCAGTCCTCCAAGTGACTAGTGAGCTCTTAATTAACAAAACTGTAGTGGTGTCTGTGATCTCTTCAAAACATATATAACTAATATTAGTCTGCTTCAGCGCACTTCATAGGTGGAATAAAAATTAAATGTTAATGAGCAGTTAAAATCTTTTGAAGTTTAATTAACAACAAAATTAGCAAGTATAAAGTCAACCCATTCATTTCTCTGAGATAAGGTACCAAGGAGCTGAAAGTGTGGAAATGGTTTTTTGGGACAGTAATCTGAAGTTTTAATCCAGAGTTCATGTTGGGGCAAGCAGATAGGTCCCTAGGTTCAACTATGTCTAAGAACTTCTCTTACTAGGACTTGGAACTGAGTATACCCTTCTGCTGTGTTGTTGTTGTTATGTGAAGTCAAGACATCTCTGTATTATGGCAGCCCTATTGCAGCCTTCCAAAATGTCCTATCCATGACAGCCCCCTTGAGCTCTTCCAAGTTAAGGCTGTGGCTTCCTTTATGGATACAATCAATCTCATGACTGGTCTTATATTTAATCTTATTTATTTTATATTATTCATTTATTGTTTTATATACCATTCAACAGCCATACATGGCTCTCAGAATGGTTTACAAAAAAGCTGTACTAAAAATATAGATTTCTCCATAATTAGGGGGAACTTCCAACTGTTAATTTGCAACAGTCTCTGAATGCCTGCCTAATTTGAACAATTCTACTTGAATAAACAGCTTGATCTTGAATGCAAGGTAAAGGGAAAGGATTCTGCCTTTTGTAAAGACCAGAATATTGGGGCATTGATTTATGGACTCTGACAGATTAAGCCAAAAACTTCCCTCCCACCCACCTTCCCTCCCCTGAATTGAGAGACAGAACTTTTTAAGAAACTTAAAAAGACTACTAAGACTCTCTTTTGTTGCCACTTCCTAATTGGAGCCTAATAAGAGTCTAATACCTGAACATACTAAGAACATGGAGATCTTGGTACTGATAAGACTCTGAAAGAAAGCAGAAGGAATTAATCTCCTGACTTGGAGATGTGGGGCCGTTTAATTTCTTCAAACATGCTCCATCTGGTGGATAAATGTCTGGACAGAAGCGCAGATCACAGAAGCAGCAAAAGTCCCAGCAGAAGGCTCAGAGTACTCAAAAATCTTCCAATGGTAATATTTCTAAGATTGCACATTGTGATACAGATGCTGACACAGAGACTGTGGAAAGAAAGGCAGACACTCAAAGATGAGGTAGAGATAGGGGGAAGGTGAAAGGGAGAAGATGATAGATGCTATTAAGAAAGTATTAGTATTAGAAAGTATTAGAAGAGAACAACAAAAAATAAAGAATCTAATCAAAGATATGAAAGATGATGGCAACCCTGAAGTCTCAAAATATTACTCAAATTAATGAGGATAATAAAAAGAATTAAGATTGGAGAAACAAATATTGGCTTTGGACAAAAGACTCCAAGAAATAGAGAAAGCAGTGATGACTAATACACTACAATTAGACCATCAAGCAATAAAAACAACTCCTGGATTGCAGGACTCATATTGTAAACTGGATATTTGAATTAAACATCTGCCAAAACAATCATCACCAGAGGGGGAAAAACATTCAAAAATTTTCACATGGATTAAAGAAATGGTTCCTGATGTAAATTGGAACAAGAGGACTTTGTTGTTCCTATTTACATTGAGCTTGCTGCAAGTGAGGAGCTAGGATGTTCCCAAGAGATACTTTGATCAGATTTTCAAATTATTAAGAGAACGAAAGATTTACAAAACTATTGAGAGAAAGATCAGGTCCACTGAAATTTAAAGGAGTGCCTGTTCAGGTCTATCATGATCTTTGCTTTCAGATTGTGCAATTTAGATGGTCACTGAGGCTAATTAAGGCTGTTCTATTGAAGAATAACATCAAATATAGCTGGGAATACCCTGCCTTTATGAAACTTCTGTATAAGGGCAAGATTTATATAGTACATTCACTGGTACAGGGCAGAAGCCTGTTACATGAAGAAGATCAAGGAAGTCAAGAAACTTAAAAAGGCCCTGGCAGCTGTACCGAGTTAATGATAGGTGTTTGATGGAACAGACCAAGAGAATGAAAACCAACAAGCAGAAGAACAGGGAGCATCAACTTGATTGATGAAGGGAAGATTTCATGCAAAGATGGTGTCCTGCATGAAGCCACAACTGAGACTGCAACTCACGAGGAAGACTTGATCTTGACAGCTGGAGTCCAAGAGGCCTCACCACAACTCAACATAAACACAGCCCAGCCAGTTGCTGAGAGCCTCTCTAACCTACAACCCACTGAACAGACGCCTAGCCCTTTAAGTCAGCCAGAGGACCACGAGAAGGAGGAAGCTACGAGTTCTACCAAGAAAGAGAAAGAGCAGGATACCTCCTCCTCTTCTGACGCAGAGCTGACAAGACCAGAAGCTGAAGGCATTATGGGATTTGTAGATTTCAAAGAGGCCAAGAACAGGAGGATTTTAAAAGCTTATGAAGTCAAAACAAAAAGAGAAAAAGAAAAGAAGGAGAAGCAAGCTATGGGGGGAGATATGACATGGCGGGGGGAGACTTTCACCATTCAGAGGCGAACATCTGTTCATCAAAGACTTTCATTAAGGAGCTCATCTATAGAATTGTAAATCTTGTAGATAACTAGCAATAAATAGATTTAGTTTTATTGCTCTTGCAAATGTGGTTAATTACAACCAGAGCGACTGGGCCTCCAGCTCTTGACAGATGGGCATGATAAAGGACCAAAATGGCAGGGACCTAACAGAGGCAGAAGAGGTTAAGAAGAGGTGGCAAGATTACACAGAAGAACTATACAAAAAGGAGCTTAGCATCCCTGATAACCACAATGGGGTGGTCACTGACCTCGAGCCAGACATCCTGGAATGTGAAGTCAAATGGGCCCTAGGAAGTCTGAGCAACAACAAAGCTAATGGAGGTGACAGTATTCCAGCTGAGCTATTCAAAATCTTAAAAGACGATGTAGTTAAAGCGTTATACTCAATATGCCTGCAAATTTGAAAAACTCAACAGTGGTCACAGGATTGGAAAAGGTCAGTTTACATTCCGATCCCAAAGAAGGGCAATGCCAAGGAATGTTCAAACTACCGCACCATTGTACTCATTTCACATGCTAGCAAAGTTATACTCAAAATCCTACAAGCTAGGATCAGCAGTATGTGGACTGAGAACTACCAGAAGTACAGGCAGGATTTCAAAGAGGGAGAGGAACTAGAGATCAAATTGCCAACATACGCTGGATCATGGAAAAAGTTAGGGAGTTCCAGAAAAACATCTACTTCTGTTTCATTGACTATGTTAAAGCCTTTGATTGTGTGGATCACAACAAATTGAGGGAGGTTCTTAAAGAGATGGGAGTACCAGATTATCTTATTGGTCTCTTGAGAAACCTATATGCAGGTCAAGAAGCAACAGTGAGAACTGGACATGGAACCACTGATTGGTTCAAAATTGAGAAACGGTTTGGCAAGTCTGTATACTGTCATCATGCCTATTTAACTTATATGCAGGGCACATCGTGCAAAAGGCTGGGCTAGATGAATCACAAGTTGGAATTAAGATTGCCGGGAGAAATATCAGCAACCTCAGATACAACCCACCCCTTGAGATCAGCAGCAGAGGCTCTCCTCCGGGAACCCTCCGTGAAAGATATTAGGAGGCAAAGTACCTGGAGGAGGGCTTTCTCTGTGGTGGCACCCCATCTATGGATGAGAGGTCCGCCTGGCACTGTCGTTATTTGTGTTTTGGTGCTAGGTTAAGACCTTTTTATTCCAGCAATATTTTAACAATTTTTAATAACATCTATAGGTTTTTTAAATTGCAACCAGTGTGGGTTGGGAATTTATTTATATTATATTATATATTAATGTTGTAGGCCGTCCTGTGGCTTTTTGTGACAGGACGGCATATAAATATTTTAAATAAATAAATAAATACACAGATGATACCACTCTAATCACAGAAAGTGAAGAGCAACTAAAGAGCCTCTTGATGAGGGTGAACGAGGAGTGTGCAAAAGTTGGCTTGAAACTCAACATTAAGAAAACTAAGATCATGGCATCCAGTCCTATCTCTTCCTGGCATGGGGAAGAAATGGAGATAGTGATAGATCTTATTTTCCTGGAGTCTGAGATCACTGTGGACCGTGACTGCAGCCAAAAAATTAAAAGACGCTTGCTTCTTGGGAGGAAAGCTATGGTAAATCTAGACAGCATACTAAAAAGCAGAGACATCACCCTGCTGACAAAAGTGCATATAGTCAAGGCTATGGTTTTCCCAGTTGCAATGTATGGCTGTGAAAGCTGGACCATAAGGAAGGCTGAGTGCCAAAAAACTGAGGCCTTTGAAAACTCCTGCGAGTCCCTTGGAGTACAAGGCGATCAAACCAGTCAGTCTTAAAGGACATCAACCCTGACTGCTCTTTAGAAGGCCAGATACTGAAGATGAAACTCAAATAATTTGGCCACCTAATGAGAAGGAAGGACTCCCTGGAGAAGACCCTAATGCTGGGGAAATAGATGGCAAAAAAAGAAGGGGACAGCAGAGAATGAGCTGGCTAGATGGAGTCACTGAAGCAGTTGGAGTGAGCTTAAGTGGACTCCAGGGGATGGTGGAGGACAGGAAGGCCTGGAGGAGTGTTTTCCATGGGGTCATGATGGATCGGAAACAACTTCGCAACTAACAACAACAAATGGGTATAACTAAAGTACATTATATATTGCAAATTGTTATAATATATGAAGTGAAATGGAGGTATTTATTGGTCTCCTTGGAATTTATATCTCAACTATTTGTATTCATGTTCTGTTAAAAAAATGAAAAGGGGGTGGGGAAGGGAGTAGTAACAAAAATGCCTTATGAGTGACAGGTAAATAAAATGGTCGTAAGAGAAATGCTGACATTTTTCTGTTTTAGGCAAAATGGTCAAAAATCTTTCCAGATTATATCTATGGCATCACCGTTCAGACTTTAATCATCTTTGTATGGATCCTCAGATTCAAGTGCTATATACTATCTTGTTGACATGATTTCAGGCAAATTATACAATTTATGTGGCCACAAAATATGTTGTGTCACACTGATACAAAGAATAATTTAAAACTGTCCATCATGTTTTCTGCAGAAAATACTAAAATCTAGAGACATGCCCTGCTGACATTTAGTGGCAGGAATGAGGTATATTTGTGTAATGGCTTTACAATACAGCAATGAGAAGAAGTCAGATGAAAGAAGCATTTGTTTGAAGTCTTCATAATATACATTACTTTACAATATACAATATACATCATCAAACTGCACTGTTATGCATTGTGTGAAGAAGACTATTTGAGCTTTTCAGCATTAGAACACAATAACATGAAATGTTTCAGATGAAAACCTCAAGTTAGCAAAGATGGAGCGCTGACTGTCAGGTAATAATCTGCAGCAATAGGAGGGAAAAAAACTAACTACATATCAAAATCTATGTACTGAGCTCACTAAATTGGTGCAGTTGTAGAGTATATACGCAGAGTCAGCTGTTCACATTAAGTAGGTCCAAAAATTAAGCCTTTCTGCTCTCCCAGTAGCAATTGCGATCCATTGTAATATCAAGACATTTGCTTAAGACAGCTGTGCTTCTTTAATAAAGAAGGAGATATACTTAGGGATCTAAATGGAGTCACTGTGGCAGTGGGTGTGGGCTTGGATGGACTCTGAGGGATGGTGAAGGACAGGAGAGCCTGGAGGAATGTTGTCCATGGGGTCGTGATGGGTCAGGCATGACTTTGTGACTAGCAACAACAACACTTAGGGATACTGGATAATTTGATCACTATGAATTCAAGTGAAATAAAGCTTAGGCTGCATCAAATACTATCTCCCTTTTTCTTAACGAGCTACCTGCTTGTGCAAACTGTACCTTCTAGAGTAATGTGGCATTCAGAAATTAGCAAATGATCAGATTTAGTGATTTCCAAAATTTCCCAAACTCAAACAAATGTATAAAAGTCAATTTTAACATAAAAGTCAATTTTAACACAGGGAGTGATAGTTTGGAATCTACTGGCTCATCTGAGATCAGCACGGTCAATTGTGTAAAATTACCTGCAGCAATAAAGCATTCGCCCCACTAAATGAGGTTTCTGGAAAATTATTCTTGGGGGAAAACACCAGAAGTGGATTTTTGCATGAAGGAGCTTCTATGTCTTATCTCTTGACCCATTATTTGCACTGGACCCTGGTTGGTGGATCTCATTCCAGTAAATGATTACTTTGAGACTGCAAGCTGACATCTGCCCCTATTTTATAATGTTTATTTTGAGAGAATGTGTCCTTGTAATATAGAAACAAAACTATATTTGAATATTGTTTTTTTTTAGTAGGTGAATGAGGAGATGGAATGAATGGACATATAGCTGAAAACAGCATAGACTAAAAACAGACTGAATGCCTATTTGTAGGTTTATCCTCAAGTATTGAGAATAAAGAGCTGGAATTATTCTTATTCTTATTTGACTCCCTTCTCTGAGTCTGCCTCCATTATGGACCAGTTAGAGTTATATCAAGTTCCTTAACACCAGAGACAAAAGGAGTATGAAAAGTTAAACGATGGCAAATTCCAGTAATTAACCCTTGCTTCAAAAAAAGGGCAAAACTTTTGACAGCTAGGGAACTAGATATACCTGCCAGTACTACACAAGAGCATCAATAATGGTATCTATTATGAGGAGAAGAAGACAAAAAGAGTGCTATTGTGTTATTCATAGGAGGTTGTGAATTTAAATTAGACCTACCCATTTCATGCTACTCTGATTTTTTCCCCAAAATTTTTCTTCTTTGTCTTGTTCCAGGCAATGAACTACAAGATGCTACTACCAGCTGTTATAAATAAATCATTTTCACTTATGTGATTAAAGAAATAAGACCTGAAGGGCTAGGAAATGTGTTATCTTCAACTTAGAACGCTTTAGAGACTAACCCCATGATCCTAAATTTACAAGTTTGAAAATAAATTTTATCTATCTCAGTGGAACTTACTCCCAGGTAAATAGGTACAAAATGATTAGGTTATAAGCATGAAATTAACCATTATTCTGAGTATACTGCAGAATAGCAAGTCTTTACAATGTTTCACTTGGAAAAAAGTTCTGCCGTGTTTAGTGTACATACTTGTAAGTTTTCTTTGTGTGAAGGCACTACACACTATGAGAGTGCAGAATCCAGTCTAATCATACTGAATCCATATAAATCAGGCTGGTGTGAGGAAATAATTGAGTCTCAGTAAAGCTGAACCTATCCCCTACTGAATTCCACATTGTTTCTAAAGCGAGTTCCCACCCAACAACTATTTCAAGCCATGGATTCCTACTGAAAGAAAAATGGTCAGCAGAGTAGGTGTATGTGAGTCAGAAGCAGGGAAAGGGGGCAGGAATCATAGGCATCAGCATCTCCTCTCATGAACTACTTGGACCCTTCCTTGTGGATGCTAGCCCGGACAAAAGAGGTGAGGTGACAAGAGCAGATCCTTCTTGTCTTTTCGCTCTCTGCCAGCTAAGCAAGCAAGTGGTAGAAATCATAATAAAGAGGAGGAGTAGGAGAAACAGGGCAATGGCGATGAGAAAAGGAACCAACTGAACAAGTTTTGCCAAGAGATTTCCAAATCCATAGAGTCAGCATTGCATTCACTTGCCTGCTAATGCTGCAGGTTTAAACTGACAATACTGCATTTTAAAGCATAAATACTTCATAGGGACTCAGCATGAAGTACCTTGTGGAATTCTGTGACAAGGTTTCGAGGTGGCTAAATGGAGGGGATGCAATGGGTGTGGTTTATCTGGATTTCAGCAAAGTGCCTTTGACAAAGTGCCACATGATATCCTGGTTGCAAAATTGAGGAGATTTGGGATAGACTGATGCACTGTCTGATGGATTAGGGAATGGTTGACATACCAAAAGCAGAGGGTAACCATTAGTGAGGAATCATCAGGATGGCAGTTGGTGATGAGTGAGGTCCCCCAGGGCTCTGTCCTGGGTCTGTTCCTGTTCAATCTTGTCATCAATTACCTGGAAGAGGACATGAGCCATCAGCTGATCAAATCTGCAGATGGTACTAAAATGGGGGTGATGGCCACAACTGAGGAGCAGGTACTCCAGATCCAGAAAGATCTGGACAGACTATGGAAGTGGACGGGAAACAACGTGGATAAGTGCAAGGTCTTGCACTTCGGGCATAGGAATGGGTGTCATAAGTGGGGACATGTGCCTGAAGAGCAGCACTTGTGAAAGGGATCTCAAGGGTACTGGTTGACTGCAGTCTAAACATGAGTCAGTAGTGTGATGCTGCAGTCAAGAGGGCAAATGCCACCCCTGGTTGCATAGGCAGAAGAGTAGCTTCTAGTTCGAGAGAAATATTACTACCACTCTATATGACTAAAGTTCATCCACAACTGAAGTACTGTGTTCAGTCCTGGGCTCCACATTACAGGAAGGATACAGCCAGGTTAGAGTCAGTGCAGCGTAGGGCCACAAGGATGGTGGCTAGTTTGCAGGGAAAGCCGTAGGAGGCAAGACTGAGGGAATTGGATCTTTTCAGCCTTGAGAAGAGGAGACTCAGAGGGGACCTGTTAGCAACATACAGGTATGTGAGGTGGTGTCACACAGAGGTTTGTTGTGACACCCCTGCGGTGGAGAGCAGGTCATGTTTCAATGTAGCAAAGCTCAGGGAACCAAGATTCAATTTAGATGCCAGGAAGTACTTCCTGACTGTTAGGAGCCCTAGGACATGGAATGGGCTTCCACGGGAGGTGGTTGAAATCCCAGTCGTGAGAGTGTTCAAGAATAGGCTGGGCATGCACATGGTAGGCAAGTCATGAGTGGAGCTGGATGGAAATAAGACTAGATGGCCTGGGAGACCCCTTCTGACTCAATCTGTTTCTATGTTTTTATGTTTCTACATCCTCACTAGACTGCTCATTCATTTTATTCAGTTTCAGTTTTGCATGTACTAACTCTAAAAGCCATTCCATTGTTGTTGTTGTTTTTCATTTTTAAACAGTTTGTTAAAAAGGGAGAACAAACCTGGAAGACTTTTGGTAAAGGTACAGAAAGAAAGCTAGTCTCAACATGTGTTTCTGTAAGGCAGCTGTTGCTTATGCACACCTAAATGCGGTACAGTGGGGTGCAGGGAGAGAGATAAAAGGAAAAGCAAAATGACAGGGATGGAAAAACTGTGTAGCCTCAGATACTGGTTCAAAGAACACAGAGGTCCCAACACTACTAAGTCCCACTTTAACTTAGTGGGGAAATGGCTGACATCCTTCTTCTATAATGAACTGATGTAATATATTGTTCCTGAAGCTTTATGAAGGCAACAGTAAAAAACTATGCTAGTACTCAAATCATGTTCATGAAGGAAACTCCCTCCTTAGTGCAATGGTCTGGAGAGAAAAAGTCTAAAGCACCCTGGAGCAGAATGAATGAATTTTATTTCCTTACTATACTGTGCCTATAGCCCTGTTAGCTAGATGTATTTTGGTGATAGCTGATTTGTATTCATTCTGAATTGTTCGATGGGTAGCCATGACCGATTTAGTACCATTTCGAAATGCTTCTATTGCAAGGTTTTTTGTTTGTTTTCCACATGGCACAAAACAAAGCAAAATCAATCTAGTTGAAAAGTATGCAAATATGCAACATATGCTACATAAATATAATCAGTATGCTGAAGTGTAAATGCACCTGTTAATGTCTGATCCACCAAATTGGTTGCCATGAATGTCACAGCTGGTGAAGAGATAGCCGCTACCCTGGTGACTTGAGCTGGCATCAGAGAAGTCATGCAAGTCTCCATTTTAGAAGCAGCACCTGCATAAAAACCATAATGAATACATGACTGTTTTCACTATGACACAAAGGTGTCAGGAGCAAACATATTTCAAAATCAGTTTGGTAGTATTGGTTGCTATCACTCTATTCAATAGTACTTGGCAATTATTTTAGAATGCAATATCCAAACATCCCACCTAAATATTTGCATGAATTCATTTTGCTAAAGCCCTTTTGACTTTTACTCCCACCTTATTCTAGCAAGTGAATTCACTGGGTGGGGAACTAAAATGTGATAAACAGAAATAGAAATTTAACAACATAAGTGCATTAATAGGATTTGCCAAATTGTAGGCAAAGAGGTCAGTGGCAAGGTATTGATGGAGAACTGTTTCAGGAGTGCACAGGTGGAGGAATAAGAAATTATCTTCTCTAGTTCAGAATTTCAACTCAGCTCATAAATTTTTAGCACCAACTCTGTCATATCACTTTTCCTTCTTGCCCAGTTATGAAAATTGTGAGGAAAAATGCAACCAAGGATGAGACTGTCATGTCATAATGTTATGCCTGAACTAAATGTAACGTTAAGTCATTGTTTGATTTTGCCATTAGCAGCTTTCCTCCCAGGATTAAAAACAGCCATGAGGGAGGGCAGGACTAGGACTAAAATAGCAGGAAAGGATTAAGTTCTGGTCACTTCCCCAAAAAAAGATATTGTAGGAAAACTGCGGAAAAGAGCAACCCAAATGGTTAAGGTTTGGAACAATTCTCCTATGAGGAAGGTTACAAGACAAAATATGGGAGAGTCAGATAAAATTACATGTGGTTGAAAGTGGATAGGGAGTAGCTTTTCTCCCCCAACCCCCATAATACTAGAACCCAGGGTCATCCCATGAAGGATAAAAAGGAGTACTTTTTCATATAGCCCACAGCTGAACCAGGCAGGCCCAGCCCTCATCCCAATTTTCCTATTGACCATGCTGAAGTAAGATTCATCTGCCAGTATAATCCTCACCTACTTGGTATGGAGGAGAAGTACCCTTCATTATTCTCTCCAAACTGCCTCAGGCTGAGGCTGGTCAGGACCAGAGGTCAATATGGGGTGGGACAGCTGGCAATACTGTCCAGCATGCAGAAACACTGAGTGCTTGCTTGCTTGCTTTTTCTTTCTTTCTTTTGACTACATATGAGGTAAATGACATCTGAATAGAACAGAAATGAACTAAAATTAATAAAAATATAAATAAGAAAGGAGAGGGAGAGAATTGAATACACTCTCTATAAACCCTTCTCAAACTGCTAGAAAATTGTTTTCTGCACTCAGTTCCTCTGCATGACTTGAGCACTGAGTGGTCAGGTTTCCTTTTTTTCTGTTTTTGTTTTTACACAGCTGGCACCAACTGCCCAGTATTTATTGCTGCTTTCATTTTAAAAGTTTTAAACCTGCCACTTTAATGCATTGTCTCCTATATTATCAATTATTTTTTCACAGAACATTGGAATTCAAACTGTGAACCAGTACTGTATCTAGATGCCTATGAACTGAAAGAGGATTTTTTAAAAGACAGCCATATATAATTTTAACATTAGTTTATTCCTTTTTACAACTCCATATTTTAAATCAGTAGAAGTGCAGTGGGGGGGGGGGAGATATGTACTCCACAAAAGCAATAATATTCAAGGAGCTAAATTTGCTGATACAGAGAGAACTGTCGAATAACTTGAGTGAAACCTCTATGAACCAAAGAGTAAATTCTTAAGACATGGTGGGTACATTATATGAAATTTTAACAAGTTGATCCCATGGTTCTTTGATGCCAGGACAAGACCTATGCTATACTGTGGAATCCTTTGTATATCATCCCAGTAGCAAAACAGAAGCAATAGTGTGCTAATACCAACAGCCTCTCCCAGAGTGATTGCAGCAAACTGTGCCACTATAGAACCATCATAGCCATGCACACCAATAATTTAGTTTGGAGAAATCTATAGTCTTCTCAAGTGTATGGCTGATCTGCTCCATGCACAATCCACACACACACAATGCATTATTACTCCATCAGCAAAAAGTTCTTCCCCACTACAAATTTCATTATATTTGAGTGGGAGCACAGTACATTAGTCTTCCCACAGACAGTTTATATATCCTGCCACTCCAAATACAAACAGCAGCCACCTACGTGACACTATTTCAGCAGGAGAAAAACCAGAGCCATAGAGAAATAGTTAAGGATCACATACCAGTAGTGTGGATAGGAGTGCAGGTAGCAGATAGAAAGTACCCTCAATATGCTTGCCTGGCTTGGGATGAGAAAAGGGACTCACACTAGTTCCAAAGAATTTTTCCTTTGTCATTCGTTTGCTATATAATTTTGCATTGGAATAATTTATATACTCACCTTCAATAAAATTTCCAGGATGATTAATAAAATTTGGGGAGGCAAAAGATCCAACTTTAATATATCCAAAGTAAAAAATGCATGAAAAACAGTGAAATCCTAGGAGTAGCACAAAAACAGCCAAGATGCTTTTCTGAAAGTGGGGGGGCATGGTTTGCTGTCAAGGAAAATGGCAGCATAAGAGATTTGTTCCTCTTTATCCCTCCTATTAATCAGCCATTTAAATGTGATTCTCAGTGAGCAGAAAAAGAATAATCATGAAAGAGTATTATTACTGGAAGACCAAAGAAGATGGTAAGGGAGAATAAGCTGGATCCTTCCTACTCAGAAAAAGATCAAAATGATCCTGCTGATGCCTTGTGAGGCAATGTCCAGTAAGGCAAAAGGGAAAAAGCAAAAAAAAGCACTAAATCAGCTAATGAACTTAATGATGAAGCAGCTCCTGAAGCAATTAAGATCTACAAAGTGATATGAAAACTATATTAGAAACCATTAAAAAGACTTTAATGGAACTCAAGGACTCTATCAAACACACAGAAAAAACAACAAACAAATCCTTTGAACTTGCCCAGCATCAACAGAAAAAAACAAAAAAACAAAAAACGAGTTATTGGAGAAAGAGTTAATATTGTTAAAAGAATGAGTGACACACCAGACGAACCAGAATCAATGCCAGAACCTTCGTCTAAAAAATTTCAAATAGGGATTAAGCAGGGAAGACCTACCGAGGTCTTAGGTCATTAAGGAGTTTCTGAAAATGATTTCAGAACCTCTGTCCAGAATTGGAGACCTGGAGAGAAACACAGAAACAGAGCAAGTCAGAAGGGGCCTCCTGGGCCATCTAGTCTGACCTCTGGCACCAGCCGGCTCCGCTCACGACATGCCCACCATGTGCACAACCAGCCTATCCTTTTTTTTTTTTTAATCGATTTTATTAACATTTTTAAACTACATACTACATACATCATTACAAAACACACATCAGATCTACTGGATCAGCCTCTACAACATATCTTGTAACATGCTATAATCTAATTGTACTTCTTTTTATAACAATATAAAAAAATGTTTAGAACCAAGTCCCGTTTCTTCAGCTGATTCATGGTAAGTTTTTCAAATTTGATAGAAGTCACAATCTTCCTTCTTCCATGACATCAATCCCATCTCTCTCTCTTGAAAAATCCTGCTTTTCCTGTCCATTATTCAAAGGGGGCTACTCCAAGTTAGTGAAATTACATCTTTTTTTTCCCCCTCTCTTTCAATAATAAATTTCTTCTAGACAATTCTAAACACTTCAAAAGCTTAGGCTAAATTGTTAGAGACAAGACAAAAAGAACAAGAGAAAAGATAACATCACAATTCTATTTGACCGCTATATCCTATTTAACAGAAATTTTATACTTCGTCTTGGCTTAGACCTTAGCACTTATAATAAAATCCCTTACATTCAGTTGCAAATGGAAACAAAAGCATAATACTTCACCAGAAACAGTAACACATTTTTTTCTATGTTACATACAATATATAGTTGACTCTATATAGTTTTTTTAATTATAGGATAGATTCTCCTATTTTCACTTTCAGATGTAGTTATGAAGGCCCCTTTTACACTGTTTTATTAAGCTAAGTTGTTATGTCAGCCTTTCTTTATCTCATATCTACATGCCAGTCTATTTAAATCATCCCTTTATAAAATAAAAAGAGAAGGACAAAAAAAAAAAGAAGAAGAAAAAATGGCATCCCAGTTCTATTTGACCACTATACTATTTAACAGAAAGTTTTATATTTCATCTTGGCTTAAACCTTAACACCTATAATAAATTCCCTTATTTCAATTGGCAATGGAAACAAAAATACAGTGCTTCACCAAAAACAGTAACACATTTTATAAGCGCACCAGCCTCAATACACCACCACTTTGGTTAGCTGTTTTCTTTTTCTGGTCCCGCTTCTTCCAGAGGAATGCCTGTAATAAATCTTGTATTGAAACATGTCCGCTCACTATCTCTCGCCCTATGCTTATCTCCTGTGAAGCTTTCAAATAACCAACAGCTTTCCATTCTGCAATATTTTTGTTAATTTCTTAGCTTCATCTTTCTCTTCTGCTTACATTCCCTTATTTTCACTTGCAAATGGAAACAAAAGTATAATACTTCACCAAGGACAGTAGCACATTTTTTTACCAGCCTCACTATGTCACCCCTTTTTCTTCTTCTTCCAGTTATAAAATCGTCTTAATTGGTTAGTTGTTTTCTTTTTCTGCTCCAGCTTCTTCCAAAGGAATGCCTGTAATAAATCTTGTATCAAAACATGTCCGCTCATTATTTCTCGTATTATGTTTATCTCCTGTGAAACTTGCAGATAACCAACAGCTTGCCCGTTCTGCAATATTTTCAAATAGTCAATTGTTTGTTCATTCTGCCAAAGTTCCCTTGTTAATTTCTCAACTTCATCTTTCTCCTCTGCTTGCTGATTCTGCTCAGGTAGAAACTGACTGATCGAAGTTTTATTAATAAAAACAAACAACAGTCTTGTCAGAGTCCATTTTTGATTCCCTTGATACACCGTCAAGTTGTTTAATTAGTACGTTGACTTGAAGATTTATGGCTTTTAAAGAGTCTTTAATTTCCAAAAGTGTCTTTAAGAAATCTTCACTTTCTACAAACTCCTCCATCTTAGCAGTAATTTTACAGCCTTGGCAGGAATCCATACACTTCAGAAACAAAGGGGAAAAGATGGCCGATATATGGCATCGATCCAATGAGCTAGAAGATTGTGTCTATCATATAATTAAGCATTAATTTATTACTTCAAATCTTGCCCTTGAAGAGATTAAAGAAGACCAACTTATCTCTCCACATAGAAGCCGCCGCGTTTACATTCCGTGGAAGGGGGGAAGAATCCTTTCCTGTCCTTCACCCAAAGGGCTTTCAGTTTCATCTTTTTGAATCAGTTGATAAACAGTGTAGCTTTTATTATTATTATTATTATTATTATTATTGCAAAAAAAGAAGAAGAGATAAAAATGCTTTCCAGTAGATCCGATGGAAGCAACTAAAATAGTCTATATTTACATGTCGAGGACTTGCGGAGGGTAAACTCCCTCCTGTATTCTTCCAGCTGAGAAATGCTTGAATTTTCCCCAGTAAGCTCTGAATTGCTGTCCAGACACTTACTGGGAATTTGCCAAGCAATCTGTCTTCACCCCTACAGGGCATTAAGACCGGATGGCTGCCCGTGACCAGAAGATAACCAGCGTGCTAACGGAGACCCGTTAGACACATCTGTCTTGTCCCGACGCCATGTTTTTCCTCTTACATCCAGCCTATCCTTGAACACCCCTTGAGAGAATCTATAGAGTTGGACCCAGACAAGAAACAAGACAGAGAGACACCGTGGTAAGGTTTTCCCTATATACAGTGAGAAAAACTATGTATCATGCATTGCATAGTAAGCAGGAACTGGTTTATGAAAAAGAAAGGATTGAAATATACCATGGTGTGGCTGCTGAGATACTACAGAGCTGCAGAAAATGTAAGGTCTTCACAGCAAAGCTTTGGAACACTGGTTGGACTTTCCCTTTAAATTAATAATACGGCATGAGCAGAAACCAAGGACAGTAACAATTTTCAAGCGACTATAAGAACTCTTTAAAGAAATTAAAATACTGGCCCCTGAGACTGAGAAAACAGGAACTTGGTGAGATCAGAATATGCAAGGAAAAGGAATTCAGTTGTACTGGAAGACATTGGGAAGGGGAACAAATGGTTAAAAAGCAATGACTGGTCTAAACCCACCTAGAAACATTCAAGGACATTGCTTAATTCTTATCACTGGTGGGAGGCAGTTCTAGATGATTGTAAGCTTGAAAGCTTGCTGAGTCAAATTATGGTGATGAGATAGCAGTTTGGGAAAGTACAATATTTCATGCTTATATATAGTTAAGAGAGTTTTAGTCTAAGTAAGTAATAACTTGAAATAACTTCAGATAGAGTTAAAGGCTGAAATGCACTTTGGGTTATATGGTTCAATTTAAATGTGCATATGTTGTAGGCAGGCTAAGAGAAGGGGCAAATCTGAACTCAAGAGTTTGTCTCTTGGCTCCACAAAGAACCCATATGGAACAGCTCAGCCTTCAGTGCTGGAAGCTAGACTGCTTCATTGCCAACTGTTTGGTTTGGGAACAACAAGGGAAGGGGAAGAAAGAGGAAGGAGAAGGGAAGAGGAAAGGGGGAAGGAGGAGAGCAGGAGAATTTATACAGACAATCCAATTTATGAAGTTCAATAACAAATATATAATACTCTTATATATGTATTATGTGAATAAGAAGATAGGTTTCATAGCTAAAAAGGATACATTTTGTAATGTTAGATAATATAATTTCTTATACAAATGGCCTAGGCTCACCAGTCAAACATTACAGGATTAGAAAGACAATCCAAAAATTGAAAGCTGATGTAATTTTACTACAGGAAGTTCCTTTTTTGAAAAAGGACAAGCTATTACACTGGTCTACAAATTTTGGGAAATTATCGACCTCTGAGATAAAATGTGTTAATTCTTACATATTTTGATTAGATGAATTAGAAAACAGGTGATAAAGGTGCTGGTTGGCTAGTTTTCAAGATATTCCACAATAAAGATTTATACACAGGCGAGTATATTTGCCTACAAAGGTGGGAGGTGTCTGATGATCATGATGCGTCATAACTTCTCGACAAAGTACGGTAGAACAATGCAAATGGTACCACATGGAAGTGTATAAAGTTATCTTCACTTTGAGACTAAAGATTATTACCAAACTGTAATATATTGTTCCTTTATTGCAAGGTACATTTGTCTTGGTCAGATCTACGCATCATACAGTTACATCTGGTGGCTTGTGAAAGTGTCATTGCCTAACATTTCCAAGGAACAGTTGTGTGATATTTTCCCCCAGAAGCCAAGATGCCTTGAACCTGTGTAAACAATGCAGATAATTTCTGCTACATTTGTGGCAAGGTTACATTTACATCTCAAATATGCAGTATGACAGCAGTAGTTAAAAAAAAAGGCATACCACCTATATTTTGGATGCAAAATATGGAATCAGGACAAGAGTTGGGCCACTCATTATTGTTGCATTACATGTACAACTTATATCTGCATCATTGGCTAAACAAGAAGAAAAAGTCCATGTCTTTCGCAGTCCCAATGGTGTGGAGGGAACCCACCAAGCATAGTACAAGCAACTGCTATTTATGCATGATTCCCCCAATTGCAAAAGGGATCTCAAGAAAGAAGAAGTGGACCATGGATCTCTCCAGGGATGATCCTACTACAGTTCACAATAGAAAAGTCAAAAAGCACATTTCGATACCAAATAATTGTTTGATCTGATGTTAGACCTTGTCTAATTTAGTCTAATTCATACAAAATTCATGAAAAAATCAATACATGAATAGAAAGTTATGTTATTGGTATCAATAAAAAGATAAATTTATAATGATAGGTGTGGCACCATTCTCATGGCTATATCACATTTTACAGAAAAGTTATGGACTATAATTGCACATCCCCCTTGTAATTTTGCATTATTTTGATGCAATTTTGGCCTGAAGCTGTTTCTTGGAAACTGGAGCCAGTTAATACTCAGGATTTGATTTTCCTTTATTAGTGACCCAATTCTGGTAAAATTTAGCTACTTCCATTTCCAAGGCTTTCTCCTTGTAGACCAGTGTTATCATGCCATGGGATGGCATGTTGTACTTCTCCCTCCCCTACAGGGTTTAGTTTAAAACTCTCCTGATGAAGTTTTTCGCGTAGTGGCCAAACATCTGCTGCCCATTCTTTGTGAGGTGCAGCCCATCATTTGCTAGTAGTCTATCTTCCAGGAAGCTGAGCTTGTAGTCCTAGAATTCAAATCTCTATTTATGGCACCACCATCATAGCCAGTCATTCACCTGAAGGATTTTTCATCCCCTAACAGTTCCTCTTCCATGTACTTGGTAGGATTGAGGAGAAGACTATCTGGACCCCTGTGATTTGCTCCCTAGAGTGTTGAAATTTGATCTTATTTCAGCAAAACTTCTCATGGCAGTGTCATCCACATGGAAGAGAAGGAATGGGTATTGTCAGTGGGTCGCACAAGTTGTGTGAACTTGCAGGTTATATCTTCAACCTTGGTCCCAGGGTCATCATGACATACATATTTTATCACCCCATGCAAGAAGGAATCTCCCACAACTAGTACTCTTCTCCTTTTGTTGCAAATTTTGCTATCCCTTTCCTTGTTCGATTGGCTTTTTGTCTCTGAAAAATAGTTACCCAGTGTGTTGTGTAGTTCTTTCACAGTGGATTTTCACACATCTCTTCTTCAAGTAACTTGAAGCAGTTCGAGAGTTCCACTGCTTCCACGGGTGCAGAGTGTTTTGGAGGTCTTCTGCATCTAATTGTCACCCTGTTCCAGTGATTTTCCTCATTTTCTCTTCCTCCAGGGTTCTCTTCTGCTGCCTTGGCTTGCTGTTGCTTTTCTTCCTTCTGGACTGCATTTACAGTCCTCTGCTCTGTCTAGAAACTCTTCATTTTCTTTTATTGTCTGGAAGGTGGACACTTGCTGCTCCAGTGCCCTCCTGTAATAGGGGTACTAGTGTGCACCAGTTGTTGCAGGGCACTACTGTGGAGTCTTCCTGGTGCATTGCTTGTGCTACCACGTGCAGCGGGGGAATTGAGGTGAAATAAGGGAGAGAAAAAAAGGTGGGGGAAAATGTTAGGGACCTTTCCCTGGACCTCCCCCACCAAGCTCCTGTTCACTCATTCCCTGGGAGCTTGGCAGACGCCCTAGACCAACTGTGACAGCTTCCTCTGATGTGCTCTGCTCTGCTTGGAGTCAGGAACCAGAGTGAAGCACTCTGACCACACATCTGCTGCTTGCCATTCAGGCCACTCCCTTTCAGTTACTCAGCAATCTGCTGATCCCAAACTTCCCTTCAACTGTCTCTTAGAAAACAATAGACTTTAAGCTGGGCTACTGCAGGCCTACCTCTGCCTCTTCCTTCAATCTCCTGGTTGCTTGCTCTCTGGGAGCTTGGCTGCTTATATCCCAGAGACCCTAGACAAGCTGGGGCAATTTGTTCTGAAGTGCACTGCTCTGCTCAGAATCAGGAACCAGTTATATAAAGGATCAGGCCCAAATAGATCCTTAACAGAATTAGAAAACTGCATAGAAAAGGATAATAAAAAGAAAAAAGGGATTAATTTCATCTCTTTAAAAAGCATTATTGATAAAGAATATAATAGTAATATGGGAATTAAGACAGTTTGGGAGACGAATTTAAACATTAGTATATCAGAAAATAATTGGGGCGGGGGGAATTGATTGGTCAACCATACAAATTGGTATCATCCAAATCTAAGGGACTAGTGTTAAAAGCTCCTTCATGGATCACTGCCTTGTCGTGGCGAAGGGGCTTGCGTAGCTCAATGAAGCTATGAGCTATGCCGTGCAGGGTCACCCAAGACGGACAGGTCATAGCAGAGAGCTCTGACAAAACATGATCCACTGGAGAAGGAAATGGCAACCCACTCCAGTATCTTTGCCATGAAAACCCCATGGACAGTACCAAAAGGCAAAAAGATATGACGCAGGAAGATGAGCCCCTCAGGTCGGAAGGTGTCCAATATGCTACTGGGGAAGAGCGGAGGGCTAGTACTAGTAGCGCCAGAAAGAATGAAGCGACTGGGTCAAAGCCGAAAGGACACTCAGTTGCCGATGTATCTGGAGGTGAAAGGAAAGTCTGATGCTGTAAAGATCTATACTCCATAGGAACCTGGAATGTAAGATCCATGAATCAAGGCAAGCTGGATGTGGTCAAACAAGAGATGACAAGACTGAACATCGACATCTTAAGAATCAGTGAACTAAAATGGACAGGCATGGGTGAATTTAGTTCAGATGACCATCAGGTATACTACTGCGGGCAAGCATCCCTCAGAAGAAATGGAGTAGCCTTCATAGTCAATAAAAGAGTAGGAAAAGCAGTACTGGGATACAATCTCCAAAATGACAGAATGCTCTCAGTTTGAATCCAAGGCAAACCATTCAACATCACAATAGTCCAAGTCTATGCCTCAACCACTGGTGCTGAAGAGAACTGGTGCTGACCAGTTCTATGAAGGCCTACAACACCTTCTAGAATTAACTCCAAAAAATGTCCTTATCATCATGGGGGATTGGAATGCTAAAGTAGGAAGCCAAAAGATAACTGGAATAACAGGCAAGTTTGGCCTTGGAGTACAAAATGAAGCAGGACACAGGGTGGTAGAATTTTGTCAAGAGAATACAATGGTCATAGCAAACACTCTTTTCCAACAACCCAAGAGATGACTCTACACATGGACATCACCAGACGGCCAACACAGAAATCAGATTGACTATGTGCTCTGCAGCCAAAGATGGAGAAGCTCTAGACAGTCAGTAAAAACTAGACCAGGAGCTGACTGTGGCTCAGATCATGAGCTTTTGGTGGCAAAATTTAGGCTTAGGTTGAAGAAAGTAGGGAAAAGCACTAGGCCACTCAGGTATGACATAAATCATATCCCAGATGAATATACAGTAGAGGTGACAAATAGATTTAAGGAATTAGATCTGATAGACAGAGTGCCTGAAGAACTATGGATGGAGGTTCGCAACATTGTACAAGAGGCAGCAACTAAAACCATCCCAATGAAAAAGAAATGCAAGACAGCAAAATGGCTGAGGAAGCTTTACAAATAGCTGTGGAAAGAAGGGAAGCGAAAGGCAAGGGAGAAAGAGAAAGATACAAATAATTGAATGCAGAATTCCAGAGAACAGCTAGAAGAGATAAGAATGCCTTCCTAAATGAACAGTGCAAAGAAATAGAAGAAAACAATAGAATAGGGAGGACCAGAGATCTCATTCAGAAAATTGGAGATATGAAGGGAACATTTCATGCAAAGATAAAGGACCAAATAAAGGACCATAATAAAGGACCAAAATGGCAGGGACCTAACAGAGGCAGAAGAGATTAAGAAGAAGTGGCAAGATTACACAGAAGAACTGTACAAGAAAGAGCTTAACATCCCTGATAACCACGATGGGGTAGTCAATGACCTCTAGCCAGACATCCTGGAATGTGAAGTCAAATGGGCCTTAGGAAGTCTGAGCAACAACAAAGCTAGTGGAGGTGACAGTATTCCAGCTGAGCTATTCAAAATCCTGAAAGGTGATGCAGCTAAAGTGCTACACTCAATATGCCAGCAAATTTGGAAAACTCAACAGTGGCCACAGGACTGGAAAAGGTCAATTTACATTCCGATCCCAAAGAAGGGCAATGCCAAAGAATGTTCAAACTACCGCACCATTGCACTCATTTCACATGCTAGCAAAGTGATGCTCAAAATCCTACAAGCTAGGCTCCAGCAGTATATGGACCGAGAACTACCAGAAGTACAGGCAGGATTTCGAAGAGGGAGAGGAACTAGAGATCAAATTGCCAACATACGCTGGATCATGGAGAAAGCTAGGGAGTTCCAGAAATACATCTGCTTCTGCTTCATTGACTATGCTAAATCCTTTGATTGTGTGGATCACAACAAACTGTGGCAAGTTCTTAAAGAGATGGGAGTACCAGACCATCTTATTTGTCTGTTGAGAAACCTATATGCAGGTCAAGAAGCAACAGTGAGAACTGGACATGGAACCACAGATTGGTTCAAAATTGAGAAAGGAGTTCGGCAAGGCTGTATACTGTCACCCTGCCTATTTAACTTATATGCAGAGCACATCATGAGAAAGGTGGGGCTAGATGAATCGCCAGTTGGAATCAAGATTGCTGGGAGAAATATCAACAACCTCAGATATGCAGATGATACCACTCTCATGGCAGAAAGTGAAGAGGAACTAAAGAACCTCTTGATGCAGGTGAAGGAGGAGAGTGTAAAAGTTGGCCTGAAACTCAAAATTAAGAAAACTAAGATCATGGCATCTGGTCCTCTCACTTCCTGGCAAATAGATGGGGAAGAAATGGAGGTAGTGACAGATTTTATTTTCCTGGGCTCCATGATCACTGCAGACGGGGACTGCAGCCAAGAAATTAAAAGACGCTTGCTCCTGGGGAGGAAAGCTATGGCAAATCTGGATAACATACTAAAAAGCAGAGACATCACCCTGCCAACAAAAGTGCGTATAGTCAAGGCTATGGTTTTCCCAGTTGCAATGTATGGCTGTGAAAGCTGGACCATAAGGAAGGCCGAGCGCAAAAGGATTGAGGCCTTTGAGTTGCGGTGCTGGAGAAGACTCCTGCGAGTCCCTTGGACTGCAAGGCGATCAAACCGGTCAGTCCTAGAGGAGATCAACCCTGACTGCTCTTTAGAAGGCCAGATCCTGAAGATGAAACTCAAATACTTTGGCCACCTAATGAGAAGGAAGGACTCCCTGGAGAAGAGTCTAATGCTGGGAACAATAGATGGCAAAAGAAGAAGGGGACGACAGAGGATGAGGTGGCTGGATGAAGTCACTGAGGCAGTTGGTGTGAGCTTGAGTGGACTCCGGGGGATGGTGGAAGACAGGAGGGCCTAGAGGAATGTTGTCCATGGGGTCGCAATGGGTCGGACATGACTTTGCGACTAACAACAACAACAGTGTTAAAAGTATTACACAGATGGCACTTATGCCCTGTGAAATAGCATAGAGTTAAGAGTGATATCAGAAATGTGTTGGGGAAATTGTGGGTATAAAGAATCACTAGAGCATAGGTAGATAACTTGTCCAAAGTAATTAATTGGTTGGAAAATATAACAAATGAAAAAAATAGTTTAAATGAAGCTATATTACTTTTTTCATTATTTATGGATAGAAATGGAAATTTATTTAATAAAGCACTCATGGTGATACTTATAGGAGTACCCTGAAATGAAATTGCCGGAAATATGCTGGAAATATGCTCAATAACTCTCCTTGCAAAGGTTTCTGAACAGAATATGGATGGTTACATTTATGGAAAAATTGACTCATCCTATTAGACTATATAGAGGAGAAATAAAACAAGATAATTTTATGAAAATATGGCATCCACTATTTATCTGTTATACGGACTGAAACAGTACAGAAGACCAAGTGGGAAATTGGCTGGTATGCTGGTCAGCTTATGCTTTGGAAGCCATTGTGTGTATAATAAGATGAATATTGGATTGTATTATAACGTAAACAGTTTAACTTTTATTTTTTAGGAATGTCTATTAAGAAAAATAGACAGATACAGAAATGGATACTTTTCTGAAGTCAGTTTATTTTCTCTTTACAATTCTACTCCTTGTACATAGACCCTCCACCCACAATGTATGTACTGTATATATTCTGAAAGAGAGAGAGAGAGCAACAAACAATACATTTGCAGGTCTTTAGGGTGCCACAATCCTCTTTGCTGCTCAAAGTAAGGGACTAGTGTTTAATCCACACTGAATTAAAAAGCCTCAGAAAGATGGTTGCCTGGAGCTGGAAAGACCTTAGTTAGAAAAGACCCTAGAAAAGACCTTAGTACTTAGTTCTTCATTGCTCAAATTGTGCTGGAGTACTTTTACTTTTAATGCATTATCACATGGAATAAAATACACTTCTACCATTTTCTAAACAGAATTAAAATTCTTCACAGTAAAGACAACATTACTTGACTGAATAGATGATGGTAGGATTGGGGACTACAGCTTAGTGGCAGAGCACTAGTAAATGTTAAATTGGCCTCACATCTCTGGAATAAATTGCCATTAGTGGTTCAGGCCACATCATTGCAGACTTTAAAGAAGATCCTGGACATGTAGCTGATACTGTGGTCTTTCTCTGTTATATTTTATCAGATTAGTTATAACTGCAACTGCAGTGTAAGATTTGGTCTAAAGCTGATTTTGGTGGTTCAGTTGTCATTTTGGAATATTTACTATTTTTTATTAGAGGATAACGGTGGTGATGATGGTAAGGATGATTAATTTCATTTCTATGCTACCCAATAGCCAAAACTTTCTTGTCAGTTCACAACAATACACAAAACAGACAATTATAACAATTAATAAAACAAGTATTTTATTGTTGCAAAATGCCTTTGGAAAGTTCCTGTCCTGAAAGGTGGCTTCAAAGAATTTTAAATAAATAGATTATCTAGCTTTTAGCTGATCTTGTGTCATCGATTCTTTGTACAGTATTTATTTCTGAAAAGTAATTTGCCTATCAAATGGTGCTTAAGGCAACTGTGACTAACTATGAAGTGCTGTACACAATAACAAAAAAAAGTAGGATACTGTTGTGTACTGCTCTTTTCTTCATACTAATACGGATTTTAATGTTTAACAACCAACTACAAATAATTCTTTAAAAATATCTCTAAGCAAGTATTTCTTGGCATTATTTTTCATATTAGTTGCTACAGTTCCAATGGGCTAAAAAATAGCTCCCAACAAAAAGAGGTTGTGTGTCCTTTGTAGTGAGTAAACATTATCATCACCAAGTCTCTCAGGCCAATCAAAAGTTTGTCAGGCAGCCGCTCTTGCTTGTGTTTGAAACAGTTTCAATAACTGCTGTCTCAAATCACACAACTGTACAAACAATACATACACCAAATAAGTCATTCCTGATTTTACCAGGAGGTTTTAGTTCTTCTAGAGCCACGGCTAAGACTCTTAATTTCATAGCTTTGCTATTCATAGGAAACTGTTTCATTATTAATACTTACAATTACACTTAAGGAAGAGGCAATATGAACATTACATAAGAACTGCCAAAATAATGCAGAAACATCTAAATGGCAATGTCATTCTCACTTCCTCTTTATCTCTCTTTTCCCAGAAGATTTAAGTTATTACCTGCAGATGATCAGTCAATGTTTCTGAAAATGCACTTTTTCTAATGTACTGGACAAGCATTTTGATGGAAAACAGAAGATAGGGCTACATAATCCTGCATCACAGATTAAAAATCTCAGGGTACAGATCTAAGGCAACAAAGGCTACCTGCCAGAAATATAAAACTTTATGCTAGCAATCTCAGCAATACGGCCATAGGGCTGCCCACCACAGTGCCTAGGATAGATGAGAAATGTGCGGAGCCCATATTTGCTTTGCTGCTCATCAAATCTAGTAGAACACTAGGTTGCAATGAAAATTAAAGACAAACCTGGTAAAGTTTGTTCCCAGGCCAGAACAGATTTTAGATTTATATTTTACCCATGATAAGGTGGAAGCTGTTTCCACTTTGCTTCAGAAATAAACTAATAATATGCAAGAATCAGGTAGATACAGAAAATGAGTCAAACTACGTTTTTGTTGAATATGTAAACAGGGACCCTCCAGAAATTTTAGATGACAACTTCCATAATCCATGGCCATTGTTATGCTGGCTGGTGAATCTGAGAGATGTAGCCCAGAATGGTCATGTGTATCAAGTGGCCTTTTCTTGATGCAGTAAGTTGCTGCTGATCTCTGGAAAAACTCAGAAATAAGTATGTGGGTATATGCGGGGAGAGAACATGGAGCAAGCTCACATGGAAAGGTAGAATTTAAAATACGTGAGTGTCAAACCACAGCAGAGTTAGGCAACATGGAGCCCATGGGCACTAATATACAGCCAAACTTTTCTTGGTACCCTGTATAATGCTTTCTCTCTCCTATTTAAAAAATATTTTTTAAATGGCAGCTGGAATTGCTATGAAATGAGTTTTTTATGGTCAGAGACCAGGAAGATAAAAAACAGATACAATAGATGTAGAAAAAATAAAGCAGTTAAAACAAATGCATTTTATGCCATTTTTTTTCACTTAAATGAATTATCACATTTTTCCTAACCTGCATTTTGGTAGCATTTATAGTAACATAAATGGGTACATCCTTTAAACGAATAGATACCAGAGTGGAAGAATCATTCCCATAAAGATCTCATAAAGGATTAATCAATTTCTATCTGCATTTCCTATAGAAGCTGCAATATAGAAGAACATGCTCCACTACTACTGCTCCAACAACACAGGAGCATATCCATTCATTGACAGGGGTTTTATTATATTGCCCCTTTAATAGTACTGATGTAAGCACATTAGACAAGAGGAAATGCTCTTCTGTACTCTAGGATATAGAGTATGCAGATATGATGCTGAAGTAAAATCATTATTATAGTAGTAATAATTATAGTATTGTGGTTAAGATGAAATAGTGATGAAGAAATTTTACTAGCAGTTCTCAAATATTTATTTATTTATTTATTTATTTAAAAATTTATAGGCCGCCCCATTGCAACAAAGCCTCAGGGCAGCTTACAGCATAATTAAAACAATATATAAAATATTGAAGATCCAGGTCTATTAATAAATAACAATAAAGTGGGACTTCCCCAGCCCATAATAGCCCATCACTTTTGCAGCGAGACTTAGTCTATGTAGCTTTGTGTTCATTTTGCTCATCCATCAGTTAACATATACATCTGAAAGAAGTAGAGACAGATAACTTCCAGAAGCTGCTAGAAAATGTAAATCTAGCCACCATTTAAAGGCTTCAGTCCATGCCTTCTATTCAACAGATCAAATCCCTACTTCTGGATAAATGGATGCATTGCATACACAGGGAGGAAGGCAGTTTGTCCTGTTGAAGTTTCAGTGTTAAATGATAGTAAATTATTATTTACTATTGTAAATAATAGGTTTAATTCATAAAATTAAAAATTAGGTTGTAAATTAGGTTTTTGTTAGAGGCAAAAATTGTGGGTTCAAATGATATTACTATATTTGTTATTATGTCAGGGCTGAGGGCTCAACTCTGCTTTGTACCTTTGTCTTTAAGGCAAGGTACTTGCCTTTTATCAAGACTCTATAGTATCCATTTTGTAATGGTGCTCAGGAGTTTCTCCAAATGTTCCCACAGTCCAAAAGCAACCAGCAGAAAAACAAATGGTTGGACAAAGTTGATAAGAGCAGGAGCAACACAGTCTTATCTAGTACTCAGGACCATGTACAGTAACAAAGAAAATAAGCTTGGCAACCAACAGCAATGACCATATACAATGTGAATTTAATTGCATAAAAGTGATTCATGAGCATTATAAAAATGTAATTAGCAGACAGGAAGGACAGATGGGGATTTGGGACAACAATGTAACATTTTTCTTCAACTGCAATTTGAACAATCCCTCCCAGCCCACAAAATTACTATCAAGAAGAAACTCCCATTAACAATATCAGCTTCTTGGAGAAATATTAATTTGGATAACTGTACAGGAGAATTAAACTCCATTCTTGCCATGTTATATTGCTACTTCTTCCTCCCTCCCTCTCTCCCTCCTTCTTTATGCGTGCACACTCACACACACACACACACTGCAGCCATGGTTTATTTATTTTTGTCAACTGCACGTTAATTGTATTCATGCAATTTACCTCATGCCTTGCTGAGTCCTAAGAACAAACAAATCTATTTGGCAACACTAAAGCCCAAATACAAGATATACATTTTTTTTATTCTATCTCTAAAGGTCAATACAGAAGAGAAATTGTGGCTCTTGGGGTTGGAGGTAGGTGGAATTCATTCTACAGCCTTGAGTCAATTGATATAAATAAAGGCCCGACTCCTCGCTGTATCAGTTTACAATGTGGAAAGCTGGCATGAACACTCTCTGAAAAACTTTCCAAATAGCTATCAGCACTTTATATTAAACTCAAAATTGTACTGACAAACAGGTAGAGCTGGGGAAAGCATGGCTGAATAGGCTTACACCATCCTAGATCGATAAAGTGATGCATACCAACTTGTCTCACACCCAACAAGGATTTGCCCATGCATGGGGTTCATCCTGGGAAAAATGTCCAATGGTTTCCATCTCATTCTAGCAATCTAGGGTGGAGCAGGGAGGAGGATCGTGAGGAGGTCACACAGTTTTGGTCAGATGCTGTGTCCAGCAGAGAATAAAGAAGAAACAGAGAGAGACACAAGAGGCCTCCTGGGCCATCTAATCTGACCCCTGGCTCCAGCCAGCTCCACTCATGACATGCCTACTGTGTGCATGTCCAGCCTATCCTTGAACACCCACACCGATGGGGCCTCAACCACCTCCCATGGAAGCTCATTCCATTCCCTCAGGGTCCTAACTGTTAGGAAGTGCTTCCTGGCATCCAAATTGAACCTTGGTTCCTCGAGCCTGGCTCTATTAGAGCGTGTCCTGCCTTTCTCTGCAGGGGAGAACGTCACATTGACATCACATGTCAATGTTGTGTTCTCACGCAGAAAATTACCCAAGCATGCCATCTAAAATAGAATGAGAGTATATTAACAGTTTGATGATCTTTTATGGTACACAAGGCAGCCAGCTCTTCTGCTTAGTGTTACAGCCAGCTCTGCAACTCCTCACTGGAGGGGAGACTCAAGGGCCTCCATTTAGGTGGAAAGTGTATCTGTTCATTCTATTGATGCACTGTACTAATGCTATGAACAGATACGTACTATATGTTGTTAGAGCTTTATGTTTAAAGTACTATAAAGTATTTCAAAACCATATCAAAATGGTTTCACATGGTTCTGCACATCGTACTGCATTGCTTTAAAACATTTTCTTTTCCACAGTCATCAGATTAACACAAGCTCCACAGTTCTCAGTGTGTGTGCATGAAAATTAACTCACAGTTTGCATTTTCCCTACACTTAAGTATATATTTTCAAAATCTCTAAATTCAGAAGAGCAACTACTTGATTCAAATATAGTCTGTGCTAAGTCAAATTGATTGCTTGAAATAAAACAATAATAACTTTTCAAGAATAAATATTTGCCCACTTAAGAATTACATAAACATTAAAGAAAGCAATCTCTATCATAGATTGCCTTGGAATTCAAATGCTAAATAAGTACTAAGGATTTGCCTTCATTTCATATTGTAACAGAAGCATTCAGAATGAAGTGAATATAGCCAAAAGGGCTGAAATTATATCTAAGCATAATCCATAAAATTCCTAAGTATAAACCAAACAATCAGGGTACATTTAGATGCGGAAGATGATGATGATGATGATGATAAATTTTAGTCAATTTTTGGTGATTGCTGTCTTGCCATTTCATATTGCTTAATTTTAAACACATAACCTATAGAAATAGGTTAGGTTAAATAGGTTAAAGGTTAAAGAAATAGGTTAAAGAAATAGCTCCATTTCCTTTGACAATCTTGCAGGATGTAGGTACTTTGTTACAGCTTTTTATTCCTATGCTAAAAATGTGGCCAATGTTCCCCACTGACAACTGTTTAAAAGCAGTTGTATTATCATCTGGAAACAGTCATCAGTGTTGATTCTGCAAATTGGCTCATCCCTCCACAGGAGTCATGATACAGGGAAAGGCTCTTCATTCTCTTTACATTTGCCAAACTGCTCTGTACTATTTTCCCCTGTCTTGTTTGTCCACGGAGGCTGTTGGGAGAATCCAAATAAATCCTCAAATAAAAAGATACGCTTTTGCATGTCCTTTAATATAAAATCTGGCAGCAGTGCCCTTGCTCCTCTCCATTCAAAGAGACTAGAACTTTTTCCCAGCTCCACACACATGGGAAAAGCAGGCAGCCCCAAGGGGTTTATTATTCATGCATTTTTTTCCACAATAAAGCAAGCTGTGTTCTGCCACCTCAGCAGCTGCTGGGAACAGTGCTGAATAGATTCTCCTGCCTTGATGGAATCATCTCTCCCTGAATGTCAAAACCCACACCTGGGATCTGTTCATATTGCTCTACTGTTTGCCTCTCCATTACTTGCCAATCACCCATATCACTGCAATCTTGTGTAACAGCCTCTCTGCTGTTAACTTTACAGTGTTACATTGGTGCCTGTATTGTTCCTTGCAATGTACCCATTCTTCCATCATCACCCCCACTACTGTGTATGTGACCCAAACCCTATAAAATATTCTGTATATGCCCAGAGAACTTGTGGTCAGGGGGCATACTGACTACCTAACAGTGCTGTTGTACTTTTTGCCTCTGAAGAGGGGTTTCCTGGGTGACCTTATCAATGAACTGCTGAGGTTCAAGCATGGCATTTTCTGTGTGGATTCAAGCATACATTTTCCCATTCTGCTAATCCAGAATTTCCTGACAAGCTGACCCTAATGTATTCAATAGCTATGCCATTTCCCTTCATTGTTACTCAAAAGAAGGTCCCACTTCCACTCCATACAGGTTGGGATGCTAACATGAGCACTATGAGTTTTTAAGATCTGGACTGGACCTTTACTCTAGAGTATTTTTTTGAAGACATGGCTACTATATACATATTTAAATAGCTTCTGTTTTGGTCCTGTGACTCGTGCTGAGAAACAGTGGGGGAACCACATGATACCAGGAGGAGGAAGAATGTCCTTGGGATCAGGAGCTATATTTAGATTGGCTGTGCAGCACATGTTTTGCATTTAGAGACTCCCAGGTTCAACCCCATGGCACCACCAGGTAAATGTATTAGGTAGGAAGTGATGTGAAGAATTCCAAATGAGGCCCTGGAGAAGTACTGATATTCAGAGTAGATGATACAGGTCTAGGTATAACATTGGTCTGATCAAGCATTAGTAGGCTCCCTATGCATTTTCCCATATTTGGGGGCCAGATGGTGAACTTCAACGGAACTACAGTTGCTTGCTCTTTTTACGCCATCCATGGCACAATCCACAATTCTCTACTCAGAAGTAAGCCTGCTTGAGCTCAATGGTACACTCCAAGTTAAATAAGTATAGGATTCTATCCCTTGGTGATTTATCACTTCAGCAAGTGAGATTATTACTTGAACCTCAGAAGTTTTACAAACTTGAATAGTCTAAACAAATAACTAAGCCTGATATTTAATGAGTATACATTAACACAATTTTCACAGATCTTGCAAGTACTGTTATTATAATTGATTGATATCTTTGGTTTAGTGACCAGGTTGCTTTATGCAGAAGGCTATTTTATGTTTTGATGATAGCAAGCATGGGAATTACTTGCATCCCACCATCACCCATGCTCATATTGTGTTCAGAACATACTATTTGGCTGAGTATCTGGAGCCATGGCTTTTCCCCATTGTTCTGGTAGTGCTTGTCCTTGCTAACTGAAGGGACAGCATAAACCATAGGAAGGCTTCACACTCAAACATTAGCTTTCTAGCCTGCTTAAGTTATCTTACACATAAATAGTATTAAGAAAGATTATACTAACTTCTAGGCCACCATCATGATGGACAAAATAAAAATGTTTGTCAGGAGCTTCAGCTATTGCCTTATTTATTTTCTAGAAAGTGTGTGATGTACACATAAGAGTAACATTTTTCCCATACTTCTGTTGCAATTTGAGATGCTTTTTATACTGTGTGTGTCAAGAAGATATAGAATGTTTTATAGCAGTAATGGCTAATTGGTACTTTTATTTATGTATCTGTGAAGGTTTGGTGACATGCAGTTTGATGCAATTAGCTTAATTGATGCTCAGTTTTATGTGCGAAGATCATGGAGAATTGAAGGAAGTACTGCCCTAACAATAACTATTTATATGAAGACCCTGTTTGCCAAACATATTGTGAGCTTCCTTTCAACATATTGAAACTTCCTTTCAACTAACTCTCTTCTATTTTGTACCTAGGAATGAGTCATAGTCCTATATTTCCGATTATTCTGTCAAAAGAGGAGCAACTGGTTTTCAAACCAGACAATTTAAAAGGTGAGATAGTGCTCTAGCCACCTCAGTCATTTACATGAAATCAATGGTTGGCGCAAAGACAAAAATTGACTCAGATACTAGTGCCCAAGTTCCCTCACTACTGTAAAGTGCAAGGAAATTTGAGACATCCATTACTTTTCCCATTTTTAACACTTGTCCAGCATTCTCATAATTGGCTTTCACAGTGTGTTCTTTCAACCTGTGTTCTTTCTCTATCCTGCCAAATCCAGCATCAATCTGTCACTTACCAAATTCAGAAAAAGACAAAGCTGAAACTAAACAACAATTCAAGAGTTCCTGGAGTGAGTGCCACCAATATCTGAGCTTTTCTACTAAAGTGACAGAAACCACAAGCTTGCTATAAATACCCTGAGAACTGGGTGGATGTTTCATAATGTGTACTTTGAGCCATGGAGAAATAGTGGTACTTGAATGTGCTCTAAGCATTGATTTATTTACCCATTAATGAATAGTTTTTCTACTATATGCATGTAGACTGATTTGAATGGGAAATATGATAATCAGTTAAGGCTCAGATAGGTGAAACCAGCTCTTTTACTGGTACAGTCTTTTTCTTATTTCCATCCTAGTTACTTGTATCTATGGAAACCCACAAAATCATTTGTGTATTTTTGCTATTTAAAATTACTTTTATGCATGATTTTTTATTTCCCAATTGCTATGTGAATGTATAGGTGTGCATTATAGGGGAAACTGGTTGAATGCAAGTTCATATTTTACTTCTGCAACTAATACAAAGCAGTGCTTGGACTATGTGAAGAAACCAGTATGGAAAGTGTGACAAACACGTTTAGTTTGATCTACAGTACAAAGACAACTGTTAAGCTTTGTGACTGGTTACAGGTTTTGTACAGCAGTTAAATACCTCTTCTTGAAATGAAACACAACGTAAAAGTTTATTTTATCAGGATGTAAACCTATGGCAAGTTTGCAACATATGGATAGGGGGTTGACAGCAAACAAAGGACCAACTGATTGGTTACAGTTGCTAAGGAGGGTAGCAGCTTTGACACTACTGAAAGTGAATGTCTCTGAGAGTTAGAGACATATCAGAGGCTGCATTTACTTATTTATATAATTATTTCTGAGCCATCTTTAGTCACAAAATGGTCCCTCTAAGATAACTTCCAATTTAAAATTTAAAAACAAATAACTTAAAAATACCACACACAGTAGATAAATACAGTCTTTTAAAGCACAGCAAAAGCATTTAAAATTATTAAAAAGGCTTGCATTGCATTGGGAACTTATATGCCTCTGAGCCCAATTCAAGAGGTTGGTTCTTATCTATAAGGCCTTGCACAGCTTGCAACCACTATACTTGATGGAATGACTCTTCCATCTGCAATCTATCCACGTACTAGGATCAACATTAGAGACCACCCTACTGCTGATTCTAATATCTTTCTGGTGCCAGTTTAGGATATGAGATGGCAATTAAATAGTTTTAATGTTATATTTCAGCTGCCAAACAAGTGTTATAATTTAATTTGTGTAAACTATTGTAGGCTTTAAATTTGGTTCTAAATTTATTTTTTGTTTTTTAATTTGTTGTGGTATTTATATGATTTTTTCCTGCTATCTGTATTTTTATATTGTATTTGTATTGCATTTTATGTGCTGCTGTAAGCTGCCCAGAAAGTTTCAGCTATTGTATAATATAGAAATATTTTTATCATCATCATCGCATAAAAACATTTTAACAGCCTACTTAAAGACCAAAACAGACATTGGTTCAAATCTGTATGTAGCAGCTATGTTTCTCTCTCTCTCTCAATGTTCAGAGTAAGTGCCTCTCACACAGATCTTAAAAATCCTTTATTCTCCATACTAAGGTAATACACTAGATTAGTCCTGCTTTTTCCTTACCCTAGAGTAGAAATGGGGAGAATGAGACATAGTTGAAAGATTCAGATTTAAAATAATGTATGTTTGACTCTAAAACTGAATAAAGAAGAGTGCAATCTAACCTTCTTAAAGAAATTAAGAAGTAGGTTCCATGGTTGGGGCAGTGCCAGAGAAAAAACGACTAAGTTCTCTTTGCAAACCTATATTCTCCTGGTGGTGGAATATAGAGAAATGCATTTGAAGCAGATCTTAAACTCTGGGTAGGCTTCTACAGGATGAGGCAATCCTTCAAATATGTTTGAAGGATTGCCCTCAAACTGTTTAGGGCCTATAAACAAAGGACCCAACACAACTTGGCAGTGCAGATTGGAAGAGACAAAGATGATTGTTGTTCTGGGGATAACTAAAAAATGTTTGTAGGTCATTGGGTAAATTCCAATAGGGAGGAGAGTTGTGAGGAGGTCACACAGTTTTGGTCAGAGGCTGTGTCCAGAAGAGAATAAATAAGAAACACAGAGAGTAAGTCACAAGGGGTCTCCTGGGCCATCTAGTCTGACCCCTGGCCGAAGTTGGCTCCAGTCATCACATGCCTACCATGTGCATGTCCAGCCTATCCTTGAACACCCTCACTGATGGGGATTCAACCACCTCCTCTGGAAGTCCATTCAATACCCTCGGGGTCCTAACTGTCAAGAAGGACTTCCTTGGTTCCCTGAGTTTTGCTACATTGGAACATGTCCTGCCTTCCTCTGCAGGGAAAAACAGGCCTTGACCCACCTCTACATTACACATACTTATATGTCACAAACAGATCCCCTCGGAGTCTCCTCTTCTCCAGGCTGAAAAGACCCAGTTCCCTCAGTCTCACATAACACAGCTTTCCCTGCAAACTAGCCACCATCCTTGCAACTCTACGCTGCACCAGACTGCCATCCTGAAGATTCTGCACTAATAGTTACCCTCTGCTTTCAGTCAGTCAACCATGCCCTAATTCATCAGACAGTGCATCAGTCTATCCCAAAGCAACTCAATTTCTCAACCAGGATATCATGGGGCACTTTGTCAAAGGCCTTGCTGAAATCCAGGTACTCCACCTCCACTGTGTCCCCTCTGTCTAGCCACCTTGAAACCTTGTCATAGAACTCCACAAGGTTTGTCTGGCAGGACCTGGCCCTACATTCCCTGGCCCTGCAAAATAATATTCAGGAACAATAACAGCTATCTTTAAAAAAATATCTATAGATGTTCCAACTCCCCCCATAAAGTATGACACTTTTCTATCATGTTTGCATACACCAGTATGAGCTGTCATTCTGGCTACTGAAGTATCATATTCATAAACACTCATTAAGGCTGACTGCTGTTTAACTGCACAGGAAATAAATAAGCTTCACATTCTAGCACAGTCCTACCACAAATCCTTTAAATTAGTTAATTAAAAAGAGGAAAAAGGCACATTACCATCTTGCTTTGAAGCACTTTACTTTGTAGTAGTGAGTTCTCCTTCTATTAATCTCCTTCCATTACTTTTGATATATCACTGATGCCTTTCATTTGGGGTTCTGATAACCCAGGATGCAGCCATTTCCACATTCCATTTGTATGGCACATGAAATGTATTATAAGTTTGATGCCAACACAGTAAAGGAGTATTTATCTTCTTTTAACCAGGACTTGCAAACTACAGTTCTCAAGCTAAAATAATCCAACTGGCTTCAGTGCCTGCTATTTAGCCAAGCGTACCAGTGTTCCCTGTTGTCAGTTGTCCTTGACAATTTCATTCTCTATTTTGGTTCTTCTTTTGTTAGAAAATAATTTTTAAATAAGTCAGCTTCTTGTACCCTAAACCTCTTTTTCTCATATAGTTCCACACACTTTTGATTATTTCCCCCACACACACTTCATATATGTCCCATTCCTCCATTGGTCTCCTTTGCTGGTTATCAGATGTATGTTTATTTAAAATTAAAATGTTACATGAGGATTTCACAGCAGTGAGCGGGACATATACAAATTTTCAAGGGAGAGTGGGTAAAGAAATGTAAATTTCAAGACAGACAAGTGAGATGGATTTGCGGACACAGATAAATTTAATGACAGCACAGTAACATAGAAACATAGAAACAGAGTGAGTCAGAAGGGGCCTCCCAGGCCATCTAGTCTGACCCCCAGCTCCAGCCAGCTCCACTCACAACATGCCTCCCATGTGCATGTGTAGCCTATCCTTGAACACCATCACCGATGGGGTCTCAACCAATGTATAATAATGTATACATTAATGGCCTCAACCAATAATGTATACATTTGTTCATTTCCAGGAAGGGCAATAAAACTGGAGGAAAATTATACAAAATTCCTAGCAGCTGACATTCACTCCTGTGCACTTGTGCAGACTAGGAAAAAATGCAAACATGTTTGGGACTCTTCAAGGTTTCAAGTGGAGGGAAACAACTGGGGTAAAGAGCATTTAAAAGGGAAGGAGAATGGTGGTGGCACTAATGAGATCAATAGGATCTGGGTGACTGCCTAGTGATTTCCAACAACCCACAATAAAATTGTCCTGCCAAACTCAGACATCACACAACAAGTCACCCTCAGCAGGCCCACTGCAAGCTATGGTTTCTCAGGATGGCTTGTTTTCACAAATGAAACAAAATGAAACAAAACAACCCATGATGGGGAAACCACTCCAGGTTTGGATGTCATTCAAAACCATCCTGCAACCAGCCACAATAGCAACTCACTGTGGCTTGATATGACTTGTGAAGCAGGTCATTATGGAAAACATTCCCCCAAAAGTAGAAAGCTTGGAAGCATTGCTCAAGGATCTGACAGGGAAAGAGTGCCTTAGTAAAATAATCACGTGTTCATGTTTTATGGGGGATCAGACACACCCATAATGTTGCATCGGTAGAAGTAGCTTGTTGCCTGCAAATGCTCATGCTGCAGTAAATGTGGCATTATTAAAAGTATATCTACCCTTTAGGAGTTTGTACTTTTCCAGAGGGTGCTTTGTATTTCTTTCAAGAGTAACATTATTTATTATATTCAGGTAATCCAACTTCCACCAGCAATATGTCTTGCTCTGTGGAGAAAATCTGAAATCATGATGCCTCTTCAAGCAGATGTCAATTGGATGGGAATTGCATAGGCTGTATAGGTACCAGGTGTTTGGCTGATGAAACAGCTTGAATTTGAAAACAATAACTGCAAATGCTGCATGTGTGTGTTCCAAAGCATGAAGTCACCAAGTCTGAAGATACTTGAGGAAAATCATAGCTCCTAGGAATTGTTATTTTTGAATGCCCACAGGCAACCCTGCATTCTGTAGACTTGGAAAATCATTTTCAAGGTCCCCAGTGTCATTAAAATGGAAAGTAATTTTGAACTATGATTGTGAAGTGATTAAGTTTGATTTTGATCCAGGGAAACATGGTAAACAAAGCAGGCTTGATACAAGGCCATCACTCATATAACATAGAATGGTTTGATCCTTTTTGTAATACAGTTTGAAATATTCTTTCTGCATTTCTATTTTACAGCATAATAATCCTATACTCTAGAGGGCATAGGATGTTCTGTTAAATGTAATTTGGATTTAAGATTATGCAAAACCATGCTCACCTCTTCTTTTTCCTTAACCAACAGTCTGTAAAAGGATATACTTCTGGGTGATTAAATTAATAATGCAGAAGAAAAGCAGTAGACCCTGTTTACCATACACAATATGAGAGAATATCATTATGAAATAATTATCTCATAAGTGTCATTTTATTATTTTAACAGTCAGCATAAAAGTGAATGCAATATACTTTCATTACTAAATTCACTAACATGCCTCTACACATCTCATAGAAAGAGCTACATGGCTAAATCTTGACAATCAGATAGGTTTGTTTATAATTCATATGCATCAGCATCCTAGAGATTGAGTTAGGTGCTTTACCTATCTTATCTAGTAACTTATTTTACTTTGCTTATCTAACTACTTATTTAAGGCTGTGCCTTAGATTACAGACCTAAATTACAGGATTACAGCAGACAGAACTATGTATGTTTTCAGAACTGTATATATGGTATCCTGGCTGGTTGCCACGTATCCCATTTTGAATAAATACTTAGCTCTTCTTGCTTTTTATCCAGCCTAAGCAGGATTGTCAGACCTTTTCAGATCAAGAGTCAAATTCAATTTCAGATATGCTCTCAGAGGTAATATTCCAGTGGTAGGTGAAGCTGAAGACAAATGGGCTGTGGCCAATAGACAAATAATATCAGCATCTTTTAGTTAAAACATCCTACTTCCAATAAGGAGGTCATAGGAGAGGCATTTCAATGTTTAAAAATGGGCAGAAAACAGTGTAAACTCCAGGAAGCTACCAAGCAGGAACTGGGGAGAAAGTGACTAAATCAGGGAAGAGCTGAAGCTACCAGGAAACTGTGGAGGGCAACACTGTGACTCCAGGTGAGTCACTTGCCATCCACTGACTCAACAACTCTAAATTTAAGGATCTAATGCAGTAGGGTCCAATGAGAGTCCCACTTAATACACTGGAGAATGCCACAGGGTAGGCATTACCTGATTAGATGGACCAGTGGCTTGACTGAGGATAAGGCAGTGACATAATTCTTCATGTTTTCTGTGAACTCTCGCTAGGAAATCTTTGTGGAAACTGACCATTTGAACAAATTAAGTTACCATACACTGATACAGCAACATTAATTTATTCTAATCTGGTCCTATAAGGATAAAGAGTGCACTAGAAAAATGTTTTAAAATAAATAATGTTCATCTAGCTTGCTGCACTGGATGTTTGAGGAAAATGTCCTTACCAGCCTTGCAGCATGATATGCCAGCTCAGGATTCCAGGAACACATGAGGCCTGATGAATGCAGATTGTGTGCTCTCCTGATGAGAGAGACCCCTGTTTTTGTACCCATGTTTTGCCCAAGTCACGTCCACTGCCTTTCAGGCTACATCATCTACTTCTAGATTCAGAAATGTGATCCTGGAGGCCAGGCACAATGATCCCAATGCACACTCAGAAATCAAACCCAAGGAAAGAAGACAGATACTACAATCTGCTTCAAGCAGGCCCAAAATGTACAAATGCCTAACTTACTGATTCATAAATTTTCAAAGAATGAAATGGCAAAGCATAACAGATTCAAAAGTTAATTCCATTCATATTTAATACAAGCACACTGTCTACACTGTATGAAAGCTATAAATGGTTTCTTTGTAGTTGTTTCTATTGAAATTCAGAGAATTTCTTCTCATAATTATTATAGCTTATTTTCTGTACTCAAAGCAGGAGGGATAGAACATGTTTGTTACTGTAATGATGTATTTATTCCAAAGATCAATTACAGAATGCAGAGGCTTCTGGATTTTGAAAAACTTCCAAATCCACTTTCATCTGAAGTCATTCATATTGAATTTTATTTTCCCAAATGACGGAAGGAAAGAATGACATAGAAACCTGGAAACAGAGTGAGTTAGAAGGGGTATTCTGGGCCATCTAGTCTGACCCCTGGCCCAAGTTGGCTCCACTCATTACCTGCCTACCATGTGCATGTGCAGCCTGTTGTCCCCTGCTCACTTCCATAGTTTGTCCAGATCCTTTTGGATCCAGAGTTGCTGCTCCTCAGTTGTGGCCATCGCCCCATTTTAATATAATCTGCAGATCTGATCAGAAGACTGGTCACCCCTCTTCCAGATCATTGATGACAAGATTGAACAGGATCAGTTCTAGGACAAAGCCCTGGGGGACCTCACTCATCACTGAGTGCCATCCTGATGATTTCCCACTAACAGTTACCCTCTGCTTTCAGTCTGTCAACCATGCCCTAATCCAATTCAATTTCTCAACCAACTCCTCAATTTGTCAACCAGGATATCATGTGGCACTTTGTCAAAGACCTTGCTGAAATCCAGGTAAACCATATAGACGGTACACCCTCCATCTAGACACCTTGAAATGTGTCCACAAGGTCCATCTGGCAGGGCCTTTTTTGTGGAAGTCGTGCTGCATGGCCACCAACTTCCCTTCCCTATCTTAGGTTTTTAAAGGTTTCCCTAGTATGAGCCTTTCCATAGTCTTTCCTATAATGGACGTAACGGGCCTGTAATTCCCCATGTCCCCTCCACTATCCTTTCTGAAGCTTAAGATCACTGATGTCACCCTCCAGTCCTCTGGAACCTCACCTGTTCTCCACAAGGCCTCAAAAGTGGAGGCCAGCAGACGTGAAAGTACCCCTGACAACTCCCGAAGTACTCTCAGAGGCAACCTGTCAGGGCTTGTGCCTTTGTAATGTTCAGTGCCCTGAGAATCTCCGCAACTTCTAGGGGGTTGACTCAAATCTGTGCCCCTAAATCCATGGTTTCTGCCAGTCCTTCATGTAGATGTCCTCCATCCTGCTTTGGGGAGAACACAGAGGCAAAATACTCATTTAGCATGTGTGCCTATTCCCTCACATGAGTCACCGAATTCCCTTCCTCCTTACTAAGCAGACCCACCCCATGTCTCCCCTTCCTCTTGCTGTTTACATGTTCATAGAAACCCTTTCTGTTGCCCCTGATAGTCTTTGCAACTCTCAACTCATAATCATAACAAAACATCCCTCATCCACGACTTAATTGTGGATGAGGGGGCCGACCTGGCTTGCATCACAGAGACCTGGGCAGGAGAGAGGGGGGATGTATCCCTCTCTCAACTGTGCCTGCCTGGGTATCTAGTCCAGCACCAGCCACATCTGGAGGGGAGGGGAGGGGGGTCACTTTAATTTATCAAACTTCTATTTCCCTTGCGGGGCTTTCTGTTCTCTCGAGACAAGGTCTAGAGTGCTTATACCTGGCACTGGGTGACTGAGACAGATTGAGGATTTTGTTGGTGTACCGTGCACCCTTCTGCCCATCAGACTCACTGCCTGAGTTGACAGAGATCATCACAGTGTTGAGGACCCCCCAGGATGTTGGTCCTGGGGGACTTCAATCTCCATGCCAAGACTGTTCTGACCAGGGCGGCTCAGGACGTCATGGCCTCCATGTCAGCCATGGGGCTGTCTCAACATGTCATAGGCCCGATCCATGAACACATGCTGGACCTGGTTTTCTCGACGGGGCAGGAAGAGGGTGATCTGAGGGTGAGGAATTTGTGTCTGACTCCCTTGTCATGGTCAGACCACTTCCTCGTGAGGTTTGAGCTTGATGGCGGCCTCTCTCTCTGTAAGGGTGCAGACCCTATTTAGTTGGACCACCCTTGGAGCCAGATGGGTTTGGATGGATTCCTGAAGGCTCTGGGGGATTTTCCAGATGATAAAGCTGGAGCTCCTGTTGATGCTCTGGTTGAACTGTGGAATGGGGAAATGACCAGAGCTATTGACATGATTGCTCCTAAGCATCCTCTCCTGCCTGGCAAAGCCCGTCCATCCCCATGGTACACATCTGAATTACGGGTGATGAGCTGGTTGGGAGACGTCTAGAGCATAGGTGGAGGAAATCACAGGATGAATCTGACTGAACACGCTTATGAGCGCATTATCGAGCCTATGCTGTGGTGGTGAGGGCAGCGAAGAAGAAATTCTTCTCCACTTCCATTGCCTCCTCACAGTGCTGTCCAGTGGAGCTCTTTCAAGTGGTACATTGGCTAATACATCCTGGCTCTAAGAAAGATCCTGTACCACCTTCGATGGCCCGCTGTGATGACTTTGTCCAGCACTTTAAGGAGAAAATTGTTCAGATTCGTCATGAGCTGGACTCCACAAATGATTCAGATCCCTTAGGGGAGATGCAATGACTCCATCTGGTCAGGTATTAATGGATGAGTTTCAGTTATTGTGGCCTGATGATGTGGACAAGGTGCTTGGACAAGTATGTCCCACCACCTGCTTACTTGACCCTTGCCCAATGTGACTGTTGACCAAAGCCAAACACAGGATTGGTGCCTGGATCCTGGAGGTCATTAATGCCTCTCTGAGGGACGACCGGATGCCTGCCCCTCTAAAGGAGGCAGTAATCAGGACTGTCCTAAAGAAGGCGTCCCTAGATCCAGAGATGGCTGCCAATTATAGACCAGTGGCCAACATCCTGTTTTAGGGCAAGGTGTTGGAACGAGTGCTGGCAGGACAACTCCAAGCACTCTTGGATGAAACTGATTATCTGGACCCATTTCAGTCCGGCTTCAGACCCGGGTATGGTACTGAATCTGCCTTGGTCGCCCTGTATGATGACCTGTGCAGAGAGAGGGACAGGGGGAGTGCGTCCCTGTTAGTCCTCCTTGACATCTCAGCGGCTTTCGATACCATCGACCATGGTATCCTTCTGGAGAGGCTGGCGGGATTGGGGGTTGGAGGCACTGCTTTGCAGTGGTTCCACTCCTATCTCAATGGCCGATACCAGAAGGTGGTGCTGGGGGACTATGGCTCTGCGCCATGGCAGCTATGCCATGGGGTTCCGCAGGGTTCCATTCTGTCCCCCTTGCTTTTTAACATCTACATGAAACCGCTGGGGGAGGTCATCAGGCGGTGTGGGCTGCGGAATCATCAGTACGCGGATGATACCCAGCTCTACCTCTCGTTTTCCACCGATCCAGGTGAGGCGGTGGCTGTGCTGAACCGGTGCCTGGCCGAGGTAATGGGCTGGATGAGGGCCAATAAACTGAGGCTCAATCCAGACAAGACGGAGGTCCTGTTGGTAGGTGGGTCGGGCTACAGTGTAGGGGACCTGACCCTAGTCTTGAATGGGGTTGCACTCCCTCTGAAAGACAGGGTCCGCAGCTTGGGAGTGCTCCTCGACCCGGAGCTGACCTTGACTGCTCAAGTGTCAGCAGTGGCGAGGAACGCCTTCCAACAGCTTCGGCTGATACATCAGCTGCGTCCCTTCCTGGAGCTCGATTGCCTGACGACGATGACACATGCGTTGGTGACTTCCTGGTTGGATTATTGTAACGCGCTCTACGTGGGGATTCCCTTGAAGACGGTCTGGATACTTCAATTGGTGCAAAATAGAGCTGCCAGGGTACTGACGGGGACTGGGCGTGGTTCTCACATCACTCCAGTTCTCCGTCAGCTCCACTGGCTTCCCATTGAAGTCCGGGCCCAATTCAAGGTGTTGGTCCTTACCTATAAGGCCCTAAACGGCTTGGGCCCTGGTTACCTAAAGGAGCGCCTGCGACCATATATGCCCTCCCGCCCCTTACGATCTGCGGCAGAGGCTCTCCTCCGGGAACCCTCCAAATTAATTGTTATTTGTTATTTATATTTTTGTTGTATGTTTTTATATTTAATTTATGTTTAGGTTTAATTTATGTTTAATGTTCAATTTAAGATTAATTTAAATTTGTTATTTATATTTTTGTTATATGTTTTTATATTTAACCTGAGATGGGCCAGTTTTTAAATATTTTTAAATATTGTATATGTTTTTTAGTATTATATTTGTTTCGGTATTGTGAGCCGCCCCGAGGCTGCTGCAAGGGGCGGCATATAAATATTTAAATAAAATAAATAAATAAAATCAATAAATATCTGAGGTTGTTGATATTTCTCTCAGCAATCTTAATTCCAACTGGTGCTTCATGTTGGCAATTTGATCTCTACCTATGGAATGCACTCCCCAGAGAGGTCTGCCTGGTGCCGTCGTTATTTGTTTTTTGGCGCTAGGCCAAGACCTTTTTGTTTAAAAGTAATTTTAATTGTTAATTTATTGATTGTGCTTATTGGGTTTTTATGTACATGCTGAGATGTTTCTGTTTTTTAAAGTCTAATTATATAATTGTTTATTTATGTTGTAAGCCGCCCCGAGGCTTTTTGCGAATGGGGCTGCATAGAAATGGTTTAAATAAATAAATAAATAAATAAATAAATAGTTCCTTTGCCTCTTCAAAACCCTGCCTGTACTTCTGCTAGTTCTTGGTCCACATACTGCTGGAGCCTAGTTTGTAGGATTTTGAGCATAACATTGCTAGCATGTGAAATGAGTGCAATGGTGTGGTAGTTTGAAGATTCTTTGGCATTGCTCTTCTTTGGAATTGGAACATAAACTGACCTTTTCCAATCCTGTGACCACTGTTGAGTTTTCAAATATGCTGGCATATTGAGTGTAGCACTTTTATTGCATCATCTTTTAGGATTTTGAATAGCTCAGCTGGAATAATGTCTCTTCCACTAGCTTTGTAGTTACTCAGACTTCCTAAAGCCCATTTGACTTCACATTCCAGGATGTCTGGCTCGAGGTTAGCGACCACCCCATCATGGTTATCAGGGATGCTAAGCTCTTTCTTGTATAGTTCCACTGCGTAATCTTGCCACCTCTTAATCTCGTCTGCCTGTGTTAGGTCCCCGCCATTTTTGCCCTTGCCCATCTTTGCATGAAACATTCCCCTCATACCTCCAATTTTCTTGAAGAGATCTCTAGTCTTCTCTATTTTATTATTTTCTTCTGTTTCTTTACATTGTTCATTTAAGAAGGCATTCTTATCTCTCCTAGCTATTCTCTGGAATTCTGTATTCAATTGGGTGTATCTTTCCCTTTCTCCCTTGCCTTTCGTTTATCCTTCTTTCCTGAGCTATTTGTAGAGCTTCCTCGGACAGCCATTTTGCTTTCTTGCATTTCTTCTTCTTTGGGATGCTTTTAGTTGCTGCCTCTTGTACAGTGTTGCAAACCTCCATCCATAGTTCTTCAGGCACTCTGTCTATCAGATCTAATTCCTTAAATCTATTTGTCACTTCTACTGTGTATTCATCAGGGATATGATTTAGGTCATACCTGAGTGGCCTAGTGCTTTCCCCTACTTTCTTCAATTTAAGCCTGAATTTTGCAACAAAAAGCTCATGATCTTAGCCATAGTCAGCTCCCTGGCTTGTTTTACTGACTGTCTAGAGCTTCTCCATCTTTGGCTGCAGAGCATATAGTCAATCTGATTTCTGTGTTGAGGATCTGGTGATGCCCATGTGTAGAGTTGTCTCTTGAGTTGTTGGAAAAGAGTGTTTGCTATGACCAGCATATTCTCTTGACAAAATTCTGCTAGCCTTTGCTCTGCTTCATTTTGTACTCCAAGGCCAAAATTGCCTGTTATTCTGGTTATCTTTTGGCTTCCTACTTTAACATTCCAATCCCCCATGATGATAAGGACATCATTTTTCGGTGTTATGTATTCGGTGAAGGTTCGTGTAGGCCTTCACAGAACCGGTCAACTTCAGCCTCTTCAGCACCAGTGGTTGGGGCATAGACTTGGACTACTATGATATTTTATGGTTGCCTTGGATTCAAACTGAGATCATTCTGTCATTCTGAAAATTTTATCCCAGTACTGCTTTTCCTACTCTTTTATTGAGTATAAAGGCTACTCCATTACTTCTGAGGGATTCTTGCCCGTAGTAGTATACCTGATGGTCATCTGAATTAAAGTCACCCAATCCTGTCCATTTTAGTTCACTGATTCCTAAGATGTCGATGTTCAGTCTTGTCATCTCGTTTGACCACATCCAGCTTGCCTTGATTCATGGATCTTACACTCCAGGTTCCTATGGAGTATAGATCTTTGCAGCATCGGACTTTCCTTTCACCACCAGATACATCTGGAACTGAGTGTCCTTTTGGCTTTGACCCAGTCGCTTCATTCTTTCTGGCTCTACTAGTACTAGCCCTCTGCTCTTCCACAGTAGCATATTGAACACCTTCCGACCTGAGGGGCTCATCTTCCAGCGTCATATCTTTTTGCCTTTTGGTACTGTCCATGGGGTTTTCATGGCAAAGATACTGGAATGGGTTGCCATTTCCTTCTCCAGTGGATCATGTTTTTTCAGAGCTCTCTGCTATGACCTGTCAATCTTGCGTGGCCCTGCACGGCGTAGCTCATAGCTTCATTGAGCTGCGCAAGCCCCTTCACCACGACAAGGCAGTGATCCATGAAGGAGCCTGTGAACTAAGAATGTGCAAAAATGGTAGAATCCATTCTATCCACATTTTGCTGATGGATAGAAGATGGATGGAGATGGATCCAATTTAACACATTCATAGATCTCTGATTAGGAATACCAGACAATTGTATGTTTACCAACTCTAGCACAACAAAGTTTATATTTATTTAATTCATTCAGTTTGATTACCACCCAATGCCAAGGCTTTTTTGCCAGTTAAAAAAAAATGTCTATGTTAGAAACTCCCAGAGCCCTTGAAATGTATTTGACTGTTCTGGTTTGATGCCATCAGTTTATCTCTGATTTATGGTGGTCCTATGAATGAATGCCCTGAAAAATGTCCTGTTCTTGAGAGTTCTTACGAACTCAAAGCTGCAGATCCCTTTATGGAGTCAATCCATCTCATTTTTGGTCTTCCTCTTCTTCTGTCTCCACTTCCATAACCTCCCAACTACAGGTACTGGGGCACAACATATTTGGAAAATCCAGGTTGAGGAGAGCTGTGCTAGTGATGGCACAAAAGACATAGACATGTAACATTAAAAACAACAATAAAAGATCTATGGATGAATCTAATTTTTTACAATGTGGCTTGAATTGGGGATGTGTCAGATTCTCTGGGCTAGGTTCCTCAGTATTTGGTCTAGTTTGTTGCACCCATGAGTCCGAGTTCTTGAGAAGTGCCCCCAGCATTTGTGCAGCACTTGCCAAAAATCAATTCCTGTGCAAAAACTGTTAAAGGGGTGTCCCTCTTCCATGGCACATGCAACATCCTTTGTTTGTATTGCATATGATGCAAAAGAAGGTTGCCAGGTAGTTGTACAACTTCTGTTTTGCAAGTGTTCACAAACTTCCTCTTGGTTTGGTTTGCTTCCTAAGAAAGGGCTACACACGAGAGGAAGTCTGCGAATACTTGAGAGAGAGATTCTGCAGAACTTTGTCATAGCACTAATTTCAATGCCATCTAAGCTTACAGACTGAAAAAGGTACAGATATTTTCTTGTTGGTTTTATCAAAATAAATTCGACATCTGAAGGTCTTCACAAATGCCACTTTTAGTACACAGTTTCAGATAGTTGTAGTCACCTCACTTCCTAACAACAGAATTTGAAATATGAATGACATTTCTCTGGGAAAAATGAGCATCATCTTAGCAGCATCTCAAAGCACCAGGAAGGGTGTAGACAGGGATGTAGAGAAGGGAAGCAGTGAAAAGCAGGGAACAGCAGGCACTTCTAATACCACCATTACAACTTCTATTAGGTAAGGTGGGGGGTCATTGGAAAGGATTAAGACTCTACCTTGTTCCTCCTTCTGTACTTGGGAATCCAGCAATTTCTAAATAACAAGTGTTACGGTACCTGTGAGAGGACATCTGGGCTTGCCACCTCCCACTCAGCATCCAGCAAGCAGATAAGTGAAAGGCAGGCAACGCTGATGGAATGAAGGTGTTTTCCCTCCCAAGGAGAAACTTCACAGGGAAGTGCCTTGGCTGCAGCCAGCAAAACCCAAAGCCTCACTGTGTTGCAGATTGAACTCAATGAGGAACACCTGAGACAGTGTGTAGGAAGGGCAGAATGGGGGAGGAGGGAGCCAGGAGAAAGCCTGGGGGAAAGAGAGAGAGAGATGCGAGTAAAGGATGTGGAAAAGAGGAGGACGAGAAGCATAGGGAGAGGCAGGAGAGGCAGGCCAGCTGCACAGTTGCTAATCATGGAAGATGAGTAGGTGAAAACTGGGGCTGGTTGGATGTCCGGGGGCTGGGGGAAAAGCACAGGATTCCAGGCTGTAAGAGCTGGTTCTGGCCTCATGGGGAAAAAGCTTGGGGAAAGCTTGCCAATCTCCAGAAACAGCTTCATCATTCACCAAATCTGAATCACTTTTGCCAATCAACAGAGAAGTTAATGAATTTTTGATTAATCATATTTTGACCTGATTTTGTAATAAAGTTGTATAATGCAGTTTCAAAGGTCTATGATAACAGATGTTTTAGAGAGTCATAGCGTAGTTTGATGGTTTCTCATATTTAGAAGTATTTGAAAATACCGCAAATACTGCTTCTGTTATAGGGCAGTATAGAAAAGCAATAACTAAATAGACAAATAAAACCTGTATATTATTCTGAATCTATTTTTGTCACTTAGCAAATTTTCAGGCATGCAATGCATATATATGCAGTACATGCCCATCTCAGATTATAGGGTTGCTACATCTGTTGCATTCAGTTCTCTGAGTCTCAGGTAGGGTTTGAGTGATGGTACATGGTTGCCAAGTCTTAAAATGGAGGGATATAAATGGTGCCAGGGTTTGGCCCAGTCTAAGTGTGAGCTCAGCTGTAATGGGGTGAAGCCCAGTTTATGAAAACCATAAATTAGGAAAAGTTGGGAAACCATATTTCTTTCATTCTATAAAATATTTGTTTGCTGCCTGAAGGATTATTGGCCAGCTGTGGGACAGTATAGAAATGAAACAAACAGCAAACAAAATGTGTTACATAAATATATTACACAATATTTTATTTTTTTCAAAACATGAATCAAATATTGTGTAAAGAAAGTTGTGCTTTTAAATAGCTATTGCAAAATTCTTAGCCTGGTTACTCAAAGAAACATTACAGTGCTGTTAAATGTTTCTTCTTCTTCTTCTTCTTCTTCTTCTTCTTCTTCTTCTTCTTCTTCTTCTTCTTCTTCTTCTTCTTCTTCTTCTTCTTCTTCTTCTTCTTTCTTCTCCCCCTCCTCCTCCTCCCTGCAGCTTACTGGACCTGGAAATGTGGGAAACTAAACTGGAGGACCAAATATTGTATGTGTGTGTGTGGAGCAAGGGGTGGATTCCTTAAATGTCCAGGCCATTTCCAGAGGTCTGGCAAATTTCTCTCAGGAGTTCTAGTCTTCCTCACAAGCAGCTGAAATTCTCCATCTGCATGCTTCCAATAATTTTCAAAATGAGAAAAGATATAGGTACTGAATACAGAATAAGTAGAAGGGGAAAGCTCTCAAAGTGTTAGAATGATTATTTATGACCAACTTATTCCAGAACAAAGATCCTTCTTTGAAAGAACATTCTGCATCAGTAAAGTCAGTGTGGGTGTATCCTTTATATGTTTAGACAGAAAAGGGCCCTATAACACCCCGCTTGCCTCAGCAAATGTGCTGTTTTTCTTTTAAAAAATTGCATTTTTAAGTGTAATCCATGATGTAATAGAACATAAAATATGCACATACCACCACCACCAACGTATTCAGTTCATCAAAATAAATATCCAAACTGTGAGAAAAGGGGTCCAAGTTATTTCTGAATCAACAACAGATATTTTAATGATAATTCATTTGCTTGAGAGCAGAAAAGCAATAGTGGCAATGGATTAGGTGTGTCCCCTGCACTGCCTCCAGCAGGCATTCCTATTAGGTCTTGCACTTGGGGCATAGGAATGGGTGTCATAAGTACAGGTTAGGGGACATGTGGCTGGAGAGCAGCACTTGTGAAAGGGATCTCAGGATGCTGGTTGACTGCAGGCTAAACATGAGTCAGCAGTGTGATGCGGTAGTCAAGAGGGTGAACACCACCCTTGGTTGCATAGCCAGAAGTGTGGCTTCTAGATCGAGAGAGGTATTGCTACCACTCTGTATGACTCTGGTGCACCCACAACTGGAGTATTGTGTTCAGTTTTGGGCCCCTCATTACAGGAAAGATACAGCCAGGTTAGAGTCAGTGCAGCATAGGGGCACAAGGTTGGTGGCTGGTTTGCAGGGAAAGCTGTATGAGGCAAGACTGAGGGAACTGCGTCTCTTCAGCCTGGAGGAGACTCAGAGAGGATCTGTTGGCGACATACAGGTATGTCAGCGGATGTCACACAGAGGTGGGTAGAGACCTGCTCTCCCCTGGGGAGGAGGGCAGGACACACTGCAATGGAGCAAAGCTCAGGGAACCTAGGTTCCATTTAGATGCCAGGAAGTACTTCCTGATAGTTAGGACCCCAAGGGTATGGAATGGGCTTCCACAGGAGGTAGTTGAGGCCTCATTGTTGAGGGTGTTCAAGGATAGGCTAGACATGCACTTGGTGGGCATGTCATGAGTGGAGCTGGCTGGAGCTGGGGGTCAGACTAGATGGCCCGGGAGACCCCTTCTGACTCGCTCTGTTTCTATGTTTCTATGTTTTTCTGTTTCTGTTCATCTCAAATTATACACGGATGTATGTACACTGAATGTATATCCACTGAATTAAGAAATACAATATAAGAAAAAAAGTTTTCTCAGATATCTGCAAATATATCCACTCCTGTGAGACCTGCACCTGCACCAAAACTCCATGCCAACAACCCCAAAGTTTCTACAACCACTTTCTACAACCTCGGCATTCTTGATTGGTCATTTCTGTAGACTTTATTATGTATCTGCTTCCTTTCCAGGGCCACACAGCCATCTTTGTGGTGGCAGACACTTTGTCATGCATGCATAGCACACCTTGACTAAGATGGCACATTTTGTGCCAATCCCAAAATTACCCTGAGCACAGCAGACTGCCCATCTCTTCCTGGAACATTTGTTCTGCCTGCACATTCTTCCAGATGCAGTGATTTCAGACTGTGGCACACAGTTCACATCTCACTTCTGGACAGCTTTCCTGGGGCTCTTGGGGACTGACTGATGGCTGCCCTCAGCACACCACCTACAGACTGATGGGCAGACAGAGTGAGTAAACCAAGTTCTGCAACAATATCTACAGTGCTTCTCTTGTTTTCATCACGATAACTGGGTAGAGCTGATTCTGCCAAACGTACTTCTACTGGACATAGCCCCTTCTTTGCTAATGTTGGTTATCACCCATAAGATCACCCCCATGCTCAGGTTCTTTCCCTTGTTCTGTCAGCCAATGAGTGACTGTGTTATAAGAAACTCAGGCTGAGTTCCTTTGTCACCTAAAGTAGATGAAAGCCACATACAAGAAACAGGCAGACAACAGCCAGTAGGAAGAGCCCCAGTCACATATAGGAGACATACGACTCACCAATAAGTTGGACTACAAATTCCAAAGCCTCTTTTGAGTCATACAACAAATCAATCCAGTTACATACAAGTTAGATCTACCATATCATCTTAAAATACATCCAATGTTCCACATATCACAATTAAAACCATATGCAGAAAACCTGTTCCCAAACAGCAAAATTCCACCTCCTCCACCAGTTCAAGCTAAAGGTCATGAAGAGTATGTTGTAGCCAAGATCATAGACTCTAAGCATATACATTACCTGGTGGACTGGGAAGGCTATGGTCTGAAAGAACAATCATAGGACCCAAGGAAAATATTCACACACCTGTCAAGCTCTGGACATTCCACAGAGCCCACTCTAACAAACCCCAGCCTTGAAAGGGAAAGGGACTCCCCTTTTCTTTTTGGGGGGGTCAGGTCCACCCAGGATCTGGGCAGCTTCAGGGCTCTTCCTGCTGGCCAAACACCAGAGTAACAGCCCCGGTAGTTGCAGGATTACTCCCAGACTCTGCTGCAGCTACCTGGGCCTTCATGAATGCCACCTGAGAGTCCTGAGGGAAGAGCTATTTAAGAAGTGGCTCTTCCCTCCAGAAGTTCCTTCAGCAACACTGGCTTCTAGTGTGCTGAAACTCCCTGCCCCTGCCCTTGCCTCTGAGGTATCCCTGCCCTTGTGCTATCTTCTTGGCTCCTGACCTCTGGCTTGTTTCAACTATACTTTGCTATCTGGACTACACTTTGTTTGCTTCCCTGTTTGACCTCGGTTCGCTCTGGATTACACCTTGGATTTGGCTTGGTCATATAGTTTACTGACTGTATCTGAGTCCTGGTGCCTTTGTTCAGCTCTCTGCCATTTATGCCCTGAACCTTACAAGCTGAGAACAAGAACACAGTTCATTTTCCAGCACTGAGGAGAGATGCTTCATACTCAAATACTACTCATAGATTACTTCTACTGTATGTACAACATATGCATGTGGGCTCCACAAAGAGCCAGCAGTGGTGAATGAAAGTGGACCTTTATAAAATGTTATGCAGGAAACAAAGTGGTTACTTAGAACTTTTGATGAAAGAGTAAAGATACAGAAAGCAACCAGGTATTTTGTTCTTCTTTTACTCTGAGCTGGTTTGGGAGTCTGAGGGTGTTTATTTTTCCCCTCCCACACAGATACACAACTACATTCCCAGTGTGGATCAAGCACTTGTCAGCAGTGTATAAAGCAAAAAGATCTCTATTTCAAAGAATAACTGGAGGGTTGTGCACAAAACAATGGCTGTTTTGGCCTTCATTTCAAACAACTTCTGCACATTCCAAAGGTTCAACATGAAAAACTACCTTCAAAGTCATCAATCTGACAAATGCAATGATTCCTTCTTCTGGCAATGTCCTGCTTTGTATATTCCTGATGGCTCTGGTTGCATACTGAAGGAACAGCATGAGGTTGGCTAAGTTGGGATAGAGCCATGCATTGGTTCTACTTCTACTTGAAAGGTTGGTTGCAGAAGGTGGTGCTTGGAGGAAACTGCTTGACCCCATGGGCTCTCCAACATGTGACTCCTCAGGAGTTAGTTGTGTCCCCCATGCTATTCAATATTTACATGGAAACAGTGGATGGGGTCACCCAGTGTTCTAGAGTGCATTGTCACCAGTATGCTGATGGCAGGCAGCTAAGCCCATGCCTGGCTACAAGAATGGATAAGATGAGGGCTAACAGACTGAAGTGGATTCCAGACAATACTGAGATGTTGCTAGTGGATGGTTCCTCTGGGGATGGAGTATGCTCAATCTGTTTGAAATGAGGTTTCACTCCCCTTGAAGGATCAAGTGTGTAGCTTGGGGGTACTCCTTGAACCATCTTGGTCACCTGAGGTTCATCTGGTGGCCCAGCTAAACTCCTATCTGGACAGGAATGCTAGATTTCAGTGATATATGCTCTGGTATTCACCGCAATGCACTCTAGATGGGACTGTCCCCGAAGACCATTCAAGAAGCTGCAGCTTGTGCAAAAACAAGAGCTAAATTAATAACCAGGTGCAGAAGATCCAAATGTAGAACATCAATGTATCCCATTTGCACTGGCTGTCAAAATGCTTCTTAGTATTAAAACCATTTGAACCCACAAAGCTGTATACTATGTGGGACCACAAATACTTAATGGAATGTATTTGCCCACCATGATCTACAGAGACAGCAGGATCAACATCTGAGGCATCCTCCAACTGCCACTTTCATTGCTTGTAACAAAATATGGCTTTCTCTGTGTCAGCCATCCAATTATGGAAAAGGCTTCCAATTGGGCCTGTGGTTCCAACTCTTTTCAGTGCTGTGGTAACAGTGCTCTCTAGGCCAAGGCATTTACTAGCTTGAAATAGTATATGGGGACATTATGTTAGTTGTTCTTTTATAATTAGTTTGACTTAATTTTTCAATTTTGTACTGAAGTTTTATTATTTGGAAATCTTTATTTTGAAGTGCTTGCAATGAACTGGTTTGCATGATTTCCTCCCATCTCCAGCCCCTCTACACACTTTCTTTTTGAGGCATTTTCACAAAGTACTGCGTTCGCATGAGATTTTCAGCAGGGAGAGTTGGCACCTGTTTCTTCCATCCTGCAAACAGTGTCTAACTCCAGGGAATGCATGAAACTGTAAAGAAAGCTGACAGTCTTGAGTCTGACAGTCTGTGTTGTAAGCCGCCCTGAGGCTTCGGCAATAGAGGCGGCATAAAAATGCTATAAATAAATATAAATAAAGCTGTGCTTGGTGCTCCAGAAGTTTGAGAACTAGCTTAAAAATGACTCGGCCAGATGTTTGAACAGTATGCCTCGAATATTTTGGACTAGGAATATCTGATTCGATTGATGAAAAGTACTTAGGAGTTTATTAATAAAATTAATTAAATTTAACCATGGTTGTACATGTAAGTTCTAAAGAAGGCAAAACAGCGCCTTTAGGATACATTATGTCAAGCTTTATCAATTAGATTTTTTAAAAGTGTGTTCATACAGAAAATACAATTAGCAAATTCTCCATCACAAATGAAGACTATTTTAAATGGTCTCTAAGTCTGAAATAAAATAATAAAACAGAATTCTTAAGAGTCTCTCAGAAACACTCATTCTTGATCTGCAACATTTCATACAGTTTGATGCTTCTTGAAAAGGAGCTCTTGAACATTACCTTGATTGATCTGGATAGTTTGGTGACCTATTTTGAAATCAAAACTCACCACTAAAATGTCCAGACCATCTTCATTCAACAGTCACTGAAAAGTAATTAAATTAATAACAATAATAAAAATTCATTTTTCTTTTGGCTTTCAGAAACTTAGAAAATGAACTACAAACCCTACTATATCATATATGTGCAATTGCTGCACTGACCATCAGTGTGGGAAGGCCCTGCATATTGCTTCACAGTGGGGTGTATATTGTAACTACTATAACTCCCATGGCTGGCTGGAGGATGGTGGGAGTTGTAGCTGAACACATTTGGAAGCCATCAAGTTGATGAAGGCAATTTGGAGCAGGGACGGTAAGTTCTGACACAGACGTAGCCTGATGTAGGAATTTGCCAAAGCATGAGTAGAACTAACAGGAAAGCATGTGTGGCCATGCATTAAGGTCTATCTCAACATTTCTGTGTACACTGCTGCCTTTTAGATCAGCACAGATCTTCAGACTGAACACATACAAAGATCTAGAAGGCAGTCAGATTGCTGGGATGTTCTTATCCCACACAGTGATGTGCTCTTTCCATTTTAGCTCTACTTATATGTGGGCCAATAGGACTTTATTTGTGGAAGGTATGAAAGAGTTGAGTGATATTGAAGCAAAAGATTGTTTATTAAACTAAGCAAGACATATTCTTCAAGTTTTCTTCCTTATTCATCCAAAAACAGACTAAGATTTTAGCATAATGATTTGCTTTTGTACCAAAGCAAACTATATGTTCAGATATTTAAAATATTATGTGTAGAGGATTAGAAAGATGTATTACATTTCAGCATCTGCTGAAGTTATTAGGAGAGATCCCTGCATTGTTTCTATACCTTCTTATGCATAATGCTAAATACCATGGATACAAACCTATGGCATAAGATGAAGTAATCAGACATCCACAGTTTACAGATACGCCAAAATTTTGCTTGTTGGGTATTTAATTGAGTTACCCAATTTGCACTTTTCAAATTCTTCAACTACCCAGGGCAGTGCTGTGTTCTGAACCCTGCACTTTTGTGAGCTTTCTGATTTAGCCCATCTTGATGAAAATATGGAGATAGATTTCACGTATTAGAGGGAAGCACGCACAAAATGCATTTATTTAATGAAAAATGTGAACTAAACTGCTTTTAGCAATGTAAACTACTTGGAATAATTCATACTTTTAAAAACACACAAAGAATGTCTACATTAATACATGTACATTAAGAAAATGTGCACAAAACAGTATGAATTTCTGTAAGGGTTTTTTAAAAATCATAAGCTTGTGTAGAAACAGAATGGGGTAAGCTTGACCTGAAAAAAAATACATAATAATCCCAATAAAACCAAGATTAACAACGTTTTCACTTCTTATGCAAGCTATCCAGAATAAGAAGGGCCACAAAAGTAGTCACAGTGGAAAATGAAAAGGAGAAAACAATTGTTCTGCTTCATGAGCACCGATTATGCTCATTAGTATAAGAAACCAGGGTTTCCTCCTGCCAAACTACAGTGGTTCTTCAAACATGAACACGAAGCATGTGTTGATCTCTCAATTTCCTAAATTCATCTCTCATCACCTGATTACATGAAGGGACTGAGATGATAGAGTGAACTGAATCTCTGTAGTGACTTATCTGTGATGACTTAATCACACAAGACCATCAATTGATGCTGTCAAAACAGGATGCATATGCATGTGTGAAGGAGCTCCTCATAATCCTTACAAGCCCTCAGTAGGCCCAGTGTAGGACAGTATTATACTTCCTATATTTATAGATGAGGCATGAATCTGAGAAAATAGCAGCTTGCCTAAGGCTACCTAGGGAATTTATTACTGAGAACTTAGCTAGACATTAATCTAACCACATGATGATGAAGAAGAAACAGCCTGGGTCTGCCTGTAAAGAACTTTGAAGTTTCTCTCCTGTCAGGCAAAGAAAGCTGGAGGGGGTTGAAATTATAAAGAGGCTCAGCTCAGCTTTTGCCTTTGATGATTATCTGCAGTTACCTTTTCCCTTGCAGCTACTCTTTTCTGGCAGTTTGGAGGAGGAGGAGCTGGGAAAATTAGTCAGTATGAGAAACTCCCATGAAAAACATTTGGGACAATGAGACCAGTTCTCATTGACCAGACTAAGGGGCCTGCAGAAAATGCCACTACATCATGCCATAAACAGTTGATTTTGAGAAATGTATTCCATATAGTTTGTAGAACGTGTAAAAACAGTCCAGCATTTGCAAGAAGCCTACTCTGCTGCAGAGGCTTCTGTCCAAAGGTAGAACTAGGGCCTTTGGAATCTAAAATGGGCCAGAATTGGCCTGAAAGATTCAGTTGACCCTTTGGGGTATTATTTCTTTTCTCCTGTGCTGGTTGCACTGGCCCATGCCAATAAACCTGGCTAACCAGAGTCCATAAGGATTAGTGTGGACCATGTCATGCTTATGTCTGTCTATCCCTAATAAAGTTAGGGGCTGTTCTGGAGGCAGCTAAGCTTTTCAGGTACTTTCAGAACCTTAAAAATTGGAATTATAGCTATAAAGATCAGCATTAGAAGGAGGGGAAAAATACAAATACACAGCTGAAGCACAGAGGCATAGTCTTATTAAGAAAACAACCACAGAAAGAAAAAGTCAATTCAACTTAAATTGATGGACAGGGTGAATTAGTCAGGGTGAATTAGTCATTTATGTGTAAAAGAAATTTTTTTGTCTGGGTGAAGTCTATATCCTATTAAAGTCAAGAGAAAACCTTGCATTCATTCTAATTGAACCACAGAGAATCTTACATTCATTTCATTTTTAAAATATGCTAGCAATACTGTGATTAAAACAAGCAAACAAACCGTGCCTATTTCTCTTTTGGCACTTGCCTCTTGGCAGAGCAGTGGAACAGCAGAAGCGGAGGCTGGGAAAGTGTGCTGAGGGTGGCCAGGGGACTGGCGAAGGCAAGAACTGGGCGAGTGAGGAGTAGTGAAGGACAGACAAGGCAGGGGACCAAGGTAGAGTCTCTGAGGGGATGCCAGTGGCAGGCCAGGAAATGGCCTTGGTGGGAATCACAGGTGTTGCTGTCCGCTGTGACAGCTGTGACATGTTTGCCCTTCTCCCTCAGGAGAGGCAGGAATACATTTGCCCTTGGTGAAAGCTTGTGACCCTCCTAAAGGAGGAGGTGAGGTGTCTGAGGGCCGAGCTCTCTTACTGGACAGCTCTCTCGGCTCTCAGATCACCAGGAATTTTGAGGCCATGAGGAAGAAACTCAGGGACCTAAAGGCCCAAGTGGCCTTCTCATTTATCTTACCAGTCTGGGGATTTGGGCCAGGCAGGGAAAGGAGGGTCACTGAGGTGAACAACTGGCTTAGGGTGTGATGCCAGAAGGAACACTTCGGGTTCTCCGATCATGGCACCTGTTTTCTTGCCAATGGACTTCTAGCAAGCTTTGTCCGGAAGACTTTAAACTTTGTGGGGAGGATTCAGCCCCCCCAGAAACTTGTCCGCACTGGACAAGTGTGGGGAGAGGATCAGGGCTCTGGGATCAGGGTGTTAGAGGTACTGCAGGGACTGGCAGGAATCCTACAGAGAGGAACCAGGTATCAGGGAGGATGGGAGGAAGGAGGAGGCTGGGAACTTCAAGGAAAGAAAGCAGTGGGAAGGAGTTGAGGTGCATGTACACCAATGCTAGGAGCATGGGTAAAAAGCAGGAAGAGCTTGAAGCTCTCCTGGGAATAGGAGGGTATGACCTGGTGGCGATCATGGAAACTTGGAGGGATGAAAGGCAAGACTGGAATGTAAACACAGAGAGGTATCACCTGTTTAGAAAGGAGAGGAAGGGAAAGAGGGGCAAGGGTGGAGCTTTATATGTCAGAGAAGGGATAGGATGCAGTGAGATAGACTGCAGCGCAGATGGGGATCTGGTAGAGGTAGCCTGGGTGAAACGAGGGTTTTGACAGGGAGAGGGACCTGGCAGTGGGGATATGTTATCACCCTCCAGGTCAACTTGAGACCCTGGATGATGTCCTGACAGATCAGATTCTAAGGATATCTTGGGGGAGGGACATGGTAATTATGGATATTTATCTCCTGGATATTAGTTGGGAGACTCACTCAGTGGTGTCAGCCAGGTTACATCACTTCCTAGATGCTAGAGAGGAAGGGATTTTCATGCAGAGGGTCTGAGAGGCAACGGGGGGGGGGGTGGATATCCTTGACTTGGTTTTGACCAACAGGTAGTGAAACTGCTTAATAAGGAGGAAGGGGATCCAGTGACTGATGCAAGGGAACATGCAGAGATGCCAAATGAGTATTTTGCCTCTGTGTTCCCTAAAGCAGGATGGGGGAGATCTGTATCAGAGATTAGATGAGGCTGGGGATTTAGGGGCACAGATTAGAGTCATCCCCCTTGAAGTCGAGGGGCTCCTCCGGGCACTGGACATTACACAGGCACTGAGCCCTGACGGGTTATACCTGAGAGTACTCTGAGAGTTGGCAGGGGTTCTCTCACACCCACTGGCCTCTATTTTTGAGGCCACGTGGGGAACGGGTGACGTTCCAGAGGACTGGAGGGTGGTTTTAGTGGTCCCAATATTCAAAAAGGGTAGTAGAAGGGACATGGGGAATTACAGACCAGTTAGCCTTACGTCCATTGTAGGAAAAACAATGGAAAGGCACATCATAGTGAGAGATCTAGTGATGCTAGATAGGGAAGGGAAGGTGGCAGCCACACAACACGGCTTCCGCAAAAACAGGTCCTGCCAGACAAACCTTGTGGAATTCTATGAAAAGGTTTCAAGGTGGCTCAACAGAGGGAACACAGTGGATGAGGTTTACTTGGATTTCAGCAAGGCCTTTTACAAAGTGTCCCATGATATCCTGGTTGAGAAACTGAGGAGTTTTGAGATAGAACAATGTACTGTCTGATGGATTAGGGCATGACTGACTGACCAAAAGCAGAGGGTAACCATTAGTGGGGAATCATCAGGATGGTGGCCAGAGACAAGTGGGGTCCCCCAGGGCTTTGTCCTGGAGCTGATCCTGTTTAATCTTTTCATCAATGGCATGGAAGAAGAGGTGAACAGTCTGCTTATCAAATTCACAGATTATACTAAAACCAGGGCAGTGGCCACAACTGAGGAGCAGGTACTCCAGATCCAAAAGGATCTGGACAGACTATGGAAGTGTGCAGGAGACAACAGGATGGCATTCAGCATGGATAAGTGCAAGGTCTTGCACTTGGGGCATAGGAATGGGTGTCATAAGTACAGGTTAGGGGACAAGGCTAGACATACACATGGGAGGCATGTCATGAGCAGAGCTGGATGGAGCCGAAGGTCTGACTAGATGGCCTGGGACACCCCTTCTGACTTGCTCTGTTTCTATGTTTCCATTTTCCTGCAGAATGTTATTCTGAAAGCAAGTTCATCCATAAATCTCTATTTGCTTCCCAAATCATAAAAGGTATGTCATCTAATTTTGCTTTTATTTGTGACCTGAAGATACTTCAAAATGAGATTTTGTCAAGAAAAATAGTCCATGGTCCCATCTAGCTTGGGTTCTATGTGAAGTAGATTCAAACAAATAGTGATGGAATAGGAGACTAGAGGAAGATCATTGTGATAAAATAGGTATATATGTGCCTATTACAGCACTGTGCTTCTTAAAGGATCAAACGTCCATTATTCCAACATCCTGGCCAAAATACTGGTCTATCTATCTACCTATTTTTTCCTATGAAAGTTGCCATACATAGGGATTGCATATGATACAGAGATGGGCAGAAGCAAAAACTTTATTCTTTATGCATGCTTAACCCATGATTTTGTGACTGCAATTACCGGTACTCTCTTGCAGGAAATATACATCTTCCTTTTCCAAACTAGCACTCCACAGATATTAGGGGATCGAACTCACATCAGCCTGAGGCAGTATATCCACTGGTCAACCCTAAAACATCCATAGAGCATCAGATTGGGGAAGGTTGCTTTAAAAGCAGGGATTCCTCTATGTTCATTTAACTTTATTACCAAATGGGTCACCACTATTGAAGTGACAGCATTGTACCCAGCTTTAATGCAAGCAGCAAAAAGAAACATGCAATGGCATTAGTGCTCTTCCTGTCATTGCAGGAATCACTTTGTTAAGCTACTGGCAGAAAATTATGCTGTGATATTTCAAGTGCTCAAGCAAAATGCTGAATTAATTTTCAGGGTGGGAAGGGGTGGGGAATTCATGCATCTTTCAGTGAGATATATGTTCCATCTGTGCAATTCCAAGGAAAGGCATTGCAACAGTTACCGTATTTTTCACTCTATAAGACGCACCTGATCATAAGACGCACCTAGTTTTTAGAGGAGGAAAACGAGAAAAAAAATATTCTGAATCAAATGGTTTACTTAACTATTTAATAAACTATAACAGAATGGGATGTGTTGGGATGTCTTAATCCCAGTTGCTTTACTCTCATGTGCCTCTAGCATACTGTGTGCATGACCCCCCCATCCCCCACAGACTGCATATACCGTATTTTTTGCTCTATAAGACGCACTTTTTTTTCCCTCAAAAGTAAGGGGAAATGCCTGTGCGTCTTATAGAGCAAATGTGTGTGTGCCTGATGCTCGGGACACTGCCGGCCCGCCTGCACCACCAGGCCGGCATGTGCTCGGCGCGCTCTGCTCCACCCCGCACTCCGGGAACTGATCACCCCCACCGGGAAGCTCCGAGCCTCCGCCGCCGCGCACCACCGCCCAGCGCCATTGCTCCGCGCCACTGTGCACCGCTGCCTTGCGCCACTGCCGCCGCGCACCACTGCCCCACGCCGCCGCATGTGGCCACTCCGCACCACTGCCGCCACGCACCGCGTTGCCCCACGCCACCGCTGCTGCGCACCGCGCTGCTGCGTGCGGTCGCCCCACGCCCCTTCTAAAACCGCTGCCGCCGCCCCCACCCCCCACACTGCCATCCCGCGCCGGGCCGATGCAGCCCCGCACCGCCCACCCACCCCCACTCCACTGCCTCTGCAGGCACAGATGACACTTTAGAAGCACAATCCTTCTAAAGCCGCGCCGCTGCTCCGCACTGCCATCTCGCGCCTGCACAGATAATACTTTAGAAGCACAATCCTTCTAAAGCCGCTGCCACCCCCCCGCACCGCCCCCCCCGCCCCCCACGCCACTGCCCCTGCAGGCACAGATGACACTTTAGAAGCACAATAACACAATCCTTCTAAAGCCTCGCCGCTGCCCCGCACTGCCATCCCGCACCAAGCAGATGCAGCTGCGCACCACCACCCTGCCCCCACGCCACTGCCCCCGCAGGCACAGATGACACTTTAGAAGCACAATCCTTCTAAAGCCTCACCGCTGCCCGGCACTGCCATCCCGCACCGAGCAGATGCAGCCCTGCACCACCACCCTGCCCCCACGCCACTGCCCCTGCAGGCACAGATGACACTTTAGAAGCACAATCCTTTTATTAAAGTTTAACAGGTTAAGAAACAGTATACATTGAAGCAGCATTCTCTTTGAGATGTGAGAGAAGCAATTGACAATGTAAAGAGCTGGATCCAAACTTAAACTTCCCCTCCTTCCATCCCTTTCAGAAAGAATTCAGCCCTGAAGGTGGCCCCTGCTGCGTGAGGGCTAGACAGCAGGAATGCTGGACACTTCTGAATTGGTTCACTTGTTTAGCCTGTCATATCCTGTTGGTGCCAAGGACACCCCTTCCATCTCCTCCCCACCACTCTGAAATGTCTCCCTCCTTTTCCAAAGAGGGCTGGTTCTCTCTCATTGCCCTGAGCATCTTCAGTAAATAACCTATAAATCACCAACTCATCTACTCAGCTCTGCCTCTGCCTCCTCAGAATCAACGGCAGATTCTTTTCCCCCAGCATGCTAACTTTACACTTGCTTACACTGAACAGCATTTGCCGTTCTGATGCCCTTTTTCCCAGCTCGGAGACATCCCACTGGAATTCCTCACAATCCCTTTTAAATGTTTTATTTTAGTATCATGAGCAAACTTGGCTACTTTATTGCTCACTTCTAATTCCAGATCATTTATGAACAGGTTGAAAAGCACTGATCCTAATGCAGGATCTTGTGAGAATACCATGCATTCTCAATGTTGGCTTTCAATTCTGTAATCAGTTACTGATCCATAGGACAACATGTGTGTGCACACACAGCCCTTATTCCATCACTGCCAGGTTTTCTCAAGAGTCTGTTGATGGATTTTATCAAAAGGCTTTTGGAAGCAACAATGTCTATTTGACTGCTCAGTCCATGTGTAGTAGTGACACTCTCAAAGAATTCTACTGGATTAGCAAGACAGCCTTACCCCTGCAGAAGTCATATTGCTTCTTTTAAAGCAGGGCTAGTTCTTCTATATGTTAACTGAATCTATCCTGAATAACACTTTCAACCAATTTACGCAGAACCAACAGAAAGCAAAGCAGCATATAATCTTCCAGATCCCTTTTTAAAAATTGTCCTAGAGTACTGGTACATGGCTAGAGAGTGATCTTAGGGACATGATGTACATATTGTATAAGAAAGTCATCAATTGATTCTGAGGAGGAAGAGGCAGAGCTGAGTAGATGAGTTGGCAATTTATAGGTTATTTACTGAAGATGCTCAGGGCAAAGAGAGAGAACCAGCCCTCTTTGGAAAAGGAGGGAGACATTTCAGAGTGGTGGGGAGGAGATGGAAGGTATGTCCTTGGCACCAACAGGATCTGACAGGCTAAACAAGTGGACCAATTCAGAAGTGTCCAGCATTCCTCACGCAGCAGGGGCCACCTTCAGGGCTGAATTCTTTCTGAAAGGAATGGAAGGAGGGGAAGCTTAAGTTTGGATCCAGCTCTTTACATTGTCAATTGCTTCCCTCACATCTCAAAGAGAACGCTGCTTCAATGTATACTGTTTCTTAACCTGTTAAACTTTAATAAAAGGATTGTGCTTCTAAAGCGTCATCTGTGCCTGGCGAGGGATGGCAGTGCGGGATGACAGTGCGGGCGGCGGAGGCTTTAGAAGGATTGTGCTTCTAAAGCGTCATCTGTGCCTGCCGCGGCAGTGGTGTGGGGGGGTGGCGGATCGACGCGGGATGGCAGTGCTCGAGCGGCGGTGGCGCAGAGCGATGGTGCGCGGCGGTGGTGGCATGGGGTGGCACAGTGGTGTGCGGCGGCGGCGTGGGGTGGCCACGCGTGGTGGTGCGCGGCGGCGGTGGCACGGGATGGCGCGGTGCGTGGCGGCGCAGAGCAATGGCGCGGGGCGGTGGGGCGACGGTGGCACAGAGCTTCCCGGTGGGGGCAATCAGTTCCCGGAGTGCGAGGTGGAGCAGGGCACGCCAAGCACATGCTGGCCTGGTGGTGCCAGCGGGCGGGCAGCGTCCCGGGTGTCAGGCACATTCGCTCTATAAGATGCACAGACATTTCCCCTTAGTTTTGAGGGGGGGAAAAGTGCGTCTTATAGAGCGAAAAATACGGTATTTAAAAAGCTGGGTCAATAAGTATCTTGAACATTTACTTCTACCTTAAGACAGTCAAAAATATTTGCTGACATTTAAAGTTTCTATGCTTTTAGAAAAACATCTTATGTAGTGTTTTATAAAACTGAAGCACATTATTTCAAAAATACTTTTAGACGCTGTCTTCCAGACATTTGTTATGCTTTTACTTCTTTTCAAGAATTGTTATTCATTAATAAAGAACATGATGATCTCTTCAAGTAATATCCTTCCTGCAAGCTCTGTCAGGCATGAGGCTCTCACATTTTCCTTCCAACTGTTCTATTTTGCTTGGATGAAATCCTTGAAATGAAAGATGGTCATTACTTTGTCAGGTTACAATTTACTGTGAAGTTCAATAAACCTGAGAGGTGCTTTGTCCCCTTTTTTATAACTGTGCACTACAATCTTTAAAGTCTATTTTTTCCCTTTTCCCAATGTGTAAGAATTTCCAAGCATGCATGGAGCACTGAATGGATTTGGGACACTTAAATATAACTCAGTATATATAACCAGGACTCCCACTGCCCTGGTATGATGAGGTATTTGCAGTACTGCCTTTCTATAAGCTTACTCACTGGATTTTCTGATCGTGAGGAGCACTATGTTTACTCTTCCGCCCTTGTTGTTGGTCATGTCCGACCCATCGTGACCCCATGGACAACATTCCTCCAGGTCTTCCTGTCCTCCACCATCCCCCAGAGTCCATTTAAGCTCATACCAACTGCTTCAGTGACTCCATATAGCCACCTCATCCTCTGCCATTCCCTTCTTCTTTTGCCATCTATTGTTCCTCCCTGCACACACACAAACTTTCTTCCAGGTCATAGAATCATAGAATAGTAGAGCTGGAAGAGGTCATGAAGGCCATTGAGTCCAATCCCTGCTGTTGCAGGACACCACATTACACCATCCCACTCTCCAGTTTCTATTTGAATGTCTTTAGTGTGGGAGAGCCCACTACCTCTCTAAGCAGCTGTTTCTACTGTTGTATTGCTCTGACAGTAAGGAAGCTTTGCCTGATGTCCAGCCTGAATCTGGATTGTCACAACTTGAATTGATTATTCCAAGTCCTATACTCTGGCATCAGCAAGAACAGATCTTGACCTTCCTCTATAAGCCTCTGAGGTACTCATAGAGAGATATCATGTGTCCCCCCCCCCCACCAGTCTTTTCTTCTCAAGGCTGAACATACCCAGGTATCTCAATCTCTCCTCATAGGGCAGTGTTTCCAAACCCTAGATCATTTTTGTTGCCCTCTGCTGGACACTTCCTAATTTACCAGCATCTTTCTTAAATCTTGGTGCCAGAACTAGCTTCTATTAATCAATAATTTTTCATCAAGATGCTGGCAGACTGATTTTTTAATCATTTGCTCCAGAATTTTTCCAAGAATTGATGTCAGACTAACTGGTCTACAGTTTCCAGGTTCATCTTTTTTCCCCGTTTTGAAGACAGGGACAACATTAGCCCTTCTCCAGTTGTCTGACACATCTCCTGTTTTCCAAGATTTATTGAAGATAATGGCCAGTGTATCTGAGATTTCCTCTGCTAGCTCTTTTATGACTCTGGGATGGAGTTCATCAGGCCCTGGAGATTTGAATGTGTTTATTCCATCTAGGTATTCCTTGACCATTTGTGTGTCAATCTTGAGCTTCCATATCTCATTTTCAGCTTGTACTTCCACTTGGTTGTAGATTTTCTTGTGGGAGAAGACTGAGACAAAGTAGGAATTGAGCACCTCTGTTTTTCCCTTGTCTGTTATCACTCTGCCACCCACTTTAAGTAACTGGACTCCCTTCTCTTTCTCATGTCTTTTGTTCTAGATGCATCCGAAGAAGGCTTTCTTGTTGTGCTTAGCATCTTTTGCTATTCTCAGTTCGTTTCCTGCTTTAGCCTTCCTGATGCTATTCCTGCAATTACTTACTATTTGTTTATACTCTTCCTTCATGGCCTGGCCCTGCTTCCACTTCCTGAACATGTTCTTTTTTTTACTTTCAGGCTGTCACTTAACTTTTTCTGGAGCCACATGGGCTTCCTCTGCTATCTTCTACACTTTTTTCTTGGTGGAATTGTTCATAGTTTTGCTTGGAGAATCTTCTTTTTTCAAGATACCCCACCCCTCTTGGATGCCTTTCCCCTTAAGGATGTGTTTGCCATGACACTTTGCTTATCAGTTTTCTGAATTCGTTGAAGTTGGCTTTCTTGAAGTCCAGGATGTGTTTTTGGCTCCAGTTACCCTTTGTCTCCTTTATAATTGAGAATTCAAGTATCGCATGTTTGAAAGTAAGTTGACATATGCAGACCATACACCTATATACTATGCTATATCACATGAACCCAGGCCACTGCTCTGTAAGCTTCAGAACTCAGTTATAGAACTTGTTCCTAAGCTGCACTATTAAGTATACAAGAATGTCAAGCTATGAACCACCCTTAGGCTGGTTGGCTAGATCTATATTTAGAAATGCTATAATCAGAAATGCAACCTATCTCTTCACGATGGGAAAAGCTGTAAGCAGATAACCTCTGCATCTACTGCTCTATCTGTTGTCCAGATAATAACAGTTCATGGGCAACTTCCAACACCTGTGCTCTCCTTCTTATGATGTTTTGTCTTTAAAGTAGATTTGGAATGAAGATCCCTTTTCATAGAGGACTCCTTTGATGGCCCTGACAGAAAAGAACTCTAAAGTGAAGCACATGATCACTCCCAATCCATCTAGAACTAGTGGTGCTACTTCTTCTTTTGCTTATGCTCATTTTTAGTTGCTGCAGAGGAAGTCAGGAGGAATACACCACTTTGTGATTGTCTTAATACTGTTGTTCTATATTTTTATTCAGTTTAGACTATTTTGGTGGCCATTCACTTCAACATGTTTACTTTCAGTGTTACTTGATTCTTCTGAGAGTATGATAAGAAAGTCTGCACAAGCCAGAGTTCATATAACAATGCTTTATAAGCTGTTAGAACATAGTCATCTTTGCTCACAATGTAGGAGTGTATATATATATATATATATTTACTTTTCAATAAAGAATAGCTGCTGTAAGCTATTTAGCTTAATTGATACAATAAAAGGCATAAATATCACCAATCCTACTAGATTGTACCAATCCTGCAAGACAGCACATATACTGTGATTAATAAATTGGTTACCTATCCAACTCTGAAGAAGTAACAATGTTGAGTTCATAAACATGACATATATACAATGCCATCCCTAGTTCCAACAAGCAACCAAACTAGAAATCTTACATGCAGCCCCATGGTAAGTCTTTGCTAACAAAGTAAAGAGAACTAATATGCCCCCAAAGGAAACATAGAACTAATACGTCCTGAATTTCAATAGAAATGGAAAAGTAAAAAGACTGTAAATAGAAAAGAAAGTTGAAGCATACAACTTTTCCATTTATAGTGCTATGATTAATAAAAGCTCTCCTGCTTCTTCTATGAACAGATTCCTTGTTCCATCAGAAACTCAGAAATCTCATTAATCCAGTTATGGCATAAAATGCAAAGCTATGCATTTTGCTTACTCTACTACTAAAGAGTCCAGACACAATTAACTCATCTTTGTTTGACATATGCATTTCTGGTTCGCTCTCCTGCCACATTTTTGCCTTGTCTGCTATTAGACTCCCTTTGCTGGAAATCTATGGAGTATTTAAATGTATATAAAAGAGAAGCCTCAGCTGTTCCTGCTATGCTTTCATTATTGCTATACACCTGTTTCATTTGGCCTATGTTACAGTATCTTTAAAATGTATTGTTAAGGCAATTCTGTCACCAATCTCTGACAGCATATTATATTAATACCAAGTTTCACTTGCTAATAAATTACTTCCCTCCAAAAGGGGCTGAGCTCAGCCTATTTCGGGATGCAGTTCATCAGATAACCAATTGCTGTTCTAACCAAGTTTACTGTAACACTTTAAAGTTATGCAAAATGATTTACTCATTACTTGTTTCAAAATTGTCACTGGGAGCTGTGTATTTTTCAGTGTATTCTAGAGAGATGGACAAAGCAACACATTAGTTCCATCAAGGATAGCATTTGGCAACTTTACATTACTGCCCAAGATTAATTCATGACACATTTAATTTGTAGCTAAAAGCCTGAGATCAGCTATTCCTCTTAACAGAATGTTGATTTTGTGGCCATAGTAGACCACCTTTCAGACCTCCTATAAGAGCAATAATTGTATTTTTGTGATGAAAGTATACTTTCTGAACATCAAATTGAAATCAGGCGGCATTCTTAGAATTTTCAAAATTCAAAATGGCCAGTCATTTAGCAACTGGCTGATCTATTATAAATTTTGTGAATACTTGTAAGTTACAGTTCAAATTTTGTAAGCATTTGCTGGTAGGGTGAGGCAAAAATGTGGCCATTCACATCTGGAACATTTTCAGGGGCAGGGGTAAAATGGGGAAAAAGAATTACAGCAAACCATCAGAATTCTCTCTCATAGCTGCTGGCTCACAGCCACCATTTTTTCCTCTACTCAACTCAAGCCAGAATGGCAGCCATCAACTAGTGGGTGGTGGGAGGACCTATGGTGGAGAAAAATAAGTCACCTTACACAGTTTTCCTCTGCTTGAAAATGAGCATAAACTCTGTCCTCTGTTTCATTTCCTGGCAGGGTACTGGGAAAAACATTTCCCCATGGCCTTTATTCCTATCTTTAATATGTACATTGTTCTCTGGCAATGTTGGGAGGATCCAGCAAACATTACCATATTATACTTCAATGTAAGAGTCTATCATGACAGGATAGGTCCATGAATCCTTATTCACTGTGATGGCAACAAAGGAAATGTGTGTTCCTAAGTATAACAATTATGAACCTATTAAAGCTGAGCTAAAGAATCTTCTGTGAATATTTACAGTGGAAAAATAAGTGAAATTTTTCTACAAAGCCATTGTTCTTATTCTTTTCAGCTCTGTACATAGCATAATCATAGTTTTCCTGGGAAGCTGGTACTTTAGCACAGACAACCCCTCTCTAGTCCTGCACTCCCAGTTTCTGTCTTTGGAGCCTTGAAAAACTGCATTAGGATGAGTGAGTTGTGGACAGGTAAGAAAGCATCTGCAATCGCCTGTATTTTTCAGAAGGGCCAAGATGCAGAATCCGCAAGCCATAGACCACATGTGGTCTGCCAAGGCTTTAATTACATGTGCAGGTTATTAAAGGAAACTTGTTAGTGTGTCCTTTGTTGTGGCCCATTAGGAGGAGGGAGAGAATGGGGGGTACACAACACTAAATTGATTAGATTGAAGTGGTCATTCTAATCTACATAAAATGGTAATGAGTTCAGCTAACTTCCTGATAATTTTCAAGATAAGAAAATAAGTTTTTGTTTTACATACCAAGACAATTATCCATACAATTAGTGAAAATATGAGGGGGAAACAGCTTAATCCAAAAAGCAAGCAAACAAGTAGAAAGAAAATAAAACCATCCCATTGTCAAAAGCAACTTTATTCCGATCTGGCAAGAAAGCAGAGTTAGTGATGGGTAAATAAGCAGAATGGTGCACAATATGGTAATTACTTTTATGCTTACAAAGCATTTGAGAATGGGCTAGAAGGCAGGAGGGATAGCAGTGCTGATATTAATGTCAATGGAACTAGTTGAGAGAATTGGGACAACAGACAGGAGAATACCTCAGCGATACAGATCTTTGGAAGGGAAGCATTAGAAAATGATGCAACATGTAGAAGAGCAGGAGGGACAGAGAGATTATGTGAACATCTTTGTTAAACAAACAAATTTATTTTACATACTCGTAACTTCTGCCTGGTACTGAAGTGGCTGCAAACACCACTTGAAACAGCTCTACCCAATATTTTACCTCCTCTTTATAGATTCTCCCAAAATTGGCTGAAAGGAGAGGAACACTTTGTTCATTTGATTAAAATATTTGTGAAACTTACTCTCCGTTTTGTTTGACCCTAGGAAAATTAATAGTCTCTGCAGTGTAGGAGATGCCTGGCTGTGGTAGTGCACTAGTTATAACTGTGAATTAGATGTGTGTGGGTGTGGGAGGAACGAGAATTTAAATCTCTCATCAGTCATGAACTCCCTGAATAGCATCAGGAAAGCTGTTATTATTTCAACCTCAGACCTTCTAATCTGCAATATGAATTCCACAATGCTGTTGGTAATGAATATTGCAATAAGAAGTGCTGTAAACACTTTAGGGCACAATGCTTCCCATGTTTAGATGGGGGTAAAGGGGTTTGTTATCTTAATTTTATTATAACATATTTTTAAAATACAAAATAAAATACATCATAAAATTATAGAAAACAAAACAAAACACAGCTAGTGTACCCCACTACCAGAACCATGGCTATATAATATTTACGCATCCATTTCTTTCATTTTTGTTACATCTATTTCTAACTTTCAGCTCTTACAGGAATACCCCATTCCATCCAAACTTGCATTGAATCAACTGAAGGTTTAGTAATACAAGTTTTTATTAATATTCAATATACAAAATTGAAAGGGCGACTCAAAGGACTGTACTAACTACCACACAATTGCCCTCATACTCCATGGTAGCAAAATTCTCCTTAAAATTATACAACAATGCCTGGCATCTAAAGGGTACTATGCTGGATTATGGAAAAATCTCAAGAATATCAAAAGAACATTTATCTGTGCTTTATTCACTACAAGAAAGGTTTTGACTGTGTTGATCATGACAAGATGTGGAAAGCACTAAAAGACCTGGGGTTACCAACACATCAGGTCAGGGTGCTACAGCAAGCAGCTGTAAGAACACCATATAGGGACTTTGATTGGTTCAAAGTTGAGAAAGGAGTTTATTATCTCCCTTTTTCTGTTCAACTTGTATGCAAAAGCAATCATGAGGAAGATCAATCTTGCAGAATCAAAAGTAGGGATGAAGATCAGAGGAAGAATCATCAACAAGCTTGGATATGCTGATGACACCACCCTCCTCTCAGAAATTCAGGAAGATCTAAAGCAATTGAGCCAAAGAATCAAAGAAGAGTGTGAGAAGTTCGGCCTCCTTCTCAACATCAAAAAGACAAAGATCTTGACAACTGCACCTAATGAAGCCATCAAAGTAGCAGTTGATAATGTGGAAATTGAATGTGTAGAGGAATTACTTTCTTGTGATCACTGATTACTTGTACTGGTGAATGCTACAAGAAATAAAGCAACACATTTCACTAGGTCATATAGCAATGACAAGCATGAATCAAGTGAGGAGAAACAAAAACATCAGCTTGGCAACCAAGTGCAGCTTGGTCCAAATGACTGTTTTTCCTACAGCATCCTATGGTTATGAAAGTTGGACACTAAAAAAATTAGATGATGAGAAAATCAACTTATTCGAGCTGTGGTGTTGGTGAAGGCTTCTGTGAATTCCATGGACAGCAAACATGATGAATAAGCAGATGCTAGACATATTAAACCATATACATCCCTGGTCAGCAAGATAACAAAGCTGAGACTCATGTATCTTGGCCAAGTTATGTGAACAAGCTAATTAGAAAAAGAAAATGCTTGGAATGCTCAGTGGCAACATAAAACCAGGTCACCAAAGAGAGAAGTGATTAGACTCCATCAAAGAAGATGCAGGCCAGAACATAGTTCAGAAGATGCAGGTGGCAAGGGATTAAAAAGTATGGCGAGATTTGGCCAATAGGATTGCTTATGATCGGACACGACTGAACAACAATAAACGAACTTCACATGACACTTTCTCCATTCTTTTTTCACCCTAATCCCACACATCAATTTATCATTAACAGCTATATTCCAAATTAGGTTCCCATCTTTTGCCCACATCTCCAACATAAAGTAGAAAATTTATTATCCATATAAAATAATTTTACTGGCTTCAAATATCATTTCCATACTAATTTATAATTTTTCCTTAATTCCAATTGTCATACTTAATATTCTGGGTAAGAACTGAAAGAAATATGGGAGATTAATGATAGAAAGGGAGGTGAAGTACATTTAGTATGAGACAATGAAGGCTATTGAAAATGGAGTAAGTATCAGGGAAGCTTGTAGTCTTAAAAGGCAAAAGGCTAAATATATGGAAAATTTGGAGAGAGAAATAAAGGATTTGGAGAAGAAATATATAAATTATAGAGACGTTAAAATATTGGTGGAAATACAAGTTAAAAGGAAAGAGTTGCAGAATATGGAAATAGAAAGAACACAGAGAAACTCAATATATTTGAAAGGGGATTGTTTTTTTTTTAAATTTAGGAATAAGAATTCAAGGATTTTGGTTAGAGCTATATAACAAAAAGAAGCAAAAATTTAATAGGAATAGTTAAAGATGAAAAGGGTGGAACTGTAGTTTGACAAAAGAGAAGTTGGGAATATTCTATAGATTTTACTCAAAGTTATATACAGCTGGGAAGTTGCTGATAGACAAAATCAGGTGATATATAGAAAAGAAGTTTGGGAATAAAGTGCAGCAGCAAGAGAGAGACTTGATGAAACAGCCTGTAAGAGAAGAGGAGATAAAAGATGTTATTAATAGTTTAAAAGCAGGGAAACTCCAGGGGTAGATGAGTTTTATAAGGCATTTAAACATTGCTGATACCAAATTAAAACCACTTATTAATACCATATTGGAGAAAGGAAAGATCCAGCATCTTGGAAAAATTCTTCAGTAGTTCTGATACCAAAACCTAATAAAGATTTGACAGATCCTGGAGCATATACACCTGTATCATTGATAAATTGAGAAGCAAAAAAAAAAAAAAAAAAAAAAAGCAATATTTGCAAACAAATTATTGATAACTATATTAAGGCAGACTAAGCTGGTTTTGTATTAGGGAGAAGGATGGCAGATTTGACTAGAAGAGTGTTCGATGTAATAGAATCAATATCAAAGCAAAGATTAAATGTGGGTGTTGGAGCTTTTCATTGGAGCTTTTCAAACATTGGAGCTTTTCAAACCTTTTGATTGGGTGGAATGGCCAGCAATGAAGATGCTGATAGAGACACTAGCATTTGGTTCATGATTTAAATGTGTAATGCATCAGTTATATTCAGAAAACTTCTCAACTGTGATAGTTAATGAAGGTTTAACAGAAAGAATACTCTTAGGCTTACGCACTAGACAGGAATGTTCTCTTTCACTGATACTGTTTGCTATAGAATTATTAGAAAATAGTATAAGAAATGATGATACTATTAAAGGTATTGGATTTAAAAACAATTAAGATTAACTTATTTGCTGACAATACATTGTTCACAATTGAGGACCTATTTAAAATAATGGATCAGATTAAAAATCATATGGTGGAATTGGACGAGATAACTGGTTTACTTGGGATAAATCTGAGATGATGTGTAATTTCAATAGAGAAGAAAAGGAGGGAATTGAGAATGCATTTCAATTTAAGATGTGCAGTATTATTAAATATTTAGGTATAAATATCTGAGAAAGAACTCAATGTGTAAAAAAGAACAATTTTGATATACTGAAATCCGAAACAAAGGCAAAAATGCAGCAATTCAGGAAAATAGGATTATCTTGGTTTGGTCAGATAGCACTTTGGGAGGATTAGGAATTTTATTTTATTTATTTATTTAAGTATTTATTTACATATTTACATGCTGCACCCTTGCAAGCAAGCCTCAGGGCGGCTCACAACAATAAATAAACTAATTACATTATTTGAACTTACTTAAAAACTGGCCCTTCTCGAGATAAAAATTAAAAATACAATAAATACCATAAATATAATAAATATAAATTAACAATTAAAATAACTTTTAAATAAAAAGGTCTTCACCTGGTGCCGAAAAGCAAATAATGACGGCGCCAGGTGAACCTCTCTGGGGAGTGCATTCCATAAGTGGGGCGCCATCGCAGAGAAAGCCCTCCTCCGGGTACTCACCCTCCTTATTTCCCTCATGGAGGGTTCCCGGAGAAGGGCATCTGCTGCTGATCGTAAGGGGCGGGAGGGCATATATGGTTGCAGACGCTCCTTTAGGTAGCCAGGACCCAAGCCGTTAAGGGCTTTATAGGTAATAACCAACACCTTGAATTGGGCCTGGACTTCAATAGGGAGCCAGTGAAGCTGACAGAGAACTGGGGTAATATGAGAACCACGCCCAGTCCCCGTCAGCACCCTGGCAGCTCTGTTTTGTACCAATTGAAGTATCCGGACTGTCTTCAAGGGTAGCCCCACGTAGAGCGCGTTACAGAAATCCAATCAGGAAGTCACCAGCGCATGGGTCACTGTTGCCAGGCAGTCGTCCTCCAGGAAGGGACACAGTTGATGGATCAGCTGAAGCTGATGGAAAGTGCTCCTCACCACTTCTGACACTTGAGCTTCCAAAGTCAGCTCTGGGTTGAGGAGCACTCCCAAGCTGCAGACCCTGTCTTTCAGAAGGAGTGCAACCCCATTTAAGACAAGGGTCAGCCCATTCCAAAGCCAGACCCGCCCACCAACATGACCTCCGTCTTGTCAGGATTGAGCTTCAGTTTATTGGCCCTCATCCAGCCCATTACCTCAGCCAGGCACCGGTTCAGCACAGCCACTGCCTCACCTGGATCGGTGGAGAATGAGAAGTAGAGCTGGGTATCATCAGCTCATCACACCTCCTGATGCTTGCTGCCAAAAGAAGGTCTACTTTTTTTATTATTTAACTTTTTTGCTGCCACACGGTGGTGACTGAAATTATTGCAGGTTAATTTTTTTCCCCTTTTTTTTTTCTCTTCTCTCTCTCTCTCTCTCTTATTTTCTTCCCTTTTGTTTCTGTTCCTCTTTTTTGTTTTTGTTTTCTTCCTCTCTTCTTTTTATCTTTTTAAATATCTTATTCAATTTATATTTTTCTCCCCGACTTTTTGCTGTTGATATACTGAAATCTGTTCGGTGAACAATCTTCATCATGAGGAAAACTCAGCCATCCTCAGCGCCCTCCTCTGTGGGACAAAGTCCAATACATCATTCCAAGACAGAAGATGTTGCAAAAACTTTAATGGCGATTCAGGCGACTTTGACAATCGTACAAGCATCTCAAGAGGCATTGACAATACGGCTGGAAACTCTATCAAATAAACAGCAGGAGCGAATTGAAAAATTGGAAAAACTGTTTGAAGAAATGACAATGCAACTATCGGAAGTGCGACTTAAAGAGGAATAGAATACAAAAAAAATACAGCAAGTATCTGAAAAATTGGAGACAGTAGACAAATCAACATGAGACTCAATGGCAGTGCTAGAGATGGAAAAGGCATCGTATTATCTAAGATTTCAGAACATAATGGAAAGAAAAGATGAAAACTTACGAGAGATCATAACTACTATCTTGGCGGAGCTTTTGGAGATAGATGATGTAACCATGGCGATGGCAATTGATCTTGTCTATAGGGTCAATTCCTCCTATACCAGAAAAAATAAATTACCAGGAGAAGTTCATGTCAAGTTTGCTTTGAGATCTATAAGAGATAACGTCTTGAAGGCAGTACGGGAGAAACCATTGAAGAGAAACGACCACCAGGAGGTGACGGTCCTGAAACAAATTCCATGGAGGATCAGAGAGGGAAGAAAGAAATATCGATTCCTTACTACAAAATTGATTAAGAAAAAGATCATCTTTAAATGGCTAATACCAGAGGAATATTCTGTATTCCTGTAAGATATAAATTGGATTCAATTCTTAAAGCGCAAGAGTTCTATGAAAAATTTAGAGCTGAGTTGGAAGAGGAGGATGCTGTCGTATCTGAGGAAGGAGAAAAAGATGCTGAAACGATGGAATTAATAGTGTACCAATCTGAACAAGGAGAACTGTTGAGGGATGATCTACAACAAGAACTACAGACTTCAGACCCAAAGGAGAAGAGAAAAGGTAGAATTGTAAAGGCAAAAAATAAATAAATAACCTTGCTAAATATGGCTAGCAAAATGGAAGGAAAAATTGAACTGCTCTCCTTAAATGTTAATGGATTAAATGGACCATCTAAGAGAAGAAGGATTTTTGCTCAGCTTCAAAAATGAAACCTAGAGATAATCTGTTTACAAGAAACACATATTAAGAAACAACATGATAAATTTCTGGAATGTTCAAAACGGGAAATTGTTTGTGTCTTCTGCGTCACAGAAGAAAAGAGGTTTAGCACTGTATGTTAGAGAAAAATTGGACCCTAAGTATATTCTTGCTGATGAGGATGGTAGGATCTTGATGGTGGAAATCACAATTAAACTTAAAAAGGTGCTCTTAGTGGCAATATATGCACCGAATGATCATCAGGAAACTTTCTATCAAAAGCTACATAGATTACTCTTGCAAGTGGACTATCAGACTATGTGTCTAATGGGTGATTTTAATGCAATTGTGAACAAGGAAATCGACTACAAGGCTGAAAATAAGGGAAAAAAGGGTAGAAAGAGTCTTCCAAAATCATGTTCTAATTTGATTGAGGAATTCAGCTTGATAGATACTTGGAGACATAAAAACCCATCTTCGGCCAAATACTCTTTCTATTCAAGCAGGCATAGGTCATGGTCCAGAATTGATATGGTTTGGGTAACGCCAGACCTAATCCCAGATCTGATAGAAGCTGAAATGGAGGTAAGTGTCTGGGCTGATCATAATCCTGTATTTATATCACTGAAAGGAGTCGCAAGGATGCCCAGATGGAGTCTAGATAAAGCATTACTGAAAGATAAAAAGTTTCTAGAAAAGATAAGCAAAGAGATGCAAATATTTTTTCAAATAAACAAATCTGAAGAAAATTCTTTACAAAATGTCTGGGACACAGCTAAAGCCTATGTCAGGGGACTGATAATAACCTATTCAGCAAGAATAAATAAAAAGAAAAGGCAAGAGCGAGCAACATTAATAGAAGAATTGAGGAAACAGGAACAAGAATTGCAGGCAGATCCAACAAAGAGTAATCTTAGGGTTCAAATGAACACTTTGAAGCACAAATTAAATCTCTTGGATATGAGCGAGCTCACTAAGCAAATGAAATTGACTAAACACAACTTTTTTTGAAAACGCTAATAAGCCGGGGAGATGGTTAGCATATAAAGTCAAGAAGGAAAGAGAGAAGAGAGTGATTCCAAAATTGAGACATGGAGAAGGACGACTGCAGGTACAAAATACACAAATTAAGAAAATAGCTGGAGACTTCTTTGCAAAATTATACCGGAAGGAGGAGTTTCCGATTGGGAAGGTGAAAGAATATTTACAAAAGGAAGATTTGCCAAAGCTGCCAGAAAAATTTCAAAAAATGCTGAACCAGGAAGTAACAACTATGGAAATAACAGAGGCAATTACACGACAGAAGAACGATAAAACTCCTGGTCCAAATGGTCTACCAGCAGAATTTTACAAATCGTTTGAAGGAGTTTTTGCTACTTTTCTTAAAGATATATGTAATGAAGCACTGTTAAATGCCAAAATACCAGACACCTGGATGGAGGCAAATATAACACTAATACCTAAAGAAGACATGGATTTAACTGAGATTCAAAACTTTAGACCTATATCATTACTAAATGTAGATTATAAATTTTTTGCCTCAATATTGGCAGAAAGGTTGAAGAAGTTTTTAAGAGACTTTATACATCCAGACCAAAACGGTTTCCTGCCTAAAAGACAAATGAAGAGTAATCTGAGGACTATCTTGGATATTTTAGAATATTATGAGATAGATACGGAAAAGCCAATGGCTTTATTGTTTTTGGATGCTCAGAAAGCTTTTGATAATGTCAATTGGCAATTTATGATGTATCAGATGGAGCAAATGGAGTCTGGGGAAAAGTTTATGAATGCGATTTCAAGCATCTATCAAAAACAGTTGGCCAGGATTTTAATTAATGGAGAATGTACAAAGGCTATAGAGATACAAAAGGGTACAAGACAGGGATGCCCATTGTCACCCTTACTGTTCATTTTGACTTTAGAGGTCTTGAATAGAAACATTCGAAATGATGAAGACATTAAAGGCACTAAAATTAGGGATGAAAAATATAAACTGCAAGCATTTGCAGATGATTTGGTCTTTATAATAGAGGAACCATTTGTAACTATACCTAAACTTTTACAAAAGATCGAGGAATATGGTGAGGTCACGGGGATGAAAATAAATAAAGAAAAGATGAAACTTTTAGTTAAAAATCTTACACAAAAGCAGAAAAAAGAACTCCAAGAAGTAGTGGACTTACAGATTGTTAAAAGGGTAAAATACCTGCGAATTCATCTTACAGCTAAGTGTACAACCTTGAAGATAATTATGATAAATTATTGAAAGATACTAAAAGTGATCTGGAGAGATGGGCCAATTTACAATTGTCTTTGATGGGAAGAATAGCACTGGTTAAAATGAACATCTTACCAAAATTTTTGTTTTTATTCCAAATGATCCCTGTAAAAATTGATAAAAAGTTTTTTGAGGATTTAAACCATCAAGTTGCGAGATTTATTTGGAAAAAAAAGAAAGCAAGGATTAAACTAAAAATGCTTCAAGAAACCAAGAAGAATGGGGGTTTTGGCTTACCGGACTGGCTGTTGTATTACCAAGCGTCTATTTGTACTTGGCTAAAAGAATGGATAATCTTGAGAAATAAGAGAGTTTTGTACCTTGAGGGTCATGATTTGCAAATGGGTTGGCATGCTTATATGTGGTATAAGAAGGTCAAGTCACAGGGGACTTTTCTAAGTCATTTTATTAGAAGATCACTAATGTCAGTATGGGAAAAGTTAAAGCTAAAACTGTATAATAAGCTACCAAGATGGCTTTCATCTATGGAAGCCTTTGTCTATCCAAATGTATTAAATTTTGAAGGGATTATAAGATATGATGATATTTTGGATAAGGATGGAGGCTTAAAACTGGAGCAAGAAATACAAGAACAGGGACTTAATATATCGTGGTGGTATAAGGTGCAGATGCAATCAAGATATGCCAAAGACTGCAAAATATGGGGGTTTTATAAAGATTTAACAGCCTTTGATCGAGTGATGTTAAAAACAGATGAAAAAATGATCAAAAGAATCTATGAGTTTTTGCTTAACAGAAAAATGGAAGGAGAACAGGTCAAGGACACTATGATAACTTGGGCACAAAACTTTGGATATAATATTGAATTTGAAAAGTGGCAAAAGCTGTGGGAGAGAAATATTAAGGTAACTTTAGCAACCTCGTATAAAGAAAATTTGTATAAAATGTTTTATAGATGGTATTTGTCGCCAAATCGACTAGCTGTTTCCAAATATGTCTAACAGATGCTGGAAGTGTAAACACGGTGTAGGTACATTTTACCACATGTGGTGGACCTGTGAAAAAGTATTGGATTAAAATACATAAATGGCTTGAGGAAATGCTAAAAAAATCTTTAGCCTTTAAACCTGAAGTTTTTTTGTTAGGCATTATACCGGAAAATGTTAGTAAACAAGAAATGTATTTGATACTACATTTAATCACAGTGGCGAGGATTGCGCTTGCTCAATACTGGAAGAATGAGGAACTACCCACTGAGGAGCTGACTTTGAAAAAGATTCTGGATTGTGCAGAAATGGATAGACTGACTCTATCATTGAAGGAAAAGGATGACACGGACTATTATCAAACCTGGAATTTCTTTTACGACTGGCTAGAGAAACGGGACTTGGCGTGGACTTAAAGATGTCTTTAAACTTTTATAAATTGATTTGATTATGCTTATAGAATGTTAAAAGATATGTTATAGGGGGCTGACCCAGCTTGTCCAATGTACTTGATGATTGATGTTTCTTTTTTTTTTAAGTTTGTAGTTTAAAATTTTAATAAAATCTTATTAAAAAAAAAAAAAAGAGCAAAGGGGACAAAATGGAACCCTGCAGAACTCCATGGCATAACTGCCATGGCGCAGAGCCATAGTCCCCCAGCACCACCTTCTGGAATCGGCCATTGAGATAGGAGTGGAACCACTGCAAAGCAGTGCCTCCAACTCCCAGTCCCGCAAGCCTATCCAGGAGGATACCATGGTTGATGGTATCGAAAGCCGCTGAGAGGTCCAGGAGAACCAAGAGGGATGCACTCCCCCTGTCCCTCTCCCTGCACAGGTCATTGTACAGGGCGACCAACGCAGATTCAGTACCGTACCTGGGTCTGAAGCTGGACTGAAATGGGTCCAGATAATCAGTTTCATCCAAGAGTGCTTGGAGTTGTCCCGCCACCACCCGCTCCAGCACCTTGCCCAGAAACGGGATGTTGGCCACCGGTCTATAGTCAGCGACCACCTTTGGATCCAGGGATGCCTTCTTTAGGACTGGCCGGACTACTGCTTCCTTTAGGGGTGCAGGCACCCGGCCATCTCTTAAAGAGGCATTGACCACCTCCAGGATCCAGGTCACAATCCCGTCCTTGGCAATCTTTAGTAGCCAGGATGGGCACGGGTCCAGTAAACAGGTGGTTGGGCGTACCAATCCAAGCACCTTGTCCACATCATCAGGCCACAAAAACTGAAATTCATCCATCAATAGAGGACAAGACGGCATCGTTGGCCCCTCCCCAGAAGAATCTGTATTAATAGAAGAGTCCAGCTTGTGACGAATCTGAGTGACTTTCTCCCTAAAATGCCTGGCAAAGTCATCACAGTGGGCCTTCGAAGGTGGCACCAGATCTTTTTTGGAGCCAGGACTTTTTAGCCCCTGCACCACCCGAAAGAGCTCTGCTGGATGGCATTGTGAGGAGGCAATGGATATGGAGAAGAATCTCTTCTTCACTGCCCTCACCGCCACAGCATAGGCCCGATAATGGGCTCTTAAGTGTGTTCGGTCAGATTCATCCCGTGATTTCCTCCACCTATGTTCTAGTCTTCATCGCCTGTAATTCCGGAGTGTACCAAGGGGATGAACAGGCTCTGCCCAGTGGGAGAGGGCACTTGGGAGCGATCGTGTTGATAGCCCTGGTCATCTCCCCATTCCACATATCAACCAGGGTATCAACAGGAGCACCAGCCTTGTCAACTGGAAAATCCCCCAGAGCCTTCAGGAATCCCTCCGGATCCATCCGACTCCGGGGGGCGGACCAACACAATCGGGTCCGCACCCTTACAGAGGGAGAGGCCACTTTCGAGCTCAAACCTCACGAGGAAGTGATCTGACCATGACAAGGGCGTCAAACATATGTTCCTCACCTTCAGATCACCCTCTTCCCACCCCATTGAGAAAACCAGGTCCAGAGCGTGTCCATGTTCATAGGTCAGGCTGCTGACATGTTGAGACAGCCCCATGGCCATCATGGAGGCCATGAAGTCCTGAGCCGCCCCGGATAGATCAGTCTCGGCGTGGAGATTGAAGTCCCCCAGGACCAACATCCTGGAAGTCTTCAACACCAGGTCTGAGACGATCTCTGTCAGCTCAGGCAGGGAGTCTGTTGGGCAGAAGGGTGTGCGGTACACCAACAGAATCCCCAATCTGTCTTGGTCGCCCAACACCAAGTGGAGGCACTCCAGCCCCAGTCTTGAGGGGACAGGAAGCCCTGAGAGGGAGAAAGAGGCTCGATAAACCAAAGCGATCCCCCTCCCCTCCCCTCCAGACGTGGGTGGTGCTGGACTAGGTACCCGGGTGGGCACAGTGCAAGAGGGCGACATCTCTCCCCTCCCCCGCCCAGGTCTCCGTGATGCAGGCCAGATCGGCCCTCTCATTCACAATTAGATCGTGGATGAGGGTGGCTTTATTCTGGACTGACCTGGCATTGAGCAACAGCACCGTCATGCCTGGGGGGCAATTGACAAGGCTACCTGGCACCTGCCGGCTGGGGAATAACCAGAAGGAGGGACAGGTGTTAACCATCTGTCCCTCCTTCTTCTAGGCAGACCTGTTAAGCCCCCACCACCATAGCGACCATTGCCCATCACCACCCCAATGGTGGCCCCCACGCGCTCCCCTGGTAGCATATCTAAGCTAAACTCAAGATGAGCCTCTAAAACTAGCTAAAAAATAAAAACAGTTAAAATCCTACCCAACCACCAGCAACCCACCTCCAGAGCCTCGGCCAGAATCCCTGGCCAGCCCAGCCCCCAATCGGCCCCAAACGGCCCTAACGGCAGCGCCCTTTGGCCGCCGGCCTGAGGCCGCTGGCCCCGGGCATCGCCGGCGCTTTGAGGCCATGGGCACATGCGGTCCCCACCCCGCCCATCCCGGTGTGACTGGCACTCACGCAGGGGGCAGGCCGGAGCAGGGGCCTCGGTGCCAGCAGCAGCTGTGCACGCAGGTGTGTGCACAGGGCCTCAGCGTGGCTGCAGGGCCTTGGTGCGGCGGTGGTTGGCGCAGCTGCAGGTGGAGGTGGGCGTGGGCTCTGGTGAGTGGTCTTCAGCTTCGGTGCACACTCTCCTGGCCAGGTATCCCAAATATTAAACTATATTATGTAGCAAATCAATTAAGATCTATGCCAAATATTATATTGCAGCCTGATTAGGTAACATGGGCAGAGTTTGAACAACAGCGAACTGAGGAATTCATTTTAAGTTTTTTTCTTACCAGGATGAGAAGAAGATTATAAAAAAAATAGAAAATCCCTTTCTTAAAAATATGGAACAAATTTGGGAGAAATATAGAAAAGAATTTATCCCAATGACTTCACCAGTAATTCCAGTCACAGAAATTAGAAGATTCCCAGAAAACATAAGATACGAGAAATGTATTAAAAGAATAACAAATACTTAGGGTAAAAGATTGGATGAAGGAAATGGAAAACAAGTAAATGATAATGGAATTATTAGGGAAAGAATACTGAAACTGATTTAATGTTATATAGATAGAACAATGGACTAAACATGGTTGAAGAAAAATGGTAAATATAGAGACCTTACCAAATTGGAGGAGATTGTGCTGTTTAGAGAGACTCAAGGTAGTATGCAAACAAGATGGATTGTAAGTGAGATGTATAAGATTCTTTTAGACAGGGAAGGTTTATGTTTTTAAAATCTTATGGGAAATGGATTTAGGGAAGAATATAGATAAGGAGGAATGGGGAAAAATATGGTAAAAGTCAAACAACTCCCAGAATTTGCGAGATAGCCATACTGGGGGCTTTCTCTGGATGCATCCTAAAGTGCAATCCCAATAGCAACATTAGCAATTCACCATGACAAAGGACTTTGTGACTCAGGCAATTTATTCTAAAAGGTTGTATGTAACTTGCAGTCCTACTTTTAGAAAAAAGAGATTACCATATATTACATTCTTAGATTTTTCTTGACTTACGTAGCCCAGTTTTTAGAAGGAGATACAAACAGTATCCCCAGGTATACTCCCATTGTCAAACATCACTGGTTCCATATTTCTCTGCTATGTAACAGTTCTATCATAACAGTTCTTTCAAGTAAACATAGATAGGTTGCTGTATATGTATTTTGACTTCCTATTGATTTTAATGGAATTTATGTAAGCTAAGTGCACAACTGCAGCTTTACCTACCAGTAGGGATCCTCAGAGGATAAGGCTTGTCAAGGTTTACAATGTTTATTAACCATTTTTTCTTCAGTTATGGCTGTGATCTTAAGAATCTTTCCTGTGAATAAGCTTCACTAACACAGTGGCATGCTCCCAAGTAATGTGCACCACCCAAAAATATGGGCAAGTGAACCTATGCCAAAATAAACATAAAATGGATGAACAAAGCAAATAAAATGTACATTTAGCTATTCTGAAATCTGAACCCAAAATTCAAAACTCTGGTAGTTCAGATTTAGCAATCATGAAAAATAGGACATCATGTTGACAGAAAATTTGCTTTTATATGTCTTCTTTTATGGGGCTGGAAGGTCCTCATGTTTACCCATTGACACAAAATAATACCCACAGGGCCAATAAGAAATGGAGCACTTAAAGAAAGTAGGATATGGGAATAGCAGGTTGGAATTCATGTAAGAGTCAAGAAGACTCTCTTGGTGATGATTGGATTCTCATAGTTCTGGGCTGTACAAAGCATGAAGAAGCTCCTGTGGTTTATGGACATGGGCTGAGCAGGGAGAAAAGGGCTGCAAAGACAAATGACTGATGAAGGCATGTTGTTGGAAGGAATGCTTTGGGTTCCTGTACCATGGCAATGGTTCCTCGCTGAGGGACTTCTGGCAAGGGATGGGTGCACCTCACTGGGATGGAGAAAAGGACCATTGGGATGCTCAAGCTGGGTCCAGAGGGGTTTAAACTGGTTCGGGTGGGGGGTGGGGGGAGGACCAGGAGATCCCCAGAAACCAGGCAAAATCAGACATTTTTCATCCTCCCCAGTCCCGTGTGTTGTGCTGGTGCCTGGTTTAAAGCAACCCTCTTGAAATACGAAGAGTTAATCTTTTCCTGATACAGGAACTTTCTGTATTTCCTGTATGGGATGCAGGAACTGTGGCACACCACTATCTCTTCCCAATTGCAATGGGCTTCCATAAGTGGTCCACTACACTTTCTATATTTCTATGTTTCTCTCAGCCTAGTAAAGGCAATCCATAGTGACTGGAGGCTAGGAAAGCTGATGGCAGAGCCCCACCTTCAATTTTCCTCCAATTGCTCAGGAATTTACCTATAAATGAAATCACAGTACACTCTGAATACTGGATTCCCACTGCATGTCCATCTGCCTTGACACCTCCAGCATTTGGGTATGCTCAACTGAGCACCAAAAAACAAGAAAAATGTTCTGAGCATGTCCATTGAGTGCCAAGAACCTTCTTCTACTTTGCGTTTTTTAAGACTCAAAGGCAGTGAGAAAGTTCAGTGGGAGAACGACATGCTTTCAGTTGTTATTTTGTCTAGATCTAGCTCTGTGGAGCCATTAAGAAAATAATATAAGGTAGGGTGGGGTTTGTGTGTGTCCCTGATCAACTGGGATGGTTAATTGTTGGACATGTTTTAAATACAATGCCAGTTTTCCGATCTCCTAGAAATTAGTGTGGTCCCCTCCAAACTTTGATATTGTAGTAACAAATGTCTTAAATAAACTTTACAAAGTCAATTATGGCAAGGACTGGAAAGATATTAAGAATGATATCCAAAGGTGGAGATTGATGAGATTGCTGAAGCTCCCTATAATGAATAGATTGATGGCAGTCAATCCTCCTCCAGTTGATGTTTTGTTTTTGAACACTTCCTGTTCATATCCCTAAAAGCATTTCTATAAGTAGCAGGTGAAAAAAATAAATTCCTTTATTTTTGCTACAAAATGCCCACAAATTCAAGCAGCCCTCCTCTATCCACATAAACAGCAAGGGGGATGGGAAACTGATAAGCAAATATGATGCTTGCCAACTCCAGAAGTTAATTGCCTTATTAACACAGGATGAGGGAAAGCAGTGGGTTTTATCAGAGAATATAGCAGCAGAATACCTTTAGGGGATTATCTATTTTTCGAGAAAAAAGTCAGTATTAGGTCTGTGATTTATAATAGATTCACTTTGACCACTTGTCACAATTGGATAAGATAGACAGAGAGACTTTCCCCAGGGATATCTCCACTATTCCCACTGGGAAGACACCCTAACTTTCACAGTAAGGAAAAAAATAATTTGAAAGAATTATATCACAAAGGATTATATCAACTTTATCATTTTTAGTAAAGGCAACCCAATACAAATGAGCTTCTGAAAGAAAAGCTGGGGAAGTACATTTACCTTGGCTTGTGTCAGATTTGATTATTTTTAAGGTCCCCCCCTCCCCCGGGAAGGGGAATGCTATTAGAACTCTCTCTTGGTTTGAAAAAGTAATAGTTGATGATACAAGAATGACCTAGAGGTTAATTTCAGTCATTTCAACAACTTATATAGTTTAAGCTTGACATTATTTCCCACATCAAAAAGAAAAGAGAAAAGAAAAGAGAAAAGAAAAGAAAAGAAAAGAAAAGCTCCCCAAGGCAGCAGTTCTTCCTGGACTGAAGTTTCTTCTCAGTTCCCCTCAAGAGTTGGTATTAAAGATTCGGCTGAAAGGAGTCTTGCCCCCTCAACAAGTCCACAGGTCCAAGAGGAGAGCAGTAGTTTCTTCACAGAGAGTTAATGAATTGAAGGGAGGGAGGGAGGGAGCTGAAGTTCTTGTGATTTCTGTAAAATGCCTCAGCAAACTTGGGGAGGATGTGGCCAGGGTGGGAAACAGTTAGATTCCCCCACCACCTTGCAAGTTTCCTGAAGCATTCAACACAAAACCATTTTTATCAAATAAGAACAAACACAGAGCCCACTCCCATTTTCCTTCCTTCTAATTCAAGGATATGTTTCTGTGATATTCTTCTGCATGTACATTGATCGTTCTTGATCAATTAAGGTGGGAGTTTGCAGGAGAAGGAAAGTGTTCAGGGAGTTGTCCTTCCAATTGTAAAGAGATAAAAATTGTATATCAAACTTTGAAAGAATAATAGACATGGTGGGAAAAGAAGAGGAACTAGATGAGTAGAAGCAGTACTCTATTTCAATTGTGAAGTTGAAGCATCCTGAAATCCTTACAAAGCAACAGTCAACAGAGCTAATTTGTATAGCCTTGAAAATGTATCAGCCAGATTTTCAATGACTTACAGCTAAGACAGTGACTCACAAGAACTCTACTAGCGGGAGCTAGCCTCATAATTATAGCAATGTCTGTTTGGTCATAATAAATAAATACCAAAAAAAGCCCATAAATATTTGTTCATGTCTTGTGGCTCTCAAACATCTGATATTTACCATTTGTGACTTTTCCATTGAGCAAGTCTGACCACTCCTGCTGTAGATCAATTTCAGCATATACCAGAGAAATATCCTTAATATTTTTTTTCAAGACATATCTCCTGTATGACACATTCAGCTTAATCAGTGTTGGAGGAAATGCCAGGAGTCAGATATGTATTACACATGTGGTGGGTGTGTAAGGAAATTCAGTATTTTGGGGAAACTGTACTATCAAAGATTGGTTAATTACCAAGCCACATATTCCAAACTCACTGACCCTAGCATTACTGAAACTCTTCTTGGGAGAAGCTAATAATTTGAAGAGTAGGGGTTCTGTAACGATTTAAAGTGCTATGAGATTGTGTTCCTTCTAATGTTCCTAAGTTTCAGAAGAGCAAGTAGGGGTAAAAGAAGGGGATGAATGAGTGAAGTCATTGGTTGGTGACTGAGAGTGTATGGGAAGAGCCTGGAAATACGTGAGGAATTAACAGTCAGTCAGAGTTGTGGTTTGTCAGCAGTCTACAGAATCTGAAGAATCAGGCTTCTCATTAGAATCGTACATAGTGCTGTGAAAAGCATTTAAGATTCTAAAGAAAGTAGAACACTTAGAGGACATATTAGTGACTAGGGAGAGTCAATGCCTAATATTGTCAAGTATTATAAGTGTGAAATAGAAGCTAACAGAAACCTGAGCGCAGAAGGGAAAGATTAAACTGAGGGAAATAGAATGAAGGATTGGTCAAAGTATATTCAGAAGAGAAAGGTGGATTTGTGTGTGAGGAGTGATTATGAAGGGAAAGAGTGAGATCTCAGTCAGAGGTTGTTATTATCTGTGGCCGATTCAGCAGCCAGTTTCGGATCCACCAAATAGTTTTTCATCTAGTCCAGCTTTTGCTTATTTGCATTTCAGAATGTCATGTGGCACTTTGTCAAAAGCTTTGCTGACATCTAGGTAAGATTCTGTCTACAGTGTTCCCTTTATCCACAGTCAAAAAATGTGATTTAGTCTGACAAGATTTATTTTTGATAAATCCATGCTGGCTCTATTAATCACTGCATTTTCTTCAATATGCTTGCAGATGGATTTTTTAATTGTTTGCTCCAGAATTTTTCCAGGAACTGATGGCAAACTAACTGGTCTATAGTTCTCAGGTTCATAATTGTTGGTTTTTTTTGGGCTTTTTGAAGATAGGGACAATGTTAGCCCTTCTCTGGTTGTCTGACACTTCTCCTGTTTTTCAAGATTTATCAAAGAAAATAGCCAGTGGTTCTGCGAGTTCCTCCACTAGCTCTTTTATGATTCTGAGATGGAGTTCATCGGGCCCTGGAGATTTGAAAGTGTTTATTCCACCTAGGTATTACTTGCCCATTTATCTGTAAATCTTGGGTTGTCATCTCTCACTTCCAGTTTGAACTGCCTCTTGATTGCAGATTTCCTTGTGGGAGAAGACTGAAGCAGAGTATGAATTCAGCGCCTCTGCCTTTTTTTTTTTTTTTGGTTGCCATCAGTTATCACTCTGCCATGCACTATTCTTAATTCATTCCCTGTTTTAGCCTTCCTGATGCTGTTCCTGCATTTCCTTACTATTTGTTTATGTTCATCTTTCGTGACCTGGCCCTGCTTCCTTTTTTTATTTTCAGGCTGTCACGTAACCTTTTGTGGAGCCACATTGGCTTTCTCTGCAGTCTTCTACACTTTTTTCTGTATGGAATTGTTCATAGTTGTGCTTCAAAAACCTTGTTTTTCAAGATTTCCCATTCATCTTTGACACCTTTCCCCTTAAGGGTGTGTTGCCATGGCACTTTGCTTATCATATTTCTGAGCTAAAGTTGGCTTTCTTGAAGTCCAGGATGCTTGTTTGGCTCCAGTTACCCTTCGTCTCCTTCATAATTGAGAATTCAAGTATCACATGCTCACTTTCCCCCAAAGTTCCCATAGTGGTTATTTTGTCCACCAAGGCATCCCTGTTAGTTAATATTAAATTGAGGATACTGATCTTCTCGTACCTTCCTCTACTTTCTGCTGGAGAAAGTTGTTGGCAACACATGTCAGGAATCTCTTGCAGGGGCCATGCTTGGCAGAATTTGACTCCCAACATTTATTGGGGAAATTGAAGTCCCCTATGATGAACTTGAATTCATTCTTGGCAAGTTGCTTTTCCAAGGTTGCATCCTTGTCCTCTATTTGACTGGGTAGACGGTAATATATGCAAATAACTATGTTTTTCTTATCTTTTGTTCCCTTTAAATTTAGCCAGATGCTCAATGGGACTACTAAATTCCTCTTCTTGAATTTCAGTGCAGATACATGTGCCTCTCACATATAGTGCAACTCCACCTCCCTATTTGTCCTTTCTATTATTCTTAAACAGGTTGTATCCATCAATTGTAGACTTCCAGTCATGCAAGTCATTCCAAGTTTCCATTATTCCTATAAGCTCATAATTACCTTCATGTACTCTGAGCTCAAGTTCGTGTTGCTTGTTTCCCATACTCTGAGCATTGGTGTAGAGACATTGAAGTTCGGTCTTGCTGTGCCCTGGTTTTCTTTTTATGGTTTTTGGGAGACTGGTGTTGGGCCTTGCTTGAGGTTTTTTCTCTGTTAAAATGTATAAGTCTTTGCCAGGTGAAGGTATGCCATGCTGCAGCTCTCTCCCCCCTGTAGGTTTTAGTTTAAAGCTCCACTGATGAAGTTTTTCATGTAATGACCAAACATAAGCTTCCCATTCTTTGTGAGGTGCAGCCCATCATTTGCCAGTAGTTCATCTTCCAGGAAGCTTAGTTTGTGGTCCCACAATTCAAATCTTTCTTTACAGCACCACCATCAATCCTTCACTTGAAGGATTTTTCTTTCCCTAACATTTCCTCTTCCATGTACTGGTAGGACTGAGGAGAAGACTATCTGGGCCCCATTGTTTTATATTTTGCTCCCTAGAGTGTCTGATTTTATTTCAGCAAAACTTCTCATGGCAATGTCATTAGTTACCACATGGAAGAGAAGGAAGGGGTATTTGTCAGTGGGTTGTATGAGTTGTGTGAACTTGCTGGTTATATCTTCAACCTGGTCCCAGGGAGACAGCATACTTGGCGATTCTCTGGGTCATCATGACATACATATTTTTCCATTCTGCGCAAGAGGGAATCTCCCACAACTAGCACTCTTCTTTTGTTGCAAATTTTGCTATCCCTTTCCTTGTTTGATGGGCTTTTGTCTCTGAAAAATAGTTACTCAGTGTGTCATGTAGTTCTTTCACAGTGAGTTTCTCACATGTCTCTTCCACAAGCCACTCAAAGTGGTTCGAGAGTTCCACTGCTTCCATGGGTGCAGAGTGTTGCTAGGTCTTCTGTATCTGTCACCCTGTTCCAGCGAGTTTTCTCATTTTCCCTTCTCTCGGGGTTCTCTTCTGCCACCTCGGCTTGCTCTTGCTCGTCTTCCTTCTGGACTTTACTTGCCTGTTGCAGCTCCTCCACTCTGTCTAGAAACTCTTCATTTTCTTTTATTGCCCAGAAGGTGGACACTTGCTGCTCCAGTGCTCCTACTTTTTCCTGTAATAGGGGTACTAGTGAGCAGCAGTTGCAGTTGTTGCAGGTCACCACTGTGGACTCTTCTTGGTCCATTTCTCATGCCACCATGTGCAGTGGAGGAATTAAGGTGAAATAAGGGAATTAAGTGGGGAAATCTCCTTACTATAAAAAACACTTTGGGCACTACAAATAGCTTTGAAGGAAAATGACCATACCATAGATAATATGGTTAAGTCAATAATTTAGATCAAAACCAAATTTGTGCTCAATGCTTGTCTGAGTTAGTACTTTTAATATTATCACATTTATAATTTATGTAACACTGCTACAATATTTGTATTTTTCCATATTGTGTATTTTTTACCTGTTTGGAATTCTTTTATTGTTTGGTCAATAAAATATTTTAAAAAGAAAAAAGAAAAAATGTCTGACATAGCACAATTGTGAGTGGATAGCTAGCACAACTTTTTCAGTTCTCTTGGAAATAAAATAATCAGCACCATCTATGTTCTGAGTTCATCTTGGTTGCTTTGCATGCCTGATGTTTGCATTGGATTTGCTCTCAATTTGTTTTATTTATTTAAATAATTTGTTGGACATAACATAGGGTGGAGAAGGGATGACCTATGCAGTAAACTGTAAAATAAAAATCTCTGGGAGCTACCTCCACTTGAAATGCTTTGGGTTGCTGGGGAGGAGTCTGAAATCCCCTAGATTTAGCAGCCAGAATTCCTGCTTTTCTAGCACTGTTGGTGGAGGAAAAGCAGTGCTTGTGTCAGGCCTCTTCAAAGGAAAGGGAGCTGCAATCTCCTCCCTTCCTCTGTGAACCTGAAACAGCTCCTCACAGCATGTGGCTTCCCACCCTGTGTGTGTGTGTGTGGGCATGCATGTGTCCCACACATCTGTTCTTCCCAGATGCATATGTATGTGCATCCCCACACCACCCATGTTTGTCTATATATGTCTCCCCACCCTACACCTTTGTGTGTGTGAAGGAGAGGGAGAGGAAGCACTTCTAAACACACTTCACAGTTTGAGACTGATTTCAAAGTCTAAATGCTTGCTGTCAATGTGTTTTCTATGGATCTGTAGATTAATTACAGAAATATATTCATTAATAGGCAATAGAATTAGTATCTAAATTGCTGCTGACAAATCTGTGTATTTCTGTTGGCCTGTTTTGAGTCTCGACATGTAGATTATGTTGTTGTTAGTCCCGAAGTCATGTCCGACTCATTGTGACCCCATGGACAACATTCCTCCAGGCCTTCCTGTCCTCCACCATCCCCTGGAATCCACTCAAGCTCACACCAACCGCCTTAGTGACTCCATCTAGCCACCTCATCCTCTGTCGTCCCCTTCTTCTTTTGCCATCTATTGTTCCCAGCATTAGACTCTTCTCCAGGGAGTCCTTCTTTCTCATTAGGTGGCCAAAGTATTTGAGTTTCATCTTCAGGATCTGGCCTTCTAAAGAGCAGTCAGGGTTGATCTCCTCTAGGACTGACCGGTTTGATCGCCTTGCAGTCCAAGGGACTCGCAGGAGTCTCCTCCAGCACCACAACTCAAAGGCCTCAATCCTTCAGCGCTCAGCCTTCCTTATGGTCCAGCTTTCACAGCCATACATTGCAACTGGGAAAACCATAGCCTTGACTATACACACTTTTGTTGGCAGGGTGATCTCTCTGCTTTTTAGTATGCTGTCTAGATTTGCCATAGCTTTCCTCCCCAGGAGCAAGCGTCTTTTAATTTCTTGGCTGCAGTCCCCATCTGCAGTGATCTTGGAGCTCAGGAAAATAAAATCTGTCACTACCTCCATTTCTTCCCCATCTATTTGCCAAGAAGTGAGAGGACTGGATGCCATGATCTTAGTTTTCTTAATGTTGAGTTTCAAGCCAACTTTTGCACTCTCCTCCTTCACCCGCATCAAGAGGCTCTTTAGTTCCTCTTCACTTTCTGCCATGGGAGTGGTATCATCTGCATATCTGAGGTTGTTGATATTTCTCCCAGCAATCTTAATTCCAACTGGTGATTCATCTAGCCCTGCCTTTCTCATGATCTGCTCTGCATATAAATTAAATAGGCAGGGCGACAGTATACAGCCTTGCCAAACTCCTTTCTCAATTTTGAACCTAGCAGTGGTTCCGTGTCCAGTTCTCACTGTTGCTTCTTGACCCTCATATAGGTTTCTCAAGAGACAAATAAGATGGCCAGGTACTACCATCTCTTTAAGAACTTGCCACAATTTGTTGTGATCCACACAATCAAAGGCTTTAGAGTAGTCAAGTGGATGTTGAAGCAGAAGTGGATGTTTTTCTGGAACTCCCTAGCTTTCTCCATGATCCAGCGTATGTTGGCAATTTGATCTCTAGTTCCTCTGCCTCTTCGAAATCCTGCGTGTACTTCTGGTACAGGGGATGATACATGGAACATTTTGCATTGCAGATTTTATGAGACTTGGATGATAATGATCACCATCATCATCATCTGTGGATGGTATCTGTGACATGTGTTCTATATTAATATTATTGGCTCTGTTCCTGTGGTGTGTTTAGGTGACTTGTCTTTTTAGTGCTCTCTTTATGTTATAGGGTTAAGGCATTGTGTAGCAAATTGGATGAAGTTGGCTCCACCTTTGATGATCCTTTCTCTGCCTCACCAGCTACAATGGCCATCAGTCACCCGTGATACAATATAGAAAGTTCCTTAGACTGGTAACAGGCAGCCACATTAGATGTTAGTCCTACACTTCAAATATACCTATACATTAAGACAGAGTTTATTCCAGAACAGAGGCACACAGAACTCTTCAAGATAATATGGATAAGTTCTTAAATGTATAACAGAGATGTAGAACTACTGGTGCACCTGAAGTCACAACTTGGTCTTTAGGGACTTCTATTGAAGCCACGCACTCTTTCTTCTTTCTAAGGGGTGAATACCCTCTGTCTCTGGCTCCTGCTCTCAAGAAACCCCAGGGACTGTCCAAGAGGAACCTGACTGCTCCTCTTCTGGAGGGCAACCCCTGCAGTCATAACCCCTGTGGGACTGAGGTCCACTGAACTGAGTTTCTTCATCTGAGGAATCTTCCTCCAGGTAAAACATGACAGACATCAGCATCAGGGACAGAGTCATGTACCTTATATCAAGAGGTGAGATACCACTCAAACGTCACCTCTCTCCATAAGAGGACTCAAAGGTTGGGTGACAAGCCATCTGCCTCAGGCTGGGATGAGACATGTTTGCCTAAGGCCTGTTTAGTTCAGCATGTCTGTTCACCCAGGGCCAACCAGCTGCCTGTGTGGAAGAGCAAGTAGGACTTGCAGGTAAGAGCACTTATGAGCTATTCTACAAACTGATAGACATTTCAATCTAAATCTGTTCCATTCTATCTTTACATGTACCAAACTGTCCACCAAGTAGACATACACATGTATACAAAATAATCCCCCCAAATCCTAAAATGTACTCAAATGCCATTTTCCACTGTACAATTTGCATGAGAGAAACAGCACGTCATAGGTACTTTTACTCACAGGGCAATGTGTACAGCACCATTTTCGTGTACTTCCTAGCAACTTCAGAAGAAAGAAACTCAACCACAAGACTTCAGGTATCCAGCTGAAGTGCCTAGGAGCATAGAAATCTGCCTTATATCAAGTTCATTGGTTTATCTAATGCAGTACTATCAATACTGACTTAGCAGTGGCTTTCAAAGTGTCAGGCAGGATTTGTTCCAAGAACCCCTTAAGTGGATATGCTAGGGACTTAGCTTGAGACTTTCTTCATGCAGAACATTTGCTCTACCACTGAGCCCCAAACAATCCCAGCTGATGGAAGTCCAAGACCTGGACCTTCGGCGCCAGGCGAAGACCTTTTTATTTAGACAATATTTTAATTAATATTATTGTTTAATTTAGGTTTATGTTTTGGTTTTAGTTTATGTTTAACTTATGTTTAATTTATGTTTAATTAATTTATGTTTAATGTTTAATTTATGTTTAATAGGGTTAATTTATAATTCTGTTCATGTTTTTATATAATAACCTGAGATGGGCCAGTTTTTAATTTTGTTATATGTTTTTAATAATGCAACATGTTGTAAGCCGCCCCGAGGCTATTGCAAGGGGCGGCATATAAATTTTTAAATAAATAAATAAAAAATAAATAAGATCCAATTCAAAAATAAGCCTGGGACATGTGGACTGGTCAAATCTGCTTTGGAATTTGGACTCCTCACATTCCTTTCTCATCTTTATCTCAGGTATCCTATGCACATAATATGCAAAATCTGTGAGAAGAATGTCACTGGCATCATTAAATCCTGCAGTAAATATAGAGATCACATGTGTGATCCCACACAGATAGGGATATGTGCCAGGAAGACATAACAGACTAAAATGAATACTGCCAATAAATTTGGGATATTTTTTCTAAAGGTGCAAAGGTGTTTTCCACACATCTGCACATGGTTGGAGTAGTTTGGGAATAACCTTTAATGCAAAGGCTGGTGAGATTAAGCTAAGACAGGAACAGGGCATGTTAACAGCCAAACATGTACCCTGAATGTCAAGAAAGCCAACTTGAACCAACTCTTGTGAGCCGCCCTGAGGCTTTATTGCGATGGGGCGGCATAGAAATGTTTTAATAAATAAATAAATAAACTCTGAACAAGGATAAGCAAAGTGCCTTGGCAACTCACTTTTAAGGGGAAAGGAATCCAAGAGGAGTGGGAAATCTTGAAAAAGAAGAGTTTCCAAGCACAACTTGATGACAACAGAGGAAACCCATGTGGCTTGACAAAAAGTTATGTGACAATCTGAAAGAAAAAAAAGAACATATACAGGAAGTGGAAGCAGGGCCAGGCCACAACAGAAGAGTATAAACAAATATCAAGGAATTGCAGAGAGGGCATCAGGATAGTTAAAGCAAGAAATGAAGTGAGATTAGCAAGGAATGCTAAAAACAAGAAAGTCTTCTTCAGATATATCCAGAACAAAAGGCATGAGAATGAGAAGAATGTCTTCCCACTTAAAGTGGATGATAGAGTTATAAGAGATGACAAGGAAAAGGCAGAGGCACTCAATTTCTACTTCGCCTTGGTCTTCTCCCTCAAGAAAATCTACAACCAAGAGGAAGTACAAGCTGAAAGTGAGAGATAGCAGCCCAAGACTGACACACAAATGATCAAGGAATACCTAGCTGGAATAAACACTTTCAAATCTCCAAGGCCTGATGAATTCCATCCCAGAGTCATAAAAGAGCTAGCGGAGGAACTCTCAGAACCACTGGCTATTATCTTCGATAAAGAGCCTGTGTGATGTAGTGGTTAAGAGCATGGGACTGGGACTCAGACAATCTGGGTTCTAGTCCCCGCTCAGCCATGGAGCCAACTGGGTGCCTTTGGGCCAGTCACAGACTCTCAGCCCAACCTACCTCACAGGGTTGTTGTTGTGGGGATAAGATGGAGGAGGAGAATGATGTAAGCTGCCTTGAGCCCTTTGTAGGAAAAAGGCAGGCTATAAATTGAAAAATAAAAATCAATCAATCAATCAATCCTGGAAAACAGGAGAAGTGCCAGACAACTGGAGAAGGGCTAACATTGATCCTATCTTCAAAAAGGGAGGAAAAGGTGAACCTGGGAACTACAGACCAGTTAGTCTGAGTAGATGGGGGAAGATGGTGACAGAGTAACATCGCTCAGACACAGCTCCCACTTATTTTGAAGAATTGAAGCTGCAATTATGAAAAGCAAGTGGTGGGTGGGGGAATAAGAAAGAGATGGCCCACTACAAGCCCCAGAGAAGAAAAGCTGGAAAAGGAGAGGAATTAAAAACAGCTTAAAATTGAAAGCTTCCTCCCCTCCAATGGGGCTATGTACATTGTGAGTATCAGGAACAGCACTAAGAACAGACTTGCGGCATTTGGCAGAACCCCCATCACCAGTTCAGTCTGTCAAGAGACAGAAAGAAGTCCATTAATTAAAAACCTGATGAAGGAGAATGCAGAAAACCCTTTAGGACAAAAAGTATACAGCCAGATGACAGAATACACTCTTCCCTCACAGCCAAATTGCCTTTCTCAACAGTTAGGCAAAATCTGCTTTGTAGAAACTCTAATATTGATTCTAGTGCATTTAAATAAAATTGAAAGGCAATTAGGAGCCTTAATCCAAACACATGCCCACCTAGTACCCAAGTTAGAGCAAAGGGGTGAGGAGGAGGAAGATGCCATTGTTCCATGCCCCCCCCCCACTTCTTTTAACTTTGAGAGAATGCAATTTGTACAACATAAGACTGATGGGAGAGTACAAAGAGTATTCCAAACAAATCAGGTCTAATATTCTTCCCAAAGAAAGATGCTCAACTTTGGACAAATAAGGAAAGAATCCTTGCCTCTTTGACAGAATTACTGGATCATGTTATATCCCTGCTGGATTTAAAAAACTTCCACTTTCTACCATCACAAATGGACCACAAAAGAGTTTTCCTGGACTTTAAATCAGCAACTGCACCCTTACAACTTTTTCACTCACCACAGTAACTGAGACGGTACTATATAATCCCTCAGAGAGTCTTCAAAGAGGTAGGAGTTAGAGCCCCTGCCAGAGCTAGAAGGGTTAACCATGGCACCACTTCATCAGTGATAGTTCAAACAGCTGTGGAGGAGGCGAGCCTTGACATGAAACATAAACCACCAATGAACAATCACTGTGTGCTGGCTGGTGTCTTAAAATGAACTCTTAAACTTAAGGAATAAACTAGACATGAACTTTTAAAATGAACTCTTAAACTCTTAAGAGAATGAACTCTTAAAATTAAGGAATAAACTAGACAATCTATTAATGCCAATGAGAATCAGACTACATGATTCTGGCTTTGGAAAGAGAATGATATTTCAGATCCTGACTCTTCCCCTCAGTCAAGCCTAGTCCTTACGAGTTCCCTGCATCTAAATCTGGATACCTCTGCTAACCTCACATACTGTGATATGAAGCTAACTGATAATGTTGGACTGGATAATAGGCTATTCCACTCCCCATTGATTAAGGAAAACCCTATTACTGCCATAATGGACAACACAGAGGCAGAACCAGAGATGAAGGCACTGTTAGGGACAAAGGAGTTGACTCCAATAAGGCTACTGTATTGAGACCCAGACCTGGAGACCTCAGAAAGTTACTGAGGAACTCATAGAAGGACCATCAAAATCAATAAGAACTCAGTTTAGCACTGAGCCAGATGATGTTACAGAAATAGATTGCCATACCCCTTGGATACTCCAACTCAGTGCCTCTAGTCCTCAAGTGATGCCTGGGCTCTACATAAAATCAGGTCCAATATATCCTCTAGTTGGCCCCCCCATTGGGAGGGTATTGGTTGGCCTCCCCTGCTCCCTTAGCTGGACTGGCCCTTCAGCCAACAACCAAGCTGAGTGAGCAAAAAAGCAGTGTCCAGGAGCTGGATGGTAACATCTCTGAGACCCAAGGGCAACCAGATGACTGGCATGTGAATAAAATTGACCTTATTACATGGAACATAAATGGCTGGGCCGGAATTCTGCAGGACCCTGAATCCAAAGACTCCCTTTCTTCCAAGGATATTGTGCTCCTACAAGAAAGAGTCAAGAGTATTGAACACAATACTCCGGTTCTGGGCACACCTGAATAGTATACAGTGGCAGTAATACCTCTCTTGATCATGCTTCTGGTTATGCAACCAAGGGTGGCATTCGTCCTCTTGGCCACTGCATCACACTGCTGATTCAAGTTCAACCTGTAGTCAACCAGCACCCTGAAATCCTTTTCACAAGTGCTGCTCTCCAACCACTTGTCCACTAACCTGTACTAAGGATGCCCATTCCTATGCCCCAGCGCTAGACCTTGCACTAATCTGCACTGAATGCCATCCTGCTGTCCCCAGCCCATGTCAATAGTCTGTCCAGATCCTTTTGGATCCTGAGTACCTGCTCCTCAATTGTAGCCACCACCCCATTTTACTATCATCTGCAAATTTGATCAGCAGATTGGTCACCCCCTCTTCCAGGTCATCAATGAAAAGAGTGAACAGGATTGGTCCCAGGACAGAACCCTTGGGGACCTCACTCATCACTGTCCGCCATCCCAAGGATTCCCCACTAATGGTTTTTTTATTTTATTTTTATTTATTAACAGATTTATATGCCGCCCCTTGCCACAAGACTCGGGGCGGCTCACAACCTCAAAAACATTAAAAGCCTACACAATATTAAAAAGCCTACACAATATTAAAACTGGCCCATCTCAAGGTCCGAATTAAAACATACAAATACAATATAAAATTCAAACAACAAATTTAAAATAATTTAACATTTAAAATATTGCTTAAATAAAAAGGTCTTCGCCTGGCGCCAAAAAGCAAATAAAGACGGCGCCAGGCGAGCCTCTCTGAGGAGCGCATTCCATAGAAGGGGTGCCACCGCAGAGAAAGCCCACCTCCGGGTGCTCACCCTCCTTATATCTCTCACGGAGGGTTCCCGGAGGAGAGCATCAGCTGCAGATCGTAAGGGCGGGAGGGCGTATATGGTCGCAGGCGCTCCTTTAGGTAACCAGGACCCAAGCCGTTAAGGGCTTTATAGGTAAGAACCAACACCTTGAATTGGGCCCGGACTTCAATGGGAAGCCAGTGAAGCTGACGGAGAACTGGGGTAATATGAGAACCACACCCAGTCCCCTGGCAGCTCTGTTTTGCACCAGTTGAAGTATCCGGACCATCTTCAAGGGTAGCCCCACGTAGAGCGCGTTGCAGTAATCTAGCCGGGAAGTCACCAACGCATGAGTCACCGTCGCCAGGCAGTCGAACTCCAGGAAGGGACGCAGCTGATGGATCAGCCGAAGCTGATGGAAAGCACTCCTTGCCACTGCTGACACTTGGGTTGCCAAGGTCGAGGAGTCGAGGGTACTACTCCGGGTCGAGGAGTACTCCCAAGCTGCGGACCCTGTCTTTCAGAGGGAGTGCAACCCAATTCAAGACTAGGGTCAGGTCCCCCACTCTGAAGTCCAAACCACCCACCAACAGGACCTCCGTCTTGTCTGGATTGAGCCTCAGTTTGTTGGCCCTCATCCAGCCCATTACCTCAGCCAGGCACCGGTTCAGCACAGCCATTGCCTCACCTGGATTGGTGGAAAACGAGAGGTAGAGCTGGGTATCATCAGCGTACTGATGATTCCGCAGCCCACACCTCCTGATGACCTCTCCCAGCGGTTTCATGTAGATGTTAAAAAGCAAAGGGGACAAAATGGAACCCTGCGGAACTCCATGGCATAGCTGCCATGGCGCAGAGCCATAGTCCCCCAGCACCACCTTCTGGAATTGGCCATTGAGATAGGAGTGGAACCACTGCAAAGCAGTGCCTCCAATCCCCAATCCCGCCAGCCTCTCCAGAAGGATACCATGGTCGATGGTATCGAAAGCCGCTGAGAGGTCCAGGAGAACCAACAGGGATGTACTCCCCTTGTCCCTCTCCCTGCACAGGTCATCATACAGGGCGACCAAGGCAGATTCAGTGCCAAAACTGGGTCTGAAACCGGACTGAAATGGGTCCAGATAATCAGTTTCATCCAAGAGTGCTTGGAGTTGTCCCGCCACCACCCGCTCCAGCACCTTACCCAGAAACGGGATGTTGGCCACCGGTCTATAATTGGCGACCACCTCTGGATCCAGGGAAGCCTTCTTGAGGACTGGCCGGACTACCGCCTCCTTTAAAGGGGCAGGCACCCGGCCGTCTCTCAAGGAGGCGTTTACCACCTCCAAGATCCAGGGCACAATCCCGTCCTTGGCGCTCTTTAATAGCCAGGATGGGCACGGGTCCAGTAAACAGGTGGTTGAGCGTACCGATCCAAGCACCTTGTCCACATCATCAGGCCGCAAAAACTGAAATTCATCCATTAATGAGGGACAAGCACGCACGGTTGGTCCCTCCCCAAAAGAATCTGTATCAAGAGTGGAGTCCAGCTCGTGATGAATCAGAGCAACTTTCTCCCTAAAATGCGTGGTGAAATCGTCACAGCGGGCTTTCGAGGGTGGCACTAGATCTTTATCAGGGCCAGGTTTTATAAGCCCCTGAACCACCCGAAAAATCTCCGCTGGATGGCATTGAGAGGAGGCAATGGACGCGGAGAAGAATCGCTTCTTCACCGCCCTCACCGCCACAGCATAGGCTCGATAGTGTGCTCTAAGATGTGTTCAGTCGGACTCGTCCCATGATTTCCTCCACCTACGCTCTAGCCGTCTCCCAACCCGCTTCATCGCCCATAATTCTGGTGTATACCAGGGAGACGAACGGGCTCTGCCCGGTTGGAGAGGGCGCTTAGGAGCGATCATGTCGATAGCCCTGGTCATCTCCCCATTCCATATATCGACCAGGGCCTCAACAGGAGCACCAGCCTTGTCAGCTGGAAAATCCCCCAGAGCCCTCAGGAATCCATCCAGATCCATCCGACTCCGGGGGCGGACCATCACAATCTGGTCCGCACCCTTGCAGAGGGAGAAGCCACTCTCGAGCTCAAACCTCATGAGGAAGTGGTCTGACCATGACAAGGGCGTCAAACATAAATTCTTCACCCTCAGATCACCCTCTTCCTGCCCCGTCGAGAAAACCAGGTCCAGAGTGTGTCCACGTTCATGGGTTGGGCCGATGACATGTTGAGACAGCCCCATGGCTGTCATGGAAGCCATGAAGTCCTGAGCTGCCCCGGACAGGTCCGCCTCAGCATGGAGATTGAAGTCCCCCAGGACCAACATCCTGGGGGTCCTCAACACCAGGTCCGAGACGACCTCTGTCAGCTCAGGCAGGGAGTCTGTTGGGCAGAAGGGTGCTCGATACACCAACAGAATCCCCAATCTGTCTCGGTCGCCCAACACCAAGTGGAGGCACTCCAGCCCCGGTCTCGAAGGGACAGGAAGCCCCGTGAGGGAAAAAGTAGCCCGATAAACTAAAGCGACCCCCCTCCCCTCCCCTCCGGGCGTGGACGGTGCTGAACTAAGTACCCGGGTGGGCACAATTCTGAGAGGGCAACATCCCCCCCCTCTCCCGCCCAGGTCTCGGTGATACAGGCCAGGTCAGCCCTCTCATCTATGATCAAGTCATGGATGACGTTGACTTTATTACGGACCGACCTGGCATTAAGTAACAGCACTGTCAAGCCTGTGGGGCAGCTGACAAGACTTCCAGGTACCTGCCGGCTGGGGGAATAACTAGAAGAAGGAACAGGTGTTAACCATCTGTCCCGCCTTCTCCTAGGCAGGACCGTTAAACTCCCACTGCAGCCATAATGACCATTCCCCATCACCACCCCAATGGTGGCGCCCTCGCGCTCCCCAGGTAACATGCTGACCTGACCTGAGATGGGCCCTTAAAACTAGCCAAAAAATTTAAAACTATAAAAGCCCTCCACCCTGGAAAACCACACCACTGATCCGGTGGAGTCCGGTCGGGGTCACAGAGTCAAAATCCCCAGCCAGCCCAGCCCAGCCCCCAAGCGGCCCCAACGGTTACCCTCTGGTTTTGGCCACAAAAGCACAAGAGTACCCCCAACAACTCCCAGCACCTTCATAATGTCCAGTGCCCTGAGGAGTTCCTCAACTTCTAGGTGGATGACTCTAATCTGTGCCCCTAAATCTATGGCTTCATTTGGTCCCCCATGTTCTCCCCTGTCCTGTGTTCTCCCCAAAGCAGGACAGGGGAGAACACAGAGGCAAAATAATCATTTAGCATCTGTGCCTGTTCCCTCACATCAGTCACTGAATCCTCTTCCTCCTTACCAAGTGGTTCCACTGCCTGTCTCCCCTACCCCTTGTTATTTACATGTTGATAGAAGCCCTTTTTGTTGTTCATGAATTTCAGCACATGTAACATGGCTGTATGAATCCTAGCCTATATAACTGACATAGGATGTGGGTGGGGTATAGTCCCTTCATTTCCCCTTCAGTCAGCAATGAACCAAATGTTACAATCCATTGTTCATTCTGCAAACACAGTGGAGTGAAGGAAGAAAATTTCAAATTATTTTTAAGCCAGGCGATAAAACAGGAAAAGTATTTTGTATATGCTACTTACAGAGATGGTCATAAGTATTATGACCAATTTGAAAGAGACCTTGGTTTGGTTTATTACAGAGGAGGAACATTCCTCCTACACCATGCCACCCATAACACTTGGATAATGGTTACCATTAAAATCCTGTTGTACTGTCAGTGGAATTTGCTAATGAGGTAAGCTGACAAACACATGAAAGTCCATGTGGCAAATCCCTGGCATTAAGAAGCATTTTTAACATGTAATGTTGTATGGCCATTAAGTTACTGATAGAAAAAATATTCAGTCACTTCCCAGCTGTTCAGTGGCAAACTAAAACATAAAATTTAAACCATTAAGTAAGTCTGAAAGCAAGGGAACAGGTGGCAAATAGTTTGTATGGCAGATGGTGCCTTTTAATATTTGTAGTTGTTGCTAATTTACATTACAGAAGTCCATAAAAACCAAGTCATGTTTTACCTTTCTTAGTCCAGAAATGGGAGAATTGAGGAGGGTGTATGAAAATAAATTCCATAGTACTATGTAAAAGGCAGTATTACTGGCCAAATTTGCCTTGATGAAATAGATATAAACTGCATGACATAATTTCAAACCCCAGGTGTCTTCCACCCTTACAATAAAACCTTAAAGCATGTAAGTTTCAGAACTGTACATTAATTTTAATCCATATTTACCTTTAAGACACCCTGAATATTATATGCAATCAAAAGAAGGAGAAATTTCATTCTTTTCCCTTGATGTTTTTAGGAGACAGCTTATTGAATATGCAAGGATTCTCACTCTCTGCATTTGCACCATGAATCAAACAAACAAAAAAAAAAAAAAACCAACCAAAAAAAACCCCCTGTGGGTTTTTTGTTTTTGCTTTTGTTTTGAGCAGGGAAATAGCCCACTATATTTCATGTTTCATAGATAGGCAAATGAATGAGTTTTTTAAAACCAAGAAAAGCAAAAAGTGAACAAACAAATGTGCACACGACAAACAAATGCACATAACATTATCTCTTCTGAATTAAAATGGCAGCAAGCTTGGCTCTGTCAACTATCTGATGCATAAAATCACGCATCAGAATCTGCTAAATTCACCGTGAAAGATCAAAGACAAAAAGGTGACAAAAATTTATGAAATACAGTATAGTACAATTTTTGCGCATAGTACCTATAACATGGATCTTTTCTTTCTTGAACTGGGTAGTAGAGAGAAGGCATCCAGCAGCAATTTTAGCAACATACAGATAGGGATAGGTGATACTGAGAAACTTGACCCCTTGCAGTTGGCAGACCTTCTGCACCTCATCTGCTTTAGAACAGGAAGTGGTCTGAGTTGCAAGGGGAAGGTGGATCTCAACTTCTGCTTTTGAAGTAGGCAAAAAATTGCCATTTTTTAAAAACCAGGTTAATTTATGCTTATTTCAGCTGCAGTTTTTGCAATTTATGTACATTGTAGTTGGAATTGTCCCTATTGGTCCTCCTGGACCTCTCAACGGCTTTTGATACCATTGACCATGGTATCCTTCTGGATAGGCTAAGGGGGTTGGAGTAGGAGGCAGTGCTTGGCAGTGGTTCCACTCCTACCTCAATGGTAATGGGGGACTTTGCATCATGGCAGCTACGCCATGGAGTACCGCAGGGTTCCATCTTGTCCCCCTTGCTACTTAATATCTACATGAAACTGTTGGGAGAGGTCATCAGGAGATTCGGGCTGCGGAATCATCAGTATGCTGATGACACCCAGCTCTACCTCTCTTTTTCAACCAATCCAGCTGAGGCAGTGGCTGTACTGAACCGGTGCCTGGCCGAGGGCCAATAAACTGAAACTTAATCCAGACAAGACGGAAGTCCTGTTGGTGGGTGGATCGAACTCCTGGGTAGGCGGCCTGGACCTTGGCCTGGATGGGGTTGCACTCTCTCTAAAGGACAGGGTCAACAGCTTGGGAGTGTTCCTCGACTTGGAGCTGTCCTTTGAAGCTCAAGTGACTGCGGTGGCGAGGAGTGCTTTCCTTCAGCTTCAGCTAATCTATCAGCTGCACCCCTACCTGGAGGAAGTCTGTCTAACAACAGTGACACATGCATTGGTTACTTCCCGGTTGGATTTCTGTAACGTGCTCTACATTGTGCTGCCCCTGAAGACAGTCCAGATACTTCAGATGGTGCAAAACAGAGCAGCCAGGTTGCTGATCGGGACTGGGCGTTATTCTAGCTTCACTGGCTCTCTACCAGCTTCACTGGCTTCCCATCGAAGGTGCTGGTTATTACCTATAAAGCCCTTAATGGCTTGGGACCTGGATACCTGAAACAATGCCTTCTTCCATATTTGCCCTCCCACCCCTTGAGATCGGCAGCAGAGGCTCTCCTCCAGGAACCCTCTGTGAAAGATATTAGGACGCAAAGTACCCGGGCTTTCTCTGCGGTGGTGCCCCATCTATGGAATGTGCTCCCCAGAGAGGTCTGCCTGACGCTGTCGTTATTTGTTTTTTGGTGCCAGGTTAAGACCTTTTTATTCCAGGTATTTTAATAAGTTTTGATATTGTCTTGTCTATGTTTTTAATTGCAGCCAGTGTGGGTCGGGAATTTTATTTATGTTATTTATGTTGTTTATGTTATGTTTTGCATTGTGAGCCGTCCTGAGGCTTTTTTACGAATAGGACGGCATATAAATATTTTAAATAAATAAATATTTTAAATAAAAATTTATGTGAACAAAACACATGCAAATCATGACCTAAATCATATGATGGCTGGATATGTATTGCAACAGGTCAGCATCAGTGATGTACCAGAACTCATGGGGCCAGTCTGAGACGTCTCTCCAGCTGATTCCTAGCACATTCCTGTTGAAACTAGTGAATCTGGATTTATCAGACTTCAGCCTGTGTATTCTGCAGAAGACTGGATTTCCCAGGTTGTACAAATTTTAAAACATTGCATACTTTTGTGCAAGTAGATACACAACATTTTAGAAAATCAAGAAAAACATAGACCCTTCCCATAGAATCAAGTGTCATGTAGGAATTTGTGTATTTTGGGCTGGTTACTGCCTTTTTGGTGCTGCAAATTTGAACAATGTTAACACATTTCTGCAAAGTCTAAGTCATAATTGGTGTATGGGCAGACTGAAAGTCACCTGAAAAACTCCAAATTGCCCATAGAGAGGAGCTTCCTTTTCATTTGCAAGGCAAGACAAACTATTTAGCACTTAAGATTTGAATCACCTGTCTTATTAGTACTCTGCACCCTATACGCATTCCCCAACCCTGCTTTGGGCCCTTACTGTGTTTCCAATACTTCTTGGTGCCAACAATTTGAATTAGATACAGAAACATTGACACTTCATTTGTTTATGAAAGATGACAAATTATTTATGAAATGGCTGAAACATGAAGGGTTTATGGAGCTGACTAAAACTAAGCCAGAACATCAGTCCACATGGCTCTGTATTATCTACACTGTTGAATCTCTATCAATTTGAGAGCAAAATTCAATTTTAAAAGAGCTCTGGGGCCATATTCCCGTGGTGGATAGGGATGAAGGCAAAAGAGGTGTGTCTAACATAACAACCCTTCAGCATAGAATCATAGAATATTAGAACTGGAAGGAGCTATGAAGGCCATTGGGTCCAACCCCCTGCTGTTGCAGGATACCATGTTACACTATGCCACTCAGATGTTTGTCCAGTTTCTTTTTGAATATCTCTAGTGTGGGATAGCCTAAGACTTCTCTAGGTAGCTGTTTCTCCCATTGTATTGCTCTGACAGTGAGGAAACTTTTCTTGATGTCCAGCATGAATCTGGGTTGTCACAGTTTCAATTGATTATTCCGTGACATACACTCTGGCACCAGCAAGAACAGATCTTGACCTGCCTTGTTCTGAAAGTCTTTGAGGAACTTATACAGGGATACCATGTCCCCTCTCAGTCTTCTCTTCTCAAGACTGAACATACCCAGTTCTCTCAGTCTCTCCTCATAGGGCAGTGTTTCCAAACCCTGGATCATTTTTGTTGCTCTCCACTGGAATCCTGCTAATTTACCTGCATCTTTCTTAAATCGTGGTGCCCAGAACTGGACACAGTATTCCAGGTGAGGTCTCACTACTGAAGAGTATACAGGAAGCACTACTTCTTGTGATTTAGAAGTAATACTTCTGCTAATGCACCCCAAAACAGCATCTCCCTCTTTTGCAGCTGCATCACATTGTTGGCTCATGTTTAGCCGATTGTCCACAATTTTTCCAAGATCTTTTTCTTGGTCAGTTCTGTTGAGCCATGTATTCTGCATATTGATGCCTTTTTTTTCTTTTCCCAAGGTGGAGGACTTGGCACTTGTCCCTATTGAATCTTATTCTGTTGCTTTCAGCCCACTATTCAAATTTATCAAGATCACCCTGGTTCTTCATTCTGTCTTCTAGGCTGTTTGCTATTCCACCCAGTATTGTATCAACTGCGAATTTGATTCTCTTTCCTTGTTCTTCCTCATCTATATCATTCATAAAGATGTTGAAGAGCAGGGGCCCAGGACTGAACCCTGTGGCACCCCACTAGTTACCTCCATCCAGTCTGAGAAGGGGTCATTGATGAGCACTCTTTGTGTTGGATTCAGCAGCCAATTTTGGATACACCTAATAGTTTAGGCCAGTTTTTGCTAATTTGCTTATCAGAATGTCAGGTGGCACTATGTTGAAAGTTTTGCTAAAGTCTAGGTAGATTATGTCCACAGCATTCTCTTTCTGCATTTTGGAGGTTGCCCAGTCAAAAAAATGAGATTAAGTTAGTCTGGCAGAATTTATTTTTGATAAATCCATGCTGGCTTCTATTAAGCACTGAATTTTATTCAAGATGCTTGCAGATGGATGTTTTAATAGTTTGCTCCAGAATTTTTCTAGGAACAGATGGCAGACCAACTGGTCTATAGTTTTCAGATTCATCTTTTCCCCCTCTTTTTGAAGATAGGGAGAACATTAGCCCTTCTCCAGTCATCTGACACTTCTGTTTTCCAAGATTTTTTGAAGAAAATAGCCAGTTGTTCTGGGAGTTCCTCCGCTAGCTCTTTTATGATTCTGCAATGGAATTCATCAGGCCCTGGAGATTTGAAAGTGTTTATTCCAGCTAGGTATTCCACTTTCCTGTTTTTTCCACTGCCTGTCACTCCTGAACTGGTATCTCCCATGTCCAGCTCACACCTCCTCCCCACTGCAGACTTCTCTGTGGGAGAAGACTAAGACAAAGTGGTAATTAAGTGCCTCTGCCTTTTCTCTTGCTATTCTCAGTTTGTTTTCTGCTTTACCTTCCTGATGCTATTCCTGCAATTCCTTGCTATATCTTTATGTTCTTCCTTCATGGTCTGGCCCTGCTTCCACTTCCTGTACATGTTCTTTTTTCTTTCAGGCTGTCACTTAACCTTTGTGGAGCCACATGGGCTTCCTCTGCTGTCTTCTGCACTTTTTTCTTGGTGGAATTGTTTATAGTTGTGCTTCAAGAATCCTGAAGTCCAGGATGCTTGTTTGGCTCCAGTTATCCTTTGTCTCTCCCTCATGGATCACTGCCTTGTTGTGGCGAAGGGGCTTGCCATGCAGGGCCACCCAAGACGGACAGGTCATAGCAGAGAGCTCTGACAAAACGTGATCCACTGGAGAAGGAAATGGCAACCCACTCCAGTATCTTTGCCATGAAAACTCCATGGACAGTACCAAAAGGCAAAAAGATACAATGCCAGAAGATGAGCCCCAAAGGTCGGAAGGTGTCCAATATGCTACTGGGGAAGAGCAGAGGGCTAGTACTAGTAGCACCAGAAAGAATGAAGCAACTGGGTCAAAGCCGAAAGGACACTCAGTTGCAGATGAATCTGGTCTGATGCTGCAAAGATCTATACTCCATAGGAACCTGGAATGTAAGATCCATGAATCAAGGCAAGCTGGATGTGGTCAAACAAGAGATGACAAGACTGAACATCGACATCTTAGGAATCAGTGAACTAAAATGGACAGGCATGGGTGAATTTAGTTCAGATGACCATCAGGTATACTACTGCGGGCAAGCATCCCTCAGAAGAAATGGAGTAGCCTTCATAGTCAATAAAAGAGTAGGAAAAGCAGTACTGGGATACAATCTCCAAAATAACAGAATGCTCTCAGTTTGAATCCAAGGCAAACCATTCAACATCACAATAGTCCAAGTCTATGCCTCAACCACTGGTGCTGAAGAGAACTGGTGCTGACCAGTTCTATGAAGGCCTACAACACCTTCTAGAATTAACTCCAAAAAATGATGTCCTTATCATCATGGGGGATTGGAATGCTAAAGTAGGAAGCCAAAAGATAACCGGAATAACAGGCAAGTTTGGCCTTGGAGTACAAAATGAAGCAGGACACAGGGTGGTAGAATTTTGTCAAGAGAATACAATGGTCATAGCAAACACTCTTTTCCAACAACCCAAGAGATGATTCTACACATGGACAAGAAAGAGCTTAACATCCCTGATAACCACGATGGGGTAGTCACTGACCTCGAGCCAGACATCCTGGAATGTGAAGTCAAATGGGCCTTAGGAAGTCTGAGCAACAACAAAGCTAGTGGAGGTGACAGTATTCCAGCTGAGCTATTCAAAATCCTGAAAGGTGATGCAGCTAAAGTGCTACACTCAATATGCCAGCAAATTTGGAAAACTCAACAGTGGCTACAGGACTGGAAAAGGTCAGTTTACATTCCGATCCCAAAGAAGGGCAATGCCAAAGAATGTTCAAACTACCAAATTAATTAGAATTAACACCAAAAAATGATGTCCTTTGGGGTGGGGGGAATGCTAAAGTAGGAATAACAGGCAATTTTGGCATTGGAGTACAAAATGAAGCAGGGCACAGGCTGGTAGAATTTTGTCAAGAGAGTACGATGGTCATAGCAAACACTCTTTTCCAACAACTCAAGAGACGACTCTACACATGGACATCACCAGATGGTCAACACAGAAATCAGACTGACTATGTGCTCTGCAGCCAAAGATGGAGAAGCTCTATACAGTCAGTAAAAACTAGACCAAGAGCTGACTGTGGCTCAGATCATGAGCTTCTGGTTGCAAAATTCAGGCTTAAATTGAAGAAAGTAGGGAAAAGCACTAGGCCACTAAGGTATGACCTAAATCATATCCCAGATGAATATACAGTGAAGGCGACAAAAAGATTTAAGGAATTAGATCTGATAGACAGAGTGCCTGAAGAACTATGGACGGAAGCTTGCAACATTGTACAAGAGGTAGCAACTAAAACCATCCCTAAGAAAAAGAAATGCAAGAAAGCAAAATGGCTGACTGAGGAAGCTTTACAAATAGCTGAGGAAAGAAGGGAAGCAAAAGGCAAGGGACAAAGGGAAAGATACACCCAATTGAATGCAGAATTCCAGAGAACAGCTAGAAGAGATAAGAATGCCTTCTTAAATGAACAGTGCAAAGAAATAGAATAAAACAATAGAATAAGGAGGACCAGAGATCTCTTCAAAAAATTGGAGATATGAAGGGAACGTTTCATGCAAAGATGGGCATGATAAAGGACCAAAATGGCAGGGACCTAACAGAGGCAGAAGAGATTAAGAAGAGGTGGCAAGATTACACAGAAGAACTATACAAGAAAGAGCTTAACGTCCCTGATAACCACAATGGGGTGGTCACTGACCTCGAGCCAGACATCCTGCAATGTGAAGTCAAATGGGCCTTAGGAAGTCTGAGCAACAACAAAGCTAGCGGAGGTGACAGCATTCCAGCTGAGCTATTCAAAATCCTGAAAGACGATGCAGTAAACGTGCTACACTTAGTATGCCAGCAAACTTGGAAAACTCAACTGTGGCCACAGGATTGGAAAAGGTCAGTTTACATTCCGATCTCAAAGAAGGGCAGTGCCAAAGAATGTTCAAACTACCACACCATTGCACTCATTTCACATGCTAGCACAGTGATGCTCAAAATCCTACAAGCTAGGCTCCAGCAGTATGTGGACCAAGAACTACCAGAAGTACAGGCAGGATTTTGAAGAGGGAGAGGAACTAGAGATCAAATTGCCAACATATGCTGGATCATGGAGAAAGGTAGGGAGTTCCAGAAAAACATCTACTTCTGCTTCATTGACTATGCTAAAGCCTTTGATTGTGTGGATCACAACAAATTGTGGCAAGTTCTTAAAGAGATGGGAATACCTGACCATCTTATTTGTCTCTTGAGAAACCTATATGAGAGTCAAGAAGCTACAGTGAGAACTGGACATGGAACCACTGATTGGTTCAAAATTGAGAAAGGAGTTTGGCAAGGCTGTATACTGTCGCCCTGCCTATTTAACTTATATGCAGAGCACATCATGAGAAAGGCGGGGCTAGATGAATCACCAGTTGGAATCAAGATTGCTGGGAGAAATATCAACAGCCTCAGATATGCAGATGATACCACTCTCATGGCAGAAAGTGAAGAGGAACTAAAGAGCCTCTTGATGCGGGTGAAGGAGGAGAGCGCAAAAGTTGGCTTGAAACTCAACATTAAGAAAACTAAGATCATGGCATCCAGTCCTCTCACTTCTTGGCAAATAGATGGGGAAGAAATGGAGGTAGTGACAGATTTTATTTTCCTGAGCTCCAAGATCACTGCAGATGGGGACTGCAGCCAAGAAATTAAAAGATGCTTGCTCCTGGGGAGGAAAGCTATGGCAAATCTAGACAGCATACTAAAAAGCAGAGAGATCACCCTGCCAACAAAAGTGTGTATAGTCAAGGCTATGGTTTTCCCAGTTGCAATGTATGGCTGTGAAAGCTGGACCATAAGGAAGGTTGAGCGCCGAAGGATTGAGGCCTTTGAGTTGTGGTGCTGGAGGAGACTCCTGCGAGTCCCTTGGACCGCAAGGCGATCAAACCGGTCAGTCCTAGAGGAGATCAACCCTGACTGCTCTTTAGAAGGCCAGATCCTGAAGATGAAACTCAAATACTTTGGCCACCTAATGAGAAGTACTCCCTGGAGAAGAGTCTAATGCTGGGAACAATAGATGGCAAAAGAAGAAGGGGACGACAGAGGATGAGGTGGCTGGATGGAATCACTGAAGCAGTTGGTGCGAGCTTAAGTGGACTCCGGGGGATGGTGGAGGACAGGAAGGCCTGAAGGAATGTTGTCCATGGGGTCGTGATCGGTCGAACACAACTTTGCGACTAACAACAGCAACAACAAATCCTTTGTCTCCTTGATAATTGAGAATTCAAGTATTGCGTGGTCACTTTCCCCCAGAGTTCCCATGGTTGTTTCACCTGTTTAGAAAGGACAGGAAGGGAAAGCCTTCTGTCTTCGCCTTGCAAAGAATCCTTCTGCAACAGGCCTCCTCCCCCTGGTATACCCTTCTGTCTCTCTGCCCCAGTGACCATTTCCTACTGAGGTTTCTCTTGCATCTAATCCCTCTTACCACTTCCTTTCACATCCATGGTGGCACTCAATTGGCCAAAGTTGGCCCTCTTGAAGTCCCAGCTTCTTGTACTTGACGTGCTGCACATCTCCATTCCCCTGATCTCAAAGCAAAGGATGGAGTGATGACTCGCATCCAGAGCTCCCCCTAATCTGCACCTCATCTATCAGGTCCTCCATGTTGGTCAAAACCAAGCCAAGGATATCCCCCCCGCCCCCCCGGTTGCCTCTTGGACCCTCTGCATGAAAAACTCTCCCTGTATAGCATCTGGGAAGCAACGTGACCTGGATGTCACTGCTGAGTGAGTCTCCCAACTAATATCTGGGAGATTGAAATCTTCCATAATTACCATGTCCCTTCCCTGAGATATCCTTTGAATCTGATCTTGTCCGGACATCATCCAGAGTCTCAAGTTGACTTGGAGGGTGATCACTTAACCTCACTGTCAGGTCCCTCCCCCTGTCAAAACCCCTTAGTTTCACCCAGACTGCCTCTACCAGATCCCCATCTGCAATTCATTCTATCTCAATGCATCCTATCCTTTCCCTGACATATAAACCACTGCCCCCCGCCCCAGCTCAGTTTATAGACTTCCAGATGAAAATCGCCAAAGCATTTCCAAATGACGTTTTCCCCATCCTCATGAGGTGCAACCCGTCCCTCGCCAGAAGTCCACTGGCAAGAAACCGGATGCCGTGGTCAATGTTCCCAAAGCATTCCTTCTGGTACCACACCCTGAGCCAGTTAAGAAATGGAAATGCTTTCCAAATAAAGAAATGGAAGTAGTGCAAGTCAATCACTACTTTACATCAGAGAACTGAACTTTATTATGTTAACAGCAAGACCATAATTATCACTGCCTAGTAGAGAGCTCTGAACTTATTCTGTGCTCTTTGGTGAAATTCTTATTAGTGATGGCAAATGCACTCAGAGAGGTAGTGCTGTTATAGCAAGGAGTTATATAAATAGAATAATTTTTTGAAAATGTTAGAGATTAACTCTTGTACTGATGCTTTGTTGTTATAGTAAGTTAAGATGAATAGAGTTTTTAAAGTATATGGTAATTGTGGCTAGAGTTAAAGTTGCTTTTAAATGATGAACAAAAATAAACTCAATTATAGAAGATTGGAAAAATAAATGAATAAGCAGTAATGATAAGTTTAATTAAAACTATGTAAAAAGTTAACCAGCCAGCACAATTAATGATAATTGTAATGGGAATAGTATTTTTGGGAAAAGTATTGGAGATTGATGTTTGCATTGAGGCTTTCTTGAAGAATTGTAATTTAGTAGAAATTTCAATGAATTTTAACTAAGTTCTAAAATAACGTGACTGAAGAAAGAGGAATTTCTTTATTATTCTTATTTTTTCTTTTTTGTCTTTATTTCTCAACTTGAAGTGTTATTAAAAGAATAATTAAAATATATAAATTTTATGAGTTAGAAATAGAGTGTGATTATTTCTCCCACTACATCTGTGTCTTGAGTGTACCTTCTTACTCTCCCTCCCCCTTACAGGCAATAATGGCAACTCTTCACTTGAATGCAAGAAGTGAACCCATGAACTCTGTAATACCATTAGGGTGAAGAGTAATTTTGGTAACTCCAACTTTGAAAATATGATGGTAGGTCAATAGATCAGTATCTAATTCAGGTATCTGCTCTTCAGACAGATCCACTGTACATTAAGAACCAATTCACAATCAGAAATTTGTCCAGCAACTACCACATGTAGGGTCAGGTTTTTGGCACAAAAATGCATGGCAGTGTTTTGGAAACCTTTTATCACAGGCACATAGCAGCCTACATGCATAGTAATTTCAAAATGCAACCAAGAACCCACTGAAAACCTAGCATTTACTGTGTGGAAGTTTTGATCATAGCACAAGTTTACAGAGATGCACCATACATATAAGAAAATAGGGAAATGGAGAAAAGGGAAACATGAGCTCACTTTCCATTTCAATGTGAGCTTACTTAATTATACAATATATGACCTGAAACTCTGTAATATTCCCAATGTGCATCTCTCTACATTGTGGGATGAAGTTCTCTAGAGATATGCAAAATTCTGTTTATAAAGTGAAAACTTGATGGATTTTACTGGATTGGTCCTGGTGGATTTTCTGTTTCCTCCTAATGGTATACATTTGATCTGAAGCAAATTGTTTCAATTTCAGATTTTATTACTAGTAGCAATTTGTGCAAACTGGATGGTGCTTTTTCTTTTTCTTTTTCATTTTTCCAGTTCTGAAGATATGTACCAATGGGATTGTATTCCCCCAATCCCCGGGCTCTTCTTCACTGGTGTCTTTCCCACTTCTGCCTGTCTAGAAACTATTTAACTCTGCACAGACAAGATATCACTGTAAATACTCTTGCCAATGTTATCCTCTCTGCACAATACCATTTCTAGTCCAATAGAACCATATTCCATACTTTTCAAAGAAGTTCTCAATTTCATTCTCTGCTAACACTGTTGTGTGTGATGAAGATGGAACTGATGGAGGCATTTGCAATGGAAAAAAGCCTTTGTGCAGATAAATAGTGGAGAGACAGATTTGTATAAATATGCACTTGCACCAAACTCCCAATAAATTTGAATATAAAAATTGTAGCTACATTTGTACAAATTGGGAGGAAGGAAAAGGAAGGAGAAGGAAAAGGAAGAGGCATTCATTTCCTACTTTACCTCAGTCTTCTCCCACAAGAAAATCTACAAGCAAGTGGAAGTACAAGCTGAAAGTGAAAGATTGACAAACAAATCTTCAAGGAATACCTAAATAAATCTCCAGGGTGATTAACTCCACCCCAGAGTCATGAAAAAGTCTAGTGGAGGAACTCTCAGAACCACTGGCAATTATCTTCAATAAATCTTGGAAAACAGGAGACGTGCCAGATGACCAGAAAAGGGCTAACATTGTCCCTATCTTCAAAAAGGGAAAAAAAGATGAACCTAGGAACTACAGACGGTTGGTCTGCCATAAATCCCTGGAAGAATTCTGGAGCAAACTGTTTAAACATCCATCTGCAAGCATATTGAAGAGAATGGAGTGCTTAATAGAAGCCAGCATTAATTTATCAAAAATAAATCCTGTCAGACTAATTTAATCTCATTATTTGACTGGGTAACCTCCGAAATGCACAAAGAGAACACTGTGGACATAATCTACCTAGACTTTAGCAAAACTTTCGACATAGTGCCACCTGACATTCTGATAAGCAAATTAGCAAAAACTGGCCTAGATGGAAAAGCAATTAGGTGCATTCAAAATTGGCTGCTGAATCCAACACAAAGAGTGCTCATCAATGACCCCTTCTCAGACTGGATGGAGGTAACTAGTGGGGTGCCACAGGGTTCAGTCATGGGCCCAGTGCTCTTCAACATCTTTATGAATGATTTAGATGAGGAAGAACAAGGAAAGAGAATCAAATTTGCAGTTGATACAATACTGGGTGGAATAGCAAACAGCCTAGAAGACAGAATGAAGAACCAGGGTGATCTTGATAAATTTGAATACTGGGCTGAAAGCAACAGAATGAGATTCAACAAGGACAAGTGCCAAGTCCTCCACCTAAGAAAAAGATACCAAATGCATCAATACAGGATGGGGAATACATGGCTCAACAGAACTGAAAAAGAAAAAGATCTTGGAGTAATTGTGTACAATAGGCTAAAAATGAGTCAACAATATAATGCAGCTGCCAAAAGGGCAAATGCTATCTTGGGATGCATTATAAAAGTATTACTTCCAAATCACAAGAAGTAGTTCCTGCATACTCCTCACTCATGAGACCTCACCTGGAATACTGTGTCCAGTTCTGGGCACCATGATTTAAGAAAGATGCAGGTAAATTAGAAAGAGTGCAGAGGGGGGAAACAAAAATGATCCAGGGTTTGGAAACACCACCCTATGAGGAGAGACTGAGAGAACTGGGTATGTTCAGCCTTGAGAAGAGAAAACTGAGAGGGGACACAGTATCACTCTATAAGTACCTGAAAGGCTGTGACAAAGAGGAAGGTCAAGATCTCTTGCTGATGGTAAAGTGTAGGACACGGAATAATCAACTCAAGTTGTGCCAACCCAGATTCAGGCTGGACATCAGGAAAAGCTTCCTCACTGTCAGAGCAATACAACAGTGGAACCAGCTGCTTAGAGAGGTCATGGGCTATCCCACACTAGAGACATTCAAAGAGAAACAACAGCCATCTGAGAAGGATGGTGTAACGTGGTGTCCTGCAACAGCAAGGGGTTGGACTAGATGGCATTTATGGCCCCTTTAAACACTACTATTCTATGAATCTATGATTCTACCTGAAGAACAATTTTGCAGTGTAGCTGTATGCCTTCGAAAGCAGCATATAAGTCTTTTCGGCACTGCTGTTCTTTGCCACAGCAGTGCAATTTGTCTTAGTGACTGCTTGTGCTCTGGCCCCTGCATCTCTGAGCCTCACTCTGGCTGCTCCTGCCTTGCCCCAGTTCTGTTCCAGTTTGTTCTTGCCTTGCTCCAGTTCTACACTAGTTGCTTCTGCCTGATCCCGGTTTGTTCCCACCAAGCTCTAACTCAGGGGTCCTCAAACTTTTTGAATAGGGGGCCAGTTGAAAGGCTGCGGTGAGCGTCACAGACCAGTGAGGTGGGGGTGCCTGGGGGCATGAGCCAGTGAGGTGCTGTCGGGTGCATGAGAGGTGGCATTGGGCATGCGCAGCAGTGGCTCGCTTACTCGGAGATCCTCCTCTGTCTAGACTTTGGAGATGAAGTAATTCTCACTTGCCTTGGATTCCCAACTGGTTGTGAAGCCCCACTGTGTATAGATACCCTGGTCCTGGCATTCTGTCTGTCACAGCCACCACCCATGTCCCAGCACTTACACTATCATCTCCAGAGCTCTGCAAAGAAAGAAAGAAAAAGATCTTCTTTATGCAAATCCCAGGACCTTTTTTGTTTTGTTTTGTTTTGTTTTCAAAACATGGCCACATTTTTGTTAGGACCTAATGTTGTGAGTCAGAAGGTCAGTTGCTCTTGGCACATGTACTGACTGGATCTTTGAGGATGGGGAGATTTGCAATCTTGGCCTATTCCAGTTTTTAGATGAGAAAAGCTCAGGCAACCTCTGGGAATAATCAAGATGTACAGCTATCAGGAGAGGGCTTGGAACAGGGACTTTCTCAGAGAAAGGGAAAGCAGGTACAGCTCTTGATCGTATAATATCCCAGAGAAGGGTTGCCCAGTTAGAGGATCAGTGGATAAAGAAGAGGCATCCTCATTTCCAAAAGGTTCCTCCCAAAAGGATGGGACCCACACATACTGATAAAGAGAGTTCCGGAGAAGTAAACACTAGATTTGGTTCAACAAACTAGTCTGTGCTTGTTCAAGCAATCATTGTGGATTATTGTTTCTCTAGGAAATGCTTTGATCAATAAACAGCTGGCTTGAATATGTGAAGGGAGCAAACCTAGCTCATTATATCTAGGTGGGGGAAGCACAACAAAAGACTCAGATTTCCAATATCTGGGGTGGGGTGGGGAGGAATCCGCTACAGTCCTCCTCCATCACCTATCAGAATGGAAATTTGGTCATGTTTACATGGAGTGGAATTCCCAGCCTTGTGCATCCCTAAGTGCATGAGAATTTAACACAAAGAGCAATATATTTACAATAAAATATTAAAAGGCTGTAAGTTGGAGTAGCTGCTTGCAAATAAATATATACATCCAACAAAATTACGTATAGATATGCATGTATTAGGAAAATGTGCACAAAAATACACAGTTTTTATTGTCAAAGTACAGAGCAGATTTAAGATTGAGAAAATAAGACACAACTCTATGCATGTTTAGATTAACTTCCAGCATGACAGAAATTGCATTTTTTGCTATCTAAACATGCATAGGATGATGCCCAAGAAACTATGACCTATTCATCCATCCCTATGACAGGAAAACACCAAACTGTTTTCCACTAAAATACAGCCTTGGGAGACCCTGCTTTGAGAAAAGTATTCAAACACAGGCTGAACAAGCCATATGTCATGGATGTTGTGGTTGTATCCTGCACTGAGTAAGAGGCAGTTCTGGGGACCTCCCTGGTCCCTTCCAACTCTCTCATTCTAAGCCACATCAAATTAGTATCCTTTACAGGGTGATAATCATCCTTAGCAGGTTGATGCATTAATAATGCAGTTTGTTTCAGAAAATAGGAATGAATAGGATACTGAAAGCCAGTTGTGTTTATAAAATTCAAATAGTATCTGCTTTCAGGTTTGCTTATTTCAAAGACCTATTGTGTATTCTACAGGAAGAAATATCTATGAATAATGTAATTTCTAGTGCATGATTGATAATGGGTTTCTTGCTCAGGCACTCCTTACATTCTATTTGATATCCCATCAGCCTTATTTTCCTAAGGAAAACAAGTGCTGTCAAAACCTGACATGTCTATTATTGCAAAGCCAAGCCAAGCTAGTTATCTGAATGGGTTAGTTCTTTGTTGTTACAATCGTCTATCAAGACTTATACACAAAGAAACACGCACAAAGCAGCAGTAACCAAGCTCACAAGATGGAATTTGGAAAACTTCAGAGAACCAGAGCTCTGATTTGCATACCCTTATTCTATAGAGTTTGAAGATATTTAGTTCCTTAAGTCTGCTTTAGTTCCTGAAAAGATTTACTAGTAATACAGAAGATAGCCCAAAGAAGTATATGTTAATATGTAATTTGCATTAATTATGATATGCCTTTTTAGAGCTTATTTAACTGAAAGAATAATCATGCCACATTATATTATATGGTTTCGTTTATTTTGGTTAAATTCACATGAAAAATAATTAAAATAATTACACTGCAGTCCTATTAATCTTTAATTAGAAGTAGGTTTCATTGAGTTAAATGTGGCTGTCTCCTAGGTTAGTGTGTATTGCATTAGAGACTAATAGTGTCTCCTATCCATGACTGTTCAAGTCCTTGATTTCAAAACTGAAAGTGACATCTCCTTAAATTTAGACCTCACTGGACACATGTGACTTACTGAGAAGCAGACATGTCTTTGATTGCACTGTAAATGTATGGGATAAGTGCATATTAGAGCCATTGAGATTTCATGGTTCTGGGCTGCTTTCAGTGTCCATGAAACCTGGAGAAAAAATAGTGGCAGATACATTCTTCCACTTCACATTCTTCATGTTATTCATATACTATGACTGCTGTTAGCCACAGTCAAGAATATGTGCCATGGGCATGAAGTTACTTCATGTGACGGGGCCATCACCACTCAAAGTAAGAAGAATTTCAGTAATTATATGGAGTTCATTGAATTCTGCTCTTTAATAAAATACTGAAAAGAAAACAATGAACATTTATACTCTCTGTCTCTACCATCACACAAACTTACATCCACTTAGTCAATGCAAGTAGATCAGCTCAGTGGATTCACTTCATTAGATGAAGCATTACACATATGCTCCTTTAAGTAAACAAACAAGAAAGCACATCATTTTGAGTGGTATGATTTGAGCTCATTTACATTTCCAAAGCAGAGAATGGTATTTTACAATATTAAAATAACCAAATAAATTATATTTAATACCTAAATTTTAAAAAAGAAAGAAAAAAGCATCAGGGCAAATAAAACCTAATAAGCTAGATCTTATCCCACCTGCAAGGTAAAAGTGTTAAAGCCCATGTATATGAGCAAAGCACTCAGATTCTTAGACAGAACTGGGTGCCATACATTTGGAGCTGCAATGGATAGTATGTTAACTATTATTAGACCACAGTTGTCCCCTCCATTGACATACATAAGAAGACTTGCTCATCTCTCAAGGAAAGAGTTAAGGTCATTCTATTCCATTTTGGTTCCCTAAACATTTATCAGGGAATTGTTGCAATTCCATGATATTCCTTTTGCACATCTTTCACTACATAATTTTCTAGATTCATGCCCAAAGCATATTTCAAAACTATTTGGCATTCCTTTTTGCATAGTTGTTTGTGCCTCCATAGTTTGTAGCAACTTACAAAATAACATGTTCTGGTATATCATATAGCAAACTGGCTGACCATTCTAAGGATGTATGGCATCACCAGACTCTGGGGGATCACTCCACGGTATTATGAAGTAAACAGTTAATATAATGTCAAAAGATGACAGACTATCAAGAAATCAGGGAACAGATCACCCAGTTCAAGCACCTAATGAAAATAAACAGGTTACCCAAAATCAGTTCAAAAAAATGGAACCATTAGGAGGGATAGCAAAAGGGCACAAGCTAATATCCAAATATAAGAACAACCTTGTCTTATCCCAGATTGAACCAATCAAATCAACTATGTATTTGGCTAGAAGCATATTTCATTTCCATTTTCTGAACTTAGATATGAAACACTCTTATCTGGTGTCTTTCACATTTCTAACACCCATATTACCGTTAATTTGGAAAGCCACACCAGGAGCCCAAAAATGTATTAATGCAGCTTTCCCAGCAGGATTCCATCCAGATTTCATATTCATATCCCTTCAGCCACAGCCAGCATGGTCAATGGTCAGAAATTCATGAGTTTTGGCCTAAAAAATCTGGAAAGTGCCATGTTGGAGTAGACCATAGTAGCCCTGGTGCATCAAGGTGAAATTCATAGAGTTAAAGCAAAAACATTACATCAGGGTTCCCAACTTGGGAGTCTGCACCCCTAGAGGGTGTGAGAGTAATGCTGTGTTGCAATTTGCCAAAATTGGAAAATCACAAAGTTTTTCACAAAAATTATGCCAATAATAAAATTATTTATTGTTTAATAATTTGCATTTGCATTTGCATTTAGTTCTCTTTCGTCAAACAAGACAAAGCCTAGGAATCACCTGAATCCATAGGCAGACTTGCTGATTGCAATCAGCAAGTAAGTTCCATGTTTTGACAAAATTGTGAATGGAAAACAGGAAGAATGAAGTAATTGAATGTTATGTTCACAACTGGGATTGATTTTACTGTCTACATTTTTTTTCTACTTGCTCAATTTATATGTTATGCACTGAGTTAAAAGCTTATTTTTTGAGTTCAATTTGTTCACCTGCAGTACAGTATGTGGTTCAATTTCTGGTTCAAAAATTAGCAAGTTGACTTCTTCATCTTCAAATATGATACTACTTTTGTAGGGGTGCAAACATAAATCAAGCATTTTCTAGGGGTACAGGGCATAGAAAACATTAGGAACCAATGCCATGATCAACAAGAAAAGGTCTTACCTTTGTAAGGTGATGTCAAAACAGGTATTCTGATGGGTGATAATGTCAGTACACGGCATGGCTGAACACTTGTTGATGGAAGGCTGTTGGCATCAACTGAAAATAAGGCTGCTGCTAATGCAATAGCCTGGTTACTGTCAGCTTGTTTAAGGCAACCACCTAGGGAAGAATCAAGTATGGGTTTCATTATTTCTATTGAACATTTGGACATGTGACTGAAATGTTCTTCCCTTAAGCATGACCTGGAGTCATTAAAAATAAACAAAAATGAAAGCATCTCTCTGTGTTTTCTAATTCTGCAATGGTACAAATGAGGGATTGTTTCTAACCTCCATTTGATTGATATGGCCAAGATATTACACTATTATGCCTCATAGAATCTAGTTTTGAATTAAGTACCATGTGTTGCCATTTTATCCATCAATGACTAAAGTAAGTAGCGAACTCATATCATATGATTATGAGTACTCTGCCATAATCCTGTAGCTCAAGGACATCTCATGAAGTTAACTGATGTCAGATTAAAGGGGGAAAAAACTTCTTCACCCTGTGCAGTTAATATGGAATTCACTTCCAAAGATGTAGTGATGACCACCAATCTTGATAGCTTTAAAAGAAGTTGGGGAAATTAAAGGAGGATAAGATACTGATGACTGTATGTTGCCTCTAATAAACTGGTCTACAAATTTGGGGAAATTATCGAACTCCAAGATAAAATGTGCTAATTCTTACATATTTTGATTAGATGAATTAGAAAACAAGTCATAAAGGTGCTGGTTGGCTAAAAGCTTTCAAGATATTTCATAATAAAGATTTATAAACAAGCAAGTATATTTTCCTACAAGTGGGGGGGGGAGGTGTCTTATGATTTACAGTTTTGCACAAACTCCCTTTTAACTTTCTTTCTTTGGGAGAACTGATTTCAAAACCTTTATCCGAGCCTGAAGCTCCTCCACCTCCTTTTGTTTTTATTCAACTTCAGCCAGGAGATTCCTCATCTCCCCCTCACATTTAAGTGCACTAATAAGATGCCCTCCCTGCATTAAATGTTGTCATGCCACAACCTTTTCCTTATCCATTCTCTCATGTACAATGCTTTTATGTTGTTGTTTTTTATTTCCTCCCTTGCTTCCTTAAGGTAGTGCTGTGTCAGCTGTAACATGGAAGACATTAAAACAATCACCACACTTTTTTGGACATTGGGATTAAAAATTTGACCATCCTGAACTGATGTGCCAGATCCTTTGTACAAAACTTCTGGCATGAGTACATTTTTCTCAACTGACTGTTCCTCAATACACGTTTTTCATTTTTCTAGGGCAGCCTCCACTCTTGTTGTCAGAGTGCTGTGCTGTTTGTTTTTCAAAATCCAGTCTATTCCTTTCATGGACAAATCATCAGCTAATTTTCCTTTAAAATCCTTAGCCTGTTCAGAACTTAACAAGAAGGAATTTTCATACACCATGACCTTCTTGGGTTTACCCATTTGCCCTGGGGTGTTCCATGTCCCAAACCAAGCCATCGCTAGGCTATTATGGGCAATCCTTGCCCAAAATTTGCAAGACCCCCACTGTACTGTCCTTCCCACTAGGTCTAATGTAGGACCCCCATGGTAATGTAGGACCCCCATGGGTGGGCCTGATATACTCCTTGATTCCCACAATTCTGTGGTCTGGACTTCTATCTGTTTTCATTTGTCTCAACATTTAACTCCAGTCCAACACAACTCTCAAATTAAGAAGCACCCTAGAATCCTGCCAACTATGTCAATTATGTCACAAATGGATCTTTCATTCTTTTAATACTGAGTAGTGCTCATCACCCTGACTGATAGGAGAGTAGAGATAGAAGTAGACACAACAGGCAGCCAGTACTGGATTTGCAAATTAAGAGCATTTTTATTCATTACAGTCTAAGGGAGAATCATTCTCACTCACACTAATATTCATCCTTTCATATTCACCAGGAAAACCCTACTTTGAGTTGATCAATCTCAAATGGAGTGATGGGTGACCAAAGGTTGCAGTGTTGACGAGTCTGGCACACCAAAATTTGCAGAGTCCTTCATTTTTATACCTTATCTGAGTGCTTTGTTCAAACTCTTTGTTCTTTAGGATAGAGCTCACTGCCCAGTCTCATCTTGTTCATTGTTTCACTTGAACTTCCTCCTGAATGCTCTTATCACTTGCTTTCTGCATAAGATATCCTTGGGACTATCTTATTGTGACCCTTATTGCTGACTCTGTCAGCATTTCTCTGCTTTTCATCCAGGAACTCAGAGTCCATTTTCTTCCTATCATGCTCCTTACCATCCTTCAGGTTTTCCCAGTTTCTTCACCTAAAATAGGCCCATACATTCATCCATTTACTTATCACACAGCTTTGAAAAGGTTGAAAAACATTGCCTTATAGCCACTTCACAGATGACACTTTTAAGATATATTGAAAATTTAAAAGTGTGAATGTGATGATGATATATTTGGAAAGCAGGGATTATTCATGCAGGAGAGTTGCTAAAATGGTGTGATTGGCTGCAGCTCCTGCTATACTCAACAGCAAAAAATTTGCTGTCACAGAGGTTCTACCTTGGAAGAAAAGAAGATATGGCGTTAATTGTAACCCTTAAGGAAGATGTCTTGTTGGAATGAAAAAGAATAAACCTTTCCCTTTATAACTTTCACCTCTACAAAAGTGATTTAGATAGAGAACTTGATGCTTAATCATGCTAAATAAACAAGGATTTTAAGGAAAGTTAATTTGACAGACAACAGCTGTTACCCCTCGTTGCACAGATCTGTGTATTCAAAAATCAAGCAATCATTAGCTTATTATGTCAATTAGCAAACAGTTTCAGTTCAGACAAAAATCCTTCAGGCATTAAAAGGCAACAAGTATTTCTGCTTAAGAGTGCTGGTTGATCTAAATCATGACTTTAGGCATTTCAGTGCAACAATGTGTGTCAGTGCAATGTGTGGTACCCACTTCTTTCTCTCATTGCTCATGTGATCATTAGGCGATGCACACTAAGTCAGCTGCTATGGGTTAAAAGTTTGATACTGAACTGTCCTAAATTATGTGGTAACATTTTCCTTTTTAAAAAATAAATGCTTAATAATGACCAAGGCAGTTTCTGTTCCAAATTCAAGTCTGAATCCCAGTTGAAATGGATCAAGACGGTCTGTTTCATCCAAGAGAGTCTGGATTTGGCCAGCCACCACATGCTTGAACACCTTGACCAGGAAGGAGATATTAGTGACTGGTCTATAATTGCTCGTGTTCCCTGGGTCCAAATGGACCTTTTTCAGGAATGGTCCAATGACAGCATCTTTCAATGAGGCCAGCACCACTCCCTCTCTTAGTGAGGCATTCACAGCCTCCAGGACCCAGGGCTGCACCTGCTCTGTACTTTGCATGACCAGCCATGATGGGCAAGGGCAAAGAATACAATTAGTAGACCAAACCAATCCAAGCACCTTATCCACATCCTCAGGCCTTGACAACTGAAACTCATCCGATAAACTTGGACCAGATAGTGCACTGGACACCTCATCCAAAGGAACTGCATCAACCATGGAATCCAACTCCTGATGGATCCAAGCTATTTTACCTTCAAAGTGCTGTGCAAATTCCTCACAGCGGACCACTGAGGGTTCTACCATTTCTTTCACAGTGCTGGTTTGTAACAGTCCCTTCTACCATTCAGAACAACTCCAGTGGACAGCACTGAGAGGATGCAAGGTGGAAAAATAGGCTTTCTTTACCACCTTCACTACCACAGCATAGGTTCAATAATGAGGTCTAAGTCATGTTAGGTTGGATTCATCACAAGTTTTTCTCCATTTGTGCTCCATCCATCTTTCTACCTGTTTCATTGATCTCAGCTCCAATGTATACCATGAGTCTGTACAGGCTCCATGTACAGTTGACATGATCACACTTGAGTGATCACCCAGAAACACCCCCAGAGCCCTCTGAAAACCATTTGGATCTATCAGCCTCCAGGGGTGGACCATTCTAATAGATCACCTACCCTTGCAGAGGGGAAAGGGGGCCAAAGCCTAAATTTCAAAAGGAAGAGATCTGACCATGACAAAGGGATTGATCTCAGTCCCTCCACTTTCAGATCATAAACCTGTCTGGTTGAGAAAATCAGATCTAGAGTGTGACCTTTATAGGTTGGGCTGGTGACATGTTGAAACAGCTCCATGGTTTTCATGGTGGCCATGAAGTGCTGAGCTTCCTTGGATAAAATGCCCTCAGCATGGAAGTTGAGGTCCCCCAGAACCAACATTCTGGGAATCCTCAGCACCAGGTCTGAGAGCATCACCATCAGCTCAGGCTATGCAGCTTGGTGGGCGGTACAACAGCAAAATGTCTAATCTGTCTCATGAGCCCAACAAAAGATATGAACACCGCAAGACATGAAATTTTGAAGAATGATTTCAACAGTATTTGGGCTTTGTTTATTGAACATGTATTAGTAAAAGGGGAGGGTACTAAACCTCCAATGGATATATAGCAATTTTGGATGGAAGGATTAATTCTGAAAGAGGAAAAATTAAAGAAAAATAATACGACAGTCATAATCCTAGTGGAAGAATTCACTAAGAGTGATTTTCTTTTTTAACATTTTCTTTTGTGCATTTTGTGTTTTTTCCCCTTTATTATATGATTTTTTGTGTTTATATTTGTACTTTCTTTAAAAAAATTAAAATTAAAATTAAAAAGCAAAGTTGCCAAGTAATGAACCTATATGCATAATATGTGCCCTGCCACTTAGCAAAATATATACCCTTCATCATGGCCTCTTAACAGGCAACAGCAACAATGTCTCCTCCACCCAGCCAGCCACCACAGCTTTGGCTGGAGGACAGTTTGCAAAAAGACAGAGTAACTCAGCTCAGCATGTGTCCTGACACTGAGCCATGATATATTACTCACTGTATGCAGCACAGGATTAACTAGTCTCCCCTTGTTGTTAGTCGCGAAGTCATGTCTGACCCATCACAACCCCATGGACAACATTCCTCCAGGCCTTCCTGTCCTCCACCATCCCCCGGAGTCCACTTAAGCTCACTCCAACTGCTTCAGTGAGTCCATCTAGCCACCTCATTCTCTGCCGTCCCCTTCTTCTTTTGCCATCTATTGTTCCCAGCATTAGGCTCTTCTCCAGGGAGTCTTTCCTTCTCATTAGGTGGCCAAAGTATTTGAGTTTCATCTTCGCTATCTGGCCTTCTAAAGAGCAGTCAGGGTTGATCTCCTCTAGTCTCCCCTAGTTGGCTGATTTTTTGGCAGGGGGGGATGCAAAAGGAATGTGATTTGGTTCACTTTTTCTATCAGAATTTTCCTAGTTCATAATTTTAGTTTATAGTTCACTTTATAGGTCTCAGCAGTAATAGGCAGCCTATAAATACATGTATAAATAAACAAACTTCTGAATTGAACATGGACTTGGGCCAATGCATGATCAGAGTCTGCTCATTTCAGAGCTTAGATTTGATTCATGGATCAAAATCAAGCAAACAAAAATGTGTTTAACAACATGCATTTTTTAATGAAGTATTTCAAAATGGCTACATTTCCAAATTTACACAAATATGCTTTAAGAATGCATATATTAAAAAATGAAAATGTGTTTTAATATGATATTGTTTTATATGGGGAAAAGGAAAAACAATTATTAATTGACAGTTGGAAATGTATCCAACATACATTAGGTGAATTATTATTTACTCAATACCCATGTTAAAGGGGGGGCGGGGTTACAAGAACCAAGTATTATCAAGTCAAAATTGTACTTATAAAATTGATAGACACAATAAGAATTATTGATTTCTTGTGTAATTTAAGAAAATACATCCCTTATCCACGATTTAATTGTGGATGAGGGGGCCGACCTGGTGTTTATAACAGAGACCTGGGCAGGAGAGTGGGGGAGATGTTTCCCTCACACAACTTTGCCCACCTGGATATTTGATGCAGCACAAGCCACACTCAGATGAGAGGGGAGCGGGGATTGCACTGGTTTACCGAGACTCAATTTCCCTTACAATCCTATCTGGCGGGTCGATTTCAGAAGGTGGTGCTGGGGAGCTATAGCTATGCCATGGATTTCCACAGGGCTCTATTTTGTCCCCCATACTCTTCACCATCTACATGAAACCGCTGAGAGAGGTCATCAGGAGGTATGGGCTACAGAGTCATCAGTATGGTGATGACACCCAGCTCTACCTCTCATTTACATCTAATCCAGGTGAGGCAGTGGCTGTCCTGAACTGGTGCCTGGCCAAGGTAATGAGGTGGATGAGGACCAATAAACTGAGACTCAATCCAGATAAGATGGAGGTCCTTTTTGTAGATGGTTCAGGTTTTCAGGTTTTGGCCCTGTCCTGGATGGGGTAGCACTTCCTGTAAAGGACAGGGTCCGCAGCTTCAGAGTGCTGGAAATCCAGGTGACAGCAGTGGCAAGGAGCGTCTTCCTCCAGCTTCAGCTGGTCCATCAGCTGTATCCTTACCTGGACAAGCACTGTCTAACAACTGTGATACATACCCTTGTAACTTCCCGGTTGGATTATTGTAACATGTTCTACATGGGGCTGCCCCTGAAAATGGTTCAGATACTTCAACTGGTACAAAATGGAGCTGCCAGGTTGCTGTCAGGGGCTGGTCATTATTCTCATGTCCGCCGGTTCTATATCAGGTACACTGGCTCCCAATTGAAGTCCAGGCCCAATTTAAGGTGCTGGTATTAACCTATAAAGCCCTAAACGGCTTAGGTCCAGGATACCTGAAGGATCACCTCCTTCCCTATATGCCCTTGCTCCAGGAACCCTCCTTGAAGGAAGTACAGAGGGTGTCTACCTGGACAAGAGCTTTCTCCACAGCAGTGTCCAGACTATGGAATGTGCTCCTCAGAGAGGTCCCCCGTTGCTGATGTTATACTCCTTCCGGTGCCAGGTAAAGGCCTTTTTATTTAACCATCATTTTAACAATTAAGGGTTTTAGATGTTTTAAGATTGTTTTGTTTTCTTTTTGTTTTCAGAGTTGTGCTTCCTATTTTATTTTTCTTTTCTTATTTTTTAGTTTATAATGTTCAATTTTAGATGTTTTAATAAGTGTGGTTTTCTTATTGTATTTTTGGAATTTTATACTATGTAGGACATCCTGAGCACTTGTGTGGAAGGATGAGATACAAATGTTTATAATAAATAAATAAATTCCTAAATTAGTGCTATATGTAGTTTTTGTGTAAAGTCCCTTGATACCTTTTTCTTTCTTTTTCATTTAACATTTCCTTTGTTTTGTTTTGTTTTGTTTTAGCTATAAAAATGTGTATATGTTCTTGTGAAACAGAGGGAGGAAAGCTTTCCATGTTATATGGATGTAAGTCAAAACTTTGGTAATTTTAGCTTTTGCTGAGTCTCACCACTTTTTTTTTTTTTTTGCTTATCCAAGCACTGACTTTCAGATTTACAGGTTTGGTTACAATAGTTTTGTTTCAGGTAAGATAAATTCATCACATTTGGTATTGCTCTGTATAGGTTGTTATCCTTGTTAGGAGAACAGAAGATAGACTTAAGCACTCTAAGCTTCTTGAGGCACTTTTAACATGATTGGCCAATTGTGAGATTTGGCACACAGAGTGGCACAACCTAGTAGCAGGGCATAGATGGTTTCTGGGGCTAATCTGATTGCTCTACCTCAGGATGGGTAATACCAGGAATGGGTACTGCCTTCCTGGGAAGGAAGGCTTATAGAAAGGAGCTTTCCATGCTTTGGTGGATGCAGGGTGACTCATCCTAAATATTTCCAGACTTTTGCCTGCTACAGCAAGAGCAAGCTGGAATGATCATTTAGCTCTTTGCAGATTTGGGGGAGTGGAGCTAACATATAAAAATATGTTTCATAGAACTCTGTTCTGTCTCCTCTTTATTTCTGTCATATTCACAAACAAATTCTATGTCATTTAAATCGTAAGTCATTTTTATAAATGTTTAATCATTCAGGATCATTTCAGGATGACTAATAACAAGGTATTTGCACCAAAAGCTCAAAATCAAGGCAGTTTTTAAAAAAAACCTACAACGTTAGGTTAAATTAATGTATAATTAATACCACTATCATTTCCAATGTAATACAAACAAGTAATAAAAAATAAATACAAATGAAAGTGATAATTAATTCAATATGTTGCAGATCCCTCTAGCATTATAAATGACTCTACATACTTTCATTTAGGGATCTTGAATTTTTAATTTAATATCACTTTGCATATCCCACAATTACAATATTTTATGCAAAATAGACACAGTGTTTATCATCACTTTATAGGTTTCTAATGGAGCATTCCTAAAGTAGTTATGCCTGAGAACAAGCAATTAGGAGACACAGTGACCCTATTCTCATCCACAGTCACAGCCTTGCCTTTCAGGGGTGGCTGCAAAAAGGAAAGACTAGTCTGATATAAAACTCCATGTGAGCAAGGCTGTACATTAGAGGAGAACCCTTGTGCATACAGTGAGCTCCATTTTTCAGGCCTTCCCTTCCAACAGGTACACAGTTAGAGGCAGAGCTGATGGGGCCACAAAGAGAGGGGCAGATACAGTCCTGCCATCCTATTTCATGTCCAAATAGGACTCTATTCCTTCCTGTAATCATTGGCCATCCATCTATACATTCTGGAAAATGTGATCTTTTGAAACCTATGTTTACATACAAAGACATGAAACTGCCTAAGAATGAATCACAGCATGGGATTCTCCAATCAGTGCTTTGTTAGTGGATCTCTGGCGCATGTCTCTCACTGCTTTGTTACTTGAATGCCTTTTAACATAAGGTACCAACAATCAGACTAGAGACCTTCTGTCCATAAAGCAAATTTTCCCTAACTGAGCTCTAGGCCCTTTACATATGAGGCAAATCAAGCACTTAAGTGGCACCTGAGTTCAATCTAGCCCTTCTAGGATTACACCCTAAATAAATTAAACCAACACATTGGCTGCATTTACACATAATGGCAAGCCATGCTGAAATCCACACATGCATGGATTGTTCTCATGTGTGAATCCAAAATCCATGGTGAAGTTTGGCACATTGGTTTCCATGAAACTACTCAGAGAAATAAAGACTTGTTGTAAGGTTTCCATTCAGTTTCCCATTTCCACCATGGAGTTTGGTGGCAAGAGTGGCCATGCGTACAGCAGACATTCCTGCCTTTATTTCCTGCTGTCTTGTTTGCCTAGCAAATACTGTGTTGCATCCCACGATTGGCTCCTGTACTCTGGTTTTTTTCTCTGTCACACACTGCCTTCCCAGTGCCCAGCTGTGGCCTCAGAGCCTCAGTGGCAAGAGGGTATCACAGTGCACTGCCTTGGTGATAGATGCACTTAGCACTCCTGTCTGGTTGCTGCTCTTAGCTGGAGCAGTGCTTTGAAAAGGCTATGACATAGGCAGGGAAGTGCATTCTGGGACTAATTTCCAACTGACATATGGAGGGAAGATGGAGAATAATGGAAACCATGCATTCATAGAAACCACAAATCCATACTGGGGCAGCAGATCAGCATATACTCGTATACTTGGAAGTAACCCCAACTTTATAGAAGGTGAAAGCAACTATATTTTGAACCAGAGGCCAGCTCATTAAGGTTACACCAGTTCAGGGGGAAAATTTCTTCTTGAGCTTGTTTGCTCCAATCAATGAATTACTCATGCAACTTAAACTGTTAGGAAGTTGCACTTTAACAACTCAAGTGTCAATGTTTTTTTAAACTGTACTCTCCAATCCAGAAACACAACTACTTACAGTTACAAACATGTTCAGTCATTTTAAGTCAAACTTGCAAGAATTTATGAAGCAGGGGATGAGAGGTCTGGATATATTTAGCACCAAATTATTAAATCTACAATATTGGGTATGTTTTAACAGGTCTGTCAACCATGCCCTAATCCATCAAACAGTGCATTGGTCTATCCCAAAACTCAATTTCTCAACTAAGATATCATGTGGCACTTTGTCAAAGGTCTTGCTGAAATCCAGGTAAACCACATCTACTTCCTCCCCTCCATGAAGCAACCTTGAGACCTTGTCATAGAACTCCACAAGCTTCATCTGGCAGGAGATGCTTTTACAGAATCTGTGCTGTGTGGCTACCAGCCTCCCACCCCTATCTAGGGATTCTAGAGCTTTTCCTATTATGAGCCTTTCCACTGTCTTTCCCAAAATGGACATAAGGTTAACTGGCCTGTAATTCATCATAATTCTAACTGGTGTGTAATTCACCCTAATTCTCTGCTACCTTTTTTGAAAATTGGAACCACTGATGCCACCCTCCCATCCTTGGAACTTCTCCCATTTTCCACAAGGCCTCAAAAATGTAGGCTAGTGGATGCAAGAGCACCTCTGATAATTATCAAAGTACACTTGGGTGTAGCCCTTCTTGGCCCTGAAGAACTCCTCAGCTTCTAGGGAGGTGACTTCAATCAGTGCCTCCATAACCCCAGGCAGAACTCCCCCAACCAGCTTTGGAGATAATACAGAAGAAAATAATCATTTGACATCTGTGCCTGTTTCCTTACATCAGTTACCAGATCCCCTCCCTCTGTTTTAAACCTGTCTCCCCTTCCTCTTCTTATTTACATGAAGGCAACTAGTAGCAGGGGACTGCAGGTGGTGCAGCGGTTTAAACTGCTGTGCTACTGGGCTGGTTGCTCGAAAGGTCGCCAGTTCGAATCTGCACAATGGAATGAGTTCCCGTTGCTCTGTCCCAGCTCCTGCCAACCTTGCAGTTCGAAAGCATGCAAATGCAAGTAGATAAAAGGTACCACTTCGGTGGGCAGGTAACAGTGTTCCATGCACTTCAGTGATTAGTCATGCCGGCCACATGACCACGGAGACTGTCTGCGGACAAACGCTGTCTCCCTTGGCCAGGAAACGGAGATGAGCACCACCCCCTAGAGTCAGGCATGACTGGACTTAATGTCAAGGGGAAACCTTTACCTTTAACTAGTAGCAGAACCATACAACCATAATACCCAAGATGCCCCAGAATTGGGTAAAGTGTCAAAACACTGAGATTCTAGAAGATGCAATTCGCTTAATGAAGATCAACGTGTCTGTAGAAGAATCTGCCAACTGGAATCTGTGACTGAAGACATGGTCAGAGGGCAGGACATAGAGAGGTCCTGATGACCAGATACTCTAGGTGATGGGGACTGCAAGAAATGGCCCAAAGGGAGGGCAATCCAGCCCAAGTAAAGAGGTAAGCTCAAGCAAATATCAAGGCCTGGCAGGAGGAACTGGGTGAGCAATGGCCCCATTGACACCCTCAGCCAGACCAGGGGAAAACTAATGAGGTGGGAGCTCAACCAGTGTTATGTGGCAAGAAAGAAAGGGCACTTCAAGCAAGACTGCCCCTTTATGGAATGTGCCTATGTGGCTATCTGCTCAGGTAGCTTCTATGTCTCAATGGTGAATGCAGGCCTGGTGGATGGTCAGGAGGTTGGGGGATTAGTGGACACTGGGTATGTTTGCACCTTAGTAAAACAAGCAGGGGACAGTCCCTTAGAAGAAGTCTTGCAGGTGCATGGGGCTGCTGCTACCTTCCAAAGGCTGATGGATAAGATGCTGGGCCACTTAACACATTGCTCCACAGCCTACATAGATGATATAAGAATTTTTAGTCAGACATGGGAGGAACATCTCCAACACCTGCAGCAAGTTCAAGAAGTCCTGAGGAAGGCAGGGCTAATCCCAAGAAATGCAGGGTAGCTAGGCAAGAGGTTCAATATTTGGAGTATATATGTGGGAAAGGCACTATAGACACTATATGACCTGTGCCAGAAAAGGTAGAGACCTGTGCTAGAAAAGCACCTGGCCAAGGCCACAAACCAAGTAGTTCTGAGGGCTAGCCAACTATTAGCACTGATTTATACCCCATTTCTCCTCTAGAATCTCACCCCTAACAGACCTGACCAAGAAAAGGCGGCCTGTCAAGTGAAATGGCCTCAGGAAATAGAGAGAGCTTTCGAAGAGCTGAAGGCTTGCTTGCCACCTGTCCTGAGGTCTCCCAACTTTTCCTATCCCTTCATTCTACAGACTGAAACTTCCAATGTGGGGTTAGAAGCAGCCCTGGACCAAGGGGAAGTGGCCCTGGAGCACTCCATACTTTATCTGAGTCATAAGCTGAATCCAAGGGAGCAGAAATATTTTATTATAGAAAGGGAGGCCCAAGCAGTCAAATGGGCCATAGGGACTTTCCACCACTACTTATGGGGCATCCCATTTGTACTTGTCACTGACCATGCCCCCCTGCAGTGGTTGAAACACATGCAAAAGATAGCACCCATTTAATGAGATGGTACTTGTCTTTACAACCCTATGCCTTCACAATTAGACAGTCATGGGAATCAACTTGCTAATGTACTTTTTTTCTCACCGAAGTCACTAGTCATGCTGTGGAGATAGTGACCCTGCTTAGACTGGGGAATATGTGAAGGGTTGGCAAGACTCACCACCTCTCAACCAATGTCCAGTGAGTTGATCAAGAGGGTAGGCACTGTGCTGGCAGCACAACTGGCTCCTTCTTGGGGCTGTTGCAAGAGCAAAGACACCTGGCAGAAGAAATGCTCCTGGGAAGAGAAGTCATGGACTGAGGTATATGCTCAGTTCTCTACTCAGCCCAGAGTAAGCAACACCTGTCCTGGCTGGCAGCAGCAGTGTTGGGTAAGTGGGATATATGAAGGGACAGGGAAGGGAATGAGGGAGAGAAAGCCTTGAAGCTGCAGTGAAGGTGGCATTAGCAGTAGCGCAAATGTTGATAGATGTGGAGGAAAATGGTGGAGGCTAGGAAGGTATGGTGACTAAGCTTAGAGGCAGACCAGGAACCAGCACACATGCTTCTTGGGGAAAGGAAATGGGGACTATTTTCACCCTATCCAAGACAGACCCCTCCTGGTCACCCATCTCAACTTGGCTGGGGAAGCATGAGTCAGGTCAGTGGGCTGCTGGGCCTGTCCAGATCCAGGATCTAGAATCCAGAAATGGCCAAACATACTTTTTAATAACAAAAAGTAAAAATAAGACAGGGCAATTACAATCTGGTAATTGTTTGAAATATAATAATTATTTTTTAATCTTAGCAAACAAATAAAGATCCAGTGCATTTGTTTTTAAAAGTAAGTGGTTTCTATGCACTATTTCTGTATTTATCTTTAATCAGGGGCCTTTTTGTTGAATTTCTGGCAGTTGGTAGATTTTTTTGGATCAATAAAATTTGAATATATAAAAATAAAATTACCTCTGCATTTTATCTAATTTTGTTTTACAACAGCAAACTAAGCAACTGAAGGCCAAACTAAACTTTCTGCTTATCACACTTAGTGGAGCTATGCATGATTAGCTTACTTATTCAAGTGCAAACATATGTGGCCCTAATTCAGATAAAGACTGTGGCAGTTCTGAAGGGAGAATTTAAACTTCCCACATTTCATTTCTATCCTGAAATTATGCATACACACACAGGTGGAAATTTAAAAATAAGAACAAACAAAATGCTGTCCAGGATGCACTATTATTTATGGTTTATCCTGCCTACCTCCAAGCAATGCAAATCTGCATACTTTGGCTTATGCCATTTTATTCTTATATTAACCATGCAAGATTGATTCATTGGGTAGAAAATGATTTCTCCAAGGCACTTCAATGAACTCTATGGTTCATTTTCAGAGCTAACAGTATATTTACTATTCGACTTAGTTCTGCTGCATGGATGGGCAACTTATGCCCTTCCAGATGTTTGTCCTACAAGTGCCTAGAGAGCATAACTAATAATGAAGGATAGTTTATAGGCAAGATTATGGGCCAAAATACTGAGAATGCCACAAGTTATTCATCCCTGGTCTATGGGGTTGTTGCTAATACATGAATCACTGAAGTACCAAAACTAGGTGATGAGGAAAATTCAACATAAGAAGTTGAAAATCTTCATATCTGTGTCTTGGCTTAGAATCAACAAGTGGTTTCCAAATTCTGTTAGTGGGTTATTTGGCATTAAAAGATTGTAACAGATTGTAAGTCTTGGCTTCTCTCTCCTAAGTTTATGTCTTCACAAAACATACTTGGCAGACATGGCAGGAAGTACTCAGACAACCAGATCTCCCTGCACTGGGATATTGTACGGGATTTTGGGATAATTTTCTCATGGTCTTCTTTCAACTGTATACATTTTTCCATGTAGAAGTATATTCAATGTAGGGTGCAGTGAAACAGGAAAGCTGCATTGATTCAGATTCTTTGAATCATTTGAAATGATTGCTACTCAAATGGTTGCATGCCTTAACACACTGTAATAATATCATCAATAGGAGTGAAAATGTATATTTCAGTAACATGTTATTTATTTATAACTAACCTGGAACAGGCTGGGGTGTTAACGCCATTGCAGGAAGAGGCCTGAGTACATTAGCTGGTCTAGATAAAGCCACAGCTATTTGATTTGTTGTAACAAGAGGTTTTTCATGTCCCTGGTAGATTTGTAGTTCCTCAGGATGCATCCAAACTGAATCCAGAGCAAATGCATTGTTTAAATAGATCTGTCCCGAATAGGAGAAATGGGGAGAAAAAAAAAATATTCTTGGTTCATGTTATAATTCAAATGACTGCTATGGCTTCTTAGTTTCTTTAATATTCAATAGAACTCCCAATTATGAAACTGCTCTTGGCTGTCTGAAAAGTTTCTAATTATTTGAATTGTCTGTGTTTCCTCTGATCTGATGCCAGTTCAACCCTTGTAAATAAACATGTGTCACAACCAATGTATCTTTTAAAACATTGAACAGAAAACTACTGCACTAGTAAAGAAAAAGAAATAATACCGAGATACTGTTTTCAGTGGGTATAATTTATTAAACATGTGTAACTCCAACTGACTTAAGTAGGCAGGGTTTATGTATGAGGAACCAGAGGCAATCATTTACCTCATTTGACTGTATTGCTTCCTTTATGTTGAATTATTCAACTATTTTGCATTGAGGGCTAGTAAATAGTACCTTTACCAACATGGTACTGTACAGATGTATTAAAATACAATTTGCAGTATACCTCACCAAGCCTTGGGGAAGAAAATATGGGATACATTCTGAATTTGAATTAGGGTAAAGAATTTTACCCTGATCTTTCTATTGAATAATAATCATAAGGGGGTTGATAAAGAGCGAACAATGAAAAGGATGGTTTCTGTGAGGACTGTCATCCAGTTAAAGAATATTTAATTGATTATTAACCTTGTTCATTCATTAATCAATTAGTGAGTTAAATCTGCATCCTGGTAAAAACTTTGGGTACAATCCAGAATTAGTCATACTTAAAGTAGACCCATTACAATTAATAGGACTTATGTTAGTTATGATTAATTCAAGACCCATTCAATTCAGTGGCATCTTCTATGTATATGGATCCTTTACTTTTGATTAAATAGAAACGCACAGTAGTGTTTCTCATCTGGGCATGAAAGAAAAAGGGATACCCATTTGATTGTGCAGGGTGGGTTAACTGGCATCCGTAGATCATATTCTGTTCTGTAATTTCCACATAAACAATCCTACTGACTTGTCCTTCTATTTATTTTTATTTGTCTATCTTAATATTTATATACCTTCCTGTTCCCATAGACTCTTCTGGGACATTGTCACAGCTTGGTCTAAATTTTAGACTCTAAAATATCTCCAAATTCCAGCCTTTTATGGATTTTTTTCCTATATACCAAAACATGTCCAAGAAAGTTAAGTACTGCAGAATTCTCAGAAAAGTAATTCTATGGGGTACCTTTCTACTCCAAACAGTAAGCCCTAAGTAAAGGAAGAAAAGAAGGTTCAATACAGATCCTTTTAAAGCTAAGATTCTTAATGAAATTCTCTAGCAAAAATAATTAAAATCAATTGAGGGAAAATTTGGCTATGATCTTTTCAATTAATAAGCCAAACTATTGTTCTGCAGAGAAAATGTCAATCAGCAAAGGATTGTTACACCAATTTCCTGGTTTTACATAGACTCAGGAAGGATTAAACTTTAAATTACCTGCACTTGGTGATAACTGGAAGCCTGACTGGAAATTCCATGGGAATTTTTTTTCTTGCCTGAGGAACTTCGGGGTCAAAAATATCCCCAAAAGTTATTTAAAGAATTAAGAAGTTGCTTGTTTCTACAGATTAGAAATATTGGGCTAGATCTGCAGGAGGTCACTTACCCTTAAATCCATTGGGCATGTTAGTTATACTCAACTGAAGTTCCACTAATTTTAATGGAAGTAACACATAGTTTGCTTCTCCTTAGCCCAACCATTTTTTTCTTCCTCAGGTGAGGGAATCCATTAAAAAATCTGTTCCCAATGTAATCAAGGGATCTTTTTTCAGTGTTAGAATCATTGTTGGAATAATATATTATTGCAAGCATAGGTTTTACATTATTTTATAATTACTAAATTTATAGTAAATTGATGTTCTACCTTGATGTTCTACCAGAGAAGAAAATACTTTACTCTTTCTTGAAAATACTTTACTTCATAGAAATAAATAGGTGTGGTGGGAGGGAATTGCTGGGCAAAAACTATATCAAAATAGGTTGGCAATAAGACTTCAACCCAAATTGCTAGGCTTCTATGTGCTGATTGCTTCTGGAATGTAAATTACTAATCTCAAAGTGTTTCCAGCAGACATTCCAGGGTGGTACAGTCTTCTGAGTAGATTGAATAAAATCAAAATATGCTTATACAAACAGCTGGGACCTGTTATATTTTTTACATAATATCTGAACTTAATGCTGTAAGCATTTGTTAGAATCAGTGAGTCAAAACTTTACATTATTTGGATCATTTCCAGTTTGGGTTCAGGTGCAACTGACATCATTCCAGTTAGGTTCTGGCTTAGACCAACAAATATACACAGCAGTTCATATGAGAAAATGTAAATATAAAGTCTCATTATACAGATGATTGTGCGGTGAAGCAACCCAATAGTTCTATGTGTCATTACTAAGTATCAGTAATAAGTTCTGTGAGGCCTTCATATTGATATATTGAGTCCATGGGGCAGGGGTAGAATCACACTTGGAATATTCCCCTACAGCAGGGGAATATTAAGGCTACAGTCCACATCTGTCTCTCCTGGGATACCCTTCTGGTCCACTGGCATTCTTCAGATATTCATGCCACTGTTCCTTGACCTCAGCACTTTTCCTCCAATCATTAATTGGTTGCTTCACAGCTTTTGCATTGTTTCCTCCATTCTAAAAGTTTGAAATGCCCCACTCACAAAATAAGGAATTTAAAATAAACTGTATTGGTAACTGACTGATCAAGATAGATTATTTCATTTCATATAGATTCATTTCATTTCATACAGTTGCAGTGCCATGGTAGTACAAAGTCCAGAATTTCCTGGACTCAGTGCTAACAGGGCAAGATCAGACTTCGATGGTGGCCCAGACTATTTTTACTAGCTTAGCCTGGTATGTGAAGAAGAAGTATCATGTTCTGGTGATAGACACACTGAACTACTGCACATGGCCTGTTTTTAAAGACAGTCTGGAAATTTCAGCTGGTGCAGAAAATGGCTACCAAGAGGTAGGTTCAGCCTGGACTATCTGATCCTGTCACATCAGTATTTCCTAAGAAGCGTAAGCTACCAATGAATTCCTGAGCCCAATTTAAAAACGTGCATGTAATTTTTAAAATTTTTAGGTCCCAATTACTTGAAGAACCTTTTTTTTAATTCCACAGTCTGAGGATATGTTCATGAGGGAGGAGCTACAGATTCATGAAGGAGAAGCTATCAGTGGCTTCTAGCCTTGCTGGCTATGTTCTGCCTCTTTACCAGAGGTGGCTTGCCTGCATATACCAGTTCCTGAGGATCTTGCATCTATCCTGCTTGAGGGATCCTGTAGGCAGCTGATTTGCCACCATGTATATGGAGTGCTGCTTTGGTCTGATCCATCATGGCTGTTCTGATAGTCTTATGATAGAAGCAGAAGCACCTCCCAGTTACTCATGACTGATTCTTTGCAAGTCTTTAGGAAAGCACTGCAGAGCTTTTTTTCTAATTTTTTTCCTGAATTTCCCATAACTTTTGAATTGCTGGTTTTAAGTAACTTTGTTTTTTATAATCTTTTAAAATCAGAAAACATTGTATTTCATGAATTTCTAATGAATATGTACCATATTTTTCGCTCTATAAGACGCACCTGACCATAAGACGCACCTAGTTTTTAGAGGAGGAAAACAAGAAAAAAAATATTCTGAATCAAATGGTTTACTGAACTATTTAATAAACTATGGGATGTGTTGGGATCTCTTAATCCCAGTTGCTTTACTCTCATGTGCCTCTAGCATACTGTGTGCATGACCCCCCCATCCCCCACAGACTGTGCATGTAACTGTTAGGGGATGAAAACAACTTGTATAGAATCCATCTCTGCAGTCCCTTCAATGCCACATGTATTTCCTGTAGGTCTGAATAAACTGTAAATATTCTTTTGAATATTTTTAAGAAAACTAAGATCATGGCATCCGGTCCTCTCACTTCCTGGCAAATAGATGGGGAAGAAATGGAGGTAGTGACAGATTTTATTTTCCTGGGCTCCAAGATCACCGCAGATGGGGACTGCAGCCAAGAAATTAAAAGACGCTTGCTCCTGGGGAGGAAAGCTATGGCAAATCTAGACAGCATACTAAAAAGCAGAGATATCACCCTGCCAACAAAAGTGTGTATAGTCAAGGCTATGGTTTTCCCAGTTGCAATGTATGGCTGTGAAAGCTGGACCATAAGGAAGGCCGAGCGCAAAAGGATTGAGGCCTTTGAGTTGTGGTGCTGGAGGAGACTCCTGCGAGTCCCTTGGACCGCAAGGCGATCAAATTGGTCAGTCCTGGAGGAGATCAACCCTGACTGCTCTTTAGAAGGCCAGATAGTGAAAATGAAACTCAAATACTTTGGCCACCTAATGAGAAGGAAGGACTCCCTGGAGAAGAGCCTAATGCTGGGAACAACAGATGGCAAAAGAAGAAGGGGACGGCAGAGGATGAGGTGGCTGGATGGAGTCACAGAGGCGGTTGGTGTGAGCTTGAGTGGACTCCGGGGGATGGTGGAGGACAGGAGGGCCTGGAGGAATGTTGTCCATGGGGTCGCGATGGGTCGGACACGACTTTGCGACTAACAACAAAATTCTTTTGATTGCACACCCCCAGCATACCTGCTCTCTCTGGTTTTTCTTGCCTCTATCTTAGACAGAGAAGGTGAGCAATGAGGAGAGACCTAAATTCAATCCTCCAACTTTTCTCTCTCTCTTTTTTTCATATTTAAAAGTGATGCTTAAGAAACTCGGGCTGCATCTACGCATCCTTTTGAGTTGAGAGAAATGTTCACTCAGTGGTCTCTTGTGTGTCATTTCTTCCTCTGGACCAAGGGCATGAAAATCTAACATTTGCACAGTTGCAGAGATCACTATAATAATTGTGTTTCTTGTATCCTCAATTGGAAAGGGAACTTTATATCCACATTGTTTTTGTTAAGCATTTAGAAGTCCCAGTTAATTATCCATGAGGTATTAAAAGGCCCAACCCTTGAAAGACAAAGCTGAATTGTGGGGAACTTCCCTTCCATTCCCAAAAGGTATTTCAAGCTCACTACACTTCTGCTGTTGAATCTTTTTTTTTTTTTCTTCAGAACAAAGGAGTGATGGGTGTTTTCATGGGGATTAACCCTTTTTTTTTCAGAGAGGAGGAAAATGTCCCACTTTCCACTTTTTCACACCATGCATAAAGTCTGATAGGGGAGCTGCTCCAACCCCTTGATTGTTTTAGTTGCCCTTCTTTGCACTTTTTCCAACAATGTCATTTTTCAGGTGTGGTGGCCAGCACTGTACACAATACTTTAAGTATGGTCATATTAAAGATTTGTGTAAGAGGAATATGATCTTGGAAATTTGATTTTCAATTCCTTTCCTAATTATGGCATTTCCTCCTAACATTTGACATTTTCATCAAGCTGTCCCCCACATTCTCAAGACCCTTTCTTGGTCTGTCAGCACTAGTTCAGATTCCATCAGCTTAAACTTGAAGATGAGATTCTTTCCCCCCAGCATGCTAACTTTACACTTGCTTACACTGAAAGCATTTGCCGTTCTGGTGCCCTTTTTCCCAGCTCAGAGAGGTCCCACTGGAATTCCTCACAATCCCTTTTAATTTTAGTATCATCAGCAAACTTGGCTACTTTATTGCTCACTTCTAATTCCAGATCATTTATGAACAGGTTGAAAAGTACTGATCCTAATGCAGAATCTTGTGAGAATACCATGCATTCTCAATGTTGGCTTTCAATTCTGTAATCAGTTACTGATCCATAGGACAACATGTGTGTGCACACACAGCCCTTATTCCATCACTGCCAGGTTTTCGCAAGAGTCTGTTGATGGATTTTATCAAAAGGCTTTTGGAAGAAACAATGTCTATTTGACTGCTCAGTCCATGTGTCCAGCTCTTTACATTGTCAATTGCTTCTCTCACATCTCAAAGAGAACGCTGCTTCAATGTATACTGTTTCTTAACCTGTTAAACTTTAATAAAAGGATTGTGCTTCTAAAGCAAAGCGTCATCTGTGCCTGCCCCCTGTGGTGTGGGGGGAGGTGGGGGATTGGCGCGAGATGGCAATGCGGGATGACAGTGCGGGCGGTGGAGGCTTTAGCAGGATTGGCGTGGGGGGGAGGAGCGGATCGGCGCGGGATGACAGTGCGAGCGAGCGGCGGAGACTTTAGCAGGATTGGCGTGGGGGGGAGGAGCGGATCGGCGCGGGATGACAGTGCGAGCGAGTGGCGGAGGCTTTAGCAGGATTGGCGTGGGGGGGAGGGCACGCCGAGCACATGCCGGCCTGGTGGTGCCCGCGGGCGGGCGGGCGGGCAGCGTCCCGGGTGTCAGGCACATTCGCTCTATAAGACGCACAGACATTTCCCCTTAGTTTTGAGGGGGGAAAAAGTGCGTCTTATAGAGCGAAAAATACGGTACTTTTTACTATTTGTTTTTACTCTTAAAAGTAGCTTCAAAACAATTGGAATGAATACATGTTATTTAATGTGTCCATCATAGTTTGATGGAATACACTACATTCATTCATGGCCTTATTCTCAATTCTTTAGATAACCCCCCTCCCCCCCCCTTTTTTTAATGCCTGTTTCAGTTCAGAGTCAACAGAGACTTTCATTTGACCATTCAAGTTCAACTCTGATATACGGGAAAAAAGAAAAGGTACATTCCGCTCCAATGGAGCAAAGCTCAGGGAGCCAAGGTTCAATTTGGATGCCAGGAAGCACTTCCTGACAGTTAGGACCCCGAGGGCGTGGAATGGGCTTCCACGGGAGGTCGTTGAGGCCCCATCGGTGAGGGTGTTCAAAGACAGGCTGGACATGCACATGGTGGGCATGTCATGAGCGGAGCCGGCTGGTGCCGGAGGTCAGACTAGATGGCCCGGGAGGCCCCTTCTGACTCGCTCTGTTTCTATGTTTCTATTCCAGCTTTTGGTTCACATTCAGTTTGACTTCCTCATGAGGAAGACCATTTTAAAATTTATTATAAGGAACCAACTGGTTTATGTGTAATGCAATTAATTGTTTAATTGAAGCTAACTTGAAACCTTAGTACTGAAAAATGGGATGCTAACATTTTAGATTAACAAATAAGAGACCCTATGTTCAGGCAGATAACTATTGATGAACCAGACTAAAGTTGCTTTTAATGTTTTGGTGTTATTACCTTCAAAGTCTTAAAAGGTAAGTTTTAAAAGGACTGAGGTAAATTTTAAACTTACCTTGCAATTTGGCATCCTCTTGTCTATCCAATTTTTCCCAGACTGAAGTGCAGAAGTAGTTGTATACACATGAGGAAGAGGAACACATTCCAAACTTGAAGATGGTGAAAATCCTAGGCCTGGAGAGTGAGCTCCAAACATCCACTAAAATAAAGTTTTAAAATTAAAAATATTCTATAAGAAATTACTCCATATCACTCATTCCATTTTCCATTGTTCCATTTTTACTATATTGCATATTTGGAAGCACATGCTATATAATTCTCAGACATGAACACTTTCTTCAAAATATGAAAAAATGGTTACAACAATATATTGAATTTAAGGTAGATGGCCAATATATATGATGTGATGTGACTGCACAAAAACATCAATATAATATTCAATTTAGCAAGTACAGCAAGCCAGTCTGAATCTAAATATTGTAAGCCATCCTGATTAAATATTGTAAGCTGTCCTGAGATTTTTGCATACAAAAGCTTTTAATAAATAAATAAATCAGTGCAAATAGAAGCAAGTTTGCTTGGGGTTTCAGAAAACTGTTCTTCTTCAGTGGAATACCATATTTTGCCCTGAATTCTATTTTAAATGGAATCTAATGGAAACTTTATTCATGGATGAGCCATCTGACTTCTCCATCGCTTGCCTCCACCTTAGCTCATTTCCACTCTTTTCTGATTTACACAACACCTTTGCTTGAAGCTGTGGAACATCTGACAATATTGTGAATATAGTCATGTCAAGACACAGGACTGTATGCCTTGAGATAGATCTGAGTGATGCTATAGATCATACCTTTACTGCAAAGATTTATCAGTGGCTACCTTTCACACTAAATGTATGTTTTCCTACATGGGGACATTGATGATAAGTTTATTAAAAATCAATTCAATGTTTTTAAATGAATACAAGAAATTGACAAATAATGTAAATTCACTGTTACTTTAAAAAAATAATCCCAAGAAATACTGCTTATGAAGGCAACCTTCATTCATAAGGGATGTTACTTATCTTTGCAGTCTTTCAGATTAGGTACATTTGTGATAAAGAACTGTTACATTTCAACCCAGCATCTTAATTCTCCAAATTAATACATTTCCATTCAGTGCTGGAATGTGGCCTTCACCTACCATTATGGCCCTTTTCTTTATATTACTAACAAGGGCCAGGATGTGTTTCTACCTATTTTAATGAAAAGCTGGAAATTGTCCAACAAATTTAGAGCTGAGAAGTTTAGAGGAACAGTATTAAATCTGTGTCAGATGCATTAAACACCATAACTTTATAATTAGAATAGGCAATTAAATCTAATGTATGTATTAAAAATAACTAAGGCAAGTCTCCAAGCTGAACATCCACAGGTATTTTAAAATTTGTCTCCCCATCCTTATAAATAGAAAAAAATCATACAAATGGTGATGATGAGATGAGATGAGATGTATGGCTTAAATCAAGACCATTTGACGTCTGTTGGAGAACAGTGAAGAAGATTATGGCAGAAGATCCTGAATTTAATTCTATATATTAGCATTTCCTTTACATGTCTGGGTGACATTGTCACAATAAATTCATAATGGTGGAGCAAGGGTTAGTCCTAATTAGCAGATTCATTAGCAGCACCCTTCTTTCTTTCATTATTAAAATACATATTTTGCGGATTTCTAAATGCAAAGGGAACCAAGTTCCTAGACATTAAATACCTCTTGTGGCAACACCCTGACATAACAGTTGGGAGTGGAGAAAATGTTGCAGCACATCTTTTAAATCAACCCTATTCTACACCTTGAGAAAGCCTTATTGATCAAACTTAAATATTACAAATGCAGCATCACACTTTGATGAAGACATCAGCTGGTACAATATTGTGGTGTTTGGAAAGGCATGGCAGCTTTGTCCTAAGATAGTAAAGAAACAATATTACTTGTAATATCAGAATAACCTTTGTGTAGTATCTTTTATTATTTATTAATAAAATAAAGCTTATTACAGTGCATCAAAACATATGGAAGGTTATTTGTTGTGGAAAATAATATGAAATTAAAAATAGCCATCTGATTGCTAGCCATTTGGTGAAATGAGATTTATCTGCAGTAGGCTGGGTCATGTAAGCCAGTTCTTTTAGGTGAGTTTCACATAGTAAACACTTCTAAATTTGTTTGACTGTAAAATATATGGTCCTGCTTTTCATTCAAGTATTAGGATACCAGCAGGAACTATTAGTTCAGGAACACAAGGGCATAGATTGTATTTCTAGTGTAGTCTCACTGAAGTCAGTTGATTTGCATTGCTGCAAATGAGTAGAGAATAATCCTTAAATGATAGAAGAGTGGAATCCTGTTAAGGTGCCATGTTTTAAGTATGTGTACTCTGTACTCTGTATATGTACTCTGTCTGTATGCTTTAAGAATGAAAAGAAACGAGTGCAGCATCAGCAATAGATTCGTATTAATAGTTAATGTGGTTTCCTCTCAGTCTTTCTCCCTCGCGTCGTCTGGCGGAGACGCGATGCAGCCCTGAACCTTAACGCAGAAACACACGTCTGCGCCCAGAGAAAATCGCAAGCTAACTTCAGCATCACGGCACTACCGACAGCAACAGAAGTTGCTCCCCATCCCTTCCCGCGTATGCGTTTCCTAAGCACTGGACAGCCAAGGGAAGAATGTTCCTCCTTCTAGCGTGGCTCTGACTACGAAAAAGAACTGGAGCGGATAGAGGGGCCACGCATGGAGTGCTCATCAAAGCAACCAGAAAAGAAGCCGAAATAAAGACCGGGGGCAGGGAATGCTGTAGAAAGGGGAGTGGGAAGACTAAAAGGGAAGCAAAGGTTTTGCTTACTTGCCCATTCGGAAGAGACAGCTGATGAACTACAGAATGATGCTCCGGTGCCATCAAAGGCAGAAAAGGATTGCAGGGAAGTTGCCATCCTGACACCCCCTGGATCATTGGTGCAGGCGGCAGCTGCGGCCGAGCGTGTGGGGGCGAGGAAAGCAGCAGAGGAGGGGGCACCACCCCTGCGGCGCCCCCGATCCGAAGAAGCCCAGCTGCACTCGGGAACATCCAAATCCACGGAGGCACTGGGGGCTCTGCATTCCCGGGCCACAGGAGGGGCTGCTGCCGCTTGGCTCTCAGCACCGGGAGCATTCTACATCTTACAGTGCGATCTCACTGCTCGCAGGGGGCGCCTCCGGCGAAGGCAAAGGACAGCTACACACCAGCCGGAGGATCGGATCCGAGAGATGGTGATGCCCATTAGTGCCCCCTCCCCGCTCTGGCAGGATGCTTAGAGCGGCGGCGGCAGCAGCAGTTCCTGAGCCGGCTAGGACTCCACTTGGTTCTGTGGCGCCGCGAAGACGCTCCGCCTCTTCGCAGCCCCTCCTGCCTGGCCACATCCCTCGCCGCTGCTGCTGCTGTTCCAGGGAACCCAGGATTTAAAGGGAGGCGCAGTCTTGCTGCAATTGCTAGGGTAATAGGATCTTCCTAGCTTGCCTCCTTTCGTAAAGCAAGCAAGAAAAGTGCGTTCATCCAATGGGACAAACATAAGGGGACGAGATAACTTGACAGCCGAAGCGCGAAAAGAAAAGTGCCATCAGCGCGAGCAGAGAAGGGAAGAATAAAGGGCAACGAGAGAAACAGATGGAGGTCAGTAGGGAAGAGGAGAAAGCCAGAAGGGAAAGGACAGGAAAGGATGAAAGGAAGGCAGGAAAGCAAAGATAGAAGGGCAGAGAGTACGGATGATAAAGAGGGAAGCATTAGGTTCAGAAATGATCAAGAGAGGATCCTGTGAAGAGAAGCATGAAGAGGTTAAAGTGAATAGACGCAAAAGAGATCAGAGCTTAATTTGAGCAAAACTCAACAAGGCCTGCAAAGAACATTTTCACTTTCTGCAGGCAGCTCCCACACTTCTGGAAGTTGTTCCAGCAAGTCTCAGAGTTCTATATTTTCTTCTTCAGAAATTAATCCTAAGAGCCAGGGGCACTGGGGAGCAGAATGAAGGAAAGGAATGCAGAAGGAAAAGATAGGAGGAAAGACAAAGCAGTCATTGCAAAGGGCGTAAGGGAAAGAAAAAAAGTAAATGTGGGAAAAGGAGAGAAGTTCAGATGAAAACAACTGTGAGAAAGAAGACTAGGAATGTTCACTTTGAGATAACACTAGCAAGCCTGTACAGACAATTTTTGAAGCAGCTCTCAAGTACACAGAAGAAACAGGGGAATGCCAGAGAGTCTGAAACATTCATGCTGGCTATGGATGGTGTAAAGGACCCCATACCTTTTTCTTCCCATTGAGATGTTACATTCATCTCACAATGCCTTGAGAACTGTTTTGTTAGTGGTGAAAGATAGTATATAATCATGAAAAACAAATTAAATTAATGAAGATGACCATACAACATCCTGTGGAGAAATTAATGAATGCCTTGTTCAGATGTATGAAGGGCTTTTGCTGCTGCCACTACTTCTCCTCAATATCCAGAACCATCTTCTGATTTCAGTGCAGCTGATGTCTAAATGAGTGTATCTTCATATTTCTATTTGAGCATACTTAAGAGGAAGATTCATCTTCATATGTGGCAAGAATGCTGCTCCTTTCCATCTCTTCTCCCTCTGGCCTAAACGAAGATTGATTGGCACCCTGCAGAGAAGCTACTCATCCATTTCAACAGGGCTAACTTCCACTGATGTCTGCTTAGGAATGCAGCCCACAGGCATGAGCAGCAGGAAATTCCCAAGCACAAGACTCAGAGAACTCAGTGGGAGCAAAACAACTGTACTTCCATGCTTCCATTCATTTTGCTTGGGTTTGCAAAGGAGGACTTCCTACTGCAGTGTTCCCAAAAGAAAGTCCTTTGAACATAGACACTGAAACTCCAAGAACAGCCATTGCTTTGGCATCAAAATGTGACTTAACTGTTCCATGTTCCTATAGATAGCACAATTGGCCTGTCTTCACCCCACTCTCATCCTAATGCATTAGTAGATAAACTGTAGTATTGTACTGCATTATATACAATTGTGACTTGTGTTTACATCTTGGGATTTGATCAGAATTTTGAGAGAACCAAAATGCAGAAATATCCTTCCTCTTAACACAGTGTGGGAAGACAGTGTGAAAAGGTGAGGGCTTTCTAGCCTGGGGATTTCTCTGCCCTCTCAACTACAATATGTAATTCAAAACACCAGCCTTAATAAGGTTAGGATTATATTTTGCACTATATTAGCTTTATCACCTCTGATGTTTCACTTTGTAGTCTGCTTTGAACACCTCATCAAAACTTGTGCTTCTTAATGTTTGCTCCCTTTCACCAAACTGTTCATTAATGCAGTTCCAAGAAATAGACTTCAGATCTGTTCCTGTTCTGCAATCTGTTCAACAAAGCGAGACAGTGGTATTAGCATGATGTGCACTTTGTGCTGACTGTGGGTAAAACAAGTAGGAAGTCACATGGAGATTGATGGTAGGGGCAGGGTGAGCAAACTAAGTGCCCCATTCATGAGGGGGGATTTTGTCTAATGGCCAATTCTCCCTTTGTTTTCTTTCCAAATTAGTTCTGCATGCTTTATAACTGTTCAGATACATATACTAAAAAGTACCTTGAGCAGAAAGGAAGTCTGGATAAAGCACAGCAGTTTCAAAACAGATATTGTTGGATTCCATTTTCTACCACCCACACTCAGCGTGATGAGATTGTGTCCAGAAACATCAGTGGAGGATTGAAGGTGGGATAGACCATGGGATAGAAAGAGAATCTGTAACAGGTGTGCTACTAGGCAATAAAAATTTCAGGTACAAAAAACATCTATCCATAGAACTTACATGTGCTGATTTATATTTATATACGCAAGTAAAAATTAATTACCAGGCTTTAGTTAAATTTCAGAAGAAGCAAAGACAGCCAATTAATTTTTCATTCAAATTATCTCAACCAATTTTTTTCAATACATGTGCATCCTGCATCAGACCATCCCAAACCAATTCCCCTCCCCATAATAATTGCTATGCAGAGAGAGATAGTGGTGGTGGGGTGTGTATGTTGTAACAGGTAGAAGAAGGGCAAGTTAACTCTTCCCTCACAGCTGCAGTTCTCCTTGAAAATCACCTCCTGTATGGTAATTAAGTTGAGAAAGAATCCTTCCATTGTCACCAATGGACATGCAGGGCTCTGAGAGGAACCATCTGGACCTAGTCTCCATTAGCCCAAACCTGGCCTCTAGGCTGCCTTCAGTAAAAGGTTGCCCACATAGTAAGAGTTCAGTAGATCCTGCAGCTGGTATGGGATTAGTTTTCTCAGGTATGAGGACTAGAAGATGCTGTCCCACAGCCCCAGTTATGACTGTCTGCTCTGAGGGCACATATTATGCACACCTGAATATAAAGCACCTTTGTGCCACATCACTTATGAAGGATTCATTAATGTATGTGGGATTATTATGTAGTGATTTCCCCTTCAAAATGTACAGAAGTGGTTAACAGAAAAAGTGGAGAGTGCTACTAGAGGTGGCTGAATAAAGCAGATTGAATCTAGCAACTGAATTGATTTATGGAGTCATAAGCAGATAGTTCCCTGGTTAACCATTCAAAAATATTTAAAAGTCAGACCAAATCAGGCAATAAGTCTAAGAGAATGAAACTACCACTACTACAGAACATAAGGAACATTTTAATCTTTGTATACAGAAAAAGCTGGATTCTAACTTTAGTTCCATCTGGCTGCTAAGCATCATCTAGCTTTTGTGACTCCTGTTTGCACCCAGGATGCTCTGATACATTAACAGCTAATTAACAGCTCTGAACCCTGCATAATCTTCCTTCTGTACAAATAACTGCTTTAAATGCACCAAGAACAAATTAAACCATATATTACATCTCTCCTTTATGTGATCCGCATCCATCAAGTATTCCAAAATATAACTCCTTCAACCGGTATTTTAAAAGGATCAAGTCAACAAAATACTAGTATATATTTCACTTGTGACTAGAGTGGGTCATGAAATATGCAATCAATACCACACTTGGATATCAATGGTTCACAAAAAAAACCCCTAAGCAGCCAAGCCAAAAGGCAAATTGGAAATACTGGCAGATAGGATTGGCTGTTGAGAAATCAGGCCAAAAAAATGCAAGATTGAGAACAGATAAAAGGAAACAGGCAATACTAAAATGGGGGCAGTGGCCACAATGGAGCAGCAGGTACTCCAGATACCATAGAAGTGGGCAGGGGACAACAGGATGGCATTCAATGCAGATAAGTGCAAGGTCTTGCACTTGGGACATAGGAATGGGTGTCATAAGTACAGGTTAGGGGACAAGTGGCTGGAGAGCAGCACTTGTGAAAGGGATCTCAAGTGCTCTATGTTCTATACATACTCTATGTTCCTAAGTGTGTGTGTGTGTATATATATATTCATGGGAAGCATAGTTAAATTATGAAATTTGCTACAAGAAGATGTAACAATGTCCACTTATGTGGATGGCTACTTGGATGGCCTGATACATAGGAATTAGACAATTAGACAAACCAATGAAGGATCTGCATGGATAACAAGGGCTACTAGTCATTATGGCTGTATATTACTTCCAACATCAGAGCCAGTGTGTCTCTCAAAAGGAGCTTCAAGAGAAGGTAGGTAGGTGCTATTGCTTCACATTCTGTTATGGCCTATCTGTAGGCCAGTGTGGGAACAAAATACAGGGACAGATCCTAGGTACAGCTCTTCTTCTGTAGGACACAAGCAAGAATATTCATGCCACTGAGGTGATTCTCAAATATACAGTTTATTGTCAGTCAGGGATTCAATTAGATGTCAACCTGATATAGACTAAGATTGTCTGCTATATAACATGGAAAGCAGTTAATAAAATGGCATCACTGTGTATGGTGCTTTCATTTAAAAAATAAAAATAAACTTGTTATTGTCAGGAATGAGAAAGCTCACATTGGTTTTGGCTGTATACCAAAGCAGCCTGGGAATTCTGAGATGGGCTGTCCAGGTCTTAATCTTAATCTTGAAAGAAGAAGGTTATTTACAATGAAAGCTAGGAGTTGGCATTATGGAATATTCTGTCAAAACAGAGATACTGCCTCCATTTTTGCTGAGTAGCTTTTTTGTGATAATAGGTCCAGCTCTGTTTCCTTAAAGGCAGGGTCATTCCTGTGATATTCCTCTTTTATTATGCTTCATTCATTCATTCATTTATTATAAATAAATATTTATTATTACCTGTGTGTGGGGTAAATGTTTGTCCTTCAGTATTAGGAATGTTTGTTATATGCACACTGTAAAGATGTACAACCTCCACAATGGTTGAGAAATTTACTCCACTGAGTGGAAGTTTCTGTGTTTTTTCTTTTACAGTCCAATTTGTACCTCCCAATATGCTGTCAGTAATCTGTACATTTCTGAGCTTGAAATGAATTCTGAAAAAAAGCGTACAAAACTATGTGCACATTTGAAAACACTGTGCAAGAATATATCTCTGAGATGTACAGTAAATGGACTTTAGTCTATCAGGACATGTACAAAATTAGGATAACAAGCTCAGTGATGGAAAAACTCAGTCAGATTGATCTGTCTTTTCCTATCCAAAATTGAATATTATCATATTCCTTATTACTCCCCTCTTTTCTTAACCCCATTTTTATTTCCATCTCTTTTTCCCATCTTTTACTTTTCCCTTTGCTTTTTTCATACTCTCAGTGTATGAATTTATTTTTTAATGTATGCTTTTAATGTTAAACAAATTATATTCAATAAAGAAAGAAAATAAACTGTGGCTGTTGTTGTATGATTTCCAAAAGAAAACATATTGAAAACTCTGTAGTGAAAGAAAGGTTAGATGCTTCTGGGAAAATAATCTTTCAGCGTGTTTGTATTAATGCTCTGAAATAATTTGAAGCCATCATATATGTTCCTGCCCTTAGGCCTACTTCCAGAATATTTAGTCAGACTAATTGGATGTTCATGGGAAGATCAGAAGAATATGTAGCTGCATGTGGTAAGCAATCAGACTAATCATTCTGAACCTAATCCTATTTGTTCTTGCAATAATACAGAAATCAGGGAGGACTGAAGTAGTGTGCTTCCCTTTGCAGCCATACCAAGTTGCTGGTGGAAGATGTTGTCTCTTTTTAGATATTTGCTGTTTCCCATTCAGAACTTGATGAATTAGGATAAGATAACTGCAAAGCTCTAAAGCTTTTATGTTTCTTGCATTTTTATTACCATTAAAGTCAAGCAGAATTGTTGACAGTATTCAGAATTATTTTTCTTACATGAACAGCAGCCTTAACAAAAGAAAAAAAGTGTAAAAGAACTGTGACTGTCTTTCAACTTCTTTTTCCTGTTATGCCCAAGGGAGATAGTTTTACTTCAGATAATGTTTATCCCTTCCATTCCACATACATACACTGTTTGTGAAGGATACTCTTCTACTCTGCAGTGTGTGCATTTGGTGTTTTCAAATGATGAAAGATGCATTTTTATGAGAAAATTAACTTGTGGAATTGGGGGAGTAGAGTTGAGAGGTTGTAGAAAGTAAACACAGAATGACTAGGCCTGATCACCATCTATGTTTGTCATCAAATCATCATCATCAACAACAAAAGAAAACCTATTATTCAAGTTACCAGAGGAGGCATATAAATAAATCAAATTGGGGTGCATCACACCTAGAAGTTGAAGGCTCTTTTCTGCATAATTGAACAATTGATAAGAAAATCATTTGGCTGGGGAAGAATTAGAAGAATGGGGCTCCTTGGTGGGTACCAAGAAAGTTACCTTGGGACACATTGATGACACTATGCTATATATTTTAGCTCCTCAAGTTCCACCACTTTGGTATTGGTGCCCATTGTAAAGATAAAGGATGTGAGGCAGAAAACATGAGCAGATCAAGGCTGGTACTCGTACTAGAAAAGAGGTAACAACCTTAGCCCTTGCAGGAGCTTTTATTCTCCAAAGAGTTTATCTTAAATTTTGTTTGACATAATGGAGCCTTGATAGGGTTATACAATGGTACACAGTTATAGCCTTGTTAACAGTTATATTCTCCCTTTAGTGATGAGTATCATATGCTGACTGATTCAAGTGAGAGTGTTTCATTTACAGGGCAGTTTGAGAAAGCATTGCATTTCAAAGGGATGGAGAAAACAATACACAAGGAGAAGAGGGTTCAGGGGGGTTCAGAGGCTTCAAAACTGAGAGGATCATTTTTATCTAGGAGGTCACACTCAGAGGACAGAGTCCTTCTCAGTAATTAATGGGGAGGGGTATAAGTCAGAACTGCATTCTCTGCATTAGCTTTCTAAGACTGGAACCTGCACTTCAAAACAGAACTTAAAAATTCTGGGCCAATGCACTTAAATTTAAGCCACTCTCATCTACAACTGATGTGACTTCACAGTTGCTGCAATTTCAGTAGCAGATGCATCCAAGAAAATCACTAGGTCTAGGTGTATTGAATGAGTTTCAGTTGTTTGGGCCCAAGGATGTGGGTAAGTGCTTGATTCTGAAAGAATTGACCCCTGACCAGAAGTTTTAAACAAATGTGAGTTGCTTAAATCCCCTTTTGGAGCAAGGTGCTTGAGTGAAGGTTTGCTGATCAGCTCCCAACACCCCAAAAGCAGGGATAGGAAACCTCTGACTATAGTCTTTGGCTTACTTCTAAAGGTAAGGTAAAGGTAAAGGTTTCCCCTTGACATTAGTCCAGTCATGCCTGACTCTAGGGGGCGGTGCTCATCTCCGTTTCCTAGCCGAGGGAGCCAGCGTTTGTCCGCAGACAGTCTCCGTGGTCATGTGGCCGGCATGACTAAACACCGAGGTGCACGGAACGCTGTTACCTGCCCACCAAAGTGGTACCTTTTTATCTACTTGCATTTGCATGCTTTCGAACTGCAAGGTTGGCAGGAGCTGGGACGGAGCACGGGAGCTCACCCCGTGTGCAGATTCGAACCGGTGACCTTTCGATCAACCAGCCCAGCAGCACAGCGGTTTAAACCACTGCGCCACCTGCAGTCCCAGTCTTTGGCTTACTTCTGGCTTACCCTAAATCAGACAAGGCAAAATGGAACCAAAAGCAAAGGCACAGTACAAAAAGTGGAGAGATTAATAAAAAATAAATATGCTAAAGAGAAGAATAAAGATGCTAACATCTAAAAGGACTGCATAACTTGTTTTAAAATGCCTTGAAAAATAACAAGACATTCACCTGGCACTGAAAATATGCTAGGCAAACCTCTGTGGAGTCAACATTCTACAGATAATATACTATCACTGAAAATGCCCTCACTGTTGTGCCCAGCTATATCTGTTAATTACTATTCAGAAGAGCTAAACTGTCAAATTACACCAAATATCAGGTTTCCCAACTGGTTTTATAATTATCACAAAAAAGCAGAACTTCTAGCTTGCTGTCAGTAGAGTTGTCTTATTTATTGCATTTCTATTTCTTCCAACATGGAATTCAAGGTGTTGTAAATGGAGTTACCATGTGATCTTCCATCCACACATTGATCAAACCTAGAACTGTTTGGCTACAGAAAGTGGCTGTTTCATGCACCCTCAGACTATGTTGTGGTATGACTAAGGTGGATTAATGTGGCTAATGTGGTTAAGGGACATTCAGGGCCTGAAGCAATTAGCTAGAAGCCTTTTTTATTCTTGGCTGGGTATTTTTAATTGTCTTTTTTAATGTTTTGTGCTATTTTAAACTAATTTTAATTCTTGCAAATATTTTTATCTGATATTTTATTGTTTTTATACTTTCTTGTAAACCTCCCAGACAACTTTGGTTACAGATGGTAGAGAAATGAAATAATAATAATAACAAATAACAAATTTTGTTTAAACTAGAATTTACTTCTACTTGTGCTAATGCAAGTGCAAATTAGCCAAATAAGCATTAGTTAATGTTAAATTAATGTAGTGCTAATGTGAATTAGTTCAAATATCTTCCCCCAAACTGAAAAAATGGCCCACATGACTTAAAAAAAGTCTATTTGCTGCAGAATCCAAAGGCTGGATTCACAGAAATCCAGACTCATTTGAATCTGTTGCATATTTCTCTGATATTCCTCACAGGAGGCCTTCATTGCTTTTCTAACTTAAAGGTATCCTGTGCAGAACTTAGAAAGTTTCTTAGTTTAGTCTTTGAAAGTGTGGAGGGAGTAATGGCTGTATGCAATCAACCCAAATACCCTATTGACATTCTAGATTTGTTGCCCAATTCAACCTTTGTTTTATAAAGGAATATTGAATTTTCCACCTAATTTCCCCCTAAGTTTGCTGGAGGTCTGCAAGCTGCATTGCAGTCAATCAGAGTTGCTGTTTATGGTTTGTTGAGAAGTCAAACACAGAGAAAACAATTTTGAATGGGGGTCCAGATCTCCATTTTTAAAGTATTGGGCTCCTTCCTACCCAGCAAAAATTCTAGGATATCTCAGAACACTGTATTTTCCCATCCTTTAAAAAGGACAGTGAACAACCATTATTTGAATTTTCTGTTGCTTTTCTAATACCAAAGAATAGCCACTAGAAAAGAGACAATTAGTCTAGTCTGCTGTACTGCATTAATTTGTTTTTAACAATGGCAAACACGAGCTGTTTTGTAAATGGATTTTAAAAAACCAGTAATAACCTTAATTGTGCAGAACTGTCACTTTGAGGTGGGAGTTCATTCTGATTCTAGTTCTATTTTGTAAGCTGTCCGGAAACGCTTGTAGTGGACAGGTTAGAAAAGCTTTTAATAAATAAATAATACAGAAATAGATATTCAATTCCAAGCCAATGCAAAAAATGTGCTTCCATGGGAGGTGGTTGCAGCCCCATCAGTGAAGGTGTTAAGGATAGACTGAACATTTACATGGTACTCGTAGGCATGTCATGAATGGAGCAGGCTGGACCTGGGGGTCAGACAAATTGTGAATGTGGATGAAGTGAGGTCCGTTCATGACAACACACTGAGTCACAGTGCTTTGGCTGTCAGAGAGTTTTGGCTGAAGAGCACATCACAGTGCTTCCCCATCTACCTTACAGCCCTGACTTGGCTCCTTGCAACTTTTTCATAGTCCCAAAGATGAAGAATGGTTTGAAAGGACACCATTTTGGTTGTGTGGATAATGTTCAAAGAGCCACTACGCAGGCTTTAAATGCCATCCCACTTGAAGACTTCCAGGGATGCTATGAAGAATGGGAAAATGTGTACATGCACAAGCTGCATACTGTGAAGGAGACAATGTTCAACTGTAAAATTTTTCAATAAAATAATTTTTTAAAATATTATTTTCATTACTTTCTGGACACAACTCGTACTTGGTATTGCTGATTATGTCTTTGGTACATCTTTCAGAAAACCCTGTTATGAGGCTCTGGATGAGCCTAGGGGAATGTGGTGGATAACTGAACAAAATGGTGTACAGGTTCTTATTGACAATTTCTAAAGAGCTTTCTTTTTCTTTTTTCAGACATTCTGAAGATGTCTGCCAACTATTTTGCCAACTGATTTACTCAATAATGAGATTTTCAAGATCTACAAGTTACTGAGTACTTTTAGGAGAGTAAATGTTCAATGTATGCAAGATCACACTACTAATTTAAGGATTGGAAAGAAAATCTGGCTATTACTATATTTCATTATCTTTGCAATCCTAATGAGGAGAGATGGAGGAAGGAAGCAAACAGCCATTAACTCCCCAGGTTTGACTACCAAGTCTGTTTATTAAAATCCATAGTTCAGGCTAATCATATTGAAGAGTCAAGTGTGCTTGTTCTATTTTGAGGAGCTATTTTTTCCAATTACATATGCAATCCAGGACAGAGCACCATGCTGTTTTGAATGTAAGAAGTCCTGTTAGATCGAGTTATTCAAATTAAGGTAGTTAAAGTAAGAAATAGGAAGGTGTACAGAAACAAGAGAGGAAAAACTCTTAAATTATTAAAAAGAAAAACATACATATGTATTAACATAATGTTTTACAGATGCATTTACAGAATAGCAGTGCTCCAGTATGGATTTGGTGGAACCACTAATAGGACTCAAAGGTAAAAGAATTCAAATATTTATTATTCAGTCGAAAAATAGAGGGAGTTAGTGGGGAGATCAGCTATACATTAACATAGCAATGGAGAATAGGCTAGAAAAAAAAAACTTTATGAAATGCTTGTGTAGGAATGGTACAAATGTTTGGCTCATTTCTGGAGACTTCCTATGGGATAGCAGTGGAGTCATGATAACCCCACCCCAATGACATATATGGTATAATGTGAAACACATAATGAGGCAGGAAAATCTGGGTTGATACAGATTTTATTTTGCTTATACTTGAACCATTGGTATCATGACTAATTTAAGTCCCATTCATTTCAAAGGGTCTATTCTAAGCACGACTTAGCACTTTTCTGCAGAAGGCTGTTAATAATTTGTTAACCTAATGTATATACATTTGATTTGATTGCAGAATTGGGACTTATTCACTTCATCAGGAGAACTTCCTTTCCCACTTCTCTACTTTATAACCCCTAGGTGGTAGTGCAAAACCACTACAGGAATCACATTTTCACTTTCACAATTAAATGCTACATTTCACCATTTAAAAAAGCTTGCAGAAAGTGCTGGCTACATACACAAGTGAAACTGGAGGCTTACAACATCTAAAAATTTTGTAAACTGTGAGTAATGGAAAGTTGCCTAGGGGCCTCTGGACAGAGGAAGAGTTAACATTTCGCCCAGATACTTGGCTGCCTCAGTCAGATGGCAATTCAAGGAAAGCGAAGTGCCATGGCCATGGGAGGGCAAGATAGGGCTGGAATTGCAAAAGTCACCAGATACTGTAAATTACATCCAAGGACAAGAGAATTCACACTAGAGATTTGGGGGCTATAGCGCACACAATTCTCACCTGAAATGCATCAGGAGATGTCATCCTGTGAGTCATCTGGCTGATCAAGCAGGGATAAAAGAAGAGAGCTGAGACAGATTGCAGTTCCTCTCCAAGAAGAAGTTCCCTGTTTCTACCAGAGACTCTGCAAAAGCATACTGTGCTATTCCACTGGACAGAAGAATGTGTTGGGTATCATATTTTGTATTAATGTTAGGAACAGCTAGCTTTGTTATTTTTGTGTCCAAGATGGCCAACTGGCCCAGGGGAGTTGCTGGAGTATGAATTGTTTGTAATTATTGTTTGTGCTGTTCTCCCCTTTCTCCCCTTCTACCATTTGTGTGTGTCCGTCCAAACCTGGTGCATTCTAGTGTTTTAGATCCTCCATCCCTATATTGCGACTCTTGTAAGATAAACTGGTTTTCCCCAATGCTTGGGTTGTCATGTGCTGAATCCAGTGTCTGGCCCCTGAATTTGGAGTTCAGGGAAGTCTGAAGAGTGGTTTAGGCTGAGAAAACTGCAGGAAGGAGGGGACTCTGGGGCAGCTAACCCTTACAAAAGTGAACAATAAATATCTCATATAGAGAATTCCTAAGTCTGGATTGAGCATCTTTGTACTTCTGCTCCATAACATTTCTCCAAAGTTTCCCCCATCATTTATGTCTTCATCAATCTGCACACTTCATTACTTGAAAAAAAAAGATATAGCAACATAATTTAGAATTGTTGTTGTTGTTAGTCGCAAAGTCGTGTCCAACCCATTGTGACCCCATAGACAACATTCCTCCAGGTCTTCTGCTTCAGTGACTCCATCGAGCCACCTCATTCTCTGCCGTGTCCTTCTTCTTTTGCCATCTATTGTTCCCAGCATTAGGCCACCTAATGAGAAGGAAGGACTCCCTGGAGAAGAGCCTAATGCTGGGAACAATTGATGGCAAAAGAAGAGGGCGGCAGAGAATGAGGTGGCTAGATGGAGTCACTGAAGCAGTCGAAGTGAGCTTAAGTGGACTCCAGGGGATGGTGGAAGGCCTGGAGGAATGTTGTCCATGGGGTTGTGATGGGTCGGATACAACTTCACGACTAACAACAACAACATGAAATATAAGATATATTTTCTCCATATAATATTATTACACAAGGTAATATACGAAAGCAATACACTCCAAAGGGAGACACTTGGCCACCAGATTGCATCAAAAGGTTTTCTATGGGTAAAAGAGGTGTGTTCTTTTTGTTTGATGGCATCCTATGGATGGGGTAATTTCCAGGTGTTTGTGTTTCTTTTCCTTACCTTTTAGTGCCTCACAGTGCTCTCACAAGACAATGGTTGCCACCCTGGCAGGGTCATTTCTCTTTAATTCTTTAACAAGAATTCCAGTATACATTTTTTACCATTCATTCTTATGTCATTCACAGCATAGTAGGTCTGTCCTCCTAAACTAAAGCTTGTGACACTAATATTGATATTAATTATGTGCATACTCCACAGTATCTCACAGTAATTAATTATAAATGTGGTTATATTTTACACTGGTGTAAAGCAAATTTGTATATATTTGTAATTCTCCATTGTGAACCTTATAGGGGCTGAAAAGACATCAAATGTTTAAAGATGTTTGAAACACAGCTGGGAAGTTTGTGCATATATGGTTGCATTTTTCAGAAAAAGAGCCATATGATATAGGTTAAAAATGGGTCCCAGATCTTTAAAAAATGAACAGCACTGTATTATCCAGTGTGTACAGCACAGCATATTATCAATTTTAAGAGTGTGTTTTGGAGAATCTAAATAGCATAGCAAAAGCACATTTAATGGGAATGCTGGCACTCAGCTCTTTTAATAAAGCTCTCTCTTCTGAAATAATTAACATGAATCACACATGCAGATTACAATTAGCACTATCCTTCCTTCATTTGAACTATACCAGTTGTTTTAATAAAAAAATGCAGCAAAAGGCAAGTTGAGAGGAAATAAATCTGAGTTAAGCAATGCTTCTAGACATTCATTGATTGTCCCCCAATTAAGCTGTGTGCTAAAGATCAACTGCATTTTCCAGGTTCATGTTGGGAAGATCAAAGAGGTGGAGATTCCTGTAGGTGGAATTTTGAATTATACGCATGTACAGATATATACACACAATGTTGTGCTGATTTTTAAGATTAACTATCTTAGAGCACAATCTTCAGATTCCCAAATCTGAGGTTAGAAACAGTGCTTTGACATTGGAGTGGGAAATCTTTGATCCATCCCTCTTTCCTCTCCCAGCTCGCATGAAAACAACAGTGCTGGCTACTTCTCTGTTCTTGGGAACTCTTTTCCTGGTATCTCTACTGGAGCTGAATTGTTGCAACTTGACTCGATTATTCTGTGTTCTGCACCCTGGTATCAGCAAGAAGAGCTCTTGACCTTCCTTTTTGTCACAGCCTTTGAGGTACTCATAGAGGGATATCATGTCCCCACCCCTCAGTTTTCTCTTCTCAAGGCTGAACATGCCCAGTTCTCTCAGTCTCTCCTCATAGGGCAGTGCTTCCAAAACCTGGATCATTTTGTATCATTTTTGTATATAAGATCATTCCTATATAAAGAATAATCTGAAAATCCAGATTTATCATGGCATGTATAAAGAGATTTCGTATTGAGTTCCCTACTTTTTGAGATATCATAATTGGATCCACTTTGTTAGGGCCAGTCCTCTCGTTAGGCAAAGAGAGGCAAGTGCCTCAAAATGGTAGATGCTGGGGGTGGCAGATGTCCCATGAATTAGGGTTCTTCTTGAGCTTCTACCACCAGCTTTTTCTGAGTCACCTGCAACAACACTTGCTTGTCACTGGTCTGGGCTGTCTCTCACCTCCCATCACATTCTATTTAGAACTGTTGGGCAGAAGGAGGATGAAGGAGCTTGTCTACCAGCATTATTTAGTTGGATTTGTAATTAATTATTACATCAATTTGAACATGTGTGGTTTGTTTCTATCCCTGATTCAATTTGCTTTGGTTTCTCACCATTCAATCTTCTCAGAATTTAAAATCAGAAACTTTTTAAAAGACAAACATCAGCAGAAATTGATCTACACTGCTTTTTAGATAGTCACTGAATAAAGAAAAACAGTTTTGCATATTTTAAAAAATGGTTGCAGTCAAAACTAATTCACACTGTCAAAAACTTCAGATAACCCAGCCTCAATGGGATTTTATATGTTTTCTATGGTTCTTTCAAATGTTTATTCCCAATTTTATTTGCTGTACTACACTGAAAGTTCAATCTGAGGCCAGCATCAAGGGTTGAGGGCACACACCCTATCAGGCGACCACTGAGAAGAGTCTCTTTCAGTTTCTCTTCTTTAACATGGCAACCTATTTGTTCAGTTGCCTCTTGTTTGGGACCTGAAAATAATGGTGGCAAGAAGAAGGAACAGTAGTTGCCACTGCCTACTTGCTCACCAGTTCTCCAACTGCCAAGCAAGCAAGTGATAGCAATGGTGAGAAAAAGGACATGAAGCAATTGCAGCTGGTAACAATGACACTGAGGAGGTAGATACAGTGGTGTAGTGGTTAAGAGCATGGGACTGGGACTCAGATGATCTGGGTTCTAGTCCCTGCTCAGCCATGGAGCCAACTGGGTGACTTTGGGCCAGTCACAGGCTCTCAGCCCAGCCTAGCTCACAGGATTGTTGTTGTGGGGATAAGATGGAGGAGGAGATGTAAGCTGCCTTGAGCCCTTTGTAGGAAAAAGGCAGGATATAAATCGAAAAATGAATGAATGAATGAATGGCCCATGAGGGTGACCTGGCCAAAGGCCCTCTGAATCCTGATGCCAACACTAGTTCAAACTTCTAGCATCAGGAGAAGACCGTGTGGTGAGGTATTTGGAGCAGCAGCAGCATTTACTACCTTTGTAGATGGAGGCTGTCAGGGCCCTTCTTCCCCACTCCACCCCACCCCACCCCACCCCACCCCAAACTAACTGCAAATGAGTCCCAGAGAGAAACAGGGATTAAGTCTTACAGGACTTACAGGTAGATGGCATCACTAAACCTGCCAATTGCTTCTCTCACCTTGAATAACAGTACAAGTTCTAGGCAAACCAACTAACTCCAAGAATGTTCTTCTTAAGCTAGCCATAATTCCCATAGGACTGTAGAAACTAATTTATGGTGGACAAATTACTCAGCATGACCTTTTTGCATTATTTGCTCATAAAAAGACATCTTAATTGTAGCTGTAAAAACCATGTAAAGTCAGACTCTGATCCACAAAGCACAAATCCTGGAATAATTCAACTTGTATCAATGAGTTGAATAGCAACAGATTTTATAGCAACAGTCTATTGCTGGAATAAAACCTACAATCTCAATCAAAATTGTATTTTCTTATATACTGATAACACATTTTATTTTCCAGCTACAGGTGTTTCCTTGTCTTTTAACAAAAGAAACACCTTATTTACTTTTTAGACAGCACCTAATATTAGGAACTTAGGGGACTACAGGTGGCGCAGTGGTTTAAACCGCTGTGCTGCTGGGCTGGTTGATCGAAAAGTCGCCGGTTCGAATCTGCACATGGGGTGAGCTCCTGTGTGCCGTCCCAGCTCCTGCCAACCTTGCAGTTCGAAAGCATGCAAATGCAAGTAGATAAAAAGGTACCACTTTGGTGGGCAGGTAACAGCATTCCGTGCACTTCGGTGTTTAGTCATGCTGGCCACATGACCACGGAGACTGTCTGTGGACAAACGCTGGCTCCCTCGGCTAGGAAACGGAGATGAGCACCACCCCCTAGAGTCAGGCATGACTTGATGTAACGTCAAGGGGAAACCTTTACCTTTACCTTTAATCTTGGGGAATGACTTTGATCATGCTCCTGCAGCATAGATACATTCTGAGCATTTAGCATTTGGTCAATATCTCTTTTAAAGCTGTTTCACATTATTTCAGTAATAATAATAATAAAAGCCGCCTCCTCTTATACATAACACTAATTTTGTGAATTTACTTCATTCATAAGTAGGGAAAGTATACTTTCTTTATGATGTTGGCTATATGCTTCTTGTTTGTAAAATGCCAGTAGCAGCTTTCATGGATGCTGTAACACCACAATATTTTGAAAACAACATATATTTATATGCATATGTAAGTCAATCCATGTGAGTAGATAGAGTGGCACTTGATCTGGTATGTTTGTGGGACAGGAGAGAATGTTTTCTTAGGCATGGGTTTCAAAGTATGACTAAAACCAGGATGAGCTGGTTTTATGTACTTTTGAGCACTTGTACTTTTGAGCACTTACCCAGGCTCTACTTCCTGATGAGGTGATGAGTACTTCTTAAATGGCTTGTGCTTGCTCTTGAAGTGATAGTATAAGTTTTGTGTGTCCTCTTTCTGAAAGTTTTCAAGTTTCTTGCATATGCCTTTCACATACAAAAAACAAAACAAAACACCTGTACCTTTTCTTTTGAAAGTTTGCCACATCTTAAACTGGCCATGTCTCTATGCTGTCTGTCATTTTCATAACTCTCCCCGCTGCACTGGAAAAGACTATCTTCCTCTATTAATCTGAAAACTCGCAGGCATGAATTCTCAGAAAGGACAATTATCCCTGCAAATTTAATCAATTTCTGCCAAAAATAATAATAGAAAGTTACTGGCAGTACCCTCAAAAACAATAAATGCAAAAGGTAAAGGCAGATACATTCACCTATTTATCTGAAATTTGGAAGGCACAATATCCTATTATGCCGTCATTTTTCACCCACTTCAGAAGTCTTTGGAAGTCTTTGGAAGTCTTTTTGGTTCCAATTCTCATTACAATTGCCATCAAAGCATTAGGCAGGTGACTCTGCCCATCTTGGAAAATTTTAGTTTGTGGAAAGCATGATAATTTCATTTGATAACATGCATAAATGACCTTTTCTGACAACAATTTGTTTCCTTGGATTGCTCTGTGGCAGGTACAAAAGTCACCAAATAGAAGGACAAAGTAATAAATATGGATATACTTGTCGCTTCATTAATCAGTCTTCTCACATTTCAGTTTTTCAGCCTGCTTGTTCACCATTTGTTGGTAGTGAGATCCCTGGCTCTCGTCTTATCAAGCAAGCAGCTGGTAGCAATGATCTTTAACATGTTACTTCATTTAATGAAGACATAGAAAGACATGAAAAGTCTCTTTCTAAAACCTATTGCTAGTTTAAATGTTTTCAAAAAGGCAATCATTCTTGACACATGACCACCGCTCTCCGCTGCTGAGCCCAGCCGAGCCCAGCTGAGCCGTCGCCCGCCGCGGGGCCAGGTACACCGCCGGCCCCGGGACTCGCCCCGGCCTGCCTCCCCAGCACGCGTGAGAGGCGTGCTGGGTGAGCAGAGCTAGGAGAGGGGCCCCACGGGTCCACAAGATGCCGCTGCCGACGGAAGAGGGGATCAGCGCCCGCGCTCCCGTGCGCCCACCATCGGTGCCACCAGCCCGCGGGCACCCACCGCCGCTGCCACCACCGCTCTCTACTGCCGAGCCCAGCCGAGCCCAGCCGAGCCGTCGCCTGCCGCGGGGCCAGGTACACCGCCGGCCCCGGGACTCGCCCCGGCCTGCCTCCCCAGCACGCGTGAGAGGCGTGCTGGGCAGGGCGAGCTAGGGGAGGGGCCCCGCGGGCCCACAAGAGGCCGCCGCCGCTGGGGGCCGGCGGCCTCGGGCTGGCGGCCGAAGGGCAGTGGCCAAAGGGCACTGCCGTTTGGGGCACCGTTCGGGGGGCCAAGTGGGGGCTGGGCTGGCCAGGGGCCCTGGCCCGTGGGGGACTGACGGTGGTGGTGGGTGCATTGTTTAATAGGGGATTTTAATGGGGTTTAGATTAAAAAAAAATTTTTTTTGTGTTGGTGCATCTCGGCGGTTTGTTTGTTGTTATGTCTTTGCCTGGGGAGTGCGGGGGCGCCGCCATCGGGGTGGTGATGGGCAGGGGGCGTTACAGCGGTGGGAGATTAACATGTCCGCCTAGAAGGAGGGCCAGATGGTTGACACTTGTCCCTCATTCTGGTTATTCTCCCAGCCGGTGGGTTCCCGGTAGTCGTGTCAGACCTGGGGCGGGGGAGGGGGGGATGTCTCCCTCTCACAACTTTGCCCGCCCGGGTACCTAATTCAGCACCGCCCACATCTACATGAAACTGCTGGGGGAGGTCATCAGGAGGTCTGGGCTGCGGAGTCATCAGTACGCTGATGATACCCAGCTCTACCTCTTGTTCTCTACTGATCCAGGTGAGGCGGTGGCTGTGCTGAACCGGTGCCTGGCCGAAGTAATGGGCTGGATGAGGGCCAATAAACTGAAGCTCAATCCAGACAAGATGGAGGTCCTGCTGGTGGGCAGTTCAGGTCCTGGAGTGGGGGACTTGGGCCTTGTCCTGGATGGGGTTGCACTCCCTCTAAAGGACAAGGTTTGCAGGTTGGGGGTACTGCTCGACCTGGAGCTGTCATTACAGGCCCAGGTAACGGCGGCGGTGAGGAGTGCCCTTCCTACAACTTCGTTTGGTATATCAGCTGAGCCCCTTTCTGAACAATGACTGCCTGGCAACAGTGACACTCGCATTGGTGACTTCTCGTTTGGACTTCTGCAATGCCCTCTATGTGGGGCTGCCCTTGAAGAGGGGCCGGATACTTCAGTTGGTGCAGAATAGAGCTGCCAGGTTGCTGACGGGGGCTGGGCGTTATTCTCATATTACCCCAGTCCTCCGTCAGCTTCACTGGCTTCCCATTGAAGTCCGGGCCCAATTCAAGGTGTTGTTTATTACCTATAAAGCCCTTAACGGCTTGGGTCCTGGCTACCTAAAGGAGCGTCTGCAACCTTATATGCCCTCCCGCCCCTTACGATCAGCAGCAGATGCTCTTCTCCGGGAACCCTCCATGAGGGAAATAAGGAGGGTGAGTACCCAGAGGAGGGCTTTCTCTGCGGTGGCGCCCCAATTATGGAATGCGCTCCCTGGAGAGGTTCGCCTGGCGCTGTCGTTATCTGTTTTTCGGCGCCAGGCGAAGACCTTTTTATTTAAATCATATTTTAATTGTTTGTACGATGTGTTTATAATTTGCAGTTATGATTTTTTTTTTGGTTGTTGTTGTTGCCGAGATGCACTGAGGGGGGGAGGGATATAGTGTTTATTGTTTAGATGTTTTTATTGCATTTTATTACATTGTATTTTTAATTGTTGTAAGCCTCCCTGAGGCTTTGATGCGATGGGGCGGCCTATAAATGTTTTAATAAATAAAATAAATAAAAATGCAGGTTCTGACTCTCCTCTTCCCCACCTCACAACAACATATTACAGCCAAAAAGGTTAATAAGCAATACTGTAACATCTCAGAGAAATTACAAGCTGAATGCGACATCTGCAACAAGTCCTTTGCCTCTGTAAACACACTCACATACTTGAGCCGCAGCAATTAGGGCAGACATGCCCTGAGGGAAAAGAAACACTCAAGCAGCCCTTAATCACAGCAGGATGACACTAGGCTTATCAGCTCCTTCCTGAAAGAATGTCATGTATAAGCTGTAACATTAGGGCATGGCCAAAAGGTATGAAACAAATCACCTCTGGTGCCTGTAAAACTTTCACCTCTGGCATCTGTAAGACGCTTAATAAGTACAATTGTACTTTTAAGTTGGAGGATATAAAAGGCAGATGGTCACAGCAATCAAGGCTGCATGATTTTGGGCAGGTTTGTTGTCCCATGCAGACTCCGGCTCCAATAAAATACTTTTGCATTTGGCTAATTTGGCGTTTGAGTGGTCTCTGGGTGATCCCCAAGTTACACTGCAACAATACAAGGCTGTCTCAGTTGGAAACATGCACTACCACACTCAGGTAGCTAATTCTGTGCTTCTTTATTGTCAGACTCAAAAAAGTCACTCATGCAAGCACGAGGAAACGAAGCACACTTGTTATCTGTCATCTCACCATGCCCATCACAGGAGAATTGTCTTCCCTTGATATACCGTATTTTTCGCTCTATAAGACGCACCTGACCATAAGATGCACCTAGTTTTTAGAGGAGGAAAACAAGAAAAAAAATATTCTGAATCAAATGGTTTACTGAACTATTTAATAAACTATGGGAAGTGTTGGGATCTCTTAATCCCAGTTGCTTTACTCTCATGTGCCTCTAGCATACTGTGTGCATGACCCCCCCCATCCCCCACAGACTGTGCATGTAACTGTTAGGGGATGAAAACAACTTGTATAGAATTCATCTCTGCAGTCCCTTCAATGCCACATGTATTTCCTGTAGGTCTGAATAAACTGTAAATATTCTTTTGAATATTTTTAAGAAAACTAAGATCATGGCATCCGGTCCTCTCACTTCCTGGCAAATAGATGGGGAAGAAATGGAGGTAGTGACAGATTTTATTTTCCTGGGCTCCAAGATCACCGCAGATGGGGACTGCAGCCAAGAAATTAAAAGATGCTTGCTCCTGGGGAGGAAAGCTATGGCAAATCTAGACAGCATACTAAAAAGCAGAGATATCACCCTGCCAAAAAAAGTGTGTATAGTCAAGGCTATGGTTTTCCCAGTTGCAATGTATGGCTGTGAAAGCTGGACCATAAGGAAGGCCGAGCGCAAAAGGATTGAGGCCTTTGAGTTGTGGTGCTGGAGGAGACTCCTGCGAGTCCCTTGGACCGCAAGGCGATCAAATTGGTCAGTCCTGGAGGAGATCAACCCTGACTGCTCTTTAGAAGGCCAGATAGTGAAAATGAAACTCAAATACTTTGGCCACCTAATGAGAAGGAAGGACTCCCTGGAGAAGAGCCTAATGCTGGGAACAACAGATGGCAAAAGAAGAAGGGGACGGCAGAGGATGAGGTGGCTGGATGGAGTCACAGAGGCGGTTGGTGTGAGCTTGAGTGGACTCCGGGGGATGGTGGAGGACAGGAGGGCCTGGAGGAATGTTGTCCATGGGGTCGTGATGGGTCGGACACGACTTTGCGACTAACAACAAAATTCTTTTGATTGCACACCCCCAGCATACCTGCTCTCTCTGGTTTTTCTTGCCTCTATCTTAGACAGAGAAGGTGAGCAATGAGGAGAGACCTAAATTCAATCCTCCAACTTTTCTCTCTCTCTTTTTTTCATATTTAAAAGTGATGCTTAAGAAACTCGGGCTGCATCTACGCATCCTTTTGAGTTGAGAGAAATGTTCACTCAGTGGTCTCTTGTGTGTCATTTCTTCCTCTGGACCAAGGGCATGAAAATCTAACATTTGCACAGTTGCAGAGATCACTATAATAATTGTGTTTCTTGTATCCTCAATTGGAAAGGGAACTTTATATCCACATTGTTTTTGTTAAGCATTTAGAAGTCCCAGTTAATTATCCATGAGGTATTAAAAGACCCAACCCTTGAAAGACAAAGCTGAATTGTGGGGAACTTCCCTTCCATTCCCAAAAGGTATTTCAAGCTCACCACACTTCTGCTGTTGAATCTTTTTTTTTTTTTTTTCAGAACAAAGGAGTGATGGGTGTTTTCATGGGGATTAACCCTTTTTTTTTCAGAGAGGAGGAAAATGTCCCACTTTCCACTTTTTCACACCATGCATAAAGTCTGATAGGGGAGCTGCTCCAATCCCTTGATTGTTTTAGTTGCCCTTCTTTGCACTTTTTCCAACAATGTCATTTTTCAGGTGTGGTGGCCAGCACTGTACACAATACTTTAAGTATGGTCATATTAAAGATTTGTGTAAGAGGAATATGATCTTGGAAATTTGATTTTCAATTCCTTTCCTAATTATGGCATTTCCTCCTAACATTTGACATTTTCATCAAGCTGTCCCCCACATTCTCAAGACCCTTTCTTGGTCTGTCAGCACTAGTTCAGATTCCATCAGCTTAAACTTGAAGATGAGATTCTTTCCCCCCAGCATGCTAACTTTACACTTGCTTACACTGAAAGCATTTGCCGTTCTGATGCCCTTTTTCCCAGCTCAGAGAGATCCCACTGGAATTCCTCACAATCCCTTTTAAATGTTTTATTTTAGTATCATCAGCAAACTTGGCTACTTTATTGCTCACTTCTAATTCCAGATCATTTATGAACAGGTTGAAAAGCACTGATCCTAATGCAGAATCTTGTGAGAATACCATGCATTCTCAATGTTGGCTTTCAATTCTGTAATCAGTTACTGATCCATAGGACAACATGTGTGTGCACACACAGCCCCTATTCCATCACTGCCAGGTTTTCTCAAGAGTCTGTTGATGGATTTTATCAAAAGGCTTTTGGAAGAAACAATGTCTATTTGACTGCTCAGTCCATGTGTCCAGCTCTTTACATTGTCAATTGCTTCTCTCACATCTCAAAGAGAACGCTGCTTCAATGTATACTGTTTCTTAACCTGTTAAACTTTAATAAAAGGATTGTGCTTCTAAAGCAAAGCGTCATCTGTGCCTGCCCCCTGTGGTGTGGGGGGAGGTGGGGGATGGCGCGGGATGGCAATGGGGGATGACAGTGCGGGCGGTGGAGGCTTTAGAAGGATCGTGCTTCTAAAGCCTCATCTGTGCCTGCCGCAGCAGTGGCGTGGGGGGGGGGGGAGCGGATCGGCGCGGGATGACAGTGCGAGCAAGCGGCGGAGGCTTTTAAGGATTGGCGTGGGGGGGAGGTGCGGATGGGCGCGGGATGACAGGGCGAGCGAGCGGCGGAGGCTTTAAAGGATTGGCGTGGGGGGGAGGTGCGGATGGGCGCGGGATGACAGGGCGAGCGAGCGGCGGAGGCTTTAAAGGATTGGCGTGGGGGGGAGGTGCGGATGGGCGCGGGATGACAGGGCGAGCGAGCGGCGGAGGCTTTAAAGGATTGGCGTGGGGGGGAGGTGCGGATGGGCGCGGGATGACAGGGCGAGCGAGCGGCGGAGGCTTTAAAGGATTGGCGTGGGGGGGAGGTGGGGAGCTTCCGGGTGGGGGTGATCAGTTCGCGGTGGAGCAGGGCACGCCGAGCACATGCCGGCCTGGTGGTGCCCGCGGGCGGGCGGGCAGCGTCCCGGGTGTCAGGCACATTCGCTCTATAAGACGCACAGACATTTCCCCTTAGTTTTGAGGGGAGAAAAAGTGCGTCTTATAGAGCGAAAAATACGGTAATCAGAATCAAGCCACCACAGGTTTGTTTTACAAACATAGCTGTGGCTGCTGTTCCATTTGTCATAAGGTCAGCTGGCTGCTTAAGGCTGCAAATGATGTCTAAATAGAGAAAGTGCATATTCTCACTGTTGCTCATCAATATGTCTGTGTCAAAATAGCTTGCAAATTCTTACTAATAGAGACCATGTCTTGTTCTGATGTGTTCATTCCATATGTCTGCTGTTTAATGATATAATCAGCATCAGGTTCGCAAAGGAGGCAAAACACTTTCCCATTGTGCTCCTAAATATGTTGATATAGAAATGCATCCTATTGATACTAGTGGAATTAACTTTTAAGAATGTCAAGCACTGCAAGATTCCTCTAGCATTTCATTTTGTTTTCTCCACATAACTGGTGTAATCCATTGGCTGCTTGGAGGTTTTTCATGGTTCACCAAAATAACAAAAAAGCATTATTTAAATTAACTTATTTGACCTAAATATAACTTGGTCATTCTTGGTTGATCAAAGCAAATGTAGTACAAATACCCTTGACATCATTAGTACAATCTTTTTCTTTTGACACAAGAATAAGCTTAAGTACTTGTGATATTATTGCTCTACACTATCTATCTTAAATTGACAGCCTCATGGGTCAGAATAAGAATAACTTATTCAGTATGGTATGGAAAGCAAAATATAGAGCACCAACATGATTGAAATCATGCAATTTTGTTCTCTTCTGACATAATAATTATGCATGGTGCTCCACCATACTGACCAAATTAAGGCAACACTATGAATAGCCCCTAAAAAGTTCAAAATAAAACCAGAATGGGTACAATGCCCCACTGAAATTGAAACCACCAGCCTTCACTAGAAGTGAAGACTAACTCATTCCACCAATGAGTGAGCAATAGAGAAATAGCTAGGCATCTGCACCCCCCCCCCCCCCCAGGGATGGAAGGGTTACCTCAGGCATAGAGGCTCAGCCAAGTGGTCATTCAAGGCTGTGAGAGATTGGATCCTGATAGGAATGCAAAAGGCCCTAAATTACTTTCAAGGACAGAGCTATTCACACGCATACCCCAAGGCCAGTGATTGTAGGCCAGAAGGGTATATGATTCTTACCTGGGTACTGTTAGGAGATAGAAACAGACTGAATCAGAAGGGGCCTCCCAGGTCATCTAGCCTGACACCTGGGTTCAGCCAGCTCTGCTCATGACATGTCTACCATGTGCATGTCCAGTCTATCCTTGAACACCCTCACTGATAGGGCGTCAACTACCTCATGTGGAAACCCATTCCATAACCTTGGGGTCCTAACTGTCAGGAAGTACTTCCTGGCATCCAAATTGAATCTTGGTTCCCTGAACTTTGTTCTATCAGAACACCTCCTGCCCTCCTCTGCAGGGGAAAACAGGTCTCCACCCACCTCCATGTGGCATCCGTCCCATCCCCCGCCCCAATACTTATATGTGACCAACAGATCCCCTCAGAGTTTCCTCTTCTCTAGGCTAAAAAGACCCAGTTCCCTCAGTCTCACCTCATACAACATTCCCTGCAATCCAGTTACCATCCCTGTGGCCCCATGCTGCACTGATTCCAAGCTGACTATATTCTTCCTGTAATGTGGAGCCCAGAACTGAACACAATACTTCAGTTATGGGTGCACCAGAGTCATATATAGTGGCAGTAATACCTCTCTCGATCTAGAAGCCACACTTCTGGCTATTTTATTTATTTTTATTTATTTACATATTTATATGCTGCTCCCTTGCAAAAAGCCTCGGGGCGGCTATGCAACCAAGGGTGGCATTTGCCCTCTTGACCACAGCATCACACTGCTGACTCATGTTCAGAGGTGGCTAAGCTACCAGTTTTAAAACAGAGATGGGGAATTTTTAGCCCTTGAGCTGAATGTGTCCCCCATAGTTCCCATTTTTGCCTGCCAGATTCTTTTTTGTTTCTTTCTTTCTTTTCAGCCAATGATCACATATAAGATGTTTTGTAAAGGCAGAAAATAATGGGAAATTTTTAAAGGCTATGTCAGTTTTTGCACCATGTAAAATGATTGTAGTCTTGCTGATGAGTTCAAAACCATCTAAGAATTCAGGTTGAAGAAATGATTCCAATATTCTGCCAAGATTGGGATTATGGCAGGGAAAAAGAAAGCACTTTGAAAGTTGGGATGTAACTGGCAAAGAAATCTTCATTTTGTATATATCTATAAAGTGTCAAGGGCCAAAGCACATTTTTAAAAAGATATATTGTCCTAGAATCATACCTAAACATGGTGTTTAAAGCACTTTAACTGAAATGTAATCCAGAATCAGATTGAACAATCAGCCACAAATGCAAGTAAGATTTTAAGCATGCAATTTGTTGACACTGGATATAGCAATAGCAAAGGGGATCTACACCAATTCATGGAAGATAGGCATTGATAGCTTTATCAGTTATGATGATTATATACAACATCCAGTTTCAGCAACACAAATTGCTGGGAAAAGGAATGGGAGGGTGTTATTGCACCAGTGTCCTGCTATTGGGCATCCCATGGTGATCTGGTGAACAATGTGCACATACAACACTGAACTAGATACTTAATTTTGGCAGGATCTTGTGAACGAAAGATTTGTCCAGGAGAAAAAGAGCCAGCATATGTATAGCAAATACTAAAACTGAGAGAATCTGAGGCTGCTGTTGCATGGAAAACATGATATAAACATTTAGATCTTAAATGGAAGGACTTGTGTAGTTGTTTCTGCCATGTACAGCAAACATTATTGTGCTCCCATAACAAATGGAAAATGGCCCAGCATGATAAGGGTTATCTCTCTATATGACCATATTATATGGATCAGCTTCTCAAGTGGTTAGAGCCCAGAGCATGATGGAACCTTTGCAAGCAGGAACCATGCAACAATTTGTCGCATGTTTTCAACCTTAAAGTTGAAAAGGTTGAATATATCTGAGCACTGGGTTGCCTTCTGGGTTTGTTCAGTAATCATCTTCCCTAAGGAAGATGCATGTATACAAAGTTCTGCTTGCAATTACAGCAAATGTAATGAAAAAAGCTCAAAAGAGGAGAAAATGGAGCACTTCCTGCAGAATTAAGTTAAAAGTGCATTTGATGATGAATGAGTCAGAACAGAAGTACAGCTTACATCCTCCACAGTTGTGCTCAATTTGCATGACAACAGAAATTGTGAGGCATTTAACCATTGCTGACACCAAGAAAGCTGTACTTAGATCAAAAGAAGCAACTTAACAGACTGGCTAAGGATAATTGAATTTCCTGATTACCCAAACCTGAGCAGACTAGTCTTGGACTAATTATATAACAAGAATAATTGCTTTAAAGGCAACATGTGTGCTGCATTTAAATATACTCTTTTTTCACAAATTCCAAATATTACATATAACACTAAATATGATAAATTTCACATAGTCAATAATTGTTCTATGTTCTATCAAATTTATAAATATATTTTAACTTATTAATATTTAATTTAATTTGATAATTATTACAGAAAGGAATTGACTAAAATATGAAAAAAATAATAATTTGCCTTACAATAATTTGCAATTTGCTTTGGCCGAGATAATGGGCTGGATGAGGGCCAATAAACTGAAGCGCAATCCAGATAAAATGGAGGTTCTGTTGGTGGGTGATTTGCGCTCCTGTGTAGGTGACTTGGGCCTTGCCCTGGATGGGGTTGCACGCCCTCCAAAGGACACAGCTTGGGGGTGCTCCTTGACCCAGAGCTGTCCTTGGAAGCCCAAATGACAGTGGTGGCAGGGAGCACTTTCCTTCAGCTTTGGCTAATCCATCAGGTGCATCCCTACCTGGAAGAAGATTGCCTAGCAACAGTAACACATGCATTGGTTACTTCCTGGTTAGATTTCTGTAATGCGCTTTACATGGGGCTGCCCTTGAAAACAGTCTGGATACTTCAGATGGTGAGAAATAGAGCTGCCAGGATACTGTTGGGGACTGGGCGTTATTCTCATATAACCCCAGTCCTCTATCAGCTCCATTGGCTTCCCATCGAAGTCCGGGTTCAATTCAAGGTGCTGGTTATTACCTATAAAGCCCTAAACAGCTTGGGATCAGGATACCTAAAGGAACGCCTTTTTCCTTATTTGCCCTCCCACCCCCTGAGATTGGCAACAGAAGCCCTCATCCGGGAACCCTCTGTGAAAGATGTTAGGAGACAGAGGACCTGGAGGAGGACTTTCTGACTATGGAATGCACTCCCCAGAGAGGTCTGCCTGGTGCCCTCATTATATGTTTTTTGGTGCTAGGACCTTTTTATTTAATCAATATTTTAATAAGTTTTAATATTGAATTGTATTATTGTATTTTATTAATTGCAGCCAGAGTGGGTCGTCAATTTATTTGTGTTGTTAGTCATTCAGAGATGTTAGTAATTGGATGGCATACAAATTTTATAAATAAATAAATATATCTACAAATTAGTATTAATTTTCCCTATTTTTCCCAAATAAAACAATATATTAAAAATGTTCTTACGTAAGATAGTTTCATCTCAATTATTTTGACATCAACATCTCTTTGGAGAGAAGGTCTACTGTTTGTGATGGATTTTGTTCCCAAGATATTTGGATTGATTCAGATTTCCATTGTGTGAAGAGACACTGAGTCCATATATTTCAAGATTCACCTATAAAAAGAATTCCCTGGACAAGAAATTAGCTAGCAGATCAGCAAGGTTCCCTGGCCGGGTAATTTTAGACCATGAGCTTATTATCTCACAAGGAGCCCTTTTAGACAGACACAGAACTGATTTCAGATGATGGACTGGACCTGAATCCTTCATTTGGAGCACTGAATCTTGGGGGAGTGTGGTCATCTACCCCATCACCTGCTCTCCATGGTGCTGGTTGAAACAAAGGTACAGAGGCCCTTATGCTTTCTCCTATATCACATGTACTTCATCTCCTGGTTCCCCTACACTTGCCTGTTGCCTCCTTGAAATCAAATACCCTTACCACCTCATCTATACATCCCATTTGACAAATAGGAGATGCAGTCCTTTGAGACACACAAAGGCACTGATTTTAAACATATATTTGGAAATTAGTACATGCAAATTTGTGTGAGTGGGTATGTTCCTCCTTTTTCTCCTGTCAGCCCAATCTCTAGACCTTTTTGCTATCTAGCACCACTCTTGAACAGCCACGTGTGTTACTTTAGCTTTGCCACATACACTAACATTTTTCTATTCCCCTCACCATTCGATGTTTTTAAACCTCTTCTGTATTCCTGCTATATTAAAACAATAACTACAAAACCATGCCTAAACTTTAACTATGTGCACCTTTGCATTTTCAAATTATTTAAATCATAAAACCAATATGACAAAAGTTTAATGGAGTTGCCTTCTGTTGCCTTCATTCCATCTGCCACTCTTTGGATAGTAACTTGGGGAAAAGCTGGGATCCAGAGTCATGGACTAAGTCCCCAAGGTCCAGCTTTAGCTACACCATGGGAGAGGTTAATTTTTTTCCTAATGTGCTACGCACATGGACACATAATATGCAATGCTTCAGTCCAGAAAAAAACTGTGATCATATCCTTCTGTTAAATATGAAAATTGGCTTTTAAATCCAATTAGTCACTTGAGTTATTTAAGCACTGCTTAATTGTGCAGACTGAGCTGCACAAGATTGCATTGTTCAAACAATTACTCCATAGCTACCCTCTTGACATCCACTACTTTTTATATAGTGAATACAAGAATTGCTACTTTATATGTTGCCTTTTAATAGCTTTGTTCAAAATGGTAGGCTGTTGGTTTTTAGAATTGGAACTATGTTCAAAATGTCAAATATGGAATTAAGGATTAAATTATCATTTTGACAAGGAAAGAGTGCATTTACCATTGCAGTTAATAGTATTTTTCCTCTAGCCTCTGTTTCACAAAAAGAAAATAATTGACTGACTACTGCTAAATACGTCATATTTCGTATCTCATTTGTGTCTACATTGCATGACTTGCCTGTCAGAAATTCAGACAAAAATATTTGCTTTGCCAACCAGGTGTGCATCTTGCAGATGTGTACAACTTTTAAATATTGAGCGTAGCTACAATCTCCACAGTGGCTGCTGTGGAGAAAATGAATTTTCCCAGCAAAAGCATACTTATGTGCCTGGGATCATAAAAGGACCATCTGTGTCATTCAGTGGAGTAATGGGTATACCTACTTATCCTGACAGTGCCCAAAGAGAAACAGGAGGGACAGCAAATTCTGAGGAGGCAGGTTCAGATGGCATTCATGTCCCTGCTGAGATCTAGTCAATATTGGAACCACATATTCTAATATACACTTAAATACATAATATGAGACCATATGGAGATTTCATTTTCACCAAATTCTTTTACCATCTAATTTTGGATAAACTTATGAACTAGCTCTTATGCTTCTATTAGAAATGATATGTCTCCCTTTCATATCCTGTACCTACAGAATAACTGCTGCCCAGGAGGAGAGGGGTCAAGCAGAGAAGCTTCTGTAGTCACAACCATAAGTGTACTACAACTTGGCAGGCAGACCCATGGCGTGCAAGGTTTGCAGTTAGCATCTCAACCAGCATGCTACAGGAGTTGGTGTCATAGCCTTAGGTTAATGAGTAGGTTCCCAGTCACAAAGCAATGAGAGTGTTTTGCAACCTGGGATTTTGCAATGAGAGTGTTTTGTGATTGAAATATGCTCTCCCTTTCCCTGTGCTCAATGAGATGTGTGGCATAACAGAAGCATGTGAACACATATAGGTGTTGGCTGTAGTGGTGCCACCCCTCTTTCATTCTCTTTTCTCCAACATCTCAGCCCCATATTCCCACCCTTAAGTTGGCTAAAAGGTAAGACTGATTACTTCAGGCCCAAGTGGAATTTTTAAACAACTCTTATCCTGACTGGCCTCAGACAAGAAACTTTACTATTCTGAGGAAAGGTGGGAAATTTGCCTGGGTTGGGTTGTAACTAAAGAGGTTGGTGTGAATACTCTGTGCTCTTGAGACTTCGAGTGTGTAGCAGAGGATTCTGATAAATACACTGCAAAGGTTACTGACAATCACTGCCTTATTCAGAGCCATCCCTGACAGAAGCCTTATCTTATCATTATCACTATCTGGCTAAGAAAATGAGACTTCAGGAGAAACTTGTTCTTCCCAATTTTGCAGAAGTCTCAGGCTACAAATTCAGCCATTTCCTCCAGAAGGCATTGAGCTGATCACACCATAAGTCCTTCCACCCTACACAAAGCATCAGTTGGCTTTAGCTCCCTTCCTATTTCAGCATCGTCCTTCTTTTATGCTAGCAGGAGAGATCGCCAACCACCAGAACCCATTTGGATCTATCCATGGTTCTACTTTTTCCTGCTTTGATCCTCACAGCTCCCTTTTGCAATGAGAAAGTTGGTGACATGTGACAGAATCTTGACTTTCAATTTGTGAGGAATGAAAGCTCAGACTCATGGAAAAGATCTAAATGTCTTGAACCTCTGCAGCTTTATTAAATGAGTGCCCCAATTCCTGCTGTAATGAATGACAGTGCACTCCCAGGTAGCGGCAAATTCAACTACAAAATTGCAACTGAAATACAGACATTTTTATAAACCTACAAGTCACATTCACTGGACAACATATTGTTTCCTGAAACTGTTATTACAATGGCAGCTTGATGGTTTAGGCATGACATAATGTTCTAAACCAGAATCAGAAATACTGGCAACAGTAGCACAGAAAATATTACTGATTAAGTTTTATTGTTATGTCAATTCAGTAAATTCTTTACTGTTCAGATCAGCCTATGTGTCTGTTTAAACATGCAAATGTGTCTGCTTGAGAAATCATTCAGTAAAACTGGTTCTGCTGCTATGGAAAACCTAGCTGGAGAAAGTTGCCTTGTTAACATTCAGTGCCTAAGCCTCTGATGGGCTGCACCCTCCCAGCACATGTCTCTACTTAACTCCATACATTCTTATATCAGCTGTGAATATTTCAGGGGATTATCTAGGAACATTCAAAGGTAGATGGATACTTCTTGTATCAGCTGCTTGTCAGTTCTTAAGCAAATAGATACTTTTGTATCCATCACCTGAAGCAGAACAGAACTGCAGGGATTTTCCTGTAGCCCTTTCCCACCCCGCTCTTTTCCTGAATATTCAAGCAAGCCTCTTCTAGTAGCTTCAATACCCTCCACTAAAATGGATGCTGGAAACCCTCTTCCCAACATATATTGACACACACAAGACACCATTTTGTACTGCTGTCACTAAGGTGAATTTGGGCTCCTGAATTCTCTGACACGTGCAATAAAAAGAACTGGAGGAAAGCCTCCGATACATATCCTGGGCTGCTTTTTATACTGATCAGGGATTCTGTGGACTAGTTCCATGGGTCTCTGGAATTTTTCAGGCATTTTGCAATTTAAATTCATCACAAACACAAAACTTGGGAAATAGTGAATGGGGACAGTGTCTCTTAACACCTGAAGTTCTGAGAGAAGGCAGATAATGGGCTGACTCCTCTCCTGTTACCTATGCAGGGAATATAAGCTAACTACATACACTTGCCTTGCCATGTTCATTTACATGTGAGTATAAGCAGTTTGTCAGAGGAAGTGAATATCTTGCATACAATAATTGAGGAAGAACCTCATGTACAAATAAGGCCCAAAGAAGAGAACGAAACAAGTTGAATGTGATAACATTTTAAAACATGATTCTAATATTGAAAATCATATCTATTACATGCACACTATAGTGTGAAATCAAAGTAGGATATTGATCTGCAATGATTCAGGATTCTGAATCACATGGGACTCTTACAGAAGTATAAATGGCTTCTTCCTGTAAATATTTGGTTTTCACCTGCCTGGCCACTGAGGTCATTGGAGGACATTCTCCTGGCAATTCTATGTGGGAGCAGCACCCAACTGGAGTCCACTAGGAGAAGAACTATCTGTGCAGCCCCCCTCCTCCTTTCTGTGGAATTCCTTGCCTTTTGTGGTCAGGCAATGGCAAACACTGTGCTCTTTTTAGTGCCTGGTGAAGGCATCTTCATTCTAGAAAGACTAGCGGATCAGGGCCAGTTTTAATATTATCTTGTTTTGAATGTATTACTTTCATGCTTGTATCTGTTTTAGCTCTGTACTCTTCAACATTTCAGAACCTGCTTAGGTATGAAGGTATACACATATTGCAAATAAACAAATCCTTTGGAGGGTGATGTGGTCAGGAGTGAAGAGTGAGCCACATCCTTTATTGCATGTGTTCTAAAGAATCCATCTATATTTCTGTCCATTTGTAGATTTGTATATGCAAATGTTAGAATAATTTTATTCCTAAGTATATTTTTATCCTATACACCTTGCATATTATGTTTATAACACTAAATTCTTCATCTATTGAGATATTTGGGACTAAAATTCATCATTCCTATACAAAATTGATTTATACCCCCATCTGGTTCATTTTCAATTGATCATAATTCTTAAACCTCAGTTATGATGATGAAGATGAAGTCTTAGTTCTCCTGAAATCTGTGTTGTATGAACATTGATAACATGAAAGTGATTAATTTCCTCTAAGGAATCAAGAAGTGATTTAAAGATGAAACACTCCACAGAACAGCAAACATAATTGATCAGACATTTGTTTGTACTCCCTCAAAACAAATTTACACCAATGAGATTGCAAGATGTTAACTGGGGCAAAAGACTTCTGAGGTTTGTCTCATTCTTTCTTCCTGTCCTTTTTAATTGGAATTCTGAGGGTGAAAATATATCCCCTTATTTCTAGGTGGGATTCTGAGTTAGTTATTGTAACATTCAGCAACCTTGAGTCCCTATGTCCCAGAGACTGGCAGGGATCTTTCTCCCACCCTGCTTCCTGAACTCCAAACTCACAGGTCCAGACACAGGATTCAGCACTTGACAACCCAAGCTTGGGAGCAACACAGGTTTACTATAAAGAACAATAGACAAAATAGAGGTGGAGGGTCTTAAACACAACAAACACAACACACATTACACAATGGTAGAAAAAGGGGACAGGGACATTGGGAAGCAGTAATTTCACTGGAGTCACACCGATTGGCTCCCCACAAGACCCTCAAGCTGGTTGGCCTCCTCAAACTGAAAATAGCAAAACTCACTGTTCCTATCACAAATACAGTATGCAATACCCAACATAGCCTTCTTCCCAGTAGAGTAGAGCAGTATTTCTTGACAGAGCCTCCAGCATCAACAGAGAATCTCTCCAAAGTGTGGAAGCCCAATCTTCCTTAGCTCCCTGCTTTTATCCAGTTAGATCAAACAGATGACTCATGGGGTGACATCTCTTGACAATACCCAGGTGAAAATCCTATACCCTTCAGTTCTGCAATCTCAGGCCTTGGTCTGGGGGAAAGCTTTTTGCATTCCCATCATTATCAAATCTCCCATGGTCTTGGCACTTGGTCTTCCTTGAGTTGCCACCTGGCTGAGGCAGCCAGGCTTTCATGCTCAGAGTTAACCCTTCAGCTCCCAGAAAGCCCTGAAACAGTTCTCCATTAGAGTTAATTTAGAATATAAGCACTGAAATAAATAGAACTAAAATTAGTCATGGCAAGTTATTTTGGTGGGTACACTCCACATATGACCAAGTTTTCAATTTCATATGTGCTACACTTTTTATATATTTTAGAGGATTTGGGGGACCATTCTTATGTTTATGTTTTGCATAATCACACTCACCATTGCAATTGCACCCACTAATGATACATCAGTTTTTCACTCTACTGTGCACTGGGAGAGAGTAGGTGCAGAGATTTATTTTTCAACCCAACACATCCACTTACAAAACAGACCAACACACACTACTGCATTGTACATCCTGGCTTGAGGTCTACTGTCTAACCAATATTATGTACTCAGTTGAACATTCTGCATGTGCTGAGGTGAATCCATGACAACTCATTGCTGTCATAGAGATCCTTAAAATCAGAATTACAAACACAGAAGCAAAAATCAATTTTTCTGGAAGACACATCTTCTGTCAAATGCAATATCCATTGAGGTACTTATCCCCGCCATCATTTTTTCCACTGCACCAATTCCATGTAGAAATGGTGGGTCCCACTTGCTGTGTTTCACAAGCAAGACTCACTGCTTATACAAATATAATTTAGAAATTCTGAAGGGAAATCCCTAAACAAATGGAATCTATTGTTTCTGGAAGGAGGCAAGTTAACAGAATTCCCTTGTGTGAGTTCCACTGACCTGCCTGCTTCCAGATGTTACCTCCATTTGTTGTCAGTTGTCTGGAAGTGCTAAAGCCCCATTGTGCAAGCAGTGAGGTGGTGGGAGTCTTTGAATTCTGACTTTGGTGGCCCCTACTCACATTACAAAGGAAGGATGAGAGAGCAAAGTTAACATATGATGATCAAGCCACTCCATAATAAAGGACACAAGGAGGGTAGTCATGCAACGTTAGCCCAATCAAGCACAGCAAGAGTGGGAGGGGAATATATTGATTTTATTCTCAAGTATAGTTCAATCACAAGTAAAAGGGCAATTGACCCAGAACACATAGTACAGTCCCCTTTTATATCTTTGCTGACCAGGTAGCAATGACAGAGATTCATTAGTTTGAAATTCCCACTGCAGATGCTGATTGGTTCATTTGAATCCCACACTTACTTGGGAGGTGGGGTACCTAGAAGGCTGGGACAAGGACCGTCTCCAAGAAATTGGTCAATCCCACCTATGTGAATTAACTCAGGTTTCACAGGTGTTGCTGATATGAGGTAATCATTTCTTGGTTCTGGGACCTAGCATGCCCAGGCAAGTTTGGGCAAGCTTTTATATGTCCTGCAATGAGGCTATTCTCATTGCAAAGCAAATAGGTTGTAATATCTGACTTTAGAGACAAATAAAAACTGAAGGGGCCTAGTGGTGGTGACACGGCAGCTTTTGCTAGCAAAAGAGAAATTCTGGGATACCCCCTAATGAAAAAGGCATCTCAAAATCCTTTCTCAATATCATGAGTCAACAACATTCTCAGTCTTATTTAGCATTCTGCTGTACATACTTCTCAAGTAAAACATTACAATCTAAGAGTGTAGACTTGATACTGTTCAAAGAAGAACAGATAAGCAGAGATTGAGGTTCCTGTAGTTGGAGGGAAAATAACTTATTTAAATGTTTAACTTCTGTTGTTGTTGTTGTTGTTAGTCGCGAAGTCACATCCGACCCATCGCGACCCCATGGACAACATTCCTCCAGGCCTTCCTGTCCTCCACCATCCCCCGGAGTCCACTCAAGCTCACACCAACTGCCTCTGTGACTCCATCCAGCCACCTCATCCTCTGCTGTCCCCTTCTTCTTTTGCCATCTATTGTTCCCAGCATTAGGCTCTTCTCCAGGGAGTCCTTCCTTCTCATTTGGTGGCCAAAGTATTTGAGTTTCATCTTCACTATCTGGCCTTCTAAAGAGCAGTCAGGGTTGATCTCCTCTAGGACTGACCGGTTTGATCGTCTTGCGGTCCAAGGGACTCGCAGGAGTCTTCTCCAGCACCACAACTCAAAGGCCTCAATCCTTCGGCGCTCAGCCTTCCTTATGGTCCAGCTTTCACAGCCATACATTGCAACTGGGAAAACCATAGCCTTGACTATAAGCACTTTTGTTGGCAGGGTGATGTCTCTGCTTTTTAGTATGCTGTCTAGATTTGCCATAGCTTTCCTCCCCAGGAGCAAGCGTCTTTTAATTTCTTGGCTGCAGTCCCCGTCTGCGGTGATCTTGGAGCCCAGGAAAATAAAATCTGTCACTACCTCCATTTCTTCCCCATCTATTTGCCAGGAAGTGAGAAGACCGGATGCCATGATCTTAGTTTTCTTAATGTTGAGTTTCAAGCCAACTTTTTCACTCTCCTCCTTCACCCACATCAAGAGGCTCTTTAGTTCCTCTTCACTTTCTGCCATGAGAGTGGTATCATCTGCATATCTGAGGTTGTTGATATTTCTCCCAGCAATCTTGATTCCAGCTGGTGATTCATCTAGCCCCACCTTTCTCATGATATGCTCTGCATATAAGTTAAATAGGCAGGGTGACAGTATACAACCTTGCCAAACTCCTTTCTCAATTTTGAACGAATCAGTTGTTCTGTGTCCAGTTCTCACTGTTGCTTCTTGACCTGCATATAGGTTTCTCAAGAGACAAATAAGATGGTCTGGTACTCCCATCTCTTTAAGAACTTCCCACAATTTGTTGTGATCCACACAATCAAAGGCTTTAGCATAGTCAATGAAGCAGAAGTAGATGTTTTTCTGGAACTCCCTAGCTTTCTCCATGATCCAGCATATGTTGGCAATTTGATCTGTAGTTCCTCTCCCTCTTCGAAATCCTGCCTGTACTTCTGGTAGTTCTCGGTCCACATACTGCTGGAGCCTAGCTCGTAGGATTTTGAGCATCACTTTGCTAGCATGTGAAATGAGTGCAATGGTGCGGTAGTTTGAACATTCTTTGGCATTGCCCTTCTTGGGGATCGGAATGTAAACTGACCTTTTCCAATCCTGTGGCCACTGTTGCATTTTCCAAATTTGCTGGCATATTGAGTGTAACACTTTAACTGCATCGTCTTTCAGGATTTTGAATAGCTCAGCTGGAATGCTGTCACCTCCACTAGCTTTGTTGTTGCTCAGACTTCCTAAGGCCCATTTGACTTCACATTCCAGGATGTCTGGCTCGAGGTCAGTGACCATCCCATCGTGGTTATCAGGGATGCTAAGCTCTTTCTTGTATAGTTCTTCTGTGTAATCTTGCCACCTCTTCTTAATCTCTTCTGCCTCTGTTAGGTCCCTGCCATTTTGGTCCTTTATTATGCCCATTTTTGCATGAAATGTTCCCTTCATATCTCTAATTTTCTTGAAGAGATCTCTGGTCCTCCCTATTCTATTGTTTTCTTCTATTTCTTTGCACTGTTCATTTAGGAAGGCATTCTTATCTCTTCTAGCTGTTCTCTGGAATTCTGCATTCAATTGTTTGTATCTTTCTCTTTCTCCCTTGCCTTTCGCTTCCCTTCTTTCCTCAGCTATTTGTAAAGCTTCCTCAGACAGCCATTTTGCTTTCTTGCAATTCTTTTTCTTTGGGATGGTTTTAGTTGCTGCCTCTGGTACAATGTTACGAACCTCCGTCCATAGTTCTTCAGGCACTCTGTCTATCAGATCTAATTCCTTAAATCTATTTGTCACCTCTACTGTATATTCATCAGGGATATGATTTATGTCATACCTGAGTGGCCTAGTGCTTTTCCCTACTTTCTTCAATTTAAGCCTAAATTTTGCCACCAGAAGCTCATGGTCGGAGCCACAGTCAGCTCCTGGTCTAGTTTTTACTGACTGTATAGAACTTCTCCATCTTTGGCTGCAGAGCAAATAGTCAATCTGATTTCTGTGTTGACCGTCTGGTGAAGTCCATGTGTAGAGTCGTCTCTTGGGTTGTTGGAAAAGAGTGTTTGCTATGACCATTGTATTCTCTTGACAAAATTCCACCAGCTTGTGCCCTGCTTCATTTTGTAGGCCAAGGCCAAACTTGCCTGTTATTCCAGTTATCTTTTGGCTTCCTACTTTAGCATTCCAATCCCCTATGATGATAAGGACATCATTTTTTGGAGTTAATTCTAGAAGGTGTTGTAGGCCTTCATAGAACTGGTCAACTTCAGCCTCTTCAGCACCCGTGGTTGGGGCATAGACTTGGATTATTGTGATGTTGAATGGTTTGCCTTGGATTCGAACTGAGATCATTCTGTCATTTTGGAGATTGTATCCCAGTACTGCTTTCCCTACTCTTTTATTGACTATGAAGGCTACTCCATTTCTTCTGAGGGATTCTTGCCCACAGTAGTATACCTGATGGTCATCTGAACTAAATTCACCCATGCCTGTCCATTTTAGTTCACTGATTCCTAAGATGTCGATGTTCAGTCTTGTCATCTCTTGTTTGACCACATCCAGCTTGCCTTGATTCATGGATCTGACATTCCAGGTTCCTATGGAGTAAAGATCTTTGCAGCATCGGACTTTCCTTTCACCTCCAGATACATCGGCAACTGAGTGTCCTTTCGGCTTTGACCCAGTCGCTTCATTCTTTCTGGCGCTACTAGTACTAGCCCTCCGCTCTTCCCCAGTAGCATATTGGACACCTTCCGACCTGAGGGGCTCATCTTCCGGTGTCATATCGTTTTGCCTTTTGGTACTGTCCATGGGATTTTCATGGCAAAGATACTGGAGTGGGTTGCCATTTCCTTCTCCAGTGGATCACGTTTTGTCAGAGCTCTCTGCTATGACCTGTCCGTCTTGGGTGACCCTGCACGGCATAGCTCATAGCTTCATTGAGCTATGCAAGCCCCTTCGCCACAACAAGGCAGTGATCCACGAAGGAGGTTTAACTTCTATTTTCCCTTTTATGTTAAATTTTGCATAATGGAAGAAATGAAGGATGATGAAGAAAATGAAGGAGAAAATCACCTCTCTATAATTTAATTAAGATAATGCAAGTACATAGAGTTGTTTGAAAGTAACCACATACATGAAATGACCTGCTCAGATATTTTCATTTCTTTTTTTTTTATATATATATTAAGATTTTAAAACTAACACAAAAAAAACAACAACAACATCAAACATCAAACATTGGATTCACTGGGTCAACCTCCTACTACATATTTTTTAACATATCAAATTCAAATTAATTTATCACAGTTTAAAAAACATCTCTAAATTTATGCCAAGTCCCGTTTCTCCTGCCAATTATAAAAAGAGTTCCAAGTTCTATAGAAATCAGTATACTCTTTCTCCTTCAACGATAAAGTCAATCTATCCATTTCTGCACAGTTCAAGATTTTTCTTACAATCAGTCCATCAGTGGGCAGCTCCTCACTTTTCCAATAATGGGCGAATGCAATCCTCACCACTGTGATTAGATGCAACATCAAATACATTTCCTGTCTGTTAACCTCTTCCAGTATAATGCTTAACAAGAAAACTTCGGGTTTAAAAGCAAAAGGTTTTTGTAATATTTCCTCCATCCATCTATGTATTTTAATCCAGTACTTTTTTGCGTTATCACAAGTCCACCACATATGATAAAAAGTACCCACTTTAAAAGTACCCATTTCCAACATCTATTTGACATATTTGGAAACATCTTAGCTAGTTGACTTGGTGACAAATACCATCTATAAAACATTTTATATAAATTTTCTTTATACAAAGTTGCTAATGTTACTTTAATGTTTCTTTCCCATAGTTTTTTCCATTTTTCTAGCTCAACATTAACTCCAGTTTTGTGCCCATGTTATCATAGCTTCCTTAACCTGTTCCCCTTCCATTTTCCTGTCAAGTAAAAAATCATACAGTCTTTTAATCATTTTCTCATCTGTTTTAAGCATCACTTGATCAAATTCTGTTAGGTTTCTATAGAACCCCCATGTTTTACAATCCTTGGCATATCTTGATTGCGTCTGCACCTTATGCCACCAGGAAATATTAAGTGCCTGTTCTTGTATTTCTTGCTCCAGTTTCAGGCCACCATCCTTATCCAGGATATCGCCATACCTTATGATCTTTTCAAAGCTCAATACATTTGGATATACAAAAGCTTCCATAGGTGACAGCCATCTTGGTAATTTATTGTACAGTTTTAGCTTTAATTTTTCCCACACTGACATTAAAGATCTTCTAATGAAATGACTCAGGAATGACCCATGTGCCTTAGCTTTTTCATACCACATATAAGCATGCCATCCCATCTGCAAGTCATGTCCTTCAAGATACAAAATTCTCTTATTTCGCAAGGTTACCCATTCTTTTAGCAAAGTTAAGACAGACGCTTGGTAATACCACATCCAATCAGGAAGTCCAAAATCTCCATTCCTTTTAGCATCCTGAAACATTTTTAATTTAATCCTTGGTTTCTTTTTTTTCCAGATAAATCTCAAGATATGAAAGTTTAAGTCATCAAAGAATTTTTTATCAATTTTTACGAGAATCATTTGAAATAGAAACAGAAGTTTAGGTAATATATTCATTTTAACAAGTGCTATTCTTTCCATCAAAGATAATTGTAAATTAGCCCATTTTTCCAAAAGCCTTTAATATCCTTCAATAATTTATCATAGTTATCTTCTTTCAAAGTGGTACATTTGGCTGTGAGATAGATTCCCAAGTATTTAACCTTTTTAACAATCTGCAAATCTACTTGTTCCTGAAGTCTTTCTTTTTGTTCTTGTGTAAGATTTTTAACTATCAATTTCATTTTTCTCTATTTATTTTCATTGCTATAACTTCACCATATTCTTCAATCTGTTGCAGAAGTTTGGGCATTGTTGAAAAAGGTTCCTCCATTATAAAAACCAGATCATCTGCAAATGCTTGCAATTTATGATTTTCATCCTTAATTCTAGTTCCTTTGATGTCCTCGTCACTCCAACACATCTGTTTAATACCTCTAAAATCAAAATGAACAGAAGGGGTGACAAAGGACATCCTTGTCGTGTGCCCTTTTGAATCTCTATAGGGTTTGAAAGTTCTCCATTAATTAAGATTCTGGCTGATTGCTTTTGGTAAATACTTGATATCGCATTCATAAATCTTTCACCAAACTTCATTTGGATCATCTGCTGTTTCATAAACTGCCAATTAACATTATCAAAGGCTTTTTGGGCATCCAAAAACAATAACGCCATTGGTTTTCGGTATGTATCTCATAATATTCTAAAATATCCAGGATAGTTCTCAGGTTATTCTTCATTTGCCTTTTTGGCAAGAAGCCATTCTGGTCTGGATGGATAAAGTCTATTAATAACTTCTTTAACTTCTGCGAGTATAGAAGCAAACATTTTATAATCCACATTTAATAGTGATATTAGCCGATAATTTTGAATCTGTGCTACATCCATATCTTCTTTCAGTATTCATGTGATATTTGCCTCAGACCAAGTAGCCAGTATTTTAGCATTTAGCAATGCTTCATTACATATGTCTTTTAAGAGTGTAGCAAAAATTGCTTCAAAAGATTTGTAAAACTAGGCTGGTAGTCCATCCGGGCCAGGAGTTTTGTCATTCTTTTGTTGCTTAATTGCTTCTATTACTTTCGTAATTGTGACTTCTTGGTTTAATAACTTTTGATATTTCTCTGGTAGTTTTGGTAAAGGTAAAGGCTGAAGTTGGTAAAGGCTGAAGTTGACCAGTTCTATGAAGGCCTACAACACCTTCTAGAATTAACTCCAAAAAATGATGTCCTTATCATCATGGGGGATTGGAATGCTAAAGTAGGAAGCCAAAAGATAACTGGAATAACAGGCAAGTTTGGCCTTGGAGTACAAAATGAAGCAGGGCACAGACTGGTAGAATTTTGTCAAGAGAATACGATGGTCATAGCAAACACTCTTTTCCAACAACCCAAGAGATGACTCTACACATGGACATCACCAGACGGTCAACACAGAAATCAAATTGACTATGTGCTCTGCAGCCAAAGATGGAGAAGCTCTATACAGTCAGTAAAAACTAGACCAAGAGCTGACTGTGGCTCAGATCCTGAGCTTCTGGTTGCAAAATTCAGGCTTAAATTGAAGGAAGTAGGGAAAAGCACTAGGCCACTAAGGTATGACCTAAATCATATCCCTGATGAATATACAGTGAAGGCGACAAAAAGATTTAAGGAATTAGATCTGATAGACAGAGTGCCTGAAGAACTATCGGAGGTTCGCAACATTGTACAAGAGGTAGCAACTAAAACCATCCCAAAGAAAAAGAAATGCAAGAAAGCAAAATGGCTGTCTGAGGAACCTTTACAAATAGCTGAGGAAAGAAGGGAAGCAAAAGGCAAGGGAGAAAGAGAAAGATACACCCAATTGAATGCAGAATTCCAAAGAATAGCTAGAAGAGATAAGAATGCCTTCTTAAATGAACAGTGCAAAGAAATAGAAGAAAACAATAGAATAGGGAGGACCAGAGATCTCTTCAAGAAAATTGGAGATATGAAGGGAACATTTCATGTAAAGATGGGCATGATAAAGGACCAAAATGGCAGGGACCTAACAGAGGCAGAAGAGATTAAGAAGAGGTGGCAAGATTACACAGAAGAACTATACAAGAAGGAGCTTAACGTCCCTGATAACCACGATGGGGTAGTCACTGACCTCGAGCCAGACATCCTGGAATGTGAAGTCAAATGGGCCTTAGGAAGTCTGAGCAACAACAAAGCTAGTGGAGGTGACAGGATTCCAGCTGAGCTATTCAAAATCTTAAAAGACGATGCAGTAAAAGTGCTACACTCAATATGCCAGCAAATTTAGAAAACTCAGCAGTGGCCATAGGATTGGAAAATCCTTCCGATCCCCAAGAAGGGCAATGCCAAAGAATGTTCGAACTACCGCACCATTGCACTCATTTCACATGCTAGCAAAGTGATGCTCAAAATCCTACAAGCTAGGCTCCAGCAGTATGTGGACCAAGAACTACCAGAAGTACAGGCAGGATTTTGAAGAGGGAGAGGAACTAGAGATCAAATTGCCAACATATGCTGGATCATGGAGAAAGCTAGGGAGTTCTAGAAAAACATTTACTTCTGCTTCATTGACTACGCTAAAGCCTTTGATTGTGTGGATCACAACAAATTGTGGCAAGTTCTTAAAGAGATGGGAATACCTGACTATCTTATTTGTCTCTTGAGAAACCTATATGCGAGTCAAGAACCTACAGTGAGAACTGGACACGGAACCACTGATTGGTTCAAAATTGAGAAAGGAGTTTGGCAAGGCTGTATACTGTCGCCCTGCCTATTTAACTTATATGCAGAGCACATCATGAGAAAGGCAGGGCTAGATGAATCACCAGTTGGAATCAAGATTGCTGGGAGAAATATCAACAACCTCAGATATGCAGATGATACCACTCTCATGGCAGAAAGTGAAGAGGAACTAAAGAGCCTCTTGATGTGGGTGAAGGAGGAGAGTGAAAAAGTTGGCTTGAAACTCAACATTAAGAAAACTAAGATCATGGCATCCAGTCCTCTCACTTCCTGGCAAATAGATGAGGAAGAAATGGAGGTAGTGACAGATTTTATTTTTCTGGGCTCCAAGATCACCGCAGATGTGGACTGCAGCCAAGAAATTCAAAGACGCTTGCTCCTGGGGAGGGGAGCTATGGCAAATCTAGACAGCAAACTAAAAAACAGAGACATCACCCTGCCAACAAAAGTGCGTATAGTCAAGGCTATGGTTTTCCCAGTTGCAATGTATGGCTGTGAAAGCTGGAGCATAAGGAAGGCTGAGCGCCGAAGGATTGAGGCCTTTGAGTTGTGGTGCTGGAGGAGACTCCTGCGAGTCCCTTGGACCGCAAGGCGATCAAACCGGTCAGTCCTAGAGGAGATCAACCCTGACTGCTCTTTAGAAGGCCAGATCCTGAAGATGAAACTCAAATACTTTGGCCACCTAAAGAGAAGGACTCCCTGGAGAAGAGTCTAATGCTGGGAACAATAGATGGCAAAACAAGAAGGGGACGGTAGAGGATGAGGTGGCTAGATGTAGTCAATGAGGCGGTTGGTGTGAGCTTAAGTGGACTCCGGGGGATGGTGGAGGACTGGAAGGCCTGGAGGAATGTTATCCATGGGGTCGCAATGGGTCGGACATGACTTCGCGACTAACAGCAACAGCAACAACAAACTCCCTGCTTATTAGCATTTTCGAAGAAGTTCTGTTTAGTCAACTTCATTTGTTTAGTAAACTCATTTGTATCCAAAAGGTTTAACTTATGCCTTAAGATATCCAACTGAGACTTAAAACTTTGTTTTGATGGTCCTCCTGCAACATATGTTCCCATTTCATCAACTCCTCTACTATTAGTGCTCACTCTTGTTTTTTCTTTTTATTTAATTGGGCTGAGTGTTATTATCACTTCTCTAACATAGGCTTTGGCTGTGTCCCAAACATTCTGTAAAGAAGTTTCTTCTGGTTTATTTATTTGAAAAAATACTTACATTTCCTTATTCATCTTTTCTATGAATTTTTTGTCTTTTAACAATGCTTTATCTAGACTCCATCTGGGCGTCCTTACAGTTCCTTTTAAAGATAAAAATACTGGGTTATGATCTGCCCAGACATTTGCCTCTATTTCAGCTTCTATCAGATCTGGTACTAAGTCTGGAGTTATCCAAACCATATTAATTCTAGACCACACTCTATGTCTATTTGAGTGGAAAGAGTATTTGGCAGAAGATGGGTTTTTGTGCCTCCAAGTGTCTGTCAGTCTGAATTCCTCAATCATGTTAGAGCAGGACTTTGGGAGTATCCTCCTACCCTTTTTTCCTTTACTAGCATTCTTATAATCCATTTGTTTATCCACAATCACGTTAAACTCTCCCATTAGACACATCGTCTGGACATCCACTTGTAGGAGTAACATGTGTAATTTTTGATAAAAAGTCTCCTGATGATCATTTGGTGCATATATTGCCACTAAAAGTACTTTTTTCTGTTTAATTGTAATTACAACCATCAGAATTCTACCTTCCTCATCAGCAAAAATAAATTTAGGTTCCAATTTTTCCTTAACATAGAGTGCTAGACCTCTTTTCTTTTGAGAAGTAGAAGATACAAGCAATTTCCCCAGTTTTAAACATTCCAAAAGTTTAACACTTTGCTTCTTAATATGTGTTTCTTGTAAACAAATTATATCTAGTTTTTGTTTTTGAAGTTGAGCGAAAACCCTTCTTCTCTTAGCAGGTCCATTCAGTCCATTAACATTTAAGGAGAGGAGCTCAATTCTCCCTTCTCTTTTTGTAGCCATATTTAAGAAAGATTATATAAATAAATACACACACACACACACACACATCTACTTATTTTTCACCTTTGCAGCTCTACCCTTTCTCTTCTCCTTTGGGTCCAAAGTTTGTGCCTCTTGCTGTGTGTCAAGATTCGTTACTTCTCCTTCTTCTGAATGATATTCTGTTACTTCCATTGCTTCAGTACTTTTTCCTTCTTCTTTTGAAATGCCGGGTTCTTCCTCTTTGAGCATTGACCTAAATTTTTCATAAAATTCGGGCTTTGAGAATTGAGTCTAATCTATATCTTACAGAGTTCCAAGTGAAAAATATTCCTTCTGGTGTTAACCACTCGAAAGTAATCTCTTTCTTAATCAGTTTCATAGTAAGAAATAGGTATTTCTTTCTTCTGTCTCTAACTCTCCATGGTATTTGTTTCAAAACCTTCACTTCTTGATGATCATCTCTCTTTAACCATTTCTCACATGTAGCCCTCAAAACATTGTCTCTTATAGACCTTAGAGAAAATTTGACATGAACTTCTCTCGGGAGTTTATTTCTTCTAGTATAGCTTGAATTAACCCTATATATCAGGTCAATCCCCAGATTCATGGCTTCATTATCTACTCCTAAGAGGTCTGCCAGCATATTGGTCATCAATTCCCACAAATTCTCACTCTTCTCCTCTGAAATATTCTGAAATCTTAAGTAGTAAGATTCTTTTTCCATCTCTAGTACGGTCACGGCATCCCATGTTGACTTACTTCTTTGTTTGATTAACTGTGTTTCTTTATCTACCATCTCTAGCTTTTCCTGTGTTTTCTGTATTGTTTGCGTATTCTGTTCAGCTTTAAGTCGAACATCAGAAAGCTGAGTTGTAATCTCCTTAATACAGTTGTCCAATTTATCCCATTGCTCTTTCTGTTCACTTGACAAACTCTCCATCTGTGTTACCATCGCTTCTTGAGAGGCTTACATCCTCTCTTGAGATGCTTGCAAAGCTGTTAAGGCTGCCTGTATCACCAAAGTTGTCGTTTGCAATTCCCTTAAGCTTCTTACCATCTCTTCTATCTTAGGTTGGTGAGTTGGGCTCTGAATTGCTGAAGAGGGAGCTGAGGAAGAGGTCTGTGTTTTCCTCATGATGAAAGTTATTCACAATAATTCCAATATCCACTGGGTATCAGCAAAAAAAAAAAAAACTTGCAGTAATTCCAGTATCCACCAGGTGTCAGCAGAAAATCGTTAGGGGAGGAAAAAAGAAAAGGAAAAACAACAACGACAACAACCCCCCCCCCAAAAAAACCCAAAACCAAAGCTTGCAGTAATCCCAGTATCCACCAGGTGTCCGCAGAAAGTAGTTAGAGGGTGGAGGGGAGAGCTTCCAGTAAGTCCAAAGTAACAAATGCAGCTTTTTCCACAAATAGTCTTCTAAAAAGAGAAAGCAGTGCTCACCCAACAGTGATCATAAGATAGAGAAGACATCACATAGTACAAAAGTTTCTTGGCAGATATCCAAATATCTTTGGCAGGAGTCCAGTATAGAGAAAGATTTTATATCCATCAATTCCACCTTAATTGCTTTTTTAAAAACTTTTTTTGCCCTGGAGAGATTAGAAAAAGAAAGCCTTCTCTTTACTTACAAACACTCCCGTCTCTCCTCTTTATCTCAGTTGCCACCTGCAGTTCTATGAAAGGGGGGCTTTCCTCACTTTCCCCCCCTTAATATCAGTTAACAAAAAAAAGTAGCATTCCCACGGGTAATAATGTAAAAAAAACCCAGAAAATAAATGTGTCCCAGTGAATCCAATGACAAATTCCTAAACTAATCTTCTGGCATGTCGGAGACTAATGAGAGGCTGATCTCCTTTCTGTGTTGTCCAGCTGAAAATGCCTGGTTCTCCCCCTGTAGGCATGGGATTGCTGTCCACACACCACCAAGGAGATTTCTCAAGCACTTATCTTCCACCCCGACGGGGCTTAGATTGGGTTCACAACCCACCACTGGACATTTACCAGCGTGATTAACGGAGGATCATTAATCACGTCTGTGTTGTCTCGACGCCATCACCGGAAGGCAGATATTTTCATTTCTAAAGGTAGGCACTGCTATTGCCATCTAGAGGCAAACACGTAAAACTGACCATTTTTAAAGTTATTTTTCATACTGGAAATGCATGAAATAATAACTAAGAGTAAACAAGTTTTTAGATTAGTCTTTTTGATCAATTTGTGCTTAATCTTTTCATTCATGTTCTCTTTTGGCACTTTCAAGTATCAACATGCATTCAGCAAAGAGTTGAATAACTTTCTTTGAAAGGTGGCTTGCAAATCTATTGTGCTTAGGCTGACTACTGAATTTGAGGATCCTCTACTTTACAAAGTTGCATAGCAGATGGAATTTGTAATTGATGAAATTATTCTCTCTAATGCATAAGTATTACTTATTCAGTATACAAAAAGTATACACTGCTTTTACATCTTTAAAAGAAGTTCTTGAGTACTTCAAAGTAAAAAGAAAGTAATAAAATATTTTTAAATTATATCAATAAAATCATGACTGATATTTCAAGGAAAAAATCATTTTAAACTAAAACAATGCAATGTTGGCATCTGCCTGGTAGCATGGCACACAAAGTTCTACATGGTGGGAGCCAGTTCACTTCAACCTGCATTCCAAGTGGACTTGAAAGTGAGCTCAGAGCCATGCAGGACCACGAGGACTGCCTCATTGAATATTTTTGTAACCAGGCAGGCAGATAAAGAGAAGACATATTCTCCAATGTCTCACTTGAGGTTCAAGGGCTATGTCATCCAGTATTTCCACTTGCCAGAAAGCCTTTCATTCTCCTTTATTGGAGCAACAAGCAAATTATTTTTTTAAAAATGCAGTTACACAGATTGCTAGGTCAGTCTCCACTCCAGAAATATATGGTGGCTTTGTAGAAATTCCATTTCTGACTTCTTACCCCACCCCCCATCAACCTTTTAATTTTTTTTAACAGAACAGTACATAAATACAATTGAGATACAGTATATATCAAAATATATCAATAATATTAACCTCTTCATTTTATTATTTATTTATTTATTAAAACATTTATAGGCCGCCCCATCGCAACAAAGCCTCGGGGCAGCTAACAACATGAATTAAAATACAATAGTAATAAAAGTAATAAAACAATTCTAATTTATCCCTCCCCCCCCTACGGTGCATCTCGGCAACTTACAATCTAGTTGAATAAACATAACAACTAAGTAAATTAAACAAACAACATCAACTAAAACAAACATACACAATAATCCAAATAAACAAACAACAAGCCACACAAATAAATTAAACAAAATCTACAATTAACAGTTAAAATAAGACTTAAATAAAAAGGTCTTCGCCTGGCACTGAAAAGCAAATAACGACGGTGCCAGGCGAACCTCTCCAGGGAGCGTATTCCATAGTTGGGGCGCCACCACCGAAAAAGCCTTCCTCTGGGTGCTCACCCACTTAACCTCCCTCAAAGAGGGCTCCCGAAGAAGGGCCGCTGTTGCAGATCTTAGGGGGCAGGAGGGCATGTAAGGGCGCAAGCGGTCCATTAGGTATCCGGGTCCCAAGCCATTTAGGGCTTTATAGGTCAACACCAGCACCTTGAATTGGGCCCGGACTTCAATTGGGAGCCAGTGGAGCTGACGGAGGACTGGGGTTATATGAGAATAACGCCCAGCCCCCGTCAGCGACCTGGCAGCTCTATTCTGCACCAACTGAAGTATCCAGACTGTCTTCAAGTGCAGCCCCACGTAGAGGGCATTGCAGAAATCTAATCGGGAAGTCACCAACGCATGTGTCACTGTCGCCAGGCAGTCGTGGTCTAGGAAAGGACACAGCTGATGTACCAGCCGAAGCTGCAGGAAGGCACTCCTCGCCGCCGCCGTTACCTGGGCCTGTAACGACAGCTCCGGATCGAGGAGTACCCCCAAGCTGCAGACCTTGTCCTTTAGAGGGAGTGCAACCCCATCCAGGACAAGGCCCAAGTCCCCCACTCCGAGACGCGAACCGCCCACCAGCAGGACCTCCGTCTTGTCTGGATTGAGCTTCAGTTTATTGGCCCTCATCCAGCCCATTACCTCGGCCAGGCACCGGTTCAGCACAGCCACCGCCTCACCTGGATCGGTAGAGAACAAGAGGTAGAGCTGGGTGTCATCAGCGTACTGATGACTCCGCAGCCCAGACCTCCTGATGACCTCCCCCAGTGGTTTCATGTAGATGTTAAATAGCATGGGGGACAAAATGGACCCCTGCGGTACCCCATGGCATAGCTGCCATGGCGCAGAGCCATAGTCCCCCAGCACCACCTTCTGGAATTGGCCATTGAGATAGGAGTGGAACCACTGCAAAGCAGTGCCTCCAATCCCCAATCCCGCCAGCCTCTCCAGAAGGATACCATGGTCGATGGTATCAAAAGCCACTGAGAGGTCCAGGAGAACCAACAGGGACGCACTCCCCCTGTCTCTCTCCCTGCACAGGTCATCGTACAGGGCGACCAAGGCAGATTCAGTGCCGTACCCGGGTCTGAAACCGGACTGAAATGGGTCCAGATAATCCGTCTCCTCCAAGAGCGCTTGGAGTTGTCCCGCCACCACCCGCACTAGTACCTTGCCCAGAAACGGGATGTTGGCCACCGGTCTATAATTGGCGGCCACCTCTGGATCCAGGGATGCCTTCTTTAGGACTGGCCAGACTACTGCCTCCTTTAGGAGTGCAGGCACCCGGCCATCTCTTAAAGAGGCATTCACTACCTCCCGGATCCAGGGTCCAATCCCGTCCTTGGCTGTCTTTAGTAGCCAGGAAGGGCATGGGTCTAGTAAGCAAGTGGTAGGGCGTACTCATCTAAGCACCTTGTCCACATCATCAGGCCGCAACAACTGAAATTCATCCATTAAGCATGGACCAGACGGCGTCGAAGGCAACTCCACTGTAGAACCTGCTTCCAAAGCAGAGTCGAGTCAGCGTATCTGAGTGATTTTCTCCCGAAAATGCTTGGCAAACTCGTCACAGCGGGCTTCTGAGGGTGGCACCAGATCCTTCTTAGGGCCAGGATGTACTAGGCCCTGAACTGCTCAAAAGAGCTCCGCCGGACAGCATTGTGAGGAGGCAATGGAGATGGAGTAGAATTTCTTCTTCGCCATCCTCACCGCCACAGCATAGGCGCGATAGTGCACACAGAAGTGAGTTCGGTCAGATACCTGTCGTGATCTCCTCCACCTGTCCTCTAGTCATCTCCCAGCCTGCTTCATCGCCCGTAAATCGGTTGTATATCACGGAGATAAACGGGTTCAGCTAGACGGGAGAGGACGCTTGGGAGCAATCGTGTCGATAGCCCTGGTCATCTCTGCATTCCATAATTCTGCCAGGGCATCAACAGGATCACCAGCCCTGTCAGCTGGAAAATCCCCCAGAGCATTCAGGAATCCTTCAGGATCCATCCTGCTCCGAGGGCGGACTCACAAAATCAGGTCCGCACCCTTACAGAGGGATAGGCCGCTCTCAAGCTCAAACCTTATGACAAGGGCGACCATGACAAGGGCGACAAGCTTAAATTCCTTACCCTCAGATCACCCTCTTCCTGCCCGTCGAGAAAACCAGGTCCAGAGTGTGTCCACGTTCATGGGTCAGCCCGATGACGTGTTGAGACAGCCCCATGGCCGTCATGGAGGCCATGAAGTCCTGAGCCGCCCTGGTAAGAGCCGTCTCGGCATGGAGATTGAAGTCCCCCAGGACCACCATCCTGGGGGTCTTCAATACCAGGTCCGAGACGACCTCTGTCAGCTCAGGCAGGGAGTCTCAGAAGGGTGCACAGTACACCAACACAATCCCCAATCTGTCTCAGTCGCCCAACACCAAGTGAAGACACTCCAGCCCCGGTCTCGAGGGAACAGGAAGCCCCACAAGGGAAATTGATGCCTGATAAACCAGAGTAACCCCCCTCCCCTCCCCTCCCCTCCGGGCATGGATGGTGCTGAATTAGGTACCCGGGCGGGCAAAGTTGTGAGAGGGAGACATCCCCCCCCTCTCCCGCCCAGGTTTCAGTGATACAAGCCAGGTTGGCCCCCTCATCCACGATCAAGTTGTGGATGAGGACAGATTTATTGTGGACCAACCTGGCATTTAATAACAGCACCGACAGGCCCGTGGGGCAGCTGACACGGCTACCGGGAACCCACCGGCTGGGAGAATAACCAGAACGAGGGACAGGTGTCAACCATCTGTCCCTCCTTCTTCTAGGCAGACATGTTAATCTCCCACTGCTGTAATGCCCCCTGCCCATCACCACCCCAATGGCGGTGCCCCTGCACTCCCCAGGCAACGGCATAACAACAACCAAAACAAAACAACCAGCCGAGATGCACCAACAAAAATTTAAAAGCTATACCCCATTTAAAATCCCCAACTAAACAGACTAACCAGACCGCCGCAACAGTCTATTCCCCCATGGGCCAGGGCCCCTGGCCAACCCAGCCCCCTCATGGCCCCCTGAACGGCGTCCCAAACAGCGGTGCCCTTTGGCCACCGCCCTTCGACTGCCGGCCTGAGGCCACCAGCCCCCGGCGTTGGCAGCGCTTTCAGGGCCCGCGGGGCTCCTCCCCTCGCTCGCCCCACCCATTGCCTGCTGCTCGCTGCTCGCCCCACCCGGCACGCCTCTCACATGTGCCGGGGGCGGCCGGGGACGGGTCCCGGGCCTGCGGTGTTCCGGGCGGCGGCGACAGCATTGCAGGGGGGCCGGCAGGTGGTGAGTCCGGGCGGTGCTGGCCTCTCCTAAACCTTATTACTATTATCTATGAAAACATATTGCAAATAACTGCACAGAGTATTACATGGTTGCAATCTTATGAGTACTTCCTTGGAAGTAACCCCACTGAACTTAGAAAGGTTAGTTTCTAAGAAAATGTTTTGATGGTTCTGGTGTTCACTGGCATTCCACAACTTGGTACCTTCCAAATGTGTTGGAGTATAACTTCCAGAAGGCTGATGTATTTCTATGTAGTAGCAGTAATCCATATTCAGAAAAGTACAGTTTTCTTTGTCTGGATAGAAGTATAGTAATTTATCTAGGAATAATTTAGCAAACTCCCAGAGTGATGGGATAGCAGCCAGAATATGATTTAATTAGTATATTCCTATAAAAGCCTTAAAACCTCTCTTGGATTGCTGACTCAGTTTGTATAGTTTTCAATAATTAATCCCTTTTCTTTTTGGATTTTGCTGAGGGAAGCTACTGACTCTCAATTACAAACATTCCTGGCAGTCCCATTTTTGATTAGAGCATTTGCTTGAAAAATTGGGAGGAAAAAAAGAAGTTGGTCTATTTCTTTAAACTATTTGTTTGGGGAAATATCATTTTAAAGGCAAATTTACTCAGATCAGTCTTCATTTTTAAACCTTGCATGTGTATTTTATTAAAACTCTTCATTCTTTTCTTGAGAATACAATGTCCGGCAATCTTCTCGAAGCACATTGCAGCTGAAGTTGCAATAATTGACTATATACCATACTTCAAACCACAGAGAATTTTATAGCAGGCATCAGTGTTGCCATAGGCCTCATAAGCAGCACTGCTGACAAAGAACTTTCTTTTCAACTCTCAGATTGAAAGGACAACACATTTATAGAAATTGTGATGCTCATTTTGAACAGCAGAAGAGGCTGCTTACATCCTTCTTAGCTGGCTACTTTCCTGCCTCTTCCTTATTTCAAGCTGCTTCTCTCCATGATGCCCATGGGATTCCAGATTCATTTCTGCAAAAGTAAAACTAGCCCATGCAGTGTCACATATGCACAACTATTTTCTGAAAGGAAGAAAATGTTCTGTTTGAGGGTCACCTTCCCTTTAAGGTGAAGGGAAAATTCAAAAGTGTTATTCCTGTCCTGCAGCTTGATGTGGCAGTTTGCTCTCTGAACTTCAGTGTTCTTTTCAGTTCATTCTGTAGATTTGGCTTGGACCAAGCAGGATGTTGTAAAGGCAGCACAGGAGGGTGGGGCATGGGAGAGTCATATCTCATTATCTATGAAGGCAGCATAAAGTGTAATGGAAGAACACAAAGCACCATTCTTGGAAATGCTATTCTCCGAATCACTGGTAAATGGAAAGCATAAACCAATATAAGCAATGTTTATTGATTAATATTATAGCTTGGCTGGGCTTTTACTTCATTTTCATCCTGTTGAAAAATTGCTTCCTGCTACCTAACATAAGCAGGAAGGCAGAAAGGTTGAATTTTTTTTTAATAGACTTTATATACACAGTTCAGAATGGTTTCATGCTTGAGAGACAAATTAGAGACAATGTGAGGACTATACTGGATATTTTAGAGTACTTTGAAGTCCACTCTGAAAAACAAATGGCACTATTGTTTCTAGATGCACAAAAGGCATTTGATAACATAAATTGGCAGTTTATGAAAGAGCAATTAAACAAATGGACTTTGGTGAAAAATTTATAAATGTAATAACCATTTATCAAAAACAAACAGCCAGAATAATAATTAATTGAGAATGTACAGAGACTATAACTATTTAAAAAAAGGTACATGACAAGGATGCCCCTTATCACCACTGTTATTAGAAACATAGAAACACAGAAACAGAGTGAGTCAGAAGGGGTCTCCCGGGCCATCTAGTCTGACCTCCGGCACCAGCCGGCTCCGCTCATGACATGCCCACCATGTGCATGTTCAGCCTGTCTTTGAACACCCTCACCGATGGGGCCTCAACGACCTCCCATGGAAGCCCATTCCACGCCCTCGGGGTCCTAACTGTCAGGAAGTGCTTCCTGGCATCCAAATTGAACCTTGGCTCCCTGAGCTTTGCTCCATTGGAACGCGTCCTGCCTTCCTCTGCAGGGGAGAACAGGCCTCTCCCCATCTCCATGTGACACCCCCTCACATACCTGTATGTTGCCAACATAGCCCCTCTGAATCTCCTCTTCTCCAAGCTGAAGAGACCCAGTTCCCTCAGTCTTGCCTCATACGGCATCGCCTGCAAACCAGCCACCATCCTTGTGGCCCTACGCTGCACTGACTCCAACCTGGCTATATCCTTTCTGTAATGAGGGGCCCAAAACTGAACACAGTACTCCAGTTGCGGGCGCACCAGAGTCATGTAGAGTGGTAGTAATACCTCTCTTGATCTAGAAGCCACACTTCTGGCTATGCAACCAAGGGTCATCACACTGCTGACTCATGTTTAGCCTGAGGTCAACCAGTACCCCAAGGTCCCTTTCACAAGTGCTGCTCTCCAGCCACTTGTCACCTAACCTGTACTTATGACACCTATTCCTATGCCCCAAGTGCAAGACCTTGCACTTATCCACATTGAACGCCATCCTGTTGTCTCCTGCCCACTTCCATAGTCTGTCCAGATCCTTTTGGATCTGGTGTATCTACTCCTCAGTTGTGGCCACTGCTCCAGTTTTAGTGTCATCTGCGAATTTGATCAGCAGACTGTTCACCCCTTCTTCCATGTCGTTAATGAAAAGATTAAACAGGATCGGCCCCAGGACAGAGCCCTGGGGGACCCCGCTTGTCACTGGCTGCCATCCCAACGATTCCCCGCTAATGGTTACCTTCTGCTTTCGGTCAGTCAACCATGCCCTAATCCACCGGACAGGGCTTTGGTGTATCCCAAAACTCCTCAGTTTCTCCACCAGGATATCATGGGGCACTTTGTCAAAGGCCTTGCTGAAATCCAGGTATACCACATCCACTGGATCCCCTCCATCTAGCCATCTTGAAACCTTGTCATAGAATTCCACAAGGTTTGTCTGGCAGGACATGTTTTTGCGGAAGCCGTGTTGTGTGGCTGTCAGCCTCCCTTCCCTATCTAGCATCACTAGATCTCTCTCTATTATGAGCCTTTCCATTGTTTTTCCTACAATGGATGTAAGGCTAACAGGTCTATAATTCCCCATGTCCTTCCTGCTACCCTTTTTGAAAATTGGGACCACCGATGCCACCCTCCAGTCCTCTGGAACTTCACCTGTTCTCCACGAGGCCTCAAAAATGGAGGCCAGCGGGCATGAGAGAACCCCTGCCAACTCTCTAAGTACTCTCGGGTGTAACCTGTCAGGACCTGGCACCTTTGTAATGTCCAATGCCCTGAGGAGCCCCTCGACTTCAAGGGGGGTGACTCTAATCTGTGCCCCTAAGTCCCCAGCCTCATCTAATCTCCTATATGGATATCCCCCGTCCTGCTTTGGGGAGAACACAGAGGCAAAATAGTCATTTAGCATCTGTGCCTGTTCCCTCATGTCAGTCACTGGATCACCTTCCTCCTTATTTAGTGGTCCCACCACTTGTCTCCCCTTCCTTTTCCTAGTTACATGCTGAAAGAAGCCCTTTTTGTTGCTCTTGATATTCTTGGCAAGTCTCAGCTCATAATCAGCCTTAGCCTTGCGAAGAATCCTTCTGCAATGGGCCTCCTCCTCCCGGTATACCCTTTTGTCTATTTCCCCCAGTACCCATTTCCTATGGAGGCTCCTCTTTCATCTAATCCCCCTAACCACCTCCTTTCACATCCATGGCGGCACTCTCCTCCGCCTCCCCACCTTGCTGACTAGAGGCATCGTCAAGGCTTGCGCCTGCAAAACCTCCCTTTTGAGTGCCATCCACCCCTCCTCAACTCGCTTACCTTCCAGTAACCTATCCCAGGAGACTTTCCCCAGTCTGGCCTTCAGTTGGCCAAGGTTGGCCCTCTTGAAGTCCCAGCTTCTAGTGCTCGCCCTGCTGCACGTCCCCAGTCCCCTGATCTCAAAGCAAAGGATGGAGTGATCACTCGCATCTAGAGCTCCCCTAATCTGTACTTCATCTATCAGCTCCTCGCTATTGGTCAAGACCAAGTCCAGGATTTTTCCCCCCCTCGTCGCCTCTCGGACCCTCTGTGTGAAAAACCCACCCTCTAGAGCTTCTAGGAAGCGAGGTGACCTGGCTATCACCACCGAGTGAGTTTCCCAAGTAATATCCGGGAGATTGAAATCCCCCATAATTACTGTGTCTCTCCCCCGAGATATCCTTAGAATCTGGCCTGTCAGGACATCATCCAGGGTGTCAAGGTGACCTGGAGGGCGATAACATGCCCCCACTGTCAGGTCTCTTTCCCTGTCAAAACCCCTAAGTTTCACCCAGACTGCCTCTACCGAATCCCCATCTGTGCTGCATTCTATCTCACTGCATCCTATCCCTTCCCTGACGTATAAAGCCACGCCCCCACCTCTCTTTCCCCTCCTGTCCTTTCTAAAAAGGTGATACCCTTCTATGTTTACATTCCAGACTTGCCTTTCATCCCACCAAGTTTCTGTGATTCCCACCAGATCCTCCTATTCCCAGGAGAGCTTCAAGCTCTTCCTGCTTATTACCCATGCTCCTAGCATTGGTGTACATGCACCTCAACTCCTTCCCACCACTTCCTTTCTTTGGAGTGCCCAGCATCCTCCTTCCTCCCATCCTCCCTGGTACCTGGCCCCTCTCCGTAGAAGTCCTGTCAGTCCCTGCAGTATCTCTAAAGCCCTGCTCCCAGAGCCCCGATCCTCCCCGCACACTTGTGCAGTGCAGACACATTACTGGGGGGCCTGAACCCACCCCCTACTGGCTCAGTTTAAAGTCTTCCGGATGAAGCTTGCTAGAGCATCTCCAAAGGACCTTTTCCCCATCCTCGTGAGGTGTAACCCGTCCCTTGCCAGAAGTCCATTGGCAGGAAACCAAGTGCTGTGGACAAGGAACCCAAAGCGTTCCTTCTGGCACCACACCCTAAGCCAGTCGTTCACCTCAGAGGCCCTCCTGTCCCTTCCTGGCCCAAATCCCCGAACAGGTAAGATTGACGAGAAGGCCACTTGGGCCTTCAGTTCCCTGAGTTTCTTCCCCAAGGCCAAAAAGTCCCTGGTGATCCTGACCACCCCCTGCCTGGCCACGTCGTTTGTGCCCACATGGATCACCAGGAGTGGCTGGTGACCCCCGGAGCAAACAAGATGCTCCACTCTGTCCTTCACATGCTGGATGCGTGTGCCCGGCAGGCAGCAAACCTCCCTTGTCTCCAGTCTGGGGCGGCACACCGCCACCTCAGTGCCCCTCAGCAGGGAGTCCCCAGCAACAATCACCCGCCGCTGTGTCTTCCTGGTGGTGGTGGGTGGCTGTGCCCTGGCCCTTGCCTCTCTTGCAGTGGCCCCCTTGTTGTTTGTTGTCCCAGGCTGGGGGTCCTGCTGGTCCCCTGAGGCCTCGTCAGCCCCAGCCTCCCCAAGTGGAGAGAACCTGTTTCCCAGCTCCAGATCAGTGCCAGGAGAAGGAGGAGGCCGTGCTGGCCTCCTCCTCCTGTGGGTGACATACCTCCATGTCTCCGCAGCTGCTCCTCCCGTGGTCTCTCCCTCAGCCCACTGTCCAGAGGGTGGCTGCTCCGGGGGGCCCCGGAGAGCTCTCTCGGCCCTCAGGCACCTCACCTCCTCTTCTAGCAGGGTCACCATCTTGCACCGAGGGCAAGTGTATCCCTGCCTCTCCTGGGGGAGAAGGGCGAACATGTCGCAGCTCTCGCAGTGGACAGCAACACCCGTGACTCCCGCCAAGGCCATCTCCTGGTCTGCCATCTGTAACCCTTCTGAGACCTTACCTTGGTCCCCTGCCTTGTTAGTCCTGCAGTTCCTCTCACTCGCCCTGTTCTCCCAGACAAAAACGCACTTGCACACACACACAAGGAGAAAATAAACTTAAATTTAAATTGGAAGAAAAACAAAGCACAACAAAGCAAAGCAAAGCGCAAACAAAACAAAACAAAAACACACACACACAAAAAAAACCAAACAATCAAACAAACAGCCCTCTGTGTCTCAGGGAAGGGAGTCTCTGGACCGCCCGGACCACAGCTAAGGGACGCAGACAAGGGACGACGCCCTTAACGCGCCGCACCCGAGCTTGGCCTTCTCAGTCCCTCAGGCCAGTGGCCCTGCCCCCTGCTTCCTCCTGGCTGCTCTAGCTCTCTGGCCCTGCCCCCTCCCTCTCTGCTGCTCCTGGCCCTCTGCTCCCACCTGCCCAGCTCCTACCTTGCCTTCGCCAGTCCCCTGGCCACTCAGTGCTCTCTCCCAGCCTGTGCCTCTGCTGCTCTGCCGCTCTGCCAAGAGGCCAGAGCCAAAACTAATCTTAGAGGTTCTCAACAGAAATGTCAGGAAAGACATGGATATTAAACTCCAAGCAATTTGCAGATGATTTAGTTTTCATCTTAGAAGATCCTGTGGCAATGGTGCCTAAATTACTAAAAAAAATAAAATAAAATAGAAAATAAAATAGAAGACTATGGAGAAGTTACGGGGATGAAAATAAACAGAGAAAAGACCAAATTATTAGTGAAAACCTGTACACTGGATCAAAGAACAGCTCTGATGGAGCAAGTAGATCTCCAAATCATTAAAAAGGTTAAATATTTGGAAATTTTCCTAACAGCTAGATGTGCTATGTTGAAGGAAGATAATTATATCAAACTGTTTAAAGAGATTAAGACTGACTTAGAAAAGTGGACTAATCTACAAGTATCATTGTTGGGAAGCTGTAGTTAAAATGAATATATTACCTAAGTTTTTGTTTTTACTCCAAACAATTCCTATAAAAATTGAGAAAAAGTTTTTTGATGATTTAAATACACGAATTTTGATATTTATATGGCAAAATAAAAAACCAAGAATTAAGTAAAAATGGTTCAGGAGACTAAAAAGAATGGGGGTTTTGTTCTTCCTGATTGGTGGTTGTATTATCAAGCATGTGTGTTAATGTGGTTAAAAGAATGGATAATATTACGAAACAAAAGAATTCTATATCTTGAAGGTCATGGCTTACAAATGGGATGGCATGCCTTTATGTGGTATGAGAAATGTAAAATCCATGGGTATTTTCAAAATCATTATATTAGGAACTCATTGATTTCGGTTTGGGAAAAATTAAAGATAAAACTCTATAATAAGATACCGAGATGGCTGTCTCCCATGGAAGCCTTTGTATATCCAAATGCTCTGAATTTTAATAAGATTGTGATTTATAATGATATTCCTGATAATAATAGAAGATTGAAATCAAATCAAGAACTTCAGGAACAGGGTATTGATCTTTCTTGGTGGCATCAAGTGCAAATACAATCAAGATATGCTAAAGACTCTAAAATGTATGCTTTTTATAAGGAGCAAACTACGTTTGATCAAGTCATTTTAAAATCACAGGAAAATGATTAAAATATTGTATAATTTTCTCTTATATATGAAAATGGAAGATGAACTAACTATGATATCATGGGCACAAAACTTTGGATATAATACTGAATTGCAGAAATGGCAAAAGCTGTGGGAAAGAAATATTAAGATAACTTTGGCAACTTCATATAAAGAAAATTTGTATAAAATGTTTTACAGATTTGTCACCGAATAGTTTAGCAAAAATGTTTTCAAATATGCCAAATAGGTGTTGGAAATGTAAACAAAAGCCTGGTACCTTTTACCATATGTTGTGGACTTGTGATAAAGCAAAAAAATACTGGGTTAGAATACATAGATGGCTTAGGGAAATGTTGCAGAGACCTGTAGTATTTAAACCAGAAGTATTTTTATTAGGCATTCTCCCTGACAATTTTGATAAACAGAGTATATATTTGACTTTGCATATAATCACTGTGGCGAGGATTGTATTTGCACAATACTGGAGGAATGAACTTACCAACTGAACTGATTCTAAAGAACATATTGGACTGTGCAGAAATGGACAGAATGACCTTATCTCTTAAGGAAAAAGAAGATATATCCTACTACAAAACATGGGACTTTTTCTATTACTGGTTAGAGAAATGGAATCTCATTCAGGGCTGAAATATATAGTAATTGAAGAAAGAATAAGATTTTGAACTAAGTATGTCTGAAGTCTTTGAAATAATCATTTGTTTAGATTGTAGAAAACAATAAAAATTTTTGAAACCAGTCAAAAATTTTTAGAAGCAGGAATTATTAGAATTTACCACCTTTAGATAATATAAAAGGACAGAGAAGAGGAAAACAGTCTCTCTCTGAACAGCTTAGACACCAGCAGAATGCTTTGGTATCATCTGAAATACCAAAAAGCTGATCTCATTTTAAAATAGAGGCAATGGTCATTCAGAACCCACATGTTATAATAAAGGGATGAGTTAATTCTCATAGGCAATAAACTAAGGGTCCAGGCTGGGCTGATGTGGCACCTAGAGCAGAATATTGCAAAGTCCCAATTATGGTTTATAAGGAGAAAGGTATCTGCACCAAGACAGAGAGAGTTTGGCTGGAAGTTCGTTAGTGCCTCATATTTGTAAGGCCAAATGCTCTGTGTGGAGTTAAAAATGTGTGTGGAGTTAAAAAATTGTGGAGTTAAAAATGCTCTGTGTGAAGTTAAAAATGAAGCTGCAGGAAATCATACTGCAGAGTCAAGCATGGCTCACAGAGGTGGGGTCCAGAAGGGAAGCAAACCAAAAGTCAAATGCAGAATCCACTGCAAATTGCTGGGGTGGGTAATGAGAAGATTCTGTAGGATCCATTTTGGCTGAAGCTGAATAAGTTATTATAGGTGGCTTACCAGTGTTACATTGTAACCCAGAGATCACCCAGAGACCACTCAAATGCCCAATTAGTCAAAAGCAAATATACTTTATTTAAGCTTGCGACTGCATGAGGCAACAATCCTGCCCAAAATCATGCAGCCCCAATTGCTATAACCATCTGCCTTTTATACCCTGCAGTTGTTCTTATCAAGCGTCTGTCAGGTGCCAGAGATGAGCATTTTACAGACACCAGAGGTGATTTGTTACATACCTCTTGGTCATGCCCTAATGTTACAGCATATACATGATATTTTTTCAGGGAGGAGCTGATAAACTCTATGTCATCCTGCTGTGATTAAGGGCCGCTTAATTGTTTCTTACCTTCAGGGCATGTCCACCCTAATTGCTGTGGCTCAGGTATGCAAGTGTGTTTACAGAGGCAAAGGGCAGAAAGGCTTATTTAACTTGTAATTTCTCTGAGATGTTACACAAGAACAAAGAATTGCAGCAATGGTAAACTAAAACTGTTAGTAAGCCACTTCATCAAGCAATGAATGTCAAACAGAACAAGGCACAGTCTCAGTAGGGGCTATCTTGGTTTGGCAATTCACTAAAATGCCATTCTGTGTATGCTAGTCTGGCTGTTGAAACCCTCCCAACAGTCAAGGCAACTTCAAGTGATTAGCAGGTGTTTTAGAAATTTCCAAGCTTCCTCTCTAGGCCTAAGATGATCCTCTGGTTGATACATGCCTGCTTTTTCCTTGCAGAATGCAGGTCAGGAGGCAGCTGCTGCCGCTACCACCAAAGATAAACCTTGCTCATGCTGGCACAACCTTGCTTAGAGTGTATTGTTTCCAAAGGACATATGTCTAAAAGCAGCTGCTATTCACAGCCATGGCAGACATTTTCTTCTGCCAAAATAGGTGCATTCACACCTGTATTGCTCAATTGCATTCTTTTAGAACTTTTCTATAAGACATATTTATTAAACATTCCCTCCTCATGGTTGTTTACTGATTCTTCAGATAACAGCATGACTCTCCAGTTTCATTTATGAAAACAGCACATTTAATTAGGTGCTTTTTATATTTAGTAAGAGTGTGACCAATGTGATATTGTGAAAGTGACAGAAAATGTGATTTCCACTTGTGCATTTGTGCATCTTGCTGTACCACAGTGCCACACAGATGACATGCAGTGGAAAAGCAGCAGTAGTACTTGGAAGTCAGTTCTGTGACAAAACTGGAAGTAGATACAGCAGATTAACAACCTGATGTAGAACAACTCTATTTCCAACTATAGAATATCTTTCTCCTGCATTTCCTTCACTGCTATAGCTGTTGAGAGGTAACCCATATGGTTCTGGTGTTCACTGGCATTCCACAACTTGGTACCTTCCAAATGTGTTGGAGTATAACTTCCAGAAGGCTGATATATTTCTATATAGTAGCAGTAATCCATATTCAGAAAAGTACAGTTTTCTTTGTCTAGATAGAAGTATAGTAATTTATCTAGGAATAATTTAGCAAACTCCCAGAGTGATGGGATAGCAGCCAGAATATGATTTAATTAGTATATTCCTATAAAAGCCTTAAAAACCTCTCTTGGATTGCTGACTCAGCTTGTATAGTTTTCAATAATTAATCCCTTTTCTTTTTGGATTTTGCTGAGGGAAGCTACTGACTCTCAATTACAAACATTCCTGGCAGTCCCATTTTTGATTAGAGCATTTGCTTTAAAAATTGGGAGGAAAAAAAGAAGTTGAGTCTGCTGTACACTAAACAACCTCCAATTGAGTATCGCTTCTTTCCCAAAGCTGTGTCAAGGGGCCAGAGACCCAGCTGGGCTCCTCCTGCTCCTTTCCCATGTCTTCTCCCTGCAATTCCAAATCCTGTCAGTTCCCAAGGTCTGCCTGAACACCTGGGGTTGGTGTCCTTGAGATAAACTCACCACCATCTCTATGTCCACATTCCTCTCTTTTAAGCCCTCCCAATCCTCATCCAAAGAGCCAGTGCCACCCTGGTCCTAGGAAGTGTGCCAAGAATGACTGCTTCTTTCATTCCCAACACAGTTAGATTGAGTTCCACTGTTGTGTATGAAAAATCCTGTCAGTGTCACTTACAACTACTGCTGGTGCCCAATAGCTTTCCACCCTCAATACCATTAGAGGTATTAATTTTCTTCTGCTGATTACTTTTTGGCCATTCCTTCAAAGTAGATGCCTCTTAGTCAGGTTGTCTCAGCTTTGACCATTATACCTCAGATGACTCTGCTGGGAGACAAGTTAGCAAAGTCCGGCCTAGGGATGTGGAGGAATCTTTACTGGGGCTCGAAAGCCAACAGATTCCATGGACTCAGCTCCCCAGATCTTGAACTACTTTGTCAAAGCCCTGAGACTGAATTCCTGCTTAGCATATCCAGCATTCATGAGGCATTCATCAGGAACTGAGCCCCAGTGCTGCACAAGCAGTGTCCCTATTCCATGTCATGTGCAGTAGTCATTTGAGCTGCTGCACCTGATGTGGAAGAAGGTTTCTTGTTGGCCAACCTGCATTCTGTGAGAGTTCACAGTCTTTTCCTCAGCTTAGCCTACTTTGCAAGACTGGGCAGAGCACAAAAGAAAGTCCAGTAATGCAAAAAAGATGGATTTTGGTGATTTTTGCCCTAATCCGAGTCTGGCTTCATGACAGCATTGCTCTTGGCTTCTCTGACACTCTCAGATGCCCTCACTACATTAAGTTATGCATCCAAGAAAAGACATAATATTCTATAACCAATTTAAATGCCAAAACTCTAGGACAGTTCCATTCACAGCCACTCAACATTTTTGCTTCCCTGCCCCATTCTATGTTATCTTTTAGTCACCAAATGAACGTTTTATTATTGCCTGCTTTTGGTCAAGTTGTGTTGAGGTCAGAAGGGGCCTTTTCCTAGTCATTCTGATTATTAAGTTGTTATTAGATCAGAGCTTTTCCAGATAAGGACTTATTGAAGAATCACCTTAATGAATGGTTCATTCACTCATATTCTGTGGGTGATCTAGATGATGTAATCAACTCATGCCTAATAGTGTACCGAGTCATTGTTACTTCTGCAGAAAGAAAGAAAAACTCGGCCCTTCTCCTCTTCACGTAGACCAGGCGTACAGAACCTCAGTGCTTACAAGACACTTGAGAAAGCCCAGGTCACACCCACCCCTGAATATTAGAAAAACATGTTCTCCAAATTTTTTCTTAAATAATCAAGTACTCAGTTACATTAAAAAGGCACCTTTTCCCTCCTCCTGCTTCTCTTCCTCCCACTCCTCCTTCCTCCTTATTTATGTTATCTAAAAGATGAGAAATGTATTTTAAATGCAAGAAGAAACCCATGGTGAGGGTATCATAACAGGTCAAATTTCATTATTTGTAAGACTTTCACTTATTGTTTGCTTCTGTTCTCTATAATCAAGACAATGCTGAAAGGTACCTGGCTTAAAAAATAATATTTGAGTGTAAAATGCAAGCCTTATTTTGCAGAATTTTAAAGCCACTATTCCTATAATGTGGCACATTGGAATCTTAAATGTGTGGCATGATTCATATTCAGTTGAATTATATAGCATCAGATAATGAAGGCTGAAAGCCATAACAGGACATTTCTCTGGGCTATCTAAAAATAAATGGCTGTTGTGAAAGAACACTTACAAATAAAAGCCTCCCATAGCAACTGATTACTTCTCAAAGACAATTAGGTCTTCATGCTGGGACAATTAAGGCTTTCTCTAGTGACTGGCAAACACAATCAGCCCTTTCAAAATTGTCCATTCTACCTGGCTCAAGTACTAATTTTTGAGGTGATGGAATCAAAGATAAATAAAAAGTCTGTTGAAACCAGAAAATATATTTTGTTGTTTGGTCACAAAGTTGTGCCTGACCCATCACAACCCCATGGACAACATTCCTCCAAGCTCTCTTGTCCTCCACCATCCCTCGGAGTCTACCCAAGCTCACACCCATTGCCCCAGAGACTGCATCTAGCCACCTCAAACTTTGCCGTCTCCTTCCCCTTTTGCTGTCAACTTTTCCCAGCATCAGGGTCTTCTCCTGGGGCACAGACCTGGACTACTGTGACACTGAATGGTTTGTCTTGGATGCAAACTGAGATCATTCTGTCATTTTATCCCAGTACTACTTTTCCCACTCTTATTCACTATGATGGCTACTCCATTTCTTTTGAGGGATTCTTGTCTGCAGAAGTATATATGATGGTCATCTGAATTAAATTCACCCATTCCTTTCAATTTTAGTTCACTGATTTGTAAGATGTCAATGTTTAGTCTTGTCATCTCTTGTTTGACCATGTCCAGCTTGATTCATAGAACTTACATTCCAGGTTCCTGTGGAATATAGATCTTTACAGGATCACACTGTCCTTTCACCACCAGATACATCTACAACTGAGTGTCCTTTTGGCTTTGACCCAGTTGCTTCATTCTTTCTGGCACTACTAGTACTAGCTCTCTGCTCTTCCCCAGTAGCACATTGGAAACCTTCTGACCTGAGGGGCTCATCTTCCAGCATCGTATCTTTTTGCCTTTTGGCACTATGGGGTTTTCATGGCAAGGATACTGGAGTGGGTTGCCATTTCCTTCTCCAGTGGATCACCTTTTGTCAGAGCTCTCTGCTATGACCTGACTGTCTTGAGAGCCCCTGCATGGCATAGCTCATAGCTTCATTGCACTATGCATTTTGAAAGAATACCCAATCAAAAAAATGAGATTAAATTAGTCTGACAGGATTTATTTTTGCTACATCCATGTTGATTTCTATTAAGCACTGCATTTTCTTGAAGATGCTTGCAGACAGATTTTTTAATAAAATGCTCCAGAATTCTTCCAAGGATTGTTGTCAGACTAACTGGTCTGTAGTTCCCAGGTTAATCCTTTTTCCCTTTTTGAAGATGGAGCAACCTTAGCCCTTCTCCAGTCATCTGGCACTTCTCCTGTTTCCCAAGATTTATCAATGATAATAGTCAGTGGTTCTGAGAGTTCTTCCACTAGTTCTTTTATGACTCTGCAACAGAGTTCATCAGGCCCTGGAAATTTGAATGTGTTTATTCTGTCTAGGTATTCCTTGATCATTTGTCTGTCAATCTTGGCCTGTCATCTTTAACTTTGTACTTCCTCTTAGTTGTAGAGTTCCTTGTGGGAGAAGATTGAGGTGAACTGAACACCTCTGCCTTTTCCTTGTCATCTGTAATCACTCTGTTATTCACTTTCAGTAGCTGAATGCCCTTCTCTTTCTCAAGTGTTTTGTTTTGGATGTATGTGAAGAAAGCTTTCTTGTTATTCTTGGCATTATTTGCTATTCTCAGTTCATATCCTGCATTCCTGACACCATCCTTGCTATTTGTTTATATTCCTCCTTCATGGCCTGGGCTTGCTTTCACTTCCTGTACATGTTTTTTTTTTCTTTCAGGCTGTCACTTTTCTTTTTTTTTTTTTTTTTGTGGAGCCACATGGGCTTCCTCTGTTATTGTCTATTCTTTTTTCTTTTTGGAATTGTTTTGGATAGTTTTGCTTGGGGAATCTTCTTTTTCAAGATTTCCCACCCCTCTTGGACTCCTTTTCCTTTAAAAATGTGTTGCCATGGCACTTCACTTATTATTGTTCTGAGTTTGTCAGCACTGGCTTTCTTGAAGTCCAGGGTATGTGTTTGGCTACAGTTAACCTTTGTCTCCTGGAGAATTGAGAAGTGAAGTATCGCATGGTCACTTTCCCTCAGAGTTCCCGTGGCTGGTATTTGTCCACCAGAACATCCCTGTTAGTATTAAATTGAGGATAGCTAGTCTTCTTGTTCCTTCCTCCACCTTTGCTGGAGGAAGTTGTCAGCAGCACATGTCAGGAGGGGCCATGTTTGGCAGAAATTGTCTCTCAGCATAGGTGGGGTGAAAGGTGAAATAAAGAACAGAACAGAACAGAAAAGTGAAAAAAATGTTAGGGACCTCCCTAAGCCTAACCCTAACCCTTGACCTCTTCCTCCAAACCCCTGTTTGCTGTGCCTGTTTGCTCTCTCCCTGGGAGCTTGCCTGCTTGTGCTCCCAGAGGCCTCAGACCAGCTGGGGCAGTTTGCTCTGATCTGCTCTGCTCTGTTAGGAGTCAGGAACCAGAATGAAATAAATACTTAATAAATAAATTACACCTGCCAGATTTAATAAAAAATATACAGTGATTTTGTTAATAATCAGACAGTATATAAGAAATTATAAATAAATAGAATCATAGAATAGTAGAGTTGGAAGGGCCATGAAGGCCATCGAGTCCAACCCCCTGCAGTTGCAAAAGTTACACCATCCCATTCGGATGGCTGTCCAGTTTCTTTTTGAATGTCTCTAGTGTGGGACTGACTGACTGCTCTTTAGAAGGCCAGACACTGAAGATGAAACTCAAATACTTTGGCCACCTAATGAGAAGGAAGGACTCACTGAAGAAGAGCCTAATGCTGTGAAACCCCATGGCGTAACTGTCATGTTTCAGGATCAGGGCCTGAGTGACCCTGCAAGAACCTTCAGAAGCAGGAACACCTTTGCAGGCACTTACAGTGAAGACCTGGAGACCAGCATAAAAGGCTTCCTGACACTGCTGCTCTTTGTCACAGCAAGGCAAGTAGTCTCTTGTGCTCTGACCTCTGCAACACCATGCCTTGAGCCCTTCTCCAGCCAGTTCCTGCCTTGTTCCTGTTTGATCCTGCACACCCTAGTCTGTCCTTTTCCTGCTACTGTGTTTTCTTGCTTGCTCCAGTTGTTCTTGCCCTGCTCCAGCCCACTTTTGTTGGGACCATTCTTAAATGACTGTCTTCCTGGCATCAGACCACTGAACTGTTCTGGACTGTGCTCTCTCTCTTTCTCCTATACAATATTGGATTGTCTGCTGCCTTGCCCCTGACCCTGGACTGTTGACCATGATACCTGCCTCAAGCCCTGCTAAGCAGCAGGACCTCCCTATGCATCAGCACCCTGGTCCCGGAACTCTGCCTATCCCAGCTGCTGCTCATGTCCTGGCCCTTACTCTATAGTGCAGAACCGCAATCCCCCAGTGACACCATCTGGAATCAGCCAGACAGGTAGGACAGAACCAATGCAGAGCAGTGCCTCCAACCCCTAACCCTGTCAGTCAATCCACAAGGATACCATGGTCAATAGTATCGGAAGCTGCTGAGAGTTCCAGGAGAACTAACAGGGAAGCACTAGTTATGTCTAGCCCAAGATAAACAGCCACAAACAGCAGGGACTTTGAAGTTACCCATGGACAGCAAGTTGAAGAAGCACACAGATCACCTCATCAGTTTTCCCTCTAAGATGAGATATTTTGCATTTCACTTTAAATGCTTATTAATTCTAAATGTATACTATGCATTTAAATTTGAACATGCAAATATTATGTAAATTGGTGTCATCTTTCCTCTTTTTTGGAGTAACATGTCTTTCTCCAAAGAGACATATTGGTGTAGTGTCATTTTCCTGTACCAGGCCCAACTTCAGTTTAGCAATTAAAGACTAAAACAACAATTGCTGACACTGTTTAATTTTATGATCTTGGTCTGTTTCTGAGCACCAGTGTATCACAGATGTAAAGTAAGACTCTTGATTAACTGCTTTGGGTCAGTTCCTCATCCCCATTTTCCAGTCCATGTTTAGTATTGAATGCTATCAGTTCTGAATACAAAACCAGATGCTTGCAGTGCTCTTTATTAAAGAATGAATACAGGGTGAGAACAAGAGTATGTTCTTGTGTAAGTATGTAGCTTAAGGACAGTTCTTAACTTTTGATTAATTACAGTTAAACATTGTTGAAAGAATGTGACTTCGTCTATAAAGGGCATTAATATATGTTGAGATGTGTAAAGTGTATGAAGGTGAGAGGTGGAAGGAAAACAAAATGCTTCATCTAGGATGACAAATAGCTTGAGTTATTTTTGCCCAAAGGGGAGTGACAAAATTTTTTAGGGATGTAAATTATAATGACATTTTCATTGTACCTTTGAAACAAGTGTATTATCTACAGTATATAGTAATAGAAAAGTTATTCTTTACTTATAGATCCATATGTAGCCAAATTGATCATTCACACACAGGAGTATGGTATCTGCAACCTTAGGCAATATCCAGTGTTGGCAGAAGTATAAAGCTCCTAAAGGGGAAAAATCCCAAAGCAAGTCAATAAGCAACGAGTGTGTTCAATGATCATGGAGGAGCAAGTTATTTAACCAAAATCAAGCCTCCAATGTCTTGAAAGTTTTCTTCCACTATGAAAGAGGCTTCCATTGATCTGTCGTATTCTTATGGTGTATAAGATATTTTTGTGGTGTTTTTGAATTTATCAATGGCAGTTGGCCAGGGATCGGCTGTGAGTGTATGTGTCTGTTTCTGTTATACGTCTCTCCTCTGGTCTGCAGTATCCAAGGCTGCTTGCACTTTCTGATCTGAATGACTCCTGTCAGAGAAACTACTTCATATTATCTTTAACTTATTATTTATTTACATATTTATTTACATATTTATATGCCGCTTTTAACTGAAGTGTGGGAAACTGAGGAAGTTACAAGCTGCCAGTTATAATACTGTATAATGACCTATAGGACACTCTGCACACTCCTCAGCTGCCTCCTGAGTAAAGTAAGGCAACTAAACTAAACTCATGAGAATTACTCTGAAATTTCCCTTTATTTATTTATTTATTAGCAGATTTATATGCCACTCCTTGCCACAAGCCTTTTGAATTTCTTTTCCAAAGAAATGTGTTTTCCATCAAATTGAATGAGAAAGTGGGATAAGTTCTGGGGACAGCAGAATTTGAACAAATCTTCTAAAGTCATTCATTTAGTCCGAGTGCTTATTAAGACATATGGACAGCTTAAATTATTGCATATATTTGAAATAAAGTGTCAAATCTTTTCACTTTCTTATGTGCAGTTTGTTGTGAACTGATATGCTTTTAGGTTGTGTTTTCTTTCTTTCTCCTCTTCCATTGTTGTTTTTTCTTTTTGTTTTTGTTCTATTCCCAGTTGAGTTTTCAAATCAAAATGATGCACACAAAAATGTGCCTGCATATATGGCAGATAGACAGACAGACAGAGATGACCAAGAAAGAAACATAGAACACCCTCACTGATGAGGCTTCAACCACCTCCTGTGGAAGCCCATTGCATACCCTAGGAACCCTAATTGTCACGAAGTTCTTCCTGGCATCCAAACTGAACCTTGGTTCCCTGAGCTTTGCTCCATTGGATCACGTCCTGCCTTCCACTGCAGGGGAAAAAGGTCATGACCCACGTCTGTGTGGCATGCCCTCATGTACTTATATGTCCCCAACAGATCCCCTTGGAGTCTTCTCTTCTCCAGGCTGAAAAGATCCAGTTCCCTCAGTTTTGCCTTATACAACTTTCCCTGCAATCTGAACTCCATTCTTTTGGCCCTATGCTACACTGATTCCAACCTGGCTATATCCTTCCTGTAATGTGGAGCCCAGAACTGAACACAGTACTCCAGTTCTGGGCACACCAGAGTCATATAGAATGGCAGCAATAATCTAGAAGCCATGCTTCTGCCTATACAATCAAGGGTGGTGTTTGCCCTCTTGACCACCGCATCACACTGCTGACTTATGTTTAGCCTGCCATCAACCAATAGCCTGAGATCCCTTTCACAAGTGCTGCTCTTCAGCCATTTGTCACCTAACCTGTACCTATGACAGCCATTCCTATGCCCCAAGTGCAAGGCCTTGCACTTATCTGCATTGAATGCCATCCTGTTGTCCCCAGCCCATTTCCATAGAATGTCCAGATCCTTCTGGATCCAGAGTACATGTTCCTCAGTTGTGACCCTTCCCCCCCCCCCCACATTTTAGTATCATCTGCATCTGATCAGCAGACTGGTCATAGCCCCCCTCCAGGTCATTGATGAAAAGAGTGAACAGGATCGGTCCCAGGACGGAGCCCTGGAGGATTCCGCTGGCCACTGGCTGCCATCCCACTGATTCCCCACTAATAGTTCCCCTATGCTTTCAGTCAGTCAATCATGCCCTAATCCATTGGACAGTGCTTCAGTCTATCCCAAAATGCCTCAATTTTTCAACCAAGGTATCATGAAGCACTTTTGCAAAGGCCTTGCTGAAATCAAGGTAATCCACATCCATTATGTCCCCTCCATCTAGCCACCTCAAAACGTTGTCATAGAATTCCACAAGGTTTATCTGTGTCATGCAGGAGGTCACGACAGAGACCACTACTCATGAGGAGGATGTGACCGTAATAACTAGAGTCCAGGAGAATCAATCCCAGCCAGATATAGATGCCAATCAGCCTGTGTCTGAGAGCATCACTAGTCCACAAACCTCTACCCAGATGCCTGGCCCTTTAAATCAACCTGACTGCGAGAAAGGGAGAGACGAGGAAAAGAAACACGACAGCTCCTCCTCTTCTGAGGCGGAACTGACAGGGCCAGAAGCAAAGGGAATGATGGGATATGTTGACTGTAAGGATGCCTCTCAAAGAAGATTGATAAGTTCTTATCAAATCAAAATGCAAAGAGAGAAGCAAAGGCGGGAGGCACGGCTGAGGGGAGAGCATATGACATAACAGAGAGAAGAAATCGCCATTCAGAGGCAAACATCTCTTCGCAAAAGACATTCCTTAAGTAGCTCTACAGTAGAGTCATAAATCTTGTAGATAACTAGCAATAAATAGATTTAGTTTTATTGCTCTTGCAAGTGTGGTTAATTACGACCAAAGTGCTTGGGCGGAATGTTCGCCTCTGAATCCCTTTGGTTGTTAATCACACGCTGGTGAGCAGAGAAGTTTTTTTTATTTCAAGAAATCTCTCATCAGCCAAAAAGTGTGTACAAATGGTGGATTATTATAAACGTCCAGGATGCAAGCAACAGCACCTACACTGCAAGACTTCCAAAGGTTACAAGAGGAGAATCGTTTCCTGAGAACTAAAAATGAAGAGGCTAATCAACAGATAGAGGCTTTGAGGAGAGACATGGATGCTTTACATATCCAATTACAAGAAAAGACAACAAGACCAGACCAAGAAGTGACGGTAAGGCTATGCCCGCTTGAAACCCCCCCCCCCCCAAATACGATGGCAGGAAAGAGACCTTTGCCACATTCCGTGCACAATTGGAATTGTATTTCAACCTTCGCCTTCCAGACTTCCCCAATGAGAAGATAAAGGTAGGATTTTTGATAAATCAACTTACAGGGGTCCCAGCCAGGTGGGCAACAGCAAGGATGATTGCCAAAGACCCCATATTAGATAATACTGACCAATTTTTTGAAGCATTGCGAAAGTTCCTTGGGGTAGATGCATGCAAAGAATTAGCTGTACGAGAAATCAAAAATCTCACTCAAGAACAATCCTCTGCCACTGAATATACAACCAAATTCCAACTGATTATGAATGACTTGGGGTGGAATGACGAAGCTTTAATGGTGCAATACCGCGAAGGGTTAAGGGAGGAAGTGGTGGATGAACTGGCACACTGTCCCACGCCAGAAAATTTACAAGACTTAATGACTCTGGCTATAAAAGTGGATGCACGGCTTAACGAAAAGAAACGCTACAAGCCAGACAGCTATTTTGGCTCTCAGCCAATTAAGACAAAATGGTTCTCGCGCGCAGAAGCCAGCATGCAGCTACTTTTGCCAGAAAGCCATGTAACGATGGCAACCCCTCAAAGTCAGCAGGAGGTGGTACCCATGGAGATTGGAGCTGCTAGAGCTCACATTCCACAGGCAGATAAGGTGTATCAACGCAGTGCACACGCCTTGGTGACTTCCCGACTAGATTTCTGCAATGCCCTCTACGTGGGGCTGCCCTTGAAGATGGTCCAGATACTTCAATTGGTACAAAATAGAGCTGCCAGGTTGCTGGTGGGGGCTGGGCGTTATTCTCACATAACCCCAGTCCTCCGTCAGCTCCATTGGCTCCCAATTGAAGTCCGGGCCCAATTCAAGGTGCTGGTGCTGACCTATAAAGCCCTAAACAGCTTGGGACCCGGATACCTAATGGACCGATTGCGCCCTTACATGCCCTCCCACCCCCTAAGATCTGCAACAGCGGCCCTTCTCTGGGAGCCCTCTTTGAGGGAGGTTAAGTGGGTGAGTACCCAGAGGAGGGCTTTTTCGGCGGTGGGGCCCCAACTATGGAATGCGCTCCCTGGAGAGGTTTGCCTGGCGCCGTCGTTATTTGCTTTTCGATGCCAGGCGAAGACCTTTTTATTTAAGTCTTATTTTAATTGTTAGTTGTGGATTTTGTTTTTAGTTTATTTGTGTTGCTTGTTGTTTGTTTATTTGGTTTATTGCATATACTTGTTTTAGTTGATTTTGTTTATTTTAATTTACTTAGTTTGTTATGTTTATTTAACTAGATTTTTAGTTGCCGAGATGCACCGTGGGGTGGGCGGGAGGGATAAATTAAAATTGTTTTATAGTTATTGTATTTTAATCATGTTGTTAGCCGCCCTGAGGCTTTGTTGCGATGGGGCGGCCTATAAATGTTTTAATAAATAAATAAATAAATAAATAAAGGCCTGCCCGCTGAAAAAGCAGATGGGAAACTTCCAGTCCCAGTGTCGTTGAGCACCGCGATGCTGGGACGCACACACATTCCTCAAGGGTGCCAAATGTTGGGAGGAGCTCCAACAGCTCAACATCTTTTAATGGATGTGATTTTGCAAATAAAACCTCATACTACAATCAAAGCCACAGCTCTAATAGACAGTGGTGCTACTGCATCCTTTATGGATGAAGATTTTGCTCAAGTACAAAGTGTTCCAACTAATCAACTGGAGACTCCACTCCAAGTGGACTCCATATAAAAAATACCATTGCAAGGTGGCCCCTCCCTGCTCCAATCTTCACCACTCACTCTACAAATTGGGAAACATCAAGAACAAACAACATTTTTATTGGTGAAAGACCTCTACTACCCTATTGTATTGGGCATGGACTGGTTAGTCAAACACAAACCCCAAATATCCTGGGGTTCAGGACAAATACAATTTAATTCCACATTTTGTTTGAAAAACTGTACAGATACCACGTGACTTCTAAAATATCACCACCTTCTACCATGGCTCTCCCACCACAGTATCAAGATTTTTGGGACGTTTTTGATCCATGAGAGGCTGACAAATTACCGCCTCATCGATCATGTGACATGGAGATTCATATCCAACCCGGGGCAACACTACCTACTGGCAAATTACGACCCATGTCCCCCAAAGAACTCAAGGTCATTAAGGATTTCATATCCTCCAACCTAGAAAAAGGCTTCATACGCCCATCCTCATCTCCCTCTTCCGCGATGCCACTACTGGTACCGAAGAAAGATTCAGAAGAACCCAGGGTCTGCATCGATTACCGACGTTTAAATGTGATTACAATTCCTAATAGACATACCATGCCCCTCATATCTGAAATTTTGGAACGATTGAGGCAAGCACACATTTTTACCAAACTAGATTTGCGCAATGCATATAATTTACTCCGCATACGCCCTGGATATGAACACCTAACTGCCTATTTCACACGCTATGGGGCCTTTGAGTTTTGTGTGATGCCGTTTGGCTTGTTAAATTCGGGACAATATTTTAGCAGATTCATCAGTGAGATTTTCCATGATTTCCTCGATGTCTTCATGATCGCTTATCTGGATGATTTGCTCATATTCTCCAATGACCCTGTATCGCATGTACAGCACGTACGAATGGTTTTACAACGCATGAGGGAACATCATCTTTCAGCTAAACTCAAAAAATGTGAATTTCACACTACCTCTTTGATGTATCTAGGCTACCGCATTTCCCCAAATGGATTACAAATGGATCCAGAGAAGATACAAGCAGTTCTTTTGTGGCAACCCCCACGCATGAAGAAAGAACTACAAAGGTTTCTAGGGTTTGCGAACTTCTACCGCCGATTCATCCCAAATTTCTCTCATATCACCACTCCTTTGACTGATCTCTTGAAAGACAAAGGATGAGCTCTGAAATGGCCTCCTAGCACAGCAGCAGTTTTCATCTTGTTGAAACATCAGTTTACTTCTGAACACCATTTATTACACCCAGATACATTGGTACTGTTCACACTTCAGACTGATGCCTCCAACAAAGCCATAGGAGCTGTCCTCTTACAATCACCACAACACCCCTCTGGAAATCTTAGGCCGATTGCATTTTATTCATGCAAACTAACCAGCTCGGAACGGAACTACACGATCTGGGAGAAAGAACTGCTAGCGATCAAAGCTGCTCTTGAAGAATGGTGTCATTTACTAGCAGGATCTCCCCACAAAATACTCATACAAACTGATCACAAGAATCTGATGCACTTCACTTCAGCGAAGATCCTTAACCAGCGACAGGCACGATGGGCACTGCTCTTCTCTCACTTCAACTTCAGCATCGAGTATATCCCGCCGTCCCAGAACTTACTGGCTGACGCACTATCCAGGAAACCTGAGTATTTCCCCAACATCGAGGAGCAAATGGAACCTGCATCGATATTGCAACCGTCTATTGCAGCTGTTACTTCCATATCATTGGCATACAATGATGACATACGTCATGCACAAAAGACTGATCCATCTGTGCGAACAAAACACGACCAAAGACTGAATAATACCCTTCCTAATCGCTTCTCCTTTGAAAATAACATATTGCTATTTAACCAAGTTCCATATGTATCTGTACCACTTCGGGAAAGCATTCTACAGAGATGTCATGATTTCCCCTCGGCTGGACACTTTGGAGTGTACAAAACGATGCATACACTTTCTAGAGACTATTGGTGGCCTCGGATGTACCACGACGTCAAGACATATGTACTGTCATGTCCCACATGCCACCGTGCCAAACGGCAACAAGGACAGCCATCCGGACTACTTCAACCCATGGAAACCCCACTGGGACCTTGGCACACGGTTTCCATGGACTTTATCACTGATTTACCCAGATCCAGTGGCTTTACTACCATCATCGTAGTGACAGACCTTTTCACGAAGATGGTTCACTTTATTCCCTGCATGGGACTACCTTCTGCTAAAACCATGACATCCCTGTTTATCCATCATATTTATAAAGCCCATGGGTGGCCCCTTGCTGTAATTTCAGACAGAGGCAGTCAATTCACGTCTTGATTCTGGCGAGAACTCCTGACGCTTCTCCAGGTCGATTTGCGCCTCTCTTCAGCAGATCACCTGCAAACTGATGGACAAACTGAACATCTCAATGCGACTCTGGAACAGTATCTCTGCTGCTTCGTGAACTACCAGCAGGATGATTGGCTCTCGTTTCTGCCTCTGGCTGAATTTGCCTATAACAACTCAGTTCACACCTCGATGCATCAAACTCCTTTCTTTGCGAATCTCGGCTACCATCCTAGAGCTTTTCCAACGTCACTACCTTCTTCGTCTGTTCCGGCAGCTGGGACTTTTCTCAATGATTTGGCGTCCATACAATCCGTCCTAAAGCAGCAACTAGACAAGGCCAAGGCGATGTACAAGGAGGTGGCTGACAGACGGAGACAACACGGTACGACTCTGACAGTCGGTGATTGGGTCTGGTTGTCGACTGAGCACCTTCCTATGTCAGTTCTCTCTCGGAAGCTGGCCTGCAAGAGGACTGGTCTGTTCCAGATTGCTGCTCAAACCAACCCAGTCACCTTCCAGTTGCGTCTACCTGCCTCCATGAAGATTCACCCCGTCTTTCATTGGGCTTTGCTATCTCCAGCTCCACCTCCACACCCTCTGCGGACTCGTCCTCCTCCACCCCCACCAGTGCTTGTTGATGGTGAGGAAGAATTTGAAATTGAGGATGTGCTTGACTCCCACTTTCACAGAGGCCACCTCCAGTATCTGATACACTGGAAGGGTTACCCGCCTGAAGAACGGAGTTGGGAACTGGCTTCCAACGTCCATGATCCTGCTCTCCTCCGGCGCTTCCATGCTCGTTTCCCTCTCAAGCCTGAGGATCGTGCCGCACATCAGGGTAGGGGTGGGCGAGGTCCTGGAGAGGGGGGTAGTGTCATGTAGGAGGTCACGACAGGGACCACTACTCATGAGGAGGACGTGACCGTAATAACTAGAGTCCAGGAGAATCAACCCCAGCCAGATATAGATGCCAATCAGCCTGTGTCTGAGAGCATCACTAGTCCACAAACCTCTACCCAGATGCCTGGCCCTTTAAATCAACCTGACTGCGAGAAAGGGAGAGACGAGGAAAAGAAACATGACAGCTCCTCCTCTTCTGAGGCGGAACTGACAGGGCCAGAAGCAGAGGGAATGATGGGATATGTTGACTGTAAGAATGCGCCTCAAAGATTGGTAAGTTCTTATCAAATCAAAATGCAAAGAGAGAAGCAAAAGCAGGAGGCATGGCTGGGGGGAGAGGATATGACATAACAGAGAGAAGAGATTGCCATTCAGAGGTGAACATCTCTTCGCTAAAGACATTCCTTAAGTAGCTCTACAGTAGAGTCGTAAATCTTGTATATAACTAGCAATAAATAGATTTAGTTTTATTGCTCTTGCAAGTGTGGTTAATTACGACCAAAGTGCTTGGGCCTTTGGCCCCCCTCATGACAATCTGGCAGGAACTGTTTTTGCAGAAGCCATGCTGTGTGGCCGCCAATCTCCCTTCCCTATCTAGGGTTACTAGATCTCTCACAATTATGAACCTTTCCCTTGTCTTTCCTAGATTGAACGTAAGGTAACTGCTCTGTAATTCCCCATGTCTCCTCTACTATCCTTTTTGAAAATTGGGACCACTGACGCTACCCTCCACTCCTCTGGAACCTCACTCATACTCTATGAGGCCTCAAAAATGGAGGCCAATGGGTGTGAGAGTACCCCTGCCACTTCCCAAGTACCCTCTGGTGTAACCCATCAGGAAAGAACATATACATTGAATTTATCAGGAAACTGTTTATACATGCTTATGAAAACTATATATCAATATTTGGAATAACCTCAAGATTGGAAATTGAGAAACTGAAATTATTTGAAACTTACAGGTTTTGCTATCTCTACTTTTTGTTTAAAAGACGGGGAACAAAAAGAAACTCTGGTTTTCTTAAATTCCAGGCATACTGAGAATATATCTGGGAAATTATTCAAAACTCTACATGTGGGAAGAACTATCCCCTGCAGAGCATCACCATTACTATGGTATTACCATGAGATTAAAAGATCAGCTTGACCTTTCAGACAAAACAGAGCACCACAGAGTGCCTTGATGCATCATTGCTATAGGTTAACTGTGACATCCCAAGTACGTTTAGTCCTTGCTGAAATAAATGTTCAGTGTTCTATACTTTTGCAAAGCGTTACCTATCTTATAATGAATCTAATATTCCTGTAGAGATACTTGTAAATCAGTTTCAGCAATAAAATTCTGTATGTATAAATTAAGATCTTACACTCTATTAATAAAGTTATACACCCTATTTGTACAAGCATGGCTACAAGCCAAAGAAGGAATCTTGTGGGTGTTTTATATGAAGGACTTTGTGGAATATGAAGATAAAATGTCAGATCATAATTTAATGCTCAAATACTTTTTAACTGTACTGTCTTACTTTTCCCTCTATTTGGAGGCAGAAAGGAAAATTCAAGAAAATTTCTTCCAGTATCTTCAGTCATTCTACATACTCATTTCCAGCAGCACTTAACAGTGTTTCAAATTTAATACATAAGATGTTTGACACAGTTTAATACAGCTGAAGTTAGGGGAAAGATCTGGTTTTCTTTCCCCTGAAATACTGGATGTAATCTTTATCCATTAAAGCCAAACCCTAAATGTCCTGCTGACTTCAGTGTACCATTGTTCTTTATACTAACATGCTCAATGCCCTTGGTCCCCTATGGAAGCAATGGAAATGGAAGATCACTCTTGAAATCTGATATCCATTGTTTGTTGATCAAAAGTGGTTAATTTTAATCAGAAATGCAGTTCTTCAAATGTCTGCTAATAAAACTATTTGGTAAATCGATTGGTTTTTAGTTGTGTATTCAATTATTAGTGAGTAAGTAAATATTCATTTATTCTGAATCTTACCTGGAGTGCTGGCCTAAGCATCATTTGTCATAAATTTAATCTGAAATCTTTAAATTTAAATGCTACATTATTGGAATATGACTTTGAGAATCAAATGGAGGAGATGCTATCAAAAGACGGAGCCTGTGAATGGATATATGCTCCTGTCAATGCTAGCCAATACACTCATTGTTTGTAATATCTGGGAATAATCAACACCACAACACATCTGGTTTAGGGAAGCGAGGTCTACAATCTAAAAATATATTCACCTATTCACTGGGGCTATACAAGATTTATATGTAGCTATAACACCATGTTCCTGATTTCTGGAGCATCACCACATCCCAAGAAATGAATGTTGTCATAGAACATTTGGAAACCACACAGAAAGTAAATGTATGAATAAGCTTCCAGAGATCTCAAACATTTTTTTCCCTCTTGGATACATTAATTAAGGCCTAGATGATTCAGCTGTTCTAAATCAAAGTTAATAATATATGTTTAAATTTTAAATATGGTGGTATCTCAGCCAGTTACTTTTTTGCTCTGCCTTACCTTAACGCTTATCACTCTCAGCAACTCACTTGAAAGATACAACATCTAGGGGGTAGAAAATCCCCTTTTTCTGTAGCAGAATACTGAACATTTTGGAGTTTCCATGCCCGTTCTTGTTTTAGTAAGCTTGTTTTATTTATTTTGACCAAGAGACTTTCATTTAATATACCCAACTGAGCTCAGGGTTTTTGTTTGGAAGGCCCTATAAAGAAGAGAACTAAGGCCTTAGTAAAGGCTTAGAAATACTTTTGTTTTTTCATCTCTAAAGGTTATAGAACATATCCTAAGATCTTTGCTTAGATCTTCAAGGACCAGGATGGGACTTTAGAGGCTGTAGCTTCATTTTTGGAACTAAGGAGATAAAACCATCCATGGGTTGCAAAAGGACTTATTCCTAGAAGGCTGATAGGTTGTCTCCAGTAAGATTTCTTTGTCCCTTTAAAGACACAGAATGGACCTGTTTGCTCAGGGGATGATTATGAGGAGGAAACTGGCCCTTTAAGGCAAATTCCCCATAACGACATTTAGGAGGTTGGCTAGCCATTTTACCCATTTGCTCAAGAGGTGTAGATAACTATGAGGAAAAAAGGGAAACCAATTTGTTAATCCAAAAGACATTTTTGGTGGCTGATAGAAAAGATATTCATCCGTTGAGTAAATTATAAGCCTGCTACAGAAGAAAGAAAAAGATCTCTAGCCAGATAATTCCCAGAATACTTTTGGGCAATTCAGGACAATTGGAACTAGACCTTACAAGGATGGGCAGCCAGTTGTTAACAACACACAGAAATCTCCTGAAACAGACAAGGCTACCCTTCTTTATGTGAAGAGTGTAGTCATCAACATTTCCCATTTTTAAGGAGAATCATTTTGATTGGTCCGCCAAATCAACACCGAGTCAACAAGTCAACACCAAGCATTCCTCCTCAGGATCCCTCTGCCATCTTCTAAGGCTAGATAGATTGCCTTATATGCCTAGCCAGGAGCATTTTCTTCTTCACTTCGATATGACTACCATCCCAGGGCAGCTTTTGTACAAGCCTCTAGTCTTGCCATCTTTAGGATTATGCTCCAAAGATATTTTAGAGATTCTCTAGTACAGATATGAGTTCCTTCAAATTACAAGAGGATAGATAAGGTATCTAAGAAGTCCACTGAAGATCTGAAATGGATACCTGATGCAAAGTCCAAAATCCCCTGAAATCTTCCAGATGAACCTGCTTTGTCAAATTTACCATTGCCAGTGAAGCCAATTAGTGTAAAGACCCCCTAAATTCCCTGCTGTTTGGGATCAGTTATCCATATCAAATCACAAATCTCAATGCAATATGCTCAATCACAACTCAGGCTTGACAGAAGATGAGGCTGATGCCAATCTTTTGTCCTCTTTTTACCTTTTGCCACTTGGAGAACAAGAAATGATCATGCAACTGAAATCTTTACTTGAAAAACCCTAAACAGCCATCATCCTCCACCATAGAATCCAGGGTTAGTTGCACATCTTGTATGTACAATCCATTGGTGGGGACCCCCATGAAAGAGAAGCCCCTTCTCTGCAAGCAAAACCGTTACCCACTGGAACCATCTGTAGTAATTAAAAAAGGGATGCAAAACTCAAATGTTGCTGTTCTTTCAAACAATCTCGAATTTTGCATGATAATTGGAGAGGAATCAATACAAGCTTGCTGCAACTCAAATCTCTGGCAAGGAGAAGCAGGTTCAGCCTGACTCCATAAAGCCATGGTTGCCGTGGCCATAGCAAAACCCCTGGAAATTACCTCTTGGAACAAGGCAGGCCGTACCCCCTGCAAAAGCCAGGACTACCCAATTTTCCAACAGAACTATGATATAATTCTGCTTCAGGAGACTTGGTTAGTCAACAAACTCAGGATTGACAGCTATCATTCTTACAGTGTTGGGGCAACTCCAGGTGCAGGACCTGGAGGAATTAGAGGGTTTTGGGTATTTTGGTATCCACCTCCCTCTGGGTATATAAATATAAATATGTGCAAATGTAAACAATTGAACTCCTGGACCACCATGCCATGGTTGTCTGCCTCAATCTAGGTCTTGCAACAGCCTTGGTGGTTAATATCTATCTTAATCCCCAACAGACAAAGTTGAAGATTAAAAAGACTTGGGTTGATCTGAAAAAGACCATTCAGTTTTAAATCTGTCATTAAATTCGTGATATGCAAAGATGACTTCCAGCAGTTGCATTTAGTTTTGTTGTCTTTGCTCATATTTTCCTACAGTGCCAAGATGTTAAAAAGCTGAAATCCTGAGTAATTCTTGAATGCATTTACAGTGGCACAGTACATAGAAACACAGAAACAGAGTGAGTCAGAAGGGGTCTCCTGGGCCATCTAGTCTGACCCTCTGTTCCAGCCGGCTCCGCTCACAACATGCCCACCTTGTGCATGTCCAGCCTATCCTTGAACACCTGCACTGATGGGGCCTCAACGACCTCTCATGGAAGCCAATTCCACACCCTCAGGGTCCTAACTGTCAGGAAATGCTTCCTGGAATCCAAATGGAATTTTGGCTCCCTGAGCTTTGCTCCGTTGGAGCGTGTCCTGCCTTGCTCTGCAGGGGAGAACAGGTCTCTACCCATCTCCGTGTGACATCCCCTCACATACCTGTGTGTCGCCAACAGATCCCCTCTGAATCTCCTCTTCTCCAGGCTGAAGAGACCCAGTTCCCTCAGTCTCACCTCATACCCCATCCCCTGCAAACCAGCCACCAACCTTGTGGCCCTATGCTACACTGACTCTAACTTGGCTATATCCTTTCTGTAATGAGGGGCCCAAAACTGAGCACAATACTCCAGTTGCAGGCACACCAGAGTCGTATAGAGTGGTAGTAATACCTCTCTTGATCTAGAAGTCACACTTCTAGCTATGCAACCAAGGGTAACGTTTGCCCTCTTGACCATCGCATCACACTTCTGACTCATGTTTAGGCAGCAGTCAACCAGTACCCTGAAGTCCCTTTCAGAAGTGCTGCTCTCCAGCTACTTGTCACCTAACCTGTACTTATGACACCTATTCCTATGCCCCAAGTGCAAGACCTTGCACTTATCCACATTGAATGCCATCCTGTTGTCTCCTGCCCACTTCCATAGTCTGTCCAGATCCTTTTGGATCTGGAGTACCTGCTCCTCAGTTGTGGCCACTGGTCCAGTTTAGTGTCGTCTGCGAATTTGATCAGCAAACTGTTCACTCCTCCTTCCATGTCATTAATGAAAAGATTAAACAGGATCGGCCCCAGGACAGAGCCCTGGGGGACCCCGCTTGTCACTGGCCATCATCCCGATGATACCCCACTAATGGTTACTTTCTCCTTTCAGTCAGTCAACCATGCCCTAATCCACCGAACAGTGCTTTGGTGTATCCCAAAACTCCTCAGTTTCTCCACCAGGATATCATGGGGCACTTTGTCAAAGGCCTTGCTGAAATCCAGGTATACCACATCCACTGCATCCCCTCCATCTAGCCTCTTGAAACCTTGTCATAGAATTCCACAAGGTTTGTCTGGCAGGACCTGTTTTTGCGGAAGCCATGTTGTGTGGCTGTCAGCCTCCGTTCCCTATCTAGCATCACTAGATCTCTCTCTATTATGAGCCTTTCCATTGTTTTTCCTACAATGGACGTAAAGCTAACAGGTCTATAATTCCCCATGCCCCTTCTACTACCCTTTTTGAAAATTGGTATCACTGATGCCACCCTTCAGTCCTCTGGAACTTCACCCGTTCTCCACAAGGCCTCAACAATGGAGGCCAGCGGGCGTGAGAGAATCCTTGCCAACTCTCTAAGTACTCTCGGGTGTAACCTGTCAAGGCCTGGCGCCTTTGTCATGTCCAATGCCCTGAGGAGCCCCTCGACTTCAAGGGGGGTGACTCTAATCTGTGCCCCTAAGTCCCCAGCCTCATCTAATCTCCTATATGGATATCCCCCATCCTGCTTTGGGGAGAACACAGAGGCAAAATAGTCATTTAGCATCTGTGCCTGTTCCCTCATATCAGTAACTGGATCTCCTTCCTCCTTATTTAGTGGTCCCACCACTTGTCTCCCCTTCCCCTTCCTATTTACATGCTGAAAGAAGCCCTTTTTGTTGCTCTTGATATTCTTGGCAAGTCTCAGCTCATAATCAGTCTTAGCCTTGCGAAGAATCCTTCTGCAACGGGCCTCCTCCTCCCGGTATATCCTTTTGTCTATTTCCCCCAGTACCCATTTCCTATGGAGGTTCCTCTTTTGTCTAATCCCTCTAACCACCTTCATTCGCATCCATGGCAGCACTCTCCTCCACCTCCCCGCCTTACTGACTAGAGATATTGTCAAGGCTTGCACCTCCAAACCCTCCCTTTTGAGTACTATCCACCCCTCCTGAACTCGCTTACCTTCCAGTAATCTATCCCAGGAGACTTTCCCCAGTCTGGCCTTCAGTTGGCCAAAGTTGGCCCTCTTGAAGTCCCAGCTTCTAGTGCTCGACCTGCTGCACGTCCCCAGTCCCCTGATATCAAAGGAAAGGATGGAGTGATCACTCACATCCAGAGCTCCCCTGATCTGTACTTCATCTATCAGCTCCTCCCTATTGGTCAAGACCAAGTCAAGGATGTTTCCCCCGCTCGTCGCCTCTCAGACCCTCTGTGTGAAAAACCCTCCCTCTATAGCTTCTAGGAAGCAACATGACCTGGCTGTCACCACCGAGTGAGTCTCCAAAGTAATACCCGGGAGATTGAAATCTCCCATAATTACTGTGTCTCTCCCCCGAGATACCCTTGGAATCTGACCTGTCAGGACATCATCCAGGGTGTCAAGGTGACCTGGAGGGTGATAATATACCCCCACTGTCAGGTCTTTTTCCCTGTCAAAACCCCTAAGTTTCACCCAGACTGCCTCTACCGAATCCCCATCTGTGCTGTGTTCTATCTCACTGCATCCTATCCCTTCCCTGACATATAAACCACTGCCCCCACCCCTCTTTCCCTTCCTGTCTTTTCTAAAAAGGTGATACCCTTCTATGTTCATATTCCAAACTTGTCTTTCATCCCACCAAGTTTCTGTGATTCACACCAGGTCATACTCTCCTATTCCCAGGAGAGCTTCAAGCTCTTCCTGCTTATTATCCATGCTCCTAGCATTGGTATACATGCACCTCAACTCCTTCCCACCACTTCCTTTCCTTGGAGTTCCCAGCCTCCTCCCCCCTCTCCTCTTCCCTGATACCTGGGCCCTCTCTGTAGGAGTCCTGTCAGTCCCTGTAGTACCTCTAAAACCCTGCTCCCAGAGCCCTGATCCTCTCCCCACACTTGTGCAGTGCAGACACATTTCTGGAGGGCCTGAACCCACCCCCTCCTGGCGCAGTTTAAAGTCTTCCGGATGAAGCTCACTAGAGCATCTCCAAAGGACCTTTTCCCCATCCTCGTGAGGTGTAACCTGTCCCTTGCCAGAAGTCCATTGGCAAGAAAATGAGTGCTGTGGTCAAGGAACCTGAAGCGTTCCTTCTGGCACCACACCCTAAGCCAGTCGTTTACCTCGGAGGCCCTCCTGTCCCTTCCTGACCCAAATCTGCAGACCGGTAAGATTGACGAGAAGGCCACTTGGGCATTTAGCTCCCTGAGTTTCTTCCTCAAGGCCTCGAAGTCCCTGGTGATCCTGACCACACCCTGCCTGGCCACGTCATTTGTGCCCACATGGATCACCAGGAGCTGCTGGTGACCCCCGGAGCGAACAAGACGTTCCACTCTGTCCTTCACATGCCGGATGCATGCACCTGGCAGGCAGCAAACCTTCCTTGTCTCCAGGTTGGGGCGGCACACTACCGCCTCTGTGCCCCTCAGCAGGGAGTCCCCAACAACAATCACCCGCCGCTGTGTCTTCCTGGTGGTGGTGGGTGGCTGTGCCCTGGCCCTTGCCTCTCTTGCAGCGGCCCCCTTGTTGTTTGTTGTCCCAGGCTGGAGGTCCTGCTGGTTCCCCAAGGCCACATCAGCCCCAGCCTCCCCAAGTGGAGAGAACCTGTTTCCCAGCTCCAGATCAGTGCCAGGAGAAGGAGAAGGCCTCCTCCTCCTGTGGGTGACATACCTCCATGTCTCCGCAGCTGCTCCTCCCGTGGCCTCTCCCTCAACCCTCTGTCCAGAGGGGGACTGCTCCTGGGGGGCCTGGAGAGCTCTCTCAGCCCTCAGGCACCTCACCTCCTCCTCTAGCAGGGTCACCAGCTTGCACTGAGGGCAAGTGTAACCCTGCCTCTCCTGGGGGAGAAGCGCAAACATGTCACAGCTGTCGCAGCGGACAGCAACACCCGTGACTCCCACCAAGGCCATTTCCTGGACTGCCATTGGGATCCCTTCTGGGACCTTACCTTGGTCCCCTGCCTTGTTTGACCTGCAGTTCTTCTCACTTGCTCAGTTCTCCCAGACAAAAACCCACTCGCGCGCGCACACACACACACACAAGGATAAAAAATAAACTTAAATTTATAAAATAAACTTAAATTTAAATTGGAGGGAAAACAAAGCAAAGCACAGCACCAAAAAACAAACAAACAAACAAACAAACAAACAGAAAGGAAAGGAAAGGAAAGGAAAGGAAAGGAAAGGAAAGGAAAGGAAAGGAAAGGAAAAAAAAAAACCCCTCTACATCCCAGGGAAGGGAGTCCCCGGACAGCCTGGGCCACAGCTAAGGGATGCAGACAAGGGATGACGCCAAGAGGCCAGAGCCAAAAGTACATTGGTCCCTTGAATCTAAATACCAGTACTTCTGCTACTACTGCAAAAAATGTTCTGGAGTTATTTATATGCTCCTTCTCTGGAATGACAATGCATTTCCTATTGCCATAACTTAGAAAGTTTAAGTCTAGCAAGAGCAAAACTATTTTTGCAATACTTAAACTGTCACAAAGAAACATGGTTGACAATACAGGGAAGATGTGACTGCATGGAGACACAGCCACAACTGAATTTTATTATTTGTATAATAATAAATAATACTTAGTTACTTAGAAGATTGATATGCTAGCTTTGATTGACAGAAAGCATCTTAAGAGAACAGAGTGCTTCCCTTCAGATTTGCAGTTCAAGAGCAACAATAGCTTGGGTAAGATGAGTTAGGTTGCCACTGACACTTCTTATGAGGTGTCAGGCATAAAACTTCCTAAGTATAGAATTGCACTGTACACGTACTTTTTCCGTGGCTATTTTTCTTAAACCAAAAGGGTTTTTTTAATTACAATCATAGTTTTGATTTTACTGCAGTATAAATATGTCACATTCTGCTTCAAAATTTCGAAAAACTTTATATAGAATATGCTTCTCACATAAAAATCAGTTTTCTAGCCTTAGAAATAAGACAATATTAAATAACTCTTGTGATACAGTAAACTAATGTAAGTCAAGTTGAGCAATAAGAACAAGTACTAGGCTTATACAAAATGAAGGCCTCTTAGCTGAGCATCTGTGATAGTCACCACATGTCAAAATGGTTTGCATATCGACATTTTTTTCCTGGACCTAAAATACAATGATGCTGCATGCATATAGTATGTAGTGTGAACACGTTAATCAGAAATAACCAGGTTAATGTTTCAGGTGCATGAAACAATTAAGCAAATTGATTTTTATTTAATAAAAAGCTACTAAAACAATACAAGTATAAAATACATCATAAAAAGAAAAAACAACACAAAATACAACCCTCCCATATATAGAAAACAAAACTACAACACAAGTAGTGTACCCCACCACTGAGACCATGGCTTTATAATATTTATACCTTCATTTCTTTCATCTTCCTTATTTCTTCTTCTAACTTTCCACTCTTTCAGGAATGTGTTTCCATCAAAAATTGCATTGAATCAACCAAAGGTTTAGTACCCTTCCCTTTTATTAATACATATTCAATAACCGAACTCCCATATATCATTAAAATGATTCTTCTTTATCAGCCCTTTTTTCACCCTAATTTCACATCTCAATTTATCATTAATAACTATCTTCCTAATTTCTTTATACCATTCAGTTAACTGAAGATCCCATTTCTCCTTCCAATTCTTTTCTATCAGTTTTGCTGCAATTGCCAAACTCATTATTAATTATTTAATGTTCCATTTCCATTTCTTTGTCCAAAATATTAATAGTAATGCTGTTTCAGGATCTGCTTCAAAATTTAAATTCAATATCTAACTAATCTCTTTAAAAACCATTATCCAAAATTTCCTGATCTTTTCACAATCCTACCACATATGGAAATGCCCACAACTTGAGCATAAACTAGAATGCTTATTATTCATACAGAATAATTTTACTGGGACCAAATACCGTTTCCATACTAATTTATGAAGGGCTTCCTTCTAACTGACATGTTTTTAATATTCTCATCCCATATTTTTCTCCTTTCTTCTTTATCGATAACCTTTCCTAAATCCATTTCCCAGGAGATTTTAAAAAGATCATATAAATCCTTCCTGTACAAGATTTTATTAATCTTGTACATCTCACATACAGTCCATCTTGTTTGCATACTACTTTTAATCACTCTGAACAAATTAATCACTCTGAACAAATTTGGTCACTCCTCAAATTTGGTAAGGTCTCCACATTTACCTTTTTTTCTTCAACCATGTTTAATCCATTGTTCTAACTGTATAACATTAAACCAGGTTCATTTTTCCCTCCAATAATGTCATTATCATTTATTTGTTTTCCAATTTCCAATTTCTTCATCCAATTTTTTACCCTAAGTATTTGTTATTCTTTCAATACATTTCTCAAACTATATCTCAACTTTTCTGGGAATCCTCTATTTTCTGTGACTGGAATTATTGGTGAAGTTGTTGGCATAAATTCTGCACTATATTTGTCCCAAGTTTTCACCATATTTTTTAAAAAGGGACTATCTTTTTTTACAATCTTCTTATCATTCTGTTTATATATATATATATATATATATATATATATATGGGTCCCAACAACAAATACATTGTTCTATCTGTTTCCATATTATCTTTGACAGGAATACAAAATTTGGCATAAATCTTAATTGATTTGCTACATAATATAGATTAATATTTGGAATACCTAATCCTCCCTCTTTTGTGGTTTATACCATCTTTTTTAACCAGTCCTTGCTTTCTTATATCCCTTACAAAATTTATTAATCTTATTTTGCCAATCTTTTAACTCTTTCCCTAATATAAAAATAAAAAATTAATCTTACATAAAACTTCCTTTTAACAACTGCTATCCCACCAAACCAAGATAATTCTATTTTCTAAAATACCTGTATTTTCTTCATTTCAGATTTTAATATATCAAGATTATTTTTTTAAACCCTTAGTATTTTTGAAATATTTATATCTATTATATATCATAAATTAAAATTTATTCTCAATTCCCTTGTTTTCTATTGCAATTAAACAACATCATTTCAGATGTTCTTGAATTAACCTGTAAACATGTTATCTCTCCAAATTCCACTAAATGATTTTTAATTTGATCCATGACTTTAAATGGGTTCTTATTTGTTAACAATGTATCATCAGCAAATAGATTAATCTTAATTTTGTTTTTAGATCCAATACCTTTTATAGTTTCATCATTTCTTATACTATTTGCTAATGAGTCTATCAGTAAAGCAAACAGTATTGGTAAAAGATGGCCTCCTTGTTTAGTGCCTTGGTCTAATGTATCCTTTTTGTTAAACCATAATTAACTATCACAGTTATGGAGTTTTCTGAATATAATTAATTTATTACATACGAAATTGTGAACCGAATTCTAGTTTCTCTCTCAAAATCTTTATTGTTGGCCATTCCACACAATCAAAAGCTTTGCAAATATATGATGCTATTTAACCTTTCCTTTGATATTACTACTATTACATCTTCTGGTCAGATCCAACATCCTTCTCTCTATTATAAAACCAGTCTGATCCTATTTATCAATAAAATTATTCAATTTTTTGCAAATATTGATGTAAAAATGTTAATATCTTGATTTATCAAAGACAGAGGTTTATATGCTCCAGGATCTGTCAAATCTGCATTAGGTTTTGGTATCAGAACTATTGAAAAATATTTCCAAGCTGTTGGAATCTTTCAACCCTCTAATAGGCTATTAAAATGGATTTTAATTTTTCTATCTAAATGCTTTATAAAACTCTGTTCCTAATCCATGGTGTTTTCCCTTCTTTTAAATTATTAACAATGTCTATCTCCTCTTCTCTAACTGGCTGTTTCATTAAGTCTCTTTCCTCCTGCTGCAATTTATTCCCAACATTCTTTTCTATATATGATCTAATTTTATCTATCAGCAGCTCCCCAGCTGTTGGGAATATAACTTTCCAAAGTTATAATATAACTTTGAAAAAAATCTATAAACTATTCCTGACTTGCCTTTTGTCAAGCTACAGTTTTTACCCTTTTTATATTGAAATATTTCAATTAAATTTTTGCTTCCCTTTTGATGTGTATCTCTAGAGAACATATTTGAATTCTTACTACTAAATTCTAAAAATTCCTTTTTCAAACCTATTAATTTTCTCTGTGGTCTATCCATTTTTATATTCTGCAACAATTTCCTTTTAGCTTGGATTCCCACCAAAATTTTAATGTTTTATCATTATATATTTCTTCTACAAATCCTTTATTTCACCCTCCACATTTTCCATATATTTAGCCTTTTGCCTTTTCATCAAATTATATAATAGGAGAGTTGGGAGGAGCCATGAAGTCCACACTGACCTCCTCCTCCTGTGAGTGACATGCCTCCATGTCTCCTCAGATGTTCCTCCTGTGGCCCCTCCCTCAACCCTCTGTCTGGAGTGGGCCTGCTCCCAGCGGGCCTGGAGAGCTCTCTTGGCCTTCAGACACCTCACCTCCTCCTTTATGAGGGTCACCAGCTTGCACTGAGGGCAAGTGTATCCCTGCCTCTCCTGAGGGAGAAGAGTGAACATGTCGTAGCTGTCACAGCAGACAGAGATACCTGTCATTTCTGCCAAGGCCATCTCCTGGCCTGACATTGGGTACCCCTTTCAGGCCCTACCTTCTTCTCCCACACCTTGTCTGTCCTGCACCTCCCTTCACTTGCCCAGTTCTCCCAGACAAACACACACAAGAACAAAATAAAAAAAAAAGTATTAAAAACTTCCCCCAGGCAAGAGAGTCCCTGGGCATACCAGGCTGCAGCCATGGAATGCAGACAAGGGATGACACCAATGGCTGAGTGCAGCATTATAATCCTCAGAGGCCTCTGTCCCTACCCCTCTGCTTCTTCCTGCACCTCTCTGGTCCCACCTCCCTTCCTCTCCACTGCTCCTGTACCCCTGCTCCTCTGCCCAGCTCCTATCTTGCCCTCGCCAGTTCCCTGGCCACTCTCTGCACACTCTCCCAGTCTCTGCTACTCTGCTGCTCTGCCAAGAACCACTCACTCATGATGGTCATGAGGTGACTTTGGGCCAGTCACTAACTCTCAGCCTAAGCTACCTTATAGAGTTTTTAGAAGGATAAATTAGAAAGATGGGGATTATGTAAGCTGTCTTGGGTTATTTCAGGAAAAAGTCATGGTATTAAATAAATAAAATAATAAGTATAAATTCTGCCAGCTAATGATACAAACACAGAAATAGAAACAGTTTTATGGATAGGGCATGTAGAAAAGAAAGTAAAAAGTAACACGAGAAGGTGCTGAGGATGCTTTATTTGAGGATATTCTGTTCTATGGTCCCTTGAGGCTAGTAGGAAAAATCAGTAATAAGAACTAGGCAGGTTGACATATCAAGGCAGGAAGAAAGTAAAACTTCAAGTAGTCCTGAGTCCTATTGGCAGGAACTCTTTCCTACCTGGTCAATAGGAGGATGTTGTCTCAGCAGGAAGCTAAAAATGATTTGACCTTACGTAAGCTGGCAAGACCTGTACTGTGGTCAGCTCCAAATCTCTTGGTAGAGCTGATTGAGTTGTTAATGATCCATCACCTGGTTTTGCAGGCTGAGACTTCTGTTAGACTGGAAGAAGGAGACTCTGCCCAGGAATCATCTTCTGGTGGCAGGACTAGGTCTATCTTTAATTGAGTAGTTCTACACCTGAAGAAGCAGCCGGTACCTCATCCTTCTTAGAATTCTCTGCTTTTCACTTGAAGTGCCTGGGTAGCATTTCATTTTATGTAATGCATTTCATTTATTCATTTATTTATTTTATTTATCATTTATAACATTTCTATACTGCCTAATGAGCAGTTGACAAAGATTAAAACCCTAAAAATACATATAAAACCATGCATGCAAACATATAAACAGACAACACTGAGAAAGAAAATAATTTTAATGATCAACCAAGAATTCAGCAGCAAGAAAATCTGATTAAAACTTCATCATATTCTGCCAGATGACTGACAGAGGAAGGAGGTTTTAACCTGGATCTGAAAAGGTAACAATGTTGGTACCAGACAGACAGGCCTCCTCGGAAAGATTCATCTGCTATTGGGGAGTAACCACTGAGAAAGCTTTCTTCCTTGTTTCTACTTTCCAACTCTTCTTTGGACACTTGGAGAAAGGTCTGAGATGATGAACATATGCTGGGAGAAATCAGGTACTGCAGTCCTTAGTCATTTAATTTGCAAGAGCATTTAATTTGGAATTGTTCCTAGATTATGCATGTGACTCCGTACCTTACAGTTCATTGAATGCTAAATAGAAGGGAGGAAATGTGGTTGATTAATTAAGGAATAGTACATCTCTCTTTCTGGATAATAGTCTTGGGTCTATTCTCCCTCCTTCACACTATAAAAATCCATTTGTGGGTCAGGTAGCTAGTAATTTCAAAATGAAATGCCTGCCTTAGAGAAACACCCCTAATGAATACACAAAATGATCAAACCAAACCTTCAATGAACAAAGCATTGGTTTAGGAATTGTCAAACAAAACTTCACTGGAGACAGATTCAGTTTCTCCTATGTAAGGATTGGGTTGTCCTTTCTTATCCAAGGTTTTATAGTTCACTTTCAGATAAGCACAGTAAGAATTTTGATGCACATTTAACAAGCATAATAACTGCAGTACCTTTATGCCCGGATTAATGCTTCCCAAAGGGCTGGACTAGATGGGCCTGTGTGGTCTCCCATTCAGCAACTCAGGTCTCAAAAATGAAATTATTTCACATTTGTGATTAAAAAGATGAGATGCTCAAAAATGGTGTGCATCTTAAAAAAAAAAAAAAAAAAATCTCTCAGAACTCCACTGTAGAGATCCCCTTGCTCTACAAAGATGGGGGGGGGGGGGGCAGTCTTGGTTGTCTGCTTTGTATTCATTTTCTGTGAAGACACCATGTGTTGTAGTAGCTTGAGTACTGAACTGGGACTTCTGCATGACTTTGGGCTAGTCATGGACTATCTCAGCTTAACTTGCCTTCAAACGCTGTGATGAGGATAAAATGGAGAGAGAAAGTAATGTGTAAGCTGCCTTCATAATAATGTAAATGTCTGTTTCATAATATCTTTGTTTGTAAAACATTATGATGGAGAGGTCACATGCTTTTAAGATGTTCCATTGTGAATGAGCTTTAGTGCAATGTTGTCAGCTAATCTAATACTTTCTTCCAGCACCCATTGCTGTTCTATTTGTGCATCAGGGTATGCACCTCTGTTACTACACTCATCTTGAATCACAAGTGTGTAGTTTTTCCTCAGGATGGATCAGAGTAGTCAATTATATCTCCTAAGCTCTGTTTAGAAGTTATACAATGTGTTTCTACCAGTGGTTTGGTAACATATTTGCTTTATTGCAGTATGTTAGTCCATGCATTATTGCAGTAGACACCTCCTCATCAGATTCTGGAAGACAAAAAATAGGGATCAGTCAGTAATCCACTTGTCCAATAATGGGTATATTGCTTACAAAAGGTCGTAAGATATTCAATTAAGATATTGAATTGAAATATTGAAACAGAACCTGGAATTGCATTATTGTCAATATTTAATGACAAGAAATGGCAATTGAATAGCAAAAAATTAATAACACGTTTAGTAACTGTAACAAGATTAATAATAGCAAAGAATTGGAAGAAGCAACAGAATTTTCAAATAAGCAAATGGTATAAAGAAATCTGGAATTTAGCTGTTATACGAGTGTGTGGCATCAAGGTGAAAAAGGGCTGACAAATAAGAATGAGTTTAGTATTTCCGGGCTGTTTGCTTAATAAAAGAGAAAGGTTTCAAACCTTTGTGTGACTTAATGCAATTTTGGATGGAAGGGGGTAGTCCCACAGAGGGAAAGCAGAGAAGAAGAAGAAAAAGAAGAAAATGATTCTTTTAAATAAAATAAAATAAATAATTACTATATAGGCAGGGTCTGGTGGTGGGGATGGGATGTACCAGTTGTGTTTGTAGGCTTCTTGCTCCTCTTCCTCTTCTTCTTCCTATTTATTTTTATTTGTATTGTTATTAATAAATTTTTAAAAACCAGTCACACAAAATAGTTTTATTGTATTATTTTCAAAAAATTGGTACAGTTGCACAATTTGAACGTTTAAATTGGGCAACTGCAGGGATTGAAGCCTTAACTGTAACACTTTCTCAATGGGTACCTGCTACCAAGGCTCCCATTGCTCGGAATAATCACTAAATGCACTCCTTCTCCATTTGGTTGTTCTTGACAAGATAAGTAACAAAGTATTTTCTGTTGCAAAAATAATTTGGAGGAGAGTTACATTCCTTTCTCAGCAAACACTAACTCTTGCTACCCCCCTCCCTTGGTTATTATCCAGTTGAACATGTACTTTGCCTTAAATCTATGGGTGCTTGAGAAAGTGCAAATATGCACTTATTTCCCTCCCCCACTCCCCCAGTCTTCTAGGCAACAGGGTTTTGACATCTGGCTCTGATAACTCTGGGTCCTTTTAAAAATGGTGCTTTAGACTAGGATGAAATGACCCAACCTACTACCAGTGTCCCCTGGTTACATGCAAATGATCAAGGCAGGGGTGAGGGAGGGGGCCAAAGAACTCACAGTCATTTCTTAGGCTCACTGTACGTTGTTTGCACAACAACCAAACTTCTGTGACATATTGCTACTGTGGGTGGGTATGACTTGCTACCATGTTTTCCAAAAATTAGACTGGGTCTTATATTAATTTTTGCTCCGAAAGATGCATTAGGGCTTATTTTCAGGTGATGTCTTATTTTTTCTTACAAAAGCTGTGAGATTCTTGTCCTGAGTGTCCTCCACGATTCCTTTCTTGTACTTGACAGAATAGCTCTTTCTTTTTGCACCCATCTTGTTTGGGGGTCAAAATATTATTCCCTTTAAATCTACCATTAAATCAAGTGTTAATTGAAGACTTACAAGACAGGAGTGACAATTAAATACACGAGTCCATTAAATACGTCTGTACAACATACAATGTATTGAATTATGAAACACATCCATTTGTTATCAAGCATGCATGCTATTTGTGCGTTGTGTCTGTACTTCGATTGGTCATTTGGTAATAAGTTTTAAGTTCATCCGTTTACATAGGCATTTATCTCTTGTCCAAGGAGCCCACTTGGGTATTTACAAATACTTAATTATAATTTATACTATCATTTCTTTTAAGTATTAATGTCAACAATATTATTTATTTATATTTAATTATATATTAATATTATAATTGTATAATTCAATATGTCCATTGTGTGTTGCAATGGACATACTAAATGCATCTGTCTGGCTGAGGATCTTTACTGGAGATTATTTTGGGGGTAGGGCTTATTTTCGGGGAAACATGGTATATAAGATTCCACATCAAGTCATAGAGGCATTGTCCTCTCCTCTTTTTTCTACTTGAGTAGCTGTATATTCCAGATAACATTAAGCACATCTGTTCTCAGAAAAACTCATTGAATGTCCTCATTTTTCTGTGTTCAACATAAAATCTCAAAATATAGCATATTCAAAAGAGCTAGACATGCTGAGAAAATGATTTATGAATTGTCCATTATTGAAAAAGCTGGCATTGAAAAATAAAGAGAATTTGGTCTCTTCCATTATCAGCTATAATTTTAGTAAAAGCTTAGATTTATGGAAGCAATAAAGTACCAGAATTTGATGTGTATATTTTGTCTGGGGTTTTAAAAACCAAAATCTCAAACCAAACATGTTCCATTCCAAATATTATCAATGTGAAAGGAAACAGGCTAACAATCAGTGCAACATGAAAGGATTTGCTGTAGAACCTTACTTATCTTGAAATTATTCTTACGTGTCAAATGCATGAATCACACAGACTTCAATCAAACCTATTCTTGGTAGTTCTCAATCTACATACTGCTGAAGCCTAGCTTGTAGGATTTTGAACATAACCTTGGTAGCATGTGAAATGAGCACAATTGTATGGTAGTTTGAACATTCCTTGGCATTGCCTTTAGAAACATAGAAACAGAGCGAGTCAGAAGGGGACTCCTGGGCCATCTAGTCTGACCTCCGGCACTAGCCGGCTCCGCTCACGACATGCCCACCATCCCTTTCTTTGGGATTGGAATGTAAACTGGCCTTTTCTAGTCCTGTGGCCACTGATGACTTTTCTAGATTTGCTGCTGTATTGAATGGTGCACTGTAACAGCATTGTCTTTTAGTATTTTTAATAGCTCGGCTGGAATACGATCACCTCCACTAGCTTTGTTGTTGCTAAGACTTCCTAGGGTTCATTTTACTTCATGCTCCAGGATGTCTGACTAAAGGTCAGCGACCACACCATTGTGGACGTTATGATCTTTCTTGTATAGAAAAGAAGTGCATACATGTGGAATTCTCATCTAAGACTGGGTTTTTGGCAAGGGTAGGAATTTTTAGTGTTAGAGAGATCTATTGCTGGTTGCTTTTTCCACTTTGAATGAGCTTTGAAAGAAAATCTAAGATGTTCTTATGATATAGAAACCCAGCACTCTGGAATGTTTGAGGTTAAGCAACTGAGAGGCAGGGATAGAGTTTAGCTCAGGCTGCCCAATCTGATGCCTTCCAGATACATTGCACTATAATTCCCATTATCCTTCGCCAACATGATCATTCCAAGCTAACTGGTAATAACAGAAGTTGCAGTCCAACATATTACAAGTGTGGCAGGTCAAGAAACTCTAGTCTCTTGTCAAGTACAATTTTTAATATTTACACAGTTTTTGCAAGATGTACTATGCAGAAAACCAATGGACAGTGCAATGTACTTTACTCGCTTTAATTGATGAGAGGAAATTTTAATTAATGAAGAAAAAGGGTAATTGGTGAGAACTAAAGAAATAATACCTTGTTTCTTTTCATGGCTATTTTAGTTCCAGTTGCTATAGTAATAGAGAATGAAAAAATATTAAAAATGACCTTTCTCTCTATCAATAAATGATTGGTTTTATTTATAAATCTGAAATTAAACTTGCATATGTCTAAAGTTTTGAGATAGAAACTAGTTATTGGTACCACAAAGATTAATTTAAAATTACATTAAAATTAGTTCAGGATTAATTAGTAATTATTTTGTTGTTGTTAGTCGTGAAGTTGTGTCCGACCCATCGTGACCCCATGGACAACATTCCTCCAGGCCTTCCTGTCCTCCACCATCCCCCGGAGTCCACTCAAGCTCACACCAACCGCCTCAGTGACTCCATCCAGCCACCTCATCCTCTGCCGTCCCCTTCTTCTTTTGCCATCTATTGTTCCCAGCATTAGACTCTTCTCCAGGGAGTCCTTCCTTCTCATTAGGTGGCCAAAGTATTTGAGTTTCATCTTCAGGATCTGGCCTTCTAAAGAGCAGTCAGGGTTGATCTCCTCTAAGACTGACCGGTTTGATCACGTTGCGGTCCAAGGGACTCGCAGGAGTCTTCTCCAGCACCACAACTCAAAGGCCTCAATCCTTTTGCGCTTGGCCTTCCTTATGGTTCAGCTTTCACAGCCATACATTGCAACTGGGAAAACCATAGCCTTGACTATACGCACTTTTGTTGGCAGGGTGATGTCTCTGCTTTTTAGTATGCTGTCTAGATTTGCCATAGCTTTCCTCCCCAGGAGCAAGTGTCTTTTAATTTCTTGGCTGCAGTCCCCGTCTGCAGTGATCTTGGAGCCCAGGAAAATAAAATCTGTCACTACCTCCATTTCATCCCCATCTATTTGCCAGGAAGTGAGAGGACCGGATGCCATGATCTTAGTTTTCTTAATGTTGAGTTTCAAGCCAACTTTTGCACTCTCCTCCTTCACCCGCATCAAGAGGCTCTTTAGTTCCTCTTCACTTTCTGCCATGAGAGTGGTATCATCTGCATATCTGAGGTTGTTGATATTTCTCCCAGCAATCTTGATTCCAACTGGTGATTCATCTAGCCCCGCCTTTCTCATGATGTGCTCTGCATATAAGTTAAATAGGCAGGGCGACAGTGTACAGCCTTGCCGAACTCCTTTCCCAATTTTGAACCAATCAGTGGTTCCATGTCCAGTTCTCACTGTTGCTTCTTGACCTGCATATAGGTATGTCAAGATACAAATAAGATGGTCTGGTACTCCCATCTCTTTAAGAACTTGCCACAATTTGTTGTGATCCACACAATCAAAGGCTTTAGCATAGTCAATGAAGCAGAAGTAGACGTTTTTCTGGAACTCCCTAGCTTTCTCCATGATCCAGCGTATGTTGGCAATTTGATCTGTAGTTCCTCTCCCTCTTCGAAATCCTGCCTGTACTTCTGGTAGTTCTCGGTCCACATACTGCTGGAGCCTAGCTTGTAGCATTTTGAGCATTACTTTGCTAGCATGTGAAATGAGTGCAATGGTGCAGTAGTTTGAACATTCTTTGGCATTTCCCTTCTTTGGGATCAGAATGTAAACTGACCTTTTCCAATCTTGTGGCCACTGTTGAGTTTTCCAAATTTGCTGGCATATTGAGTGTAGCACTTTAACTGCATCATCTTTCAGGATTTTGAATAGCTCAGCTGGAATACTGTCACCTCCACTAGCTTTGTTGTTGCTCAGACTTCCTAAGGCCCATTTGACTTCACATTCCAGGATGTCTGGCTCGAGGTCAGTGACTACCCCATCGTGGTTATCAGGGATGTTAAGCTCTTTCTTGTATAGTTCTTCTGTGTAATCTTGCCACCTCTTCTTAATCTCTTCTGCCTCTGTTAGGTCCCTGCCATTTTGGTCCTTTATTATGCCCATCTTTGCATGAAATGTTCCCTTCATATCTCTAATTTTCTTGAAGAGTTCTCTGGTCCTCCCTATTCTATTGTTTTCTTCTATTTCTTTGCACTGTTCATTTAGGAAGGCATTCTTATCTCTTCTAGCTGTTCTCTGGAATTCTGCATTCAATTGTTTGTATCTTTCTCTTTCTCCCTTGCCTTTCGCTTCCCTTCTTTCCTCAGCTATCTGTAAAGCTTCCTCACACAGCCATTTTGCTTTCTTGTATTTGTTTTTCTTTGGGATGGTTTTAGTTGCTCCCTCTTGTACAATGTTGCGAACCTCCGTCCATAGTTCTTCAGGCACTCTATCAGATCTAATTCCTTAAATCTATTTGTCACCTCTACTGTATATTCATCAGGGATATGATTTAGGTCATACCTGAGTGACCTAGTGCTTTTCCCTACTTTCTTCAACTTAAGCCTAAATTTTGCCACCAAAAGCTCATGATCTGAGCCACATGATCTGTTGAAATACATAGGTCTTTGTCAGGTGATGGTATGCCATGCTGCACATCTCCCTCCCCAGTAGGTTTTAGTTTAAAGCTCTCCTGATATTTTTCATGAATGCTTCCCATTTTTTGTGAAGTGCAGCCCATCATTTGCCAATATCTCTATCTTCCATGAAGATTAGCTTGTGGTTCCAGAATCAAAATCTCTCTTTATGGCACCACCATCATACCCAGTAACTCACTTGAAAGATTTTTCTTTCCCTAACAGTTCCTCTTTCACTTACTGTTAGATTGAACAGAAGGCTATCTGGGACCCAGTGTTTTGTATTTTCCTCCCTAGAGCTTCCAAGTCTGTTATTTTAGCAAAACTTCTCAGTGTTGTTATTTTGCACATGGAAGAGAAGGAAGGTGCATTTGTCACTGGGTCGTATGAGTTGTGTGAACTTGCTGGTTATATCTTTATATATGCCCTGATGGGATACACCCAAGGGTACTTTGGGAATTGGCAGGGGTACTCTCACATCTGTTGTCCTACAGTTTTGAGGCCTTTTAAATTTTAATGCAACCTGATCTGAGACCCAAAGGTACCCAAGTTCATTATATAAAGTGCAATCAATTCCTAAAACCATATAAAACCAACATAATAAACTTACACTGAAGCAGCAGAAACAGTAAACATTCAAAATTCTTCAAATGATTATTTTTGAAGAAAACAGTTTCAAATGCCCTGCTAAAAAGAGAAGTGATGGTGAGGATTTGAGTCAGAGCTCTCTGGAAGAGTGTTTTATAAAGGAGTAGTGAGATGAAAGGGTCAATCCTTCTAGTTACTCTGTAATGGCTAATGTAATTGGAGCTATTTGCAAATTTCCATTCTTTATGCTTGCTACTTTATTGTGACTCTAACTAAATGAGGTTTTGGAAAAAGATGCATTACATATCATTGCTTTTTAGTGCAATAAAGTTTATTACCATGTGTGGGAAAAAATGTAATTTTGCATACTAGATAAACACACCCTTCCATTTTGTCTTGGTCTTTAGGAGCAAAGATAAACAGCGAATTATTAGTAGTCAAAATTTATTTGGCAGTGTACAATGCTGTTAGGAAGTTTTAAATACATATCAGTTTATGTATTTATTAACAATAAATCTGTGTTCCCTGTAGAATGGTGATGAGTCTTATGTGGAAAGGAATGAAAGGGATTTCTTTCTTTAATGTCTTCATTATGTGGTGGATCTGAAATGAGTCACTGACAGTGAAGCATCACACACAGGCACTAATCTTTATCATTAGAGGAAAATGCTGCCTTAATTATGCCTGCTTTCTATACCTTATACATGCTGATGTGCTGTAAACAAAATCACAGGCAATAAAATACATTGTCCTCAATTTGTCTATGGAAACAAGTGACAACCACCTTATTTTCTAATAATTGATAATTTACTCACTTGTTTGTCCATCCCTGTGTTCTGTCAATGGGATGATTACCAAAAACAGATAGAGGAGTTGCCAGCCATTGGAATTTGGCTGCTTAATGTAATACATGTTTTAAGCTGCTGCATTTTTTAGTTGTAGACTCACACACACACACACACACCATTTTCTTGGTTTAAATCTATAACAGACAGCCACATTTTGAGTTTAAAAACAATAACCAATGCAAGGAAGCAGTTTGTAATAACCCAACTCTGAAAGCACATGCCAAGGTCTGATTTATATGTAGATGTGAAGATGCAGATGAATGAAAAGTTGGGCAATGGACCTTGTGCTGTTCTGCCATCCTGAATTCTTAAATGCACAAATTCAAATGAGTGTAAAATATGGAAGAAATAGCACCAAACAATTTAAGCTCCAAATTTACCATGAGAAAACACTTGCCTAATGATCTCCATACCAATATATTAGGGTTTAATGTGGGCTATATTTCAGTGAGTATACTTTGTGATAGCAAATTTGGAATCTAATTAAGGTTGCCTGAGTTGCTGCTGTTTATTGGAGAACACATGGATTAGACCCTCTCTAAGGAAAGAAAGAGGGTCTGGACCTTTAGGCCAGGCCAAGATGTGGGATGAGATAGTAGATCAGAGAAGAGAGGGTGATGCTAAGGTCCACTGCAAGAGGTAGTCCAGCCCAGGCAAGAGTAGATGGAGAAACAGGTAACTAGACTGATGACATGGGGCCAGGAAGCAAAACAGGTAAAGGCAAGACATGTCAAATAAAATCTTTTACCTGTCCATCATAAATAACCTGCTGTGCATACAGAAACTGCTAACTTTTGTCTAGTTTTGGTACAGATACAACCTTGATCACACTGTAGGATTATCTTTGCTAAAAGGGAGAAAGAGAGAGAGAGACTGAGAGTTAAGAGCAGTTTAATCCTGTTCTTCTGGACCTCTCCTGCACCTCTATTTATTTCTGTAGTCACCTTGAGAAGATGGTGCTGAGGGATCGCTGTTCTGTTCAATGGCAATTAGATCATGGAACCCTACTGAATTTTATCCCTCCTGTTTTACATTTACATTAAGCTTCTGAGCAAGGTTATCTAGGAATATGGACTGAGGTGTCATCACTATGCCATCCAATTTTTGTCAAACACAGATGAGGCAATGGATACTCTGAACTGGTGCTTGAGGAAGGTAATGGACCATATGAGAATGAAAAAACTGAAGCTCAATACAAAAGAGAGGTAATGTTAGGTGTTTTACCTGCCTGGTTGAGCAGTGTTTAATCTGTCCTGAAGAAGGTTATACTCCCAATGAATTATCAGGCATACAGTTTAGGGGTGTAAAAAAATTGGACCAAGCTCATAAATTTCCTTTTAAATTATGGTTTACATGGGATGGGCAATGAAATGTTTCTTACTGAAGGATTATTGTGAGTTCCAAGCTATATATTAAACATCCTCTTTGGAAATTAGCTAAAATCTATCTATCTATCTCATCACAAGAAGCCTGTGAGGTAGATGAGGCTGGGGTATCACTGAAAAGGCCCTCCTCCTAGTCACCACCCTCCAATACTCTCAAGGGGTTGACACCCTGAGCCAGGCTCCAAAGGCTAAGTACAGTGTCCAGGTAGATCAGGGTTGGAGGAGGCTCTCCAAAAAGTATTTGGCCTGCAAGCCATGAAATTCCTTCATCAAAGTCTACACTTCATGACTGCATCCTTCTTTAAATTTGCTTTAAAAAGGGTGTGACCTGATGGCATCACATTCAGAATTTCCCTGCTCCTTGCAAGAATTTAAGAGCAGCAGGAAAATGTGGAATATGATGCTTCAGGTTATATGCTGTGGAATGCAATGCTGAAACATGTTATATGTAACCAGAGAGATTTGTGTGTGCATTGCAGGGGGCAAGGATTGCAAGCAGCCACATAACCTAATAATATAAAATTTTAAACAGCACCTAAATCTGGTGCTGAACATCACATTCATTTTTCATTAGTCCCTTAAGATTTTGGAATTAGGCTGAAATTAGAGGCACTACTGAAGAGTGAATGTGGGCTGTGGAACCTGAACTCTAGCCCTTAATGAAAAGCTGCATTAAGATGAATTTTTAAGCTCAGTAAATATTTTAAATACTCCATAAATATTTATCTCATACATCTTCCTTTGACAATATACAGATTTATTTCAATATGCACTTTCAATCTGTGTCTTCTTTTCTAAACAACTTTCTTATTTCAAATGTAAATCTTGTTTTTCAGCATAACAATGTAAAATGTTGTAGGAATAGTTAAAAGCCATTCTGGAAGACATTCCTGAACTCAAATCCTTTACCCAAAATGTCAAGGGTTGGTACGAAACAATGGTATATACAGTTGTAGACAAAATTATTTGTGGAAATCTAAACATGAGCAACATTTTCTGGTTAACAGCCTGTCTTTAAACTTCCTAAGCAAATGAAGTTGTCAAAATAGCTGGAACTGTTAAGAGCTTTATTAGAAGCTCTTAAAAATGCAAATAATCATTGCAATGCTTGTGGTATTAAATCAAAGCTAATTGATTTTGTTTTTAATTGAGGGGCTTTTGCTTTTCACTGGCTCAGCCTCTATTGCTATTTGTCAGTTCAGGGAGGATAGGCATAGTGTAGATGACATAAGAGAGGTATGATGATAAAATTTCACCTTGCCTTCTCATGTTGTGCAGGTCTGCCTGTGTGAGAGTGTGTGAACTGATCTTGAAAGAGAGAGAAAAGAGTCACTTAGTACCTTGAGCAAATGACTTGTTTTTAGCTTAATTAGATTTATCACACAGACACACACACACACATAAACCCTCCCAATAACTGACAGTTCATGACTTTTAAAAACAATTTAAAAACATAGAATTGAATATTAAAAACTATATGGTGAAAACTACAGTATAAAATTGAAGTATAAACTGATTAGGACCTAGCAGCAGTACAAAGATTTAAAATACAATACAGGATTAAAACAGACCAAAACTAAAATTCTCAGGGAATTATTTGTGAGAATAAGGTCTTCACTTGGCACTGAAGAGAGTACAATATAGATGCCAGATAAGCCATTCCACAAAGTTCATTCCATAGCTCGTACACCAGAGCAGAAAAGGCTCTCTCTTAGATAGCCACCCACTTGACTTCCCTCAGTAGGGGCTCCTGCAGAAGGACCACTGAAATTGATCTTAAGGTCTGGGGCAGGAATGCATGGGAGGAAATGATCTGTCAGGTTACTGGCCTAAGCAGGTTAGGGCTCTGAATGTTAATAACAAAATTTCTATTAAGTGCAGCAGAAAGCAGTGGGTTAAAAGTAGCAGTTTTGTATTTAGAAGCTTAGGAATTGCCTCTGCCTTGTATCCAACTTGTTGAGTTTGGCTTTCTGTGAAATGGGTGTTCATCATTTCACCTATGGCACTTTCCTCAAAATCACAAATGGGCCCACCAATCCCCAAAGTTTGGAAACTCTCAACCACTATCATTATTTTATTCTAACTTAACCAAGATGGTACCATCCCAGCTTGTTTTTTCAACAATGTCCTCAGTGTAAAATAAATAAATAAATAGTTCAGGGAATGGAGCAGTAAAATCTACCAAACACTGGCAAATAGTGGGGAGAGAACTCAGTTCTTGTATTTAGAGTCACCTTGAGAAGAGAGAGAAAGACAGAGATCATGGGGAGCTCAACATGTAGTCTCTTGAAAATGCAAAATATTTGGATTATCAGGAAACTGATTGAAACAGTATTTGTCACACTGTGATTTTGTGGTGCAATCTTACCTATACAGCTAAAATGCCCTTGATGTATTATAATAACATGTATACTTTTGAGTGACTCATAGACTAAAATAGGAAAGGTATAAAGCTATCTAATAAAGATGAAAATGTACACTATGTACACTTTTTGAAAGAAATCAATGGCTAAAAATAGTATGTGCATCCGGTCTCTATTTTCACTGTTGTAATAATTCATGCATGAAATCAGTTGAAGAGAGACTTTGCTTTGAAAATGATGATTAGTAATAAGCCAGCAGCAGGTAACCAAACTGACCTTTCTTAGATGTCATTGAATATCACAGAAATTCTGGCACCAATGCATCCTAGAAAATTTAGAGAAAGCGATTAGACAAAAATAAAGGACCCATGCATGCAATGTTGCCAATAATAATGCAGGAAAAAAAAAACACATCACGTAAAGCAAAGTCTCTTAAATTATATGGATTAGTTCCTTGCTAAGACTTATGACATTCTGCTTCCTCATCATCCTGTTTCCAGGATTATCAACGGTATTCACTGTTCAGTTGTCTACTAATATCAGTATTTGTTTAGTAAGAAGTGAGTTAAGATTGTTTTCGCCTATTACCTATGGCAATCATGTGACACAAAGTTTTTTTTAAAAAAGGGAAACTATTGGTGTGTTGGGTCATACTCTGTTAGAGTTCTAAGTGCAGAACTGCTTTATTCCCAAGACTAGATTTTCTTTGATGGTTACCTACAAAATTTGTCAATTTGATTATACCATAGAATGGGAAGGGGAACACTTTGCCTTCCAGATGAGAAGCGAGAGTTGAAAGGGTTGCAGTCCAACAAGTTCCTCCATCCTTGTGATAGTAGTTTATATATCTAGATCATCATTACCAGCTGTGATCGGGCCTGGAATATCAGTGTGCAGGGTACCTGCTTTTAACTGAGGAACCAGAGGAAAGTAAGCACAAAAGATCTTTGGATGGAAAGACTGCCAGGATGGAAGTCTTAGGGTTGTGGTGGGGAGTTAATTGAAAACATTGCAGTGGAAGTGAACTAACCTACCAACCAAAAAAAAATCCATTCTAGAGATAGCCTAGAACTATCCCAAAGCTCAATAATTTCTTGACCAGGATATCATGTGGCACTTTGTCAAAGGCCTTGCTGAAATCCAAGTAAACTACACCCACCACATCTTCTCCGTCTAGCCACCTCGAGACCTTATCATAGAATTCCACAAGGTTCATATAAATAGGAGTTTGGCAGAGGAGGAGTTGTAGTGGAAGAGGAGATAGAGGCAAAGCAGAGACAGGCCTGCACTAGCCCAACTTAAAGTCTTTTGTTTTCTAAGAGATAGTTGAAGGGAAGTTCCAGATTAGCTGATTAACTGAAAGGGAGTGGCTTGATCAGCTACCAGCAGTTATGTGGGTGGGGTGATTCATTCTGGTTCCTGACTCCTGGTGGAGCAGAGCACATCAGAGCAAGTTACCCCAGCTGTTCTAGGATATAAGCAGCCAAGCTCCCAGGGAGTAAGAAAAGAGTTTGGAAAGGGAGGTCCCTAACACCCCCCTTTGCTTCTCATCTTTATTTCACCTTAATCCCCCCACCCCCAACCTGCACACGGTGGTGCAAACAATGCACCAAGGAGACTCCACAGTGGTGGCCTGCAACAACTGCAACTGCTGCACACTATTACAAGAAAAAGTGAGAGAACTGGAGGAGCAAGTGTCTACCCTCTGGAAAATAAAGTGAAGAGCTTCTAGACAGAGTGGAGGGGCTTCAACAGGTAAGTGTAGTCCAAAAGGAAGAAGAGCAACAGCAAGCCAAGGTGGCAAAAGAGATTCCCTGAGTGAAGGGAAAATGAGGAAACTCCCTGGAACAGGATGACAGACACAGAAGACCTAGAAAACACTCTGCACCCATGGAAGCAGTGGAACTCTCGAACCGCTTCAAGTTACTTGAGGAAAGGACACATGAGAAACTCTCTGTGAAAGAACTACACAACACACTGGGTAATTCTGAAAAACAGACAAAAGAGAGGGGGGCAGAGCTAGCTTGGATGGACTCCGGATGTTTAATTCTTACTCCTCCTGACCATTGGAAAAAATATGATTAAAATATACTCAAATTAAAATCAAGAAATACTGAAAAATGCATGAAATGTGAGTTAATTCCTTTGTCTCTCTCCTGGGAAGATCTGAAACACAGACGTGGACTATGAGATCTGCAAAGAGCCTGTTTTTATAATCTGAAACTGCTGGAATTTGTCCAGAGTAAGCTTGCACCTCGGCTGTTTACTTTAAAAGCTTAAAAGTATAATGAAGAGTGAAGGGAAAATGGGGGGTGGGGGGAATTGGTTTTTGAGTGGTTGATAAGAGAAGAACTGGAATAGAGTTAAAAAGCTCTAATCTGTAAAACTATGAAGAGATAATTAACGGACAAGACTTTGCCTCTGCTCCTGAACACTTGGAAAGCCGAGAAGGTGCCAAAAAGGAAAATATTGGGACAGAGCCTCGAGGAATATATATTAAAGTTAATTAATGCCTGGAGAAGAATCTAATGCTAGGAACAATAGATGGCAAAAGAAGAAGGAGAAGGCAAAGGATGAGATGGCTAGATGGAGTCACTGAGGCAGCTGGTGTGAGCTTAGGTGGACTGCAGTAGATGGTGGACAGGAAGGCCTGGAGGAGTGTTGTCCATGGGGTCGCGATGGGTCGGACACAACTTCATGACTAACAACAATGTCCCAGAATTAGCTTCTTTGTGTTATCTTGCTGTTACAGAGATGAGAGATAAGAGATAACAAAGGGAAAGAAGAGAGGAGGAAGTGATGTATTGAAAACATACAGACTGTATTTTGCTAAAAGCAATCCTTCAGCTCCCTCTGCTGGCTGGATGTTAAATTGCAGCTGTTGAATTGCAACCGAGCAATTATAATAAAATTAAGAGATCTGTCTGTTGATTGAAAGCTAAATTGCAATTGTGCTCTGTAAATAAGTTATTACTAAATTCAAGAGTTCTCTCCTCCTAGTTGGATGCTAAATAACAACTGTGGATTGTAAAAAAAAATAGTATTATGAATTTAAGACTTTATCTGTTAGCTGGATGTCAAAACATAGCAAGAGTGCAGAAAGCATCTGGCAAAGATTTAAAGTGAAACAAAAACTTCTCTCATAAACTTCATCCATTGGATTTGTGTCTGAAAAAATTAGAGAAAAATTGTGAAATGAATGGGAAAAAGAGATCATCACCGAAAAAAACAATGATTTTACAAGCATCTCAATCATCAACACAACCAGACAAGATTGATACATTTTTACAGGAATTCAGAGAAATGAAGACAAATAGTGTTTTTATTAAGTTTTGTTGGAGTGTTTATTTAGTTACATGTGGAGACCAAAAATAATACTTGATGTATTGAAAAAATGGGAAAAACATTGAAGATAGTTTCTTGGTATTTAAACGGCTTGGGAGAAAAACATAAGCAAGCTAGAATTGAAAAATCTATTCATAAGGAGAAAGCAGATATTATAATTTTACAAGAAACACATCAAAGGAAAGATGGGGTGAATGAATTAAAATTATATTGGGCAGATGTATATGAAAAAACATGGCACATCAAAATCAAGAGGGGCAGCAATTATTGTAGCTAAAAGATGTGAATTTAAAATAAAAGTTATAAAAACAGATCATATGGGGAAATTTCTTATAATACAAGTTTGATTTATGGACATGAGGTGACTTTAGCTAATTTGTATGGACATAATATAAATCAAAGAGAGTTTTATAATAAGGCGTATAAAGAAATAGAAGAAATAAACAGAGGATATGTGATAATGGCTGGTGATTATAATATGGTTATAAATAAAGAAAAAGATAAATCCAACCCATCAAAGGTAGAAATAAAATATAATAACACAGATTTAAATAGATTTATTAATAAAAATAGATTAAAAGATGTTTGGAGAGAATTACATGGTAATCAGAAAAGTTATCCATTTTTTTTCAAATAGACATAAAAATATTACAAGAATAGATTATATATTTATAACACCAGAAATATAATCTAAGTAAATGTGGATATAAAAGTAATTAAAATATCAGACCATGCAATGATAACAATGGAAATGGAAATAGATTGTGATTATAAACAGGTAAACAGGAGAATAGATCTAAGGATTTTAAAAAATGAGATCTTAGAAAAAATGGAAAAAGAATTAAAATATGGAAAATAAATGAAAAAGGAGGTAGTAATATAAGTGTAATATGGGATACAATGAAAGCAGTAGTAAGAGGGTTAGGAATAAAATATTCATATAATATAAAAAACAAAAAGAGCAACATATAACAAGGTTAGAAGAGGAAATTAAAGAAATAGAGAAAAAGTATATAAAAAGTAGAAAAAACAAAATTATGTTAGAATTAACAGGTAAAAGAAAAAAAATACAAAATATTGAAATAGAACAAGTTCAAAGGAATCTAATTTACTTGAAAAGAGAATTTTATGAAAGTAGCAATAAACATTCCAAAATGCTGGCCAGAGACACACAACTCAAAAAGGCAAAAAGTTTAATTGGAGTAATAAAGAATGAAAAGGGGGAAAGATGTAACAAGATGGGAAAAAATCTTGAAAATTTATATAAGGTAAATGAAATAGATGTGAATGACTGTCAGATGCATATAGAAAAGAATTTAAATTGTAAAATTTGAGAAGAGGATAAAGAAATTATGGAAACTCAAATAAAAGAAGAGATATTAGAAGTTATTAATAAATTGAAAATAGGTAAAGCACCAGGCTCTGACGGATTGGGTGTTGAATGTTATAAAAAAATTAAAAAATTACTAGTCCCGAATGATGTTTAATAAAATAATGGAAGGGGAAACAATTCCAAGTTCTTGGAAACAATCCATGATATTACTGATAGCAAAACCTAATAAAGATCTTAAAAACCTCGAATCTTATAGACCGATATCCCTTATTAATCAAGATGCTAAATTCTTTACAGTGATATTGGTAAATAGATTGAACAGATGTATAGATAAATATGTAAAGAATGATCAATGTGGGTTTATAAGAGGTCGACAAATGTAGTAAGGAGAAGTAATATTTACTTCTCAATATTAACTATTATATTGAGAAGTAAAACATAAATGCAAGCATATTAGCAATGGCCAACAATGAAGATTTTAATAGAGAAGATGGGATTTGGAAGAAAGTTTAAGAAAGTAATAAATCAATTATATTCAGAAAATACTGCAAAAATTATAGTAAATGATGGTATTACAGAAACGATAACCCTAAGCCAAGGAACGAGACAGGGTTTCCCCTTATCCCCAATATTATTTGCATTAATGATGGAAGTACTGGCAAATGCAATTAGGAATGATATAGAGATAGAAGGAATTGGAATATGTCAGAAAATTAAAATTAATTTAATTGCAGGTGATGCATTGTTAACATTTCAAGATCCAATAAATACTTATTGAATATATTCACATTGAAAGGAATTTGGAAAATATAGTGGGTTGCAAGTTAATTGGGAAAAATTGTATTTTGTTTTTAAATTGTATTTTGTTTATATAGTATTCAAATTTGTATTTTTATATGCTGTCAGCCACCCTGAGGCTTAAGTGCGAGGGGGTGGCATACAAATTTGTAAAATAAAATAAAATAAATAAAATAAAAATTGGAAATGATTTTATAAAAACATAATAGTGAAGAATTGGGTATATTAAAAGAAAAATATAAATTAAAAATAGTAGACAATATGAGATTTTTAGGGATTGATATTCCAAAAGATAGTCAAGAATTAAAGAAGAAAAATTATGAAATGTTAGAGAAGAATATAAAAGATAAAATAGGAAAATATAGAAAGGTAAAATTATCGTGGTTTGGAAAAATAGTAGTAACAAAAATGAAAATTCTGCCAAAGATTCATTTTTTTTGTTCTGGGTGATTCCAATCAAGTTTTATGATAAAGAATTAAAGGAAATATAGACGTTATCAGAGGTTTATTGTAATGGAGGGAAGTGAGCAAGAATAAGTAAAGTACTATGGTATGAATCACAAAAAAAGGAGGGCTGGGTATTCCAGATGTTAAAATGTATTGAGTTGCAAATCAGTTAAAGATAGTTCCATATATTATATCCTAAAGCAAAGAACTAATATGGAACAATATTGAATTAAAAGAATTAAGGGAAATAGATGATCATTTAGAGACACACTGGTTTAAAAAGGGTATTAGATTATTAAGAGAATTCTGCCTTCATCCTGCATAGAAATTCCAACCCAAAAGGGAGATGGGCAATTGTGCAAACAAAGAAACTGGTGGTTCTCCTGGGCCTCTCTCTTTTCCAAGGTTAGTTCAGGTACAGGGGGCATATCCTCCTAGGAGCATCTCCCGCTCCCACAATAGTGGTATTCCAGTTGGTGGCAGCGGGGGCAGAATTCATTACAGAGTGAGCTGCACTAGTGTCCAGTAGGAATGGATGCATTTATCCTTCCACCATCAGTTTAACCAGGGGATCAGTGAAGGATACTTTTACAACTATCCTCAGTCCTCATCAGTCCAACTTACTTCCCTCAATAGCAGATATCATTCCATGTGGCTTGCTCTCTGACCAAAGAGGGGCTGACTTCTCTGACCACTCATTCTTCTATATCTTTTCCTTTACAAGCAGCACACTGGCCCTTCTCCAACTTTCTTTCCCTTTTCCAATCCTTCCCCTTTGCACCTTTCTTCCACTTGTGGTCCCAACAACCCCTCACTCATGGATAGGTGCCTGTTGCCCCTTGCAATGTCATAATCTGTGCTCTGTGTCTTCTGTCTACTTTCCTCTCCCCATCTTGCTCTCTGTTTGCATGCTCTCAATGGGCAATTTCAACCAGCTTGGGAGTCAGCTCAGGTAGCCATCTTCAGTTTTTTGCAACTTCCTTCTTATATCATCTGCAGTCTGCCCCATGAACAACATATTCAACTTCTGTTCTCTTCACCTTCAGGGTCCAAACAGCAAACTGGCACATAGCATCCTTCAATCTCTTTAAAAACTCAGAGAGTGACTCATCTGCCCTTTGAGACACTTGGTACAACTCAGATTCTTCTGCTTCAGGACCCCACACCTAATTGCATCTGTTAACAGTTCACAATATTGAATCAGACTCTGATAGTCAGTCTGCTCATTAGACCCAATTTGACAGCACATAAGTAGGAAAAACATGAGCTGCTTGCCCAACTTGCAATCAATTTTCATTCAAGATGTTTTTGCTTTACCAGGCTTAGCTCTTCAGAAGTCAGGAAGGCACTCAGCATATTCTGGCAATCTGCCCATGTGTGGCCATGGGTTAGGCACAAGTAATGTATGGCCTCTGCCAGCCCATGTGGGTCTTCCCCTGCATCTGAGCAAGTGGCACTTCCAATTGCACAGATTGGAGAAGGTGAACAGGACATGTACCTGCTGGGGTGACCCATGCCATCCAAAACCTGGTGCCAGGGTGCCTGAACCATTCTGCAGAACACCCCTGACCCAATAGTCACATTGCTAGCCGCAGTGCTACTTGAGGCATCCCATCAAGTGAAACCAGGGTTGGGGAAGCTGAATCATATTCAGGGGGTTCCAATTCACAAGACTCTTAACAGAATGTTCAAATGTACTCAGAAAGGTGAACCAAAGGGGAGGCAACCAAAACATAGTTGTGGACAGCAGGGTAAGATGGCAAGGGGCTCTTTACATAGGATTCATCCCCCTCTTCATAAGATGGCAGCAAGGGAGGCTTTTCATCCCTCCTCATCATCACTCTCTCACACTCAATGTTTCCACTCCCATGAACACACATTGTGATCTCTCACTTATGCTCCAACCATTTTCCTTCTCGTCTATAAAATGATTGCAATGATAAAGTCAAGTCCCTGTTCCAAACCCTTTCCAATGGCCATGACTTTCTTCCTTCAGGTTTGCAATGCAGTCATAAAAAACTGACAGAAGAGCCAACCTCTTTTGGTGAGACAGCCTCCTCCCCCACTCCCACCAGTGCCTTGAATGAGCCAAAGGCTTTCATTCCTGAGGTGCAACCTTTTTTTGCAGATGTACCTGTTCATAATTTGACTGCCACTGCAACTTTCAGGCAAGTTTCTGGAATATACTGTATAGCTAAGATTGACATTAGAGAGCCTGGAGCATAGTAGTACCAGTTCCTACTATTTCCTTACCTATGTTACACAAACTTACTCTCCTTCTCTTTGGCTCCAGACCTTCAGGACTGGAGAGGGTAATGGGAGTTGTCACCAACTACTGCTTCCTTTTGCTCCACTGCTCAACCTGCTGCAAGTTGCCTCTTGTCCTCTAAGATTGTACTCTCTTACCCAATGTGCTTATATGGCATTCATCACTGGTACTGATGGCAGTTCCCTAATGAATCCTAATTATGACCTAAGTATCAGGGAGTACATTATCTTGTCTTTTAGCATTCAAGAGACAGTGGTGTACTCTGCCATTATCAATTTTCAAAATATGCTGAGAGCACTTTGGGAGACTCAGAAGAGTGTCATTTTCAATAGGCACATTGTATAAATTCAGTTCATTGTTCATATGACCTTTTTGATAAGTACTCAGCTAAAATGTTTCCCTGTTTTTCTAATCAAGATATATTCTAATTCAACTCCCAGAAGTCAAGAGGGGCTTTGTCTAGAGGTTTTGTCTTTTTCATTTTCTTCTGCAACTGTATTACATTCATGGGTGGGAATGCTAGGAAGCTCTTGGTACTTTTGTTCAATTAAGAAAACAAACAAACAAAAACAAATGGTAAACTCATTGTTCCAGAGATAATTGAGTCAGAATCTCATTCTTCTTATGGATTAGAAATCATAAACTTCCAGCTGTTAGGTGTTTATCTCTTTTTTTCCACAGTAGTTCACCCTTTAAATAATTAATCTATTTATTTATTTTTTATTTATTAAAACACTTATATGCTGCCCCATCGCAACAAAGCCTCGGGGCGGCTTACAACATTTAAAAATACAAACAATATATTAAAAACCTAACTATCTATCCCCCACCCCCCCGGTGCATCTCAGCCAACCTAAAAATACAATCCAATATACAAAATCGTAAACAACAAACCACTAAATAAGTAAACACAATTAAACTATAACAGATAATAACCAATTAACTAAACAAAATAAATAAATACCTAACAATAAATTAAAACCAAATAAACCATTTAACATTTAAAATAAGATTTAAATAAAAAGGTCTTCACCTGGTGCAGAAAAACAAATAACGACAGCGCCAAGCAGACCTATTCCATTGTAGGTAAGTCAAGGTTACAATCTGAATGCAAAACTGCAGTTTTTAGTTAATGAGTGTACTAATTAAAAGATCCAGGCTTTCACATTAGGATCGGACCACCCTTAATTGAACGTTTCCTAATGGCCAATTGGCTCCTCATTATCAAGTGGGTGTGCATAGTAAACCAAAGTATCAACAGCCTTTAGTGAATACTACAACTTGTGATCAATGTAAATCTTTCCCTACTATTTCCAAGGACCAGACTAATAGTGATGGTACCAGAAGTGGGTTGCTTCCAATTCTGATAGTGAAATTTGATAGTGGGATAGTGAAATTTCAAATACAGTATGGGAAGACAGAAGGGAACAGCGAAATCCTTCTTTTATGTATGCTTTCTTCCTTTGAAATCAATTCTTCTCAGCCATACCATTTATCTTCCTAAAAGCTGGAAAGAAACAGTTTCTGAGAGAGATGTAGAAGCCAGAAAAAATTCATCTGCTTTCTCCCATTCATGATGTGCTTTAAGGCCAACACCAATGCTGGCCATCATCTGGGAGTAGATGGATTTTCTTAAATCTTTTCTATCTATGAATTGTGTGGTATCTTTCATTCTGCCATCTTCTCGTTAGTAGAATTATATTTTTAAGGGAAGTAAAATATTTTGTTCTTGTTCTCAAATGTATAAATGAACATTTGTGCTATTGCATGCATCTTACACAAACTTGTCTCCTAACCTGTACTTATGACACCCATTCTTATGCCCCAAGTGCAAGACCTTGCACTTATCCACATTGAACATCATTCTATTGCCCCCAGCCCACTTCCATAGTCTGTCCAGATCCTTTTGGATCTGGAGTACCTGCTCCTCAGTTATGGCCACTGCCCCTGTTTTAGTATCGTCTGCAAATTTGAGAAGCAGACTGTTCACCCATTCTTTCATGTCGTTGATGAAAAGATTGAACAGGATCAATTCCAGGGCACAGCCCTGGTGGACCCCAATTGTCACTGACCACCGTCCTGATGATTCCCCACTAATAGTTACCCTCTGCTTTCAATCCATCAAGCATGCCCTAATCCATTGGAGAGTGCATTGGTCTATCCCAAAGCTCCTCAATTTCTCAACTAGGTTACCATGTGGCAATTTGTCAAAGGTCTTGCTGAAATTCAGGTAAAGCATTTCCATCACATCTGCTCTGTCTAGCCATCTTGAAACCTTGTCATAGAATTCCACAAGGTTCATCTGGCAGGACCCGGTTTTGTGGAAGCTATGTTGCGTGGCTGCCAACTTCCCTTCCGTATTTAGGGTTTTTAGATCTTTCCTTATTATGAGTCCTTCCAAAATCTTTCCTAGAATGAATGTAAGGCTAACCAGCCTGTAATGTCCCCTCTACTACCCTTTTTGAAAATCGGGACCAATGATGCCTCCCTCCAGTCCTCCCGAACCAAACCCATTCTCCATGTGGCCTCAAAAATGGACAAGAGGACCCCTGTTAGCACTGAAAGTACTCTTGGATATAACACATCAGGATCTTTGTAACAACCAGTGCCCTGAGGAGCTCCTCGACTTCTGGTGGGGGGGGGGGAGGTTGTGTGACTCTAATCTGTGCCCCTGAATTCCAGTCCCCCATGTATGTTCTCCATCATGCTTTGGGGAGAACATAGAGCCACAATAATCATTTAGCATCTGTGCCTGTTCCCTCACATCAGTCATTGAATCCCCTTCCTCCCTATTAAGCAATCACACTGCCTGTCTCCCTTTCCTCTTCCTACTACATATTGATAGAAACCCTTTTTCTTGCTCCTGATTTTCTTTGCAAATCTCCAGATTGTTGTGGGGCATGTGTCAATGCCAATTGTATAAAAAGTGTTATCAAATTCAGCCAGTCAACAGCTAGGACAAACCCAGGTGGACCCCAGAGTTAAAAGTAGCCTGAGAAGAGATTTAGAGCCAAAACGAAAGGGAGGTGAAAGGGGATGTTCAACCCAAAGCAGTGTCTCAAAAGTTGCATCCCAGTACATGTGTTTTATACTCTAGGTAAGCAATTAGGTCACCTAATACTCATCTAACACATCAATACATCAGTGTAGCCACAAACTCAATGCTGTTAGCTTCAAAGAGTCTTCTATCAAGGACCAGACATTTCCCATGTCTATTTCTTATCTGCTCCAGATTCACACAGGCTTGCCATGTTCTTACTTCCTGCACATTTGCAACTTTCATGGTGAGTATAACCAGTTTCCACTGTCCCTTTGATTAGTGTATTGGAGGTCAGGCTAGCTTGTTAGCTGTGGGTTACACAAAGTTCATTTTGTTCTTATCCCCACTCCCTTCTGGAACAGTATAACTGTGGTGTTTTTACTAAGTGGCCTCCCTCTGGCCCAAGAATAGGGAGGCCACTGGCCCAAGTTGTTCCTCTGGTCAACTTCTTTTTGGGTGTTTTGGGGTGCTGCAATTGGCAACAAAAGAAACAAATAAAATTCTGATTGTTTTTTTCTGTTTTGTTTTAGGTTTCATTTTGTTTGGAACTGTAGCATTTTATTATTCTTACAGTTTATTGTAAATTAGCAGAACAACTCAGAAATATACTCAGAAAATGAACAAACAACATATAAAGTGCTCAGAATGCTTCATAGTCATGATCTTGTTAAAATCTATGCAAGAATGATACTGCAATAACTTTACAATACTGATATGAAAGAATGTTCTAAAAAATCTATTTCTTTGATTTTACCATATTGCATATCTACAGATTCTCTTTCTCTCTCTCTTCAGTACCCATAGTTACTTTATTGTTATTGTAGTATTATTATCATTATTACAATGCTGTATCATGTTTAAGAAGTTTTAGTGAATATGGAAGTGTTTCTTAAGCATTTTATATGCTTAAGAAGGTGAAGTTTATACATATACTAAGACAAAAATTTGCTTTAATCATGTGATCTGACTTACATACAAATTCAACTTTAGGATGTTCTCAGGAAAGGAATCCGTCTGTAACCTGGGGACTACCTGTATGGTCACGTGGGGGGGCAGGCTTCAGCTCTTTTTGGAACACTTTCCTTTCCTCAACAGGATGCGAAACACTGCATCTCCTGCCTGCTGCCTCTGCTCTGTTCCTGCATGTTTCCAGGGAAAATAACAGTGCCAAGCTAAGGGCCAATTGTGTGAAGAAATTTGTTTTTCTAAACTGCAGTCTTGATAAATTCAAATAACAGCACAGCTTTAGATAAATTGTGATTAAATTAAAGGACTTCAATGCATCAGTGAGAGAAGTTCAGGTAGGAGCATCAGGTGGGGGTTTACAACTCTCCCACACACCCCACCCACTACCCCCCTTTTTTGTTAAAGTTGGCTCTTGAAACTTGAGAAGAGACTTGAGACGACTTGAAAATTTCTCACAATGACTTGAGATTTGACTTGGACTTGAAAGTAAAGACTTGAGACGTGACTCAAGTCTTGAAATAAAGGACTTGAACACATCACTGCTAAGAACTGTGTGTTTGATGAAAAGTTCCTCCAATGCTGGATATTCTTCATGTAGAGTGGGCTACATCTGCAGTCTCAAGCACTCTTATTCATGTAAACCATTTATTTCAGCATAGCTTATTCACTAGTGAGTTTACTTACACTCTTAGTCTTATAATCAAAGTGGTGAATTAATAGCCCTTAAGATACATACCACAAAGTACTTAATGAAGAGAAATGGCCTTTTATCATCCCTTTCTGCCCTGCTATATTCACAAGAAGGGAAGTAAACAGGTAGATTTCTACTCCCTGTCCTTCTGACGCATGAATATGGGTAAAGTAGAAATTCTATCCTGCATTTATCTTGACTGTGAACTAGGGAATGTTCCTTACTCAGGTTTTATTAAACCAGAGTGTAATGATATGGTTTTCTTATATGGATCTCATGACTGTATCTGGTAACTGCAAGATTGGAGGTGAAAAACCCTTTCCTGTCTCTCACTGCACAGTTTTGATTGACTTTTTTCTTACTTCCTTCATATATAGAGGATATCAGTTCCTATCATTTCATTTGTTCTTTATGCCTCACCTACTGTTGTAGTAGACATATGATCCTTGAAAACTTTCAGTGCATCCCACTGCAGGTGCCTAAGGATTCCCTTCCACAAACCCACCATGTAAATATTCAGATAGGGGGCAGAAATGGGATCTGTGCAAGGCATATAGGCCTGATTCTTCAGTTCTATACTTACCATGTAAATTGCACTGTCCCCACATGCCCAACAACTGTAGGTGTGTAAGCAGAATTGTGAGCAGAATCCTAGACATTTAGGAAGGATCATCTCTATGCAGAGTCCTCCTCATAAAAATTGTGCTCCCCACACCCTGCACAAAAGTCATAGGATAGGAAAAGATGACTCTCCAACTATTGCCTCATGCAATAGTCGGGGGGGAAATTTGCCTACATATTCTGTAATAGTATCCAGATGTTCCTAGTTTTAATTTCACCTCACTAAGAAGTCTTCCGTTGTTTGAAGTACTAATTTTGGTTACAGTTTTATGAAGTTATGCCAGAAACCCATATGCTTTCACTGTCATCAAACTTTTCTGTGAGCAACTTTGTGGACTAGAATCAGGACTTTGTGGACTATCTCATGCTCTGAGCCACCAAAACTGTTGACTGGGGCATCTTCTTAGACAGTGCAGCATTCTCATGGGCTGGACTAGTCCCAGGGTTTCCAACACTCCTAGACATGAAAGGCTGTGTAATACTTCCAGTTGGCCTCTAAATGCTGGCTTCATCCTTCAGCTCAAAGGCTCCTTTGATCACTGCCAATTATAGAAACAAAGAAACAGAGAGAGTCAGAAGGGTCCTCCTGGGCCATCTAGTCTGACCCCTGGCTCCAGCGGGCTCCACTCATGACATGCCTACCATGTGCATGTCTAGCCTATCCTTGAACACCCTCACCAATGGGGCTTCCACCAGCTTCCATGGAAGCCCATTTCATACCCAAGGGGTCCTAACCATCAGGAAGTACTTCCTGGCATCCACCTGAAATCTTGGTTCCCTGAGCTTTGCTTCATTGGAATGCATCCTGTCCTCCACTGCAGAGGAAAAAAGGTCATGTCTCACATCTGCGTGGCACCCCCTCACGTATATGTACATTGCTAACAGTTCCCCTCTGAGTTTCCTCCTCTCAAGGTTGAAAAGACCCAGCTCCCTCAGTATCTCTTCACATGGCTTACCCTGCAAACCGGCTACCATCCTACTGGCTCTTTGCTGCACTGATTCCAACCTTGCTATATCCCTCTTGTAATGAGGTGCCCAAACCTAAACACAATACTCCAGCTGTGGGCACATCAGAGTCATATAGAGTGGCAGTAATACCTCTCTCAATCTAGAAGTCATACTACTGGCTATGCATCCTAGGGTGGTGTTAGCTCTCTTGACCACCGTGTCACACTGTTGGCTCATATTTAGCCTGCAGTCAACCAGCACCCCAAGATCCTTTTCACAAATGCTACTTCCCAGCCAATTGTAACAGTTGCTCATTTTAGGCAATGTTGAAAAAGTGGTGATGCTTTTCACAGCACATATTACATCTGGACTTACAATATATGTACATGTTTTAATGCCCATACATTGTTTCATGGAAATCAGATGCAATGCTAGTTTTATTCACAGCAGTCCTTACGTGTTGAGAAAGAGGGATGGGCCTTTTCATCAGCCCTGCTGAAAGAATTCTTTTTGTTTCTCTTTTTTTCTTTTATTTTTCTTTCTCTCTAGCCTCCCAGTTCCTTTTTGCTTGTTTATGATCAATCTTTATATCATAAGCCCATTGGCAAGGACTGCTTGCTTAAATTATTATGTGTAAGCCACTTTTTGAATGAGGAAGAGCATAAAATATTTCAAATAAACAAAATAAATAAATACGTCCCTGTTCATGGCAGGAAAGAGAACTTTAATTTATTTTTGCAAGGTTTCCATCTTCCATGATGCAGATTTCAAAGCACGTCAGTTTCATCCATACATTATATTTGATGTAAATGCACAACAAATATTAAATACATTAACAATTCTATAGTTGCAACATCATCTAGAATGCCGTAGGATTTTTCAAAGTCCCACCTGGAACTCCATACTCAGAGAGAGCACTCCTCTGCCCCATTTGCTGCCCAATCTAGCTAAAAGGGAGAAGCATAGAGGTGACCTTCTTCTCTCCGCTCCTCCCAGCCCTGTACAATCCTTCTAGTTACAGGATGGCACTCTTAACAGCATAGTTCATAAAAAACCTTCATTAACTTGAGATTCAAGATGGCATCGGAACGAGACAGATGTGCTTAACAGGGGCTCCTATTATCACGCTGGTAATGCTCAATAGTGAGTCATGGGAGACTTATCTAAGCCCTGTCGGGGCAAAGACAGATTGCCTGGCATCCTTTCTTCTGGTTGATGTAGGACGGCAATCCTATATCTTACTGGAAGAGTCTCAGGCGTTTCTCGGGCAATACAGGGGGTTCTCTTAGCCCCTGCCAGTTCTCGACATCTGATGGACTAATTAGCTTATTTTAGCCAGATAAACATCGGAAGGCTGGTAAGCATTCTTATTTCTTATTTTTCATATTACCCGTGGAAAAACTGTGTCTTATAATTGACTTAAAGAAGATAAAGCCCTCTCGAAGTTTTTTAAGCGGCAACTGACATGTGAGAGATTGTGAAGACTCCTATTTGAATTAAAGCTGAAGAAGAAGATTCTTCTTCTAATCGCTCTAAGGGCGAAGGCGAAGTTAATAATTGGAAAATAAATCAGAGGATGTCAGATTAGAAAGTCAAGCAAACACTTTGGATGCTTGTTTGGATTTCTGCCAAGGCTAACTGGACATATGCCAGGGAAACTTTTGTTACATGGTGTTTTCCTCTTTACTGTGATGACTTTCTGGTGAGCACTTTTACTCTTTTTTTCTATTTACCCTCTTTTTGCAATACTGTCTGTGGAAAAACTATATCTGTTGTTAATTTGGCATAAAGAAGAAAGAAAAAGCCTCTAATTTGCCGGTGGCCATTTTTTTTTCTCCTTTTGTTCTTTGGCTAGCTGTTACTTTCCCTGGCCTGTAGCCAAGGGACTGACGACATCCTGCTATTTTTTTTTTTTTAATCTGTTACTTTTTAAATAGCCTTTTGCTGCCATCTGGTGGCTATTGGAATTATTGCAAGCAATTTTTTTTTCTTTTTTCCCCTCCTCTCTTTTTAATATTTTATTTAATTTATATTTCTCTTCCCTCCTTTTTGACATGGATATACTGAAACTCCTTTGGTGAACAACTTCCAGCATGAGGAAAATTCAGCCTCCTTCAGCACCTTCTTCAGTAGGGCAGAGTCCAACTCATCAATCTAAGACAGAAGATGTTGCAAAAAGCTTAATGGCAATACAGGCGACCTTAACAACTTTGCAAGCATCTCAAGAGGTGATGTCAATATGGCTGGAAAGCTTCTCAAATGAACAGAATGAGCAACTTGATAAAATTGATAACTCTATTAAGGAGGTGACAACTCAGTTATCTGATGTGCGACTCAAAGCGGACTTAAAGCGGACTTATCTGATGTGCGACTTAAAACATACAAAAAATACAGCAAGTATCTGAAAAACTGGAAATAGTAGATAAAGCATTATATTTAATTAAGCAAACAAGCAAGTCAACATGGGATTCATTGGCTGCATTAGAGATGGAGAAAGCATCTTATTATTTAAGATTTCAAAATATCCCGGAAGAAAAAAATGAGGACCTCCGAAAGATCATAATGAACATCCTGGCGGAGCTTTTAGAAATCGAGAATGAAGCCATGAGTATGGGGATTGATCTTGTTTTTAGGGTCAACTTCTCTTATACCAGAAAAAATAAACTCCCAAGAGAAGTCCATGTTAAATTTGCTTTAAGATCAATAAGAGATAATGTTTTGAAGGCCGCACAGGAGAAGCCATTAAAGAGAGATGATCATCAGGAGGTGAAGGTCCTGAAACAAATTCCATGGAGGATTAGAAAGGGAAGGAAGGAATATCGATTCCTTACTACAAAATTGATCAAGAAAGAGATTATCTTTAAGTGGCTAACATCAGAAGGAATATTTTTTACATGGAACTCTGTAAGATATAAATTGGACTCAATTCTTAAAGCAAAAGAGTTCTATGAAAAATTCAGAGCTATGTTGGAAGAGGAGGAACCTGTCGTCTCTGAAGAAGGAGAAAAAGGTGCTGAAGCAATGGAAATAATAGTGTACCATTCTGAAGAAGGAGAAATACTGAAGATTGATTCACAACAAGAAGTACAGACACTGGACTCAAAGGAGAAAAAGAAAGGTAGAGTTGTAAAGGCAAAAAATAAATAATTAATCTTATTAAATATGGCTCTTAAAAAGGAAGGGAAAATTGAACTGTTTTCTTTAAATGTTAATGGACTAAATGGATCAACTAAGGATTTTTGCTCAACTTCAAAAACGAAAATTAGAGATAATTTGTCTACAAGAAACACATATTAAGAAACATGTTAAATTTCTGGAATGTTCAAAACTGGGAAAATTGTTTGTATCTTCTGCATCCCAAAAGAAAAGAGGTTTAGCACTGTATGTTAAAGAAAAACTGGACCCTAAATACATTCTTGGTGATGAGAATGGTAGGATCTTGATGGTAGAAATTACAGTTAAACTTAAAAAGGTGCTTTTAGTGGCAATATATGCACCGAATGACCACCAGGAAACTTTTATCAAAAATTACATATGTTACTTGTACAAGTAGACTATCAGACTATGTGTGTAATGGGCGATTTTAATGCAATTGTGAACAAGGAAATCGATTACAAGAGTGAAAGTAAGGGGAAAAAGGGTAGGAGGATCCTCCCAAAGTCTTGTTTCAGCTTGATTGAAGAATTCAGATTGATAGATGCCTTGAGACATAAAAATCCATCTTCAGCTAATTATTCTTTTTATTCAAACAGACATAGGTCATGGTCCAGAATTGATATGGTTTGGATAACCCCAGACTTAATACCAGATTTGATAGAAGCTAAAATGGAGACAAATGTCTGGGCAGACCATAATCCTGTATCTATATCATTGAAAGGGGCTGCAAGGATGCCCAGATGGAGTCTAGATAAAGCGTTATTAAAAGATAAAAAATGTACAGAAGAGATAAGCAAAGAGATGCAAATATTCTTTCAAATAAACACAGCCGAAGAAACTTCTTTACAGAATGTCTGGGATACAGCGAAAGCCTATGTCAGGGGACTGATAATAACTTATTCAGCAAAGATAGATAAAAAGAAAAAGCAAGAGCGAGTATCATCAATAGAAGAGCTGAGGAAACGGGAATAAGAATTGCAGGCGGATCCAGCAAAAATAAATCTTAGGGTTCAAACGAATTCTTTAAAGCATAAATTGAATCTCTTGGATACAAATGAACTTACTAAGCAAATGAAACTGGCTAAACAGAATTTTTTTGAAATTTTTTTTAAACTGGGGAGATGGTTAGCATACAAAGTTAAAAAAGAAAGAGAGAAGAGATTGATCTCGAAACTGAAAGATGGAGAAGGACGACTGCAGGTACAAAATACACAAATTAAGAAAATATCTGAAGATTTCTTTACAAGGTTATACTGGAAGGAGGACTTTTTGATCGAGAAGGTAAAAGAATATATATGAAAGGGAGGCTTACCAAAACTACCAGAAAAGTACCAAAAAATATTGAATCAAGAAGTAACTACTATGGAGGTAACAGAGGCAATTATGCGACAGAAGAACAATAAAACCCCTGGTCTGGATGGACTACCAGCTGAGGGATCGTTTGAGGGAGTTACAAATCGTTTGAGGGAGTTTTTGCTATGTTTCTCAAAGATATATGTAATGAGGCATTGTTAAATGCAAAAATACCAGATACCTGGATAGAGGCAAATATCACATTAATACCGAAAGAAGATATGGACTTAACAGAGATTCAAAATTACAGACCTATATCATTACTAAATGTGGACTATAAAATCTTTGCCTCTATATTGGCAGAAGGATTGAAGAAGTTTCTGATAGACTTTATCCATCCAGATCAAAATGGTTTTCTGCCTAAAAGACAAATGAAGAATAATCTGAGGACTATCTTGAATATTCTAGAATATTACGAGATACACATGGAAAAATCAATGGCCCTACTGTTTCTAGATGCCCAGAAAGCCTTTGACAATGTTAATTGGCAATTTATGATACAACGGATGGAACAAATGGAGTTCGGGGGAAAGTTTTTGAATGCGATATCAAGTATCTATCAAAGACAATCGACCAGGATTTTAATTAATGGAGAATGTACAAGGGCTATAGAGATACAAAAGGGTACAAGGCAAGGATGCCCGTTGTCACCCTTATTATTCATTCTGACTTTAGAGGTTTTGAATAGAAGCATCAGGGATGACAAGGACATTAAAGGTACTAAAATTAGGAATGAAAAATATAAATTGCAAGCATTTGCAGATGACTTGGTCTTTATAATAGAGGAACCTTTTGTAACAATCCCTAAACTTTTACAACGGATTAGAGAATATGGTGAGGTTTCAGGGATGAAAATAAATTAAGAAAAAATGAAACTTTTAGTAAAAATCTTATGCAAGATCAGAAAAAAAGACTTCAAGAACAAGAGGACTTGCAGATTGTTAAAAAGGTAAAATACTTGGGAATTTGCCTTACAGCTAAATGTACAACTTTAAAAGAAGACAATTACGATAAATTACTGAAAGATATTAAAGGTGATTTGGAAAGATGGGCCAATTTACAACTGTCTTTGATGGGAAGAATAGCACTGGTCAAAATGGATATTTTACCAAAGTTTTTGTTTTTGTTCCAAATGATCCCCGTAAAAATTGATAAAAAGTTTTTTGAGGATTTAAATTGTCAAATTTTGAGATTTATTTGGAGAAAAAAGAAAGCAAGGATTAAACTAAACATGCTTCAAGAAACCAAAAAGAATGGGGGTTTTGGTTTACTGGATTGGATGTTGTACTATCAAGCGTCTATTTTAACTTGGCTAAAAGAATGGATAACTTTGCAAAATAAGAGAATGTTGTATCTTGAAGGACATGATTTGCAAATGGGTTGGCATGCTTATATGTGGTATGAGAAGGTTAAATTCCAGGGGACTTTTTAAAGTCACTTTATTAGAAGATCATTGTTCTCAGTGTGGGAAAAGTTAAAACTAAAATTGTATAATAAATTACCAAGATGGCTTTCACCTATGGAAGCCTTTGTGTATCCAAATGTTTTGAATTTTGAAGGGCTCATAAGATATGATGGTATTTTAGATAAAGATGGAGGCCTGAAACTGGATCAAGAAATACAAGAACAGGGACTTTGGCTCTGGCCTCTTGGCAGAGCGGCAGAGCAGCAGAGGCACAGGCTGGGAGAGAGCGCTGAGTGGCCAGGGGACTGGCAAAGGCAAGGTAGGAGCTGGGCAGGTGGGAGCAGAGGTCCAGGAGCAGCAGAGAGGGAGGGGGTGGGCCAGAGAGTGAGAGCAGCCAGGGGGAAGCAGGGGGCAGGGCCACTGGCCTGAGGGACTGATAAGGCCAAGCTCAGCCACTGCAAGCCCTTTTGGCTCTGGCCTCTTGGCAGAGCGGCAGAGCAGCAGAGGCACAGGCTGGGAGAGAGCGCTGAGTGGCCAGGGGACTGGCACAGGCAAGGCAGGAGCTGGGCAGGTGGGAGCAGAGGTCCAGGAGCAGCAGAGAGGGAGGGGGTGGGCCAGAGAGCGAGAGCAGCCAGGGGGAAGCAGGGGGCAGGGCCACTGGCCGGAGGGACTGATAAGGCCAAGCTCGGGCGTCGTCCCTCGTCTGCGTCCCTGAGCTGCGGTCCGGACGGTCCAGGGACTCCCTTCCCTGAGACACAGAGGTTGTTTGTTTGATTGTTTGTTTGTTTTTGTTTTGTTTGTGTGTTTTTGTTTGTTTTGTTTGCACTTTGCTTTGCTTTGTTGTGCTTTGTTTTTTTTTTTTTTTCTTCCAATTTAAATTTAAGTTTATTTTCTCCTTGTGTGTGTGTGCAAGTGGGGTTTTTGCCTGGGAGAACTGGGAGAGTGAGAGGAACTGCAGGACTAACAAGACAGGGGACCAAGGTAAGGTCTCGGAAGGGTTACAGATGGCAGACCAGGAGATGGCCTTGGTGGGAGTCACGGGTGTTGCTGTCCGCTGCGAGAGCTGCGACATGTTCGCCCTTCTCCCCCAGGAGAGGCAGGGATACACTTGCCCTCGGTGCAAGATGGTGACCCTGCTAGAGGAGGAGGTGAGGTGCCTGAGGGCCGAGAGAGCTCTTCAGGCCCCCCCGCAGCAGCCCCCCTCTCGACAGAGGGCTGAGGGAGAGACCACGGGAGGAGCAGCTGCGGAGACATGGAGGTATGTCACCCACAGGAGGAGGCGGCCAGCACGGCCTCCTCCTTCTCCTGGCACCAGTCTGGAGCTGGGAAACAGGTTCTCTCCACTTGGGGAGGCTGGGGCTGAGGAGGCCTCAGGGGACCAGCAGGACCCCCAGCCTGGGACATCAGGAGGCAAGGGAGCCACTGCAGGAGAGGCGAGGACCAGGGCACGGCTGCCCACCAGCACCGAGAAGGTACGGCGGCGGGTGATAGTTGTTGGGGACTCCCTGCTGAGAGGCACTGAGGCGGCAGTGTGCCGCCCCAGCCTTCAGACAAGGGAGGTTTGCTGCCTGCCGGGCGCACGCATCCGGCACGTGAAGGACAGAGTGGAGCGTCTTGTTCGCTCCGGGGGTCACCAGCCACTCCTGGTGATCCATGTGGGCACAAACGACGTGGCCAGGCAGGGGGTGGTCGGGATCACCAGGGACTTTTCGGCCTTGGGGAAGAAACTCAGGGAGCTGAAGGCCCAAGTGGCCTTCTCGTCAATCTTACCCGTCCGGGGATTTGGGACAGGAAGGGACAGGAGGGTCTCCGAGGTGAACGACTGGCTTAGGGTGTGGTGCCAGAAGGAACGCTTCGGATTCCTCGACCACGGCACTCGTTTTCTTGCCAATGGACTTCTGGCAAGGGATGGGTTACACCTCACGAGGATGGGGAAAAGGTCCTTTGGAGATGCTCTAGCGAGCTTCATCCGGAAGACTTTAAACTGAGCCAGTGGGGGGTGGGTTCAGGCCCCCCAGTAACATGTCTGCACTGGACAAGTGTGCAGGGAGGATCGGGGCTCTGGGAGCAGGGTTTTAGAGATACTGCAGGGACTGACAGGACTTCTACAGAGAGGGGCCAGGTACCAGGGAGGATGGGAGGAAGGAGGATGCTGGGCACTCCAAGGAAAGGAAGCAGTGGGAAGGAGTTGAGGTGCATGTACACCAATGCTAGGAGCATGGGTAATAAGCAGGAAGAGCTTGAAGCTCTCCTGGGAATAGGAGGATACGATCTGGTGGGAATCACAGAAACTTGGTGGGATGAAAGGCAAGTCTGGAATGTGAACATAGAAGGGTATCACCTTTTTAGAAAGGACAGGAAGGGAAAGAGAGGTGGGGGTGTGGCTTTATATGTCAGGGAAGGGATAGGATGCAGTGAGATAGAGTGCAGCACAGATGGGGATTCGGTAGAGGCAGTCTGGGTGAAACTTAGGGGTTTTGACAGAGAAAGAGACCTGACAGTGGGGGTATGTTATCGCCCTCCAGGTCAACTTGAGACCCTGGATGATGTCCTGACAGGCCAGATTCTAAGGATATCTCGGGGGAGAGACACAGTAATTATGGGAGATTTCAATCTCCCGGATATTACTTGGGAGACTCACTCGGCGGTGACAGCCAGGTCACGTCGCTTCCTAGAAGCTCTAGAGGGTGGGTTTTTCACACAGAGGGTCCGAGAGGCGACGAGGGGGGGAAACATCCTGGACTTGGTCTTGACCAATAGGGAGGAGCTGATAGATGAAGTACAGATTAGGGGAGCTCTGGATGCGAGTGATCACTCCATCCTTTGCTTTGAGATCAGAGGACTGGGGCCGTGCAGCAGGGCGAGCACTAGAAGCTGGGACTTCAAGAGGGCCAACTTTGGCCAACTGAAGGCCAGGCTGGGGAAAGTCTCCTGGGATAGGTTACTGGAAGGTAAGCGAGTTGAGGAGGGGTGGATGGCACTCAAAAGGGAGGTTTTGCAGGCGCAAGCCCTGACAATACCTCTAGTCAGTAAGGTGGGGAGGCGGAGGAGAGTGCCGCCATGGATGCGAAAGGAGGTGGTTAGGGGGATCAGACGAAAGAGGAACCTCCATAGGAAATGGGTACTGGGGGAAATAGACAAAAGGGTATACCGGGAGGAGGAGGCCCGTTGCAGAAGGATTCTTCGCAAGGCTAAGGCTGATTATGAGCTGAGACTTGCCAAGAATATCAAGAGCAACAAAAGGGCTTCTTCCAGCATGTAAATAGGAAAAGGAAGGGGAGACAAGTGGTGGGACCACTAAATAAGGAGGAAGGAGATCCAGTGACTGACATGAGGGAACAGGCACAGATGCTAAATGACTATTTTGCCTCTGTGTTCTCCCCAAAGCAGGACGGGGGATATCCGTATAGGAGATTGGATGAGGCTGGGGACTTAGGGGCAGAGATTAGAGTCACCCCCCTTGAAGTCGAGGGGCTCCTCAGGGCATTGGACATTACAAAGGCGCCAGGCCCTGACGGGTTACACCCGAGAGTACTTAGAGAGTTGGCAGGGGTTCTCTCACGCCCGCTGGCCTCCATTTTTGAGGCCTCGTGGAGAACGGGTGAAGTTCCAGAGGACTGGAGGGTGGCATCGGTGGTCCCAATTTTCAAAAAGGGTAGTAGGAAGGACATGGGGAATTATAGACCGGTTAGCCTTACGTCCATTGTAGGAAAAACAATGGAAAGGCTCATAATAGAGAGAGATCTAGTGATGCTAGATAGGGAAGGGAGGCTGACAGCCACACAACATGGCTTCCGCAGAAACAGGTCCTGCCAGACAAACCTTGTGGAATTCTATGACAAGGTTTCGAGATGGCTGGATGGAGGGGACGCAGTGGATGTGGTATACCTGGATTTCAGCAAGGCCTTTGACAAAGTGCCCCATGATATCCTGGTGGAGAAACTGAGGAGTTTTGGGATACACCAAAGCACTGTCCGGTGGATTAGGGCATGGCTGACTGACCGAAAGCAGAAGGTAACCATTAGCGGGGAATCGTCGGGATGGCAGCCAGTGACAAGCGGGGTCCCCCAGGGCTCTGTCCTGGGGCCGATCCTGTTTAATCTTTTCATTAACGACATGGAAGAAGGGGTGAACAGTCTGCTTATCAAATTCGCAGACGACACTAAAACTGGAGCAGTGGCCACAACTGAGAAGCAGGTACTCCAGATCCAAAAGGATCTGGACAGACTATGGAAGTGGGCAGGAGACAACAGGATGGCGTTCAATGTGGAGAAGTGCAAGGTCTTGCACTTGGGGCATAGGAATAGCTGTCATAAGTACAGGTTAGGGGACAAGTGGCTGGAGAGCAGCACTTGTGAAAGGGACCTCGGGTACTGGTTGACCGCAGGCTAAACATGAGTCAGCAGTGTGATGCGGTGGTCAAGAGGGCGAATGCCACCCTTGGTTGCATAGCCAGAAGTGTGGCTTCTAGATCAAGAGAGGTACTACTACCACTCTACATGACTCTGGTGCGCCCGCAACTGGAGTATTGTGTTCAGTTTTGGGCCCCTCATTACAGAAAGGATATAGCCAGGTTGGAGTCAGTGCAGCGTAGGGCCACAAGGATGGTGGCTGGTTTGCAGGGGATGGGGTATGAGGCGAGACTGAGGGAACTGGGTCTCTTCAGCCTGGAGAAGAGGAGACTCAGAGGGGATATGTTGGCAACATACAGGTATGTGAGGGGGTGTCACATGGAGATGGGGAGAGGCCTGTTCTCCCCTGCAGAGGAAGGCAGGACGCGCTCCAATGGAGCAAAGCTCAGGGAGCCAAGGTTCAATTTGGATGCCAGGAAGCACTTCCTGACAGTTAGGACCCCGAGGGCGTGGAATGGGCTTCCACGGGAGGTCGTTGAGGCCCCATCGGTGAGGGTGTTCAAAGATAGGCTGGACATGCACATGGTGGGCATGTCATGAGCGGAGCCGGCTGGTGCCGGAGGTCAGACTAGATGGCCCAGGAGGCCCCTTCTGACTCGCTCTGTTTCTATGTTTCTATGTTTCTATGTTTAATATCTCTTGGTGGTACAAGGTGCAGATGCAATCAAGATATGCTAAAGATTGCAAAATATGGGGGTTTTATAAAGATTTAACAGCCTTTGATCAAGTGATGTTAAAAACAGATGAGAAAATGATTAAAAGAATTTATGAGTTCTTACTTGACAGAAAAATGGAAGGGGAACAGGTTAGGGAAACTATGATAACATGGTCACAAAATTTTGGATATAATATTGAATTAGAAAAGTGGCAGAAGCTTTGGGAGAGAAATATTAGGGTAACTTTAGCAACTTTGTATAAAGAAAAGTTATATAAAATGTTCTATAGATGGTACTTGTCACCAAATCGATTAGCTAAGATGTTTCCAAATATCTCAAACAGATGTTGGAAATGTAAACATGATATGGGTACTTTTTATCATATGTGGTGTTCTTGCAAAGATGTGAAAAAGTATTGGATTAAAATACATAAATGGCTTGAGCAAATGCTACAAAAACCCTTAGCTTTTAAACCTGAAATTTTCTTGTTAGGTATTGTACCAGAAAATATTAGCAAACAAGAAATGTATTTGATGCAGCATTTAATCACAGCGGCAAGCATTGCACTTGCTCAATACTGGAAGAGTGAGAAACTACCCACTGAGGAACTGATTTTGAAAAAGATTTTGGACTGTGCAGAAATGAACAGGCTGACTCTATTACTGAAAGAGAAAGAGGATACTGACTTCTATCAAACCTGGGACTTTTTTTATGATTGGCTGGAGAAACGGGACTTGGCTTAGATTTAGAGATGTCTTTAAGTTCTTATAAATTGATTTGAATATGATTATAGAATGTTAAAAGATATGCTATAGGGGGCTGACCCAGCTCGTCCGATGTATCTGATGATTGATGTTTTTTAGTTTTTAGTTTAAAATTTTAATAAAAATCTTAAAAAAAAAAAAAAACAACCTTCATTAACTTCCAGGGGACATATCAGACAATTTAGCTTCTGGTCTTTATGTCAGACTTAAATACCCCACACCTTTTCCAATAATACATAAATCATCCACAAAGTGCCCTTGGAACACGGGACTATCTGCTGCTATTCTATAATAATCCAATTTAAAATGGATATTCTAGAATAAGAAAATGTGTTGAAAAACCCATCAGGGTTGGTGTTTAATATCTCACTTAACTTGACTAAGGGCTATTGTTCTGTGATAAATCTATGGACATGTCTGTTCATTCAGAAATGGGCTTGGAGCAGATGCTGAAAACTTGGATTGGTAGCACAAAAACTGCATTTCTGTGTTACATGGTTGCCTGTGAAACAACCTGGGCAATGCATATTTTGTTATTTGTATTCCTCAGGGATGATTCAACCAATTTCCGAGGAGGTCAACTTTGGGATTAGATAACAATAAAGGTCCAATTCATATAGTTAAAATTGTACAGAGTTTCCAAGAAAGATACAGAACTCATCTCTGTTTATTTGTACCCACCTACATTACAAGACACCATTTTTCATTGCTTTCATGTACTACACTGCTAATAGTGTATCTGGATCACAGCAACAGAGGCCAGAAGGTGCAGAAAGAGTGGCCAGGTAACTTGCAAAGGCAAGATAGCAGCTTGGGCAGAGGATAAAGAGGGCAGGAGGAGTGGCGAGAAAGGGAGTAGGAACTAGAGAGGCCAGAGGACCAGGAGGAAGCAGAGGGGGCATGACCAGCAGCCTCTGAGGCTTATCAAGCTGCACTCAGCCTTTGGTGACACCAAAGGGTGGCATGTGAAGCGTGATGCGACAATGGCATCATCTCTTGTTTGCATCCCTTAGTTGTGGCTCAGCTTGCCCAGGGACTCTCTTCCCCAGGGACTTTGTGTTCACCAAGGAAGCGTGGTTCTCAGCCTCAAGCGAGGGTAGCATATTGCAGGCAAGACAATGGTGCAGAGTACAAGTAGAAACAGGTTTCTGAGGGGTGGCCTATGCCAGACCAGGAGATGGCTATGGTGGGAGTAGCACGTGTGATGGTTACCTGCAGCTCTGGTGCAATGCTTGTCTCCCTCCCCCAGGAGAAGTTGAGATACACTTACATGAAGTACAAACTGGTGTCCAAGTTGGTGCAGATACAAGCTCTTCTTGCGGAAAAGGTGAAGGATTTGGAGGACACCATCTCCACCCTGAGGGGAATCAGGGAGGGGAAACAGTTCCTGGACATTGCCCAGGTGGTCCTCCAGGCCAACCAGAGGCAGTCCCCTTCCCAACATGATTATGAGACATACAAGAAGAGGAACTTAGTAGCCCCATTGAAAGCATTAGGCTAAATTTAAAGGGAGCAAAAAAATCCCCTCATCGTTATCGGCATCTGTTACCTAACACCCAGTAAAAAAGGGGACGAGGATGCAAACTTTGAAAAGCAACTTGCCAGCACTTCAAAGAAAAATGTTGTAGTAATATAATATAATTAATGCAATATAATATAGGGGGCTTCAATTTCTCTGATATATGCTGGGAGACAAATTCTGCCAAACAATTTCCTCCAACAGAAGACAGAGGAAGGAACAAGGGGTTCCGATATCCTTGATTTAATACCAACAGGGATGACCTAGTGGACAAAAGAGCAGCCATGGGAACTCTGGGGGAAGTGACCATGCAATGCTTGAAGTCTCAATTATAAAGATAAGGGAGGCAGAGCTAGCCAGGATGGACTCTAGATGCTAAAATCCTTACTCCTCCTGATCATCAGCAAAAACATAATTAAAATATTCTCAAATAAAGATTAAGAAACACTGGATAAATGCATGAAACATAAGTCAATTCTTTTGTTTATCTCTTGGGAAGATTTGAAACACAGATGTGGACCAAGAGTTGTTTTCATGATTTGGAACTGCTGGGCCTGGTCCAGAGTAAGCTGTATTTTGGCTGTTTATGGATTGAGAAACAGTGTTTAGGTTATAAATACCTTGGCTGCTTGTTATAATAACCTTAAAAACAACTAGGGAAGTGAAGATAAGGAGGAGGTTGTTTTCTTGAATGATTTCTATTTTTTTGTTTGTTTTTGATAAGAAGTGACTCTCCTCCCTCCCCCACATGCAGCTGGAAGGCCAAGAAAGTGCCGAAAGGGAAAACATTTGAACAGAGCTGTAAGGAATGTAGATTAAAGTCAATTAACATCCCAGGACTAACTTTCTGTGGTAATCTGTTTTTATTATAATAAAATAACAATAAATAAAGAGAAACAAACAAACAAACCAGACAAAACAAACTAAAGGAAATTACATAAAAGGAGACTGTGTTTGTGAATTGTAATACTGGCTAAATATTAAATTGCGGCTGCTGATTCATTTAAAGTGTAACTGCAATTGTGGACTGCAAATAAGATCACTAAATCCAAGAGCTCTCTCCTTTTAGTTGGAAATAATAACTGTAGACTGTATGTCCATGCGCAGTAAAAGCACAGGAAGCCTCTCCTCTTTCACCTGCATCAAGAGGCTCTTTAGTTCCTCTTCACTTTTTGCCATTAGAGCGGTATCATCTGCATATCTGAGGTTCTTGATATTTCTCCCAGCAATCTTAATTCCAACTGGTGATTCATCTAGCCTGGCCTTTCACATGATGTGCTCTGCATATAATTTAAATAGGCAGGGGGACAATATGCAGCCTCGCTGTACTCCTTTCTCAATTTTGAACCAATCAGTGGTTCTGTGTCCAGTTCTCACTGTTGCTTCTTGACCCGCATATAGGTTTCTCAAGAGACAAATAAGATGGTCTGGTACTCCCATCTCTTTAAGAACTTGCCACAATTTGTTGTGATCCACACAATCAAAGGCTTTAGCATAGTCAACGAAGCAGAAGTAGATGTTTTTCTGGAACTCCCTAGCTTTCTTCATGATCCAGCATATGTTGGCAATTTGATCTCTAGTTCCTCTGCCTCTTCAAAATCCTGCCTGTACTTCTGGTAGTTCTCGGTCCACATACTGCTGGAGCCTAGCTTGTAGGATTTTGAACATCACTTTGCTAGCATGTGAATATTTGCATTAGATATATTTAAAGCCTTTGACTGTGTAGAATGGCCAACAAGGAAGATCTTAATAGAGAAGATGGGATTTGGAATAACATTTAAGCAAGTGATACGAGCATTCCAGAGGAAGTGCAAGTGAAACAATGAACCAGATGAGACTGGACAGTGAGTTCTATCCAAAAGAACAGAGTTTGAACAAAATGCTCAGATAAGGTATAAAATGGAGGGGCTCTGCAAATTTGGTGTGCCAGACTCATCAGCACTGCAACATTTGGTCACCCATCGCTCCATTTGAGACTGATCAACTCAAAGTGGGGTTTTCCTGGTGAGTATGTGAGGACGTTAGTTGAGCGAGTGAGAGTGATTCTCCCTTATACTGTAGTAAATAAAAGAGATCTTAATTTGCAAACCCAGTACCGGCTGTCTGTGTGTCTACTTCTATCTCCACTTTCCGAGCTCTCAGGATGATAAACACCACTCAGATCAAAAGAACAAAGGGTCCGTTTGTGACAAGGATAATCCTTCAAGCCAAGTTTCCTTGTTGGATTGGGCTTGCTGGGAGGAAGTTGATATTAAAACTTCTCTTTTCTCCTAAGGATCTGTATCAAGATTTAGCTTTACCTCTTTCCCAGCACTGTTGAAAGTGAAGAGAATTTAACCTTGCCCCCATTCAAAGAGCCGCCATCATGATCAGCAGAAGGAAGGTGAAGTTAAAGCTTATTCCACCATATCACTGGCCTCATAAAACCAAATGTCCAGATTAATATTGCTGGGGAGGGAGGTTTTACCCTAGGCCTCATCTCAACAATCCTTTTCAGTATTACCAGAATGAGAAGGTTAAAGTACCCTTAGTCCTTGGGAACAAAAAAGACCCCCTGCATGTGCAAATTTATTAGCATAAAATGTAAAAAGTGTACATAAGGAATGCTATGTAATTATTACTAATGCATCTGTGATTACAACTAATGCCATAAAACTGGCTTGATAGGGCTTGTTTGTACATTGACTGAAGTAGGAATGTACCTGTGCATGCATGATGGCTGCACATTATTATTCAGAATTTCAGAATTATGTACTCAGTTAAGTTTCTGAAGTTTGTGCAGGGCAGTACACACGTTTTATAAGGACTTAGGAACAGCCAAGGAAAACAGAGGTTATGTATGAACTGGTAGGAAGAGGGAAGGAAGAGAGAATAAATACCAAACAGGAAAAATAGGCTTACTTTTCTGAGTAGTTTGAATATGGCTGCAAATTTTAATTACACTATCATGTTATATTCAAAACTATGGAGCCACCCCTCATTCACTCTATATATAATCCCTCCATATACGCATAGAAACTGTAGTCCAACAATATAAATAGATGTATAGCTGTAAATATAATCGGGCCATTATCATGACTGTTGAATGGGAATATTATTTTGTTGTACAGTAATGCAACACACACTTGCTATAATTAAACCATGAGAACTCATGCAGTACTTAAGGGGTCATAAAATGATGGTTCTCCACAATTGCATATTCTACTTAAAAACATAACTGAACAATAAACAATAAATATTCTATAACAATGAATAAGAGAAGAAAGCAAACACAATTAATATGAAAATAGATATGGGGTCCCCCTGGACTTTCTCCTATTTTCTAGTCAGCATGCATAATATTAATCTACAGAAATTACTGAAATGTAGTGGAACAGCATTGATAATGAATGCAGAACGCCTTATCTACAGAGCCAGCCAGTGAAATAATTTATGGAAAACATATTTCAAGCTACAATAGAGGTATATCACTTGTCACTATTCCATAGCAAGCATGTATGGGGAAATGTTTCGTTTGTTGGCTATTTGCCTATTTTCAAATTGAATACACACACACACACACACACAGCTGAATTTTTGCTTTAAAGGCTTGCTTCAATGTTAATGCTAACATTGGAGGATGTTTGGCAGGTTGTTTTCTGTGAGTGTAGCTTCTTCGGGGCAAACAATATGAGAAATAGATATGCAGTGTGGGAGACAGCCCTGTGAAGCAAGAGGAGTTGCATGTGGGTGTTCAGCTGTATCCCAAGTGCCTAATGTGTAAATGTGTGTAAATAAATTTGTAAATAAATAAAGCCATTAAACACATCATGGAAGTGCATGTGGTGATGGAGGCAATGTAGCAGGGAGACTGATGTTCCCCTCCCCACTAACTCCATGACACTTGTGGAGAACATGGGCAGAGAATGGTGTTGGGGGAAAGCAATCCCCTCCTCACTGCCCAAACTGAGGCTTGGTTTGTTTGGCTGGTGGAACAGCAGAAGCAGCCAGCTCAGGAACAACTGCAGCTGCTGCAACAGTTAGCAACTCAGAAGATGAAGCTGATAGGGCAAGGATTCAACATGCAGTTGCAGAACCAGAGTGCAGGACCAGAGTGCATTGATACAACAGGAGTTGAGGGTTGCACCAGCCCCTGGTAGGGACCAAAATATGAGGACAGGGGGTAGCGCCCATGTGCATTTCAAAAACGACACCACAAGATGATCCAGAAGTGTTCCTGAACACTTTTGAGTGGGTGACTCTGGCAGCAAAATTGCCCAAAGAACATTAGGCTTTTAATGTGATGCCATGTTTGATGGGCCCTCCCCAAAAGGCTGTGAACATATTAACCCCTGAAGTTGTAGAGAAGTATGACCAAGTGAAAGCTGTAATACTGGGTATATTTAATGTCTCAGAAGGGACCTACCATCAAAGGTTGAGGATCATAGGTTACAAAACTGGGACACCACTTTGGATGATTGGCCAGAAGATCAAAGATAGTGGGTTGCAGTGGTTGAAACTGGCCATCTGCACTGCAGAACAGGCAGCTGAGTTAGCACTTTGTGTTGATACTGCCAACCCAGGCATGCAACTGAGTCTGCTGCCAGAAGCCCAAGGTGTTGGAAGCTGCCATACACTTAATGGAGACTTATGTGGCAGCTGAAGTCAGAAGTTGGCATCCTGTGGGGAAAACCCTGGTTGGAAGGAGAAACACAGTGGGATCCCATTCCTCAGGGCCCTGGGGGTAGTTGGCCTCTGGGTCAAGGGGACACAGGCCCAGGACTAGGGAGCAAGGAAGCTGGCACCCAGGAAGATCATGGTCAAGAAACACCTCCTCCATTGCCACAAGGAGACTCAGAGAAGACCAAGGAAGTGGAGCTCTGGCTTAGTCTGCTTTACCTGTGGGAAGGACACTTAAGACAGAAATGTACCCTTATAGAGTATGACTACATGGAAGTGTGGTGGTCTGTCCAGGTAGGGAACATGTCTCAAGGCTTGTGGTGGATGTGGGTGTGGATGGACAGTCAGGAAGTAAAGGGGCTGGTAGACACCAGATGCAATTGGACCCTGGTAAAGTGAGTCTGCAGTAGCCCTTTGAGTGAAGTGCTTCAAGTTCAGTGTATTCATGAGAACATCAAGCCCTATACCACATGTTTGGCCAAGGCTGAGGTGCAGGGGCAGATGCAGTTTTGTAAGGTGGGGGCTGTTGCTGACCTAGCTTTATGGGATAATAATTGGGAGGAACTGGTCCCAGTTTTGAGGGACTTGTAAAATGGATGAGGATGCAGAACTCCAAGCCCTCCAAGTGCCACAGGCCTGATTAACCTTCCTGCAACAAAATGATGGTTGCTTGACCTACACCATGAGTCAGGCACAGCCTGACCAGGAGAGAGAACCAGGGTCAATTAGGGGACTCTGTTTTAAACTTGTGGGGGACTTGCTGTATCAGGTGGTCCATCCCAGGAAGGTAAGCTTGAATTAAGACAGCTGTTGATTCTGAAACCTCTCCAGTGGGCCATATTGAGACTAGTACACAACATTCCGATGGTGAGACATCTGGTGAAAGAAAGGACCACCAAAAGACTCCTGTGCTGCTTTTACTGGCCCAGGGTGTACACACAGGTAAAGTACTACTGTTTGCCCTGCTGCATGTGTCAGAAAAACCAAGGCCAAAGAGGCCCAGCTGGTCCTCTTATTCCTTTGCCAGTCATGGGCGAGACATTCGAGTGCATAGGGGTGGATGTGATGGGGCCCTTAGAAAGGTCAGCAAAGGGTCATCTGTATATTCTGGTGATAATTGATCATGCCCTGTGGTACCCCAAGGCCATCTCATTGCTCAACATTATGGTGAGGAACATAGCTCATGAGCTACTGGGGTTTTTTTTCCCCTCGGGTGGAACTCCCTAAAGAGATTTTGACAGATCAGGGAACTAAGTTTATGAGCCATGTATTGAAACACCTGTGGAATCCTGTGGACATTGGTCTATCACCCTCAAAACAATGGGCTAGTTGAGAGGTTCATATGTACCCTCAAGGAGATGCTGAGGAAATTTGGGGTGGCTTACCCTTGTCAATGGCCCATGTTGCTGGGACTGCTGATATTCATGGTGAGGAAAGTACTCCAGGCCTCCCTGGGTTTTTCTCCCTTTGAATTGTTCTACAGGCATCACCCATGGAGGCTTCTTGACCTAGTGAAGAAAGCCTGAGAAGTTGAGGCTCAGAAGGCTACATCCACAGTGCAATATGTTTTGGAGATGTGGAAACATGTTAGGGATATAGTGCAAAGGGCTGAGAGTAACTTAAAACAGGCTCGGGAGGAACAGCAGCTTAGAAATACAAGCTTAGCAATAGAAAGTATTTCATGCAGTGGCAAGGGTTCTATGAGGTCATTCAGAAGTTAGGGCCAGTGGATTATGAGATCCAACTGGCACACAAGAAGGACCCATTTTTGAGAAAGTCATGTTGCCCCACAATCTGTCTCCTCTTCCTCTTACTATTTATGTAAGAATAGAAATCCTTTTTGTTGCCCTTGACATTCTTCATAAGTGCTAGTGACATGGTTGTCATGAAGGCCATGAAATTCTGAAATGATTCTTTTATGTAGCATGAACATTGATGTTGAATTCTCCAGAGTCCTAGGATTCTCCAAAACCACAATTGAAGCCATTTCAGCCAGTTTAGTCAGGGAGTCCATTGGGTAGTATGATCGGTGGTACACTAATGGAATCCCCGATCTGTTTCTCTGACTGAACACAAGGTGCAGGCCTTGAAAATCTGCTCAAGGTTGGAGGGGTTTCCTGGTGTGTAAGACTGAGATAGCTATGTGTCACAGCTATTCCCTCCTTCAGCCTGCAACCTTTGTTTGACAGATTGTATTCAGCATAGCAATGGATTTCAGGTTTCAGCCAGTGCTGTAATATGAGACCAAATCTTTCCTGCATCAGACTCCAATCAGAATAACAATGCTTTAGTTTATCAACTTCCAATCAGCATTAGAATGTTTTCCTCTTGTGGATTTCAGTTTTTCATTTGCTCCTTTTCCTGACACCAATTATCCTGAGGATAATCTGTAGTTAACCTCATTTTGTGTCCCAATATGTTTACACTGTTTGGGGTAACAAAAGCAAAATAAATAGTTAAATACTCATAAAAGGCACATGGCTGATATTTGGTGGCTTTGTTTACTACCATGAATTTGGTAATGTCTTAGATGAACTAGATTGCAAGTCTATCAATATCTAAATTATGCCACAAAATGTGTGTGTGGGGTGTGAAAGTCACCCTGGAATGTAGAATGAAGTTTTGTCCCATTTCTACTTCATTTATTAATTTAACTTTTATTTTTAATACTATGTTTGAGTTTGTTAAATGGTATTGCACAATAGTTCAAACTAAACCATTCTAAACCCATAAACACAGGCCATTTAAAACATGGACATAGCAATCCTTTTGTCTCTGGGAGACTATTACAGGAACCAGATGGCATATCTGATTCCTCTTCCCAAGACCATTCTCCTGTCTTTCCCAGTGTACCACCCTGGAGAGTTTTTCAGTGGCTGCTCCTCATAAAGCAGGTGTTCTCTCAGATCCCATGGCATCTTGTGATCACTGCCTTTTACCCACAACAAGGTACATCAGCTAGATGGCTTCAGAGGCATGCCTGACAAATAAGACACTGTAGACAATGGAAGGTCAAAGATACCCTGCAGACCTGAATAACAACTTCATAATAAGACAGGTTGTCACTTACATAACCATTGCCTAAATTATTCAGGGCTTAAAATGTTAAAATCAGCCCAGAAAACAATTGTCAGCCAATGTAGGTGTTTCAGGAAATGTATAATTTGGTGATAATACCACACACAGTTAGTAGCCTAGCTGTTGCATTTTATGCCAGCTAAATAGCTTTATAGAGATTCAGCACATCTCATCTAGTCACATTCTTACACCATGAATGCAGGAAACTCTAAATGAAAAGACCAGCCCTCTTTCTTTCTGCACGGGACTTACACATGCAATTTAAGCTGGAGCTGATTGAGTCATTTCTAGTTCTAAAAATCTTCCTCGCTGGATACTTGATTTAGGAAGGTGGGGGCAGATGAGTTTAAAAATACATTATAAAATGTCAGAACTGAAGGAAGATGTGGAAAAATCTTGAATATTTGGCTTCAAAAGCATTTAAAGACAGCCTGCATTTATATTTCATTCTTATAACAGGATATATTGTTGGAATGCTGGTAGGCCCATTTAGACCACTAAATTGCAGAAACTGGTGCACTGGTGGAATATTGTCAGATTTTAAGAGCTAAGCATCTAGGCACCTGCTTCTATGGCTAGTTTCATGGCTCACTAGTAGTCAGTTAAATTGCTTTCATGTGTTGATATGTGGGTCTCACCACACGTTGTCCTTTACCATTGTTGGCTTTGTTTCTGAATTGCAAAGGCAGCACTGATGAAAGCAAAATGATATGAACAGAGAGGAAAATAATTTGGGATGCATTTTCACAGGATTTTCTTGGATAGTCTTGAGGTCCTTTATGTTCTTCATAAAGATCAGCCATGCTTAGTTAGATTGATGGCCCATCTAGCTTAGCATAGGCTTATCTGGTTGTGGCTGACTACACCCCAGGAACAACCACAAGAATGATCACAGGGGCTGTGACACTCGTGGCATTGCAGCAGCATCTGAAAATAAGTTCAGTGAGTTAAAATAAAGTGGCTTAACATGAGGTCAGAGCATTTGTTCATCTAAGCTGATATAGCTTGCTCTGTTCTGACTGGTAATGGCTCTCTTGGGATCCAGGCAAAAGCTTTTCCATCGCCTGATACCTGATCATTTTGACTGGAGGAATCAGGAATTAAACCTAAGTATGCAATGAATACATAAAATAAAATAGATCTACTATTGAACTACAATCCCCCAGTAACCAATTACAAAATTGAGCAGCTACTTATGATCCAATTTTGTGGCACACACAAACACACCACACAGAGGTTTTGTCCTTATTTGCCATTCACTTATTTTTATTTTTTATTTAAATATTTGTATGCCGCCCCTTGCAGCAGCCTTATTCACATTTCCCATGCCTTAGATGACAAATAATCAAGGGTAAACATGCATAGAAGTTAATATAAGAAGGTAGAATTGAATTAAAGTTTGGTTCATTTCAGAATTTCAATCAGTCTTAAAGTCTGGGGGCTTCTTTTTGATGAAAAGAGTAGTGCACAAACAACATAGGCAAGCTGTTTGGTAACATGCCCCCCTTTTTTTCAAAACAGAGACATGTTTCAAAATGTTCATATATACTCCAACTTGATAAACTTTTTTTCCCAAAAGCATCCTATGCAGTATTCATTTCAATCAGTCAATCAATCTGATGAGCAGTGGAAGATTGTGTTTGAAAATCCTTGTCTCTATTTATCATTCTCTGAATTCACTAGACACAATTGCCATCTGGAAGGTGCAATTTTCCATTCAAAATTACTTCTCTGTTTTAACAGTGTTTTCCAAGTGTTTCACTTCTAATGACTTTCTCGTTCTTCAGAGCTTGTTTTAACAAGCACTAAAAAAGCAAATTACACTGCATACTTAATTCTGTTTGTGAATACTATTCATTCATCACTGTTGCCAGGCTAGTTTTGCAAAAGTAATGTGTTCACTGCTTCTGGTGGGGTGCGGTGGGAATGTATACAATATAAATACAGTTTCCAAATCAATTTGGAAGAATGTAGAATTAGGTGTAAGACCACAATCCCAATGCTGAAGGTGTGACCAAGGCTTTTGATAAACAACAACAAAAAACACTTCTTAGAGGTGAGTCCTGAAACCCTATGATGCCCAAAAGTTAAACTGAGTGGGGTGCCTGATTTTGCACATATTAAACTAGCATTGAAATAACTGATCTGGCTTCTGTAGAGGCCATGATATCTTGGGATATCATGCTATAGAATTTGGGCAGCTAATAATATGCAGTAGGTACCCCCTTGTGCATATTAAAAGTGTGAGGAATCTGTTTTGGGCATGGTAATCAGTTGAACTTCCTGGGCTTGGCTCCCTGGATTCCAGTGCACTTTGTTGTTGTCCTGAGTCCAAGTTCTGGGTGAGTGTGTCCAGTATTTATGGGGTGCTTGCCAGAAATTGAGCCCCACACACTGTGAAAGCAGCATTCCTCCTCTGTGCCAGTGCAGTAGCCATTATTTATGCTGCGCATGACACAGAAAAGGTTGTTCACAAGGGCTCATCAGGACAGCAGCTCCATATGGCAGCTGCACAAGCTTAAATATTTGGCTCTGAAGAGAATCTCTGCTTGTGCTTCTCCCCTCTCTCCCCTTTGATATGAGGGGGATCAAATGTATAATATGTTTGTTACTCCTTCAGGAGGAAGGGGAATATCAAATCCTCCCTGTTCCATCACCTCCATTAGTGGGATTAGACTAAAAGTGCATTTAAAGGGTAAATTGCATTGCGTTGCGTTGTACAATGGCAACAGATATCAACAGTCTAAACACCCTTTAACAAATGGGAAAAAGATCTGTATTCCAAAGTAATTGTGAGCAGCCCTTGACCCAGGGAGTAGGGAAGGAGCTTCTTCTTCCTAGCAAGCAGTCCCAACCTCTAACTTCTCTGGAGGAATGAGCAAGGTTACACTTCAAGGCACTTAATGGTTTCTCCCCCTGCTGCTCAGCTCACCTGGCTGCCCCAGCATTTCTGACTTCCAGCTTCTTGGGTAATCTGTTTCATGCTTCCTCAAGAGGCCTCCCTGTCTTACCCAGAATGGGTGGGGAGGAAGTGGCTGTTCCTGGCTCGCCTCTCCTTGGGGTGCTGGCCTTGGACAAAGTGTAACCCCCCCCACCCCCTACACAAACACATCTCTCATGGGCATCAAGGGTCCTGACACCTATCCCACTCAAGAGCAAGGTTCCATTGCCTACCTGCTCTTCATAGCATCTTTGCCCCCTTCTCCACTGGCAAAGCCATAGCAACTCTTCCCATTGTTAGAAACACTCTTTCCTTTCCTTTCCTTTCCTTTCCTTTCCTTTCCTTTCCTTTCCTTTCCTTTCCTTTCCTTTCCTTTCCAAGAGAAAATATTCCAAGCATGCAGAGAGTTCTTTTTGAAAGTTTATTGCACTAAAGGGAGTGAAGAGTTTCCTTGCCAGTTCAGCAATCACATGTTTACATCACATTTTTATGCCTTTCTCTCCCCGCACCCCCTCTGGATGCTTCTTCCCTCCTCCTTTTCCTCATTGGGCAGGGTACTGGGAGGTTACAAATCTTTTCCATCTGCCTATCTTGTGCGACTCTGATACCTGTTCTTCCCTCCCACTTCATCCCTTCCAGGTGAATTACCATATTTTTCGCTCTATAAGATGTGCCTGGCCATAAGACACACCTAGTTTTTAGAGGAGGAAAACAAGAAAAAAAATATTCTGAATCAAATGGGCACATAATCACAGGCACATTCCCCATCACTTCCCCATGGGCTGTACATCTGACAGACTTAGTGCACACATTCGCTCTATAAGACGCACAGACATTTCCCCTTACTTTTGAGGGGGGGAAAAGTGAGTCTTATAGAGCAAAAAATACGGTATATTGAGCTTATTTCCTTTGCAGGGTGTGTTACTTAATAGCCATGAGGTCATTCATTGAGCAAGTTTCCTGCTATCTTGTCTATGTGACAATTCCCTCCTGTTATCTGATCTCAGCCCCCTCCTCCTTTGACTAAGGAATTTTCTTCGTTACATTTTTTTACTCTTTCTGTTCCTTGTTTCAAATCATCCTTTCATCCCTATCACTATGCATACATACCAGCTCTCACTCCTGCACTCCTATTATTTCTTGCTCCTCGCCCCACCCATGCCAGTCTGTCCAGGTGTTGCTCATCCAGTTTGGTGTGGGGAGCTGACTGTGAGGCAAGGCATGTTCCCTCCCTCACTTGGGTTTTGTTAGTCCAGTATCTGAAAATCTGAAAACAATTTGTAGTATCTTGGACTCAGCCCAATTTTAGATGAAATCAGTTCATGGAATCAACAATGCTATCATACTCTGACCATTTCACATAGATGAGACATATAATATATACTGACTCTGAAGACATTCTCTGAAGTGATTTATATGTGTATGTTCTTTCCATAAACTGCAGACTCTCACTTTTAGCAGTGCTCTTAAATGTGCACATCAACCTTGTGCATGTATGTTATGCACATTTCAGTTCGGTTGTTCAGCTGAACTAATGGAAGGTGGGGACTACCTAAAACATACTATCTCTCCAGACATTCAAAAGATGTGGAACAGTCCTTTAAGGAAAAATTATCTATCCATGGTTCTGGATCTCTTTGTGAAAATACAGAAATACTTCATCTAAGCAATTAATATTAAACTAGTATTTTCACATGCATTTCTGAATTATCCTGGGAATCCAGTCTGGTCTCCAAATGAATCTTACCACAGGCTTTTTTGGGAGATTTTCAATATCAATATCAGACATGCTACTAAAGATCAAAGTGTTAAACAAATGCTATTTCTTGGTTCATCCCTTAAACCTACATTCCTGTGGAATATTCTGTATTTCAAGTGCTAGTTCAGGAGCATAAAATGTCCTGCAGTCCCCCACCCTCCCATGTATTTACCCACCAAATATTGTGCCCAAATATGGTTATGATTTATAAGTTGAATCATCCACTTTCGAAGCTTCACATGCTTAATCACTTGCATATCAGGGGTGGAATGAGGTCATCAATTTGGGACTGGATGGAAGGATTAGGTCATCATTTTTCTAAAAGAGCTTCTCAAGAAGCAGACTGTTAGCAGTTTTTTAATTTTTCTAGAAGAGATGAAAATTCATTTGACATTAAATATAGAGAAATAAAAATTAATGAACAAACAAAATGAACCACACCTTAGGGAGGTATAGCATTTTTGTGGAGGGCTTTTGGCTCTCACTTGGCTACTGTTGCATCATAGTGTATCAGCAGCAGCCATGATACTCCTCCTTGAGAGGCTTTGGACAGTAGACAAACTCAGGATAGAAATAAATGCAGGGACTTCTGGTTGACATCGCAGCGAGACGGCTGTGGAGAATGGGGCCCCATTCTTCACATCGTAATCCATTCTACAGGGGGTCTGGGGGGGGGGGGCCCATCCAAGCCCTGTCAGGGCAGGAATTAGAAGTCCAAGCATACTTCAGCCTGGTGGGGGGCGGCAGTTCCTCACCTGACGGGAGAAATTTGGGGGAATTCTCAGTGAATGGACAGAGTGAGGTGCACCTCCCCTCACAAGCTGTCAGCACTGGATTAATAGCAAAGAAAACAAAAGAAAGCTTAAGAGTGGACATTGGACCTGCTGGGTGAGCAATTAAACCTAAAAATACTGTCCGTGTGTCAAGGGGCCAGAGGCCCTATTGCTTTGGTCGTAATTAACCACACTTGCAAGAGCAATAAAACTAAATCTATTTATTGCTAGTTATCTACAAGATTTACAGTTCTACTGACGAGCTTCTTAATGATAGTCCTTGGTGAACAGATGTTCGCCTCTGAATGACGATAGCCTCTCCCCTCTATGTCATATCTCCCCCCATCATTTGTTCCTCCCTCCTTTCCTGTTCTCTTTTTGTTTTCACTTCATAGGCTTTCAGAATTCTTCTGTTCCTTGATGTTTTAAAGTCTACATATCCCATGATCCCTTCGGCTTCTGGTCCTGTCAGCTCTGCTTCGGAAGAGGAGGAGGCGTCGTGTTCCTTTTCTGTTCTGGCTTCCTCCTCCTCCTCGCAGTCTGGCTGACTTAAAGGGACAGACGTCTGTCCTGTGGGTTGTAGATGAGAGGAGCTCTCAGCAACAGGCTGGTTTGTGTTTATATCGAGCCGTGGCGAGGTCTCTTGAACTTTGGCTGTCACGATCAGGTCCTCCTCACGAGTAATAGTTCTTGTCGTGGCCTCATGCACGACACCGTGAAAGAATCTGTGAAATAACCATCAATCTGAATAACAAAAGAAAGGCCCTTTGGCTGTGGAGTTCAAGCAGTAACAAATCTATGAGAGATTAAGTGGAACTGGGAAAATTTGGGACTTAGAAGAGAAGAGATCTTTTCTATGTTTAATCTCCCCAAGGGCGAAGAACTAATTTGAACTTATTTTATACTAAATAGGTAGAAGAAGTGCTCTCTCTCTCTCTCTCTCTCTCTCTCTCTCTCTCTCTCTCTCTCTGATTTTCATTTCAGAGACATGGCAATCAGATTCCTCCAGTTTCTGTATGGTTGAACAATTTTTTTTTTTTGGCTGCCACTCTGTGGTCATTTTATTTGTCAACAGATACATTGTTTGGCAAAGAAAGAAAGAAAAAGAAAGAAAGAAAGAAAGAAAGAAAGAAAGAAAGATCCCTTACTTCCTCTCCTTGTGATTTTTGTTGCTATTTAGTGGCTATCTAGTACCACAACAGGTTATTTAAAAATTGTTTTAATTAAACCTTTTACTTTCATCATGGATAAAACTTACCTATCATCTCTGGCATCTACGTCTGCTTCTCAAAGCTTACAAACAGCACTCTTGGCAATACAAGCCTCTTTAACATCTATCCAAGCATCTCAAGAGACTATGCAAAACGCTATACAAGAATTTGCTTAGGAACAAAAGGATGAATTGGACAAATTGGATAGTTATTTCTTGAAGATAATGAATCAACTTGCAGGTTCTGGTATTAAAATAAAACAAAATGAACAAAAGATACAAGAAGTGAAAAAGAAGGCTAAAGATGGATGGATCAAGATGGATTGAGAGAAGCAACAATCAACACAAACAATTAAGCTATTGTTTGCCAGTCACCATATTGCTATTAAGCCAGTCACCATATTGGAGAGATTTCAGAACACACTAGAAGCAAAAAATGAAAACCTAAGTGGTTTAATAAACACTATGCTAACAGATGTTCCTGTTTTGGAAAAGGAAAAGTTTGATAAACAATCTGACCTGGTTCATAGAATCAACCTAAGCTATGTTAGAAGTTACAAATTTCTGTGGGAGAATGGATAATTTTAAGGGAATTATATATCTTGAAGGATATGATTTATAAATGGGATGGCATGCTTATAGGTGATAAGGGTAATGACATTTCTTGGTGGCATAAAGTTCAAATATGATTGAGAGATGTGAAGTCTATAGAATATATGATCTTATAAAGGAATTAGTAACATTTGATTAAATGATTTCAAAATTGGATGAAAGAATGATTAAAGGATTGTATAACTTCTTTTTGGGTATAAAATGAAAGATGATTGAATCAAGGAAATTATGATAATATAGGCACAAAATGTTGGACTTAACATTGAGTTATAGAAATGGTAAAAGTTGTGAGAAAGAAATACCAAGGTAATCTTAGTAATTTCACATAAAGAAAACATATATAAATGTTTTCTAGCTAGCTAGATAGATAGAAGTAAATGACTTATACATAGTTCTTATTGCTAAGTTTAGTAGAAATGTTTTTAAACTTGTCTATCAGATGTTGGAAATGTAAACAAAAATTTAAATCTGAAGGATTTTCTCTCTTTTCTTTTTTTGATTATATATTATTCTTAATGATATTGATAAATAGACCATATATTTGATCTTATATGTAATTACTATGGCAAGGATTTTATTTGCTTACTATGGGAGGAGTGAAGAGTCATGCACCAAAGAGTTGAGCTCAAAAAGGATCTTGGACTGCATGGAAAGGGACAGATCGATCTTGTCTCTGAAGGAGAAGGAGGACGTATATCTCTACCAAACTTGGAATTCATTTTATTATCAGCTAGAAAAATGGGACTATGTGTAGATTTGAATATGACTATTGACTGTTACAGTGAGGAAGATGTTAACCCAGTATATCTAATGTCTTAAATAATTGTTTTTAAAGTTAAATTTTAGTGAAAACAATAAAATTTATTCAAAAAGAAAGAAATAAATGCTGCTGGAACTTAAGGTAAATGGATAGTTTAACTAACTAAAAGAACAATCCTATGCAAGTTTAGGCAGGAAAAAGTTGCAAAACCCCCATTATTCCCCAATACCAACAGTTATAGGTCTTATTTCTTATCACTAATTATTGATCTTAATTACTGATAATGTCATGAGCAGAATTGGCTGGAGCTGGGAGTCAGACATGATGGCATAGGAGACCCTTTCTAACTTGCTCTCTTCCTATGTTTCTATAATATCAAATGAATTGTGTGTGTGTGTGTGTTGTGTGTGTATCATTTGTATGAGGCCTGTTTATGTTCTAATAAACTAAACTTTGGCTCTGTGTATGAAACAGGTACTCAGAATATGTTGCAAGGAAGAGACAGAAATAGTAACACAGTATGGAGGGAAAGAAAATAAAATAAGAAAAATGTAAATGTAGGTTAACAAATTTAATCTATTTTTCAAATCTTTATATTGCATTGCTTTATCAGTTGACTACATAGTTCTAAAAACTTGAAAGAAGACACTAGACTCATTTCATTAATATTGTTGTCTTGGCCTGGTATATGGAAATAAATGTCTGAGTGAAAAGCAGTGAAAGCATTTTCTCTAGAGTGTAGACAGATTGCCCTTGTCCAGAAATATCACTGTACCATTTTTCCTGTACAATTGTACCATTATAGCAAAACGGAAATATTCGCATTGCAATATACCACGTGTTTATTTTCCAGTCATGTCTTTTTAAGAACCACCATGTATCAGAAAACTGAAGTGGTCCTGAACTACTTGAGCAATTGAATAAGAGTAGAACAAAAGCTACGAGTGCTGAAATGGAATCTAGGTTAGTGAACCTCAGGAATCTATTTCATCTACTGCAAGTGACTGCAGTTTGTGCCTACTATGGGATAGGATATGCTTGCTCTGAATAGTTCTTCACAGTGGGATATTTTTACTTACACCAGAATGTACAAATACAAGAGTTCTGCTGGACTATTGATTGGTGGAATATAAATTTAATAATAATATTTTAAATAATGCATAAGTAGTATGGCTTGTGCATTATAACTTCACCACTAAATAAGTGAAATAGGGATGGAAGGAGCAGATAGCTAGTTGAGAAAGGAGCAGATAGCTAGTTGAGGAGAGCTTCAGAATGTGGGATCATTTCTTTCTGATGACAGCATCACATTACATCTTATATGCAGGAAATAGCACTTTTAAGTCTTTTATGGATTGCCAATAGAGAAGACAAAAGCAGGCAGTCATACATGCAAATTTAGAAATAGAAACAAAAACAGAGCGAGTCAGAAGGAGTCTCCTGGGCCATCTAGTCTGACCCTGGCTCCAGCTGGCTCTGCTCATGACATGCCTACAATACTAATTGGACTTCAAATAAGAATACAGGGCATCTCACCACAGTGACTTAGAGTACAATCCTGCACAAGTTTAGGCAGAAAAAACCCCCTACATCTTTTAGCATATCTAGTCAGGACACCCTTAAGTTAGCTGTATGCCTACCATTCAGGTGCTAAGTGCCGAAGGGGCCATGCAACAGTTCCTATGGTTCATCAACTTTAATTGGACAGTTCAGACCTTCAGACAGAAAATTGTCCTCTGGCAGGCTTTCAACTTGAAGACTGTCCTTCTTTAAATGAGGACACATGGCCTTCCTACCATATTTGACTGCTGGTGATTATGGGGCTTGCAGTTTACCATACGCAGTAGGAAAAGCTACTCAGAGTGTAATTCCTGACCGAAAAGAATCTGTTGGGCATCATCCACCTCTTGTGTCTGCTACCCAGTCCCCTTTCCTACAGTAACATCCCCCCCTCTTTGGATGGAACAGAGGTAGCAGTTATAGATCAATAGAATGAATGTGAGCAGAATCGAAATTGTTTTTTGTAAGCCGTCCAGATGGCATATAAAAATTTTTAGATCGATAGATAGGTAGATAGATAAGGTGCTGTGAAGATAAAAATGACTGAAATATTGAAAAGAACTGCTAGAAGAGGCAACAGATATCCCATAAGATACTATAGGAACAGTTACCAGACATGAACCTACTGACTGCAGATTACAGGAGGGTCAGCAAGAAAGTAGACCTTCAGAGACTTCCTGGTGAAATGCAAAAAGCCCTTGTACTCTATGGACCTGACACTCAGTTGTGTTCCTCCTTTAATTAGTAACATCAAATAACCTGACCACCCTGGCAACCTAAGATATATGAACAAAAGCACAATAGCATTTGCAATATATGCTGCTGCCAGAAAGAAGACTCACAGGCTTAACATCTAAATAGTAACTAGAAGGAAGCATAGATGTTTCCCATACTTGCCACTGGCACTTTTTACCTTTCAGAGCACAGAATCTGCTTTAAATACGCATGTCCCCTTTATTTCTTTTTGTGCCATTCCAACTGTGTGCTGGCTTCAGAATATTTCAAGGACACCTGAAAACAGATGCAAATGCATTCCTCCATCGTCATTCTTAATCAGCATCACAATGAAAGCAGAGGCATTCGCTCTGAAAGTCTGTTGATTTGTTGCTGAATATCAGTCTTGATGCCAGGAAGTAAAAACGATTTTACAGGAGGTAACAGAATCATTTCAATAAAAGGACAAGAAATCATGTTTTAAGGGTAGAGTTCAAATTGATAACTAACTTCAGTGGGGGCAGTCATAATGTTTTTAACTAACTACAGTGGAGCAGCCATAATGTTTTCTATACTTGCATCTACATTAGCATATGCCACATCACAGGACATCAGATGTACATACATCAAGAAGATGCAGGTGAATGCCATCCTGAAATTCAGGTTCAAGGTCACATACCACAGCATGACATGGACTAAACTAGTTTCAGAGAAAACTGGAAGTTACAAAAATGCTATGCTATGGACATATGCACCAAGAATAAAGGCAAGGGCCGCTACTACTAAAGATACTATGAAAGAAGGAAGGGGAGTGCCCTACCCCCCAGGGACAAACAATTGCCAAAGCAGGCTGTGACCACCTCTCAGTTCACCACAATCTGAACTTAGGAACTCTTAGGCTTTGCAGGACACCCTTTATGTTTAGCAGATGGATTAATTTTCATCCCATCCCCAAGCACATGAAGAAGCAGAAAGGATTTATTACTAAGGTTTACTTAGAAGGAAGGACACACAGCTCTTACATAGGTGTCAGATTTATGTATAGTAGAGGAAGAGGAGAAGAGAATAAAAAGTATGTAACAGACCAAAGCAAACTACAGAATTCTGAAATCAGCACTGGAGGCTAAGTTGTATCTTTCTGATACATTTTCAGATACATTATCTAAGTATCTGGGAAGTATCTTTTCCAGAAGAAAAATGTGCAATCTGGGAACAGAGAATCATAATGCTGAAAGCATGCTGAAGCATGACAATGAAAAGTGAAAATTTTGTAATAGCATTTACAGTATCCACTTCCATAATATTAGAAACACTCTTTCCTTTCCTTCGGAAGAGAAAAATATTCAAGCATGCAGAGAGTTCTTTTTGAAACTTTATTGCAACAAAGGGAGTGGAGAGTTTCCTTCCCCTGGTCAGCTCAACTCAACACATGTTCACATCTCATTAATGCCCTGTCCCTGGCCACTTCCTCCCTCCTCTTTCCCCTCATTGGCCAGGGTACTGGGAGGTTACAAGTCTTTTCTGTCTGCCTATTCTGTGCCACTGATATCTGTTCTTCCCTCCCACTTGGTCCCTCCCAGGTGAATTATAATGAGCATATTTCCTATGCAGGATGTGTTTGTTAACATTCATGAGGTCATTCATTGAGCAAGTTTCCTGCTATCTTGTCTATGTGCCAATTTCCTTACACTCTGTGCTATCTGATCTCAGCCTCCCTCCTCCTTTAAGCCAACAATTTTTCTGAGTTACCCTTTTTACTCTTCTTACTTCCTTATTTCAAATCATCCTTTCATCCCTATCAATTCCCCCTCTTTTCTTCGCTCACCCTGATTTGAAACAACAGTGTCCCTCAAATTTTGCTATAAGTTTAGTTTGTTTCTTCCTCTCCTATGGGCATGCTCCTGCAGGCCCTTCAACAACATGTTATGGACAATGGGATATAGTGTAAGCAGATGTATTATTTATTTATTTAAACAATGTCTATGCCGCCCCATTCGCAAAAAGCCTCAGGGCAGCTTACAGCATAAATAAACAATTATATAATTAGCCTTAAAAATCCAGAAACATCTCGGCACCTACATAAAAACCCAATAAATACAATCAATAAATTAACAATTAAAATAACTTTTAAATAAAAAGGTCTTGGCCTGGCACCGAAAAACAAATAACGACAAATGTGGTTGTTACAAATGTAAACAAATGTAGATTATTATCCCCACAAAAATTGCTCCTAATATTAACACAAACAACCATCTTAGCCATCCCAGGCTTCGAAGTCAATCACCTAACCATTTCCAGGATCATCTAGCCCAATATTGTACAGGTACACGGAACAACTCAGCTGCTCCTATGTAGGTCCCAGTGGTTCCAAATTTGAAAGGCAATCTTAAATATATTCCTGCTTCCACTGTACCCAAGTTGTGAAATTGCCAGTGAGGCACAGAGAATACTATGGGTTTTGGCCTGCAAATGAGGGTGATGCTGTCTACCTGGCAGCTTTATCTGCCCTTACTGATCAGAAAAACAATACATTTTGTTTTGCAAGCTCTCAGTTCCCTCCTCTTCAACCAACAGCAAATACCAACAGAAAGTGCCCAGATCTGACCTCAACACAGTAACCCCCTTCTGCCAGGATTTTATCCAAATTTTCCCAACAATTTCCCCTTTTGTCATTAGCCAAACAAATGAGCCAGTTCAGATAGCCCCTGATGCTTCCTCTTTCTCAGAAAGCAGCATCTATCTATGCAGCTCCAATGGGAATTTTCCTCTTAGTCAAATCCCTTGATCCTTTTGCCACCCCACTTAATCGCTGCAAAGAGCTTAGTGCCACCCAGTCTGCTCTCATCTTTATCTGCTCTCCCCCGCCTCTTTGCAGTGCTGCTATCCAATCTATTCTGAGGCTTGGTTCCTTGCTCCCTAGGCCCTCCTTTTTTGACCCACAGAAGTCAAGAATTTCATCCTCATCAGGGCTGAGATACACAGTACACAAATACACAGTAGCTTCCCATTTTTCCCTTTTCCAGTTCCCTAACCCAGAAACTATCCAGAACCTTAACATCCTCCCCAGGAACTTTCAAGAAAAGTATCTTTCCTTGGTTCCTTTGCCTTTAGGGACATCCCCCTTCCTTAAATCCTCTATTCCCCATCTCTTTCCCTCAGGTGAGAAATAAAGATCCTTTACCCAAATTCATATGCATCCATCAGGTTTCCTTCTTTCCTCTGAGTAAACCCTTTAAACCACTAGCCCTGCTGGGGTTCTTTGAAGTCTCTGCTGCCATGAATTCAATTTGTCTTGGGTCTCCGGTCACTCTTGTATTGGCCAGAAAGCTGCCCACGGGGCTGCTGAAATTTCAGCATGGTGCACCTCCCCCACAGCCACTCACCAATCTGAGCCTAGGACAGATCTAGGAGGAGCCCAGACAAGCCCCAAAGTTGTTAGAAACACTCTTTCCTTTCCTTCAGAAGAGAAAAATATTCCAAGCATGCAGAGAGTTCTTTTTGAAACTTTATTACAACAAAGGGAGCGGAGGGTTTCATTAACTATTATATAAAATAGCAATATTACATAAAATAACAATAATAAAAACAACATACAATAAAACAGAGAAATATGTAGCCAGATATCAGGTCAGATATGAATAAGTTAAAATATATTAAAACTTAAAACTGTAAATAATATCCAACTATAAAATCAATTGTTAAAATGTCTGGAAAAAAGGACTGTTTTTGCCTGGCTTTAAAAAGATTGTAAAAATGACATCAGGTGAACTGTTTTCGGAAGGCCATTCCATAAATGAGGTCCAGCCACTGAGAAGCCCCCTCTTCTATTTGCCATTCTCTTTACCTCCTTAAAGGCTCTCTCAGAAGGACCTCCTCACCAGATCTTAGGGACTGGGTAGGTATATTATGAGAGCAGGTGGCCCTTTAGATATCCTGCTCCCAAGCTATTTAGGGCCTTCTATGTTAGCACAAGCACCTTAAATTGGGCCTGGAACTCTACTGATAGCAAATGTAACTGATATAATATTGGGGTGATATAGGAGTGAGAACTTGCTTGTACCAGCAGTCATGCTGCCTTATTCTGTACCAGTTGAATTTTCCAGACCCTCTTCAAGGGAAGCCCCAAGCAGAGTACGTCACAATAGTCAAGCTAACAAGTTAGCAGAGTGTGTGTGACTGTGGCTAGGCTCTGCCTATGTTAAACCTAGGTTAAACCTTCTCAGCATGAGTTTATCATCAGTCTCGGTCATTTTGTATATGTTCTGTCAGGTAGTAACAATTGATTTGTACAATAAAGCAAAATTTTTCAAGATATATTCTGCAGCAGATTGCAAAATAGTGGAGTTGCTTTGATTACTCAATCTCATATTACAGACTGTAATTTGTATCTCTCTCTCATTAGCCAACAACAAATCACTGCGCATATTATTTATTGCCATACTTGTGTGGGTGGTGTGTTTGGGATGACGAGAGCTTTGTTGCTGCTATCAAGATCTGTGGCTACTATTCATGCTATTCTACCAGATCTCCTGTGATCTTCACACCACCACTACCACTATCATCATCATAAAAGGAGATTCTCAAAACAAACAGTATTTTGTCACTGACGTTGCTAAGCTGAATGGGTGTTTTATATCCTATGTATCCTAATAAACAATTACTCAAACCATGTCATAAGAATTTATTCCTGGTTTACTTGTTTTGCAAGATTCAACTGATTCCATGATGCTTCATGCAGATTTTGTTTCTCTTTTCTCGATGGAGATTTTCATCAACTTGGTTGATTTCTTTTTACTTGTTTTTACTTGCTTTCACACACACACCCAAATTTCCAGTGATCAATTGACAATGGACCTCCAGTGTTCTCAGATCATCTCACATCACCTAGGTTGGGGTGTCCCCATCTAGTTTTGTTTTTATGATCACAGGTTGTGAGTCATGATACTAGTGCGGCAAATACTTGCAGGCTCAATGCCCATTTACCACCACTTCCTTCCTGTATGAACTCCAATCAAGATCTCAAGAATTCTCATGTAAATTGCCCAGATTACACAATCTGAGTGATCACTGCTGAGCACTGAATTTTGCCATTAAATCTTACAGTTTAGTCTAATCTAAAATCAATATCATGTATTTCTACTAAACAACAAAGATTCTACCACTCCACAAAGGTCGACTTGTTGATATAACTTCTACACCAGAGACCAGCCACTACACTTTTGTACAGTTATTACATGGTTGGTGGGGGATGTCAAATCCCCCCTGCTCCATCATCTCCACCATCATAGGTAGTGAATAAAAGCTTTATTCTGCACTTCAAGGCACACCATGCTAGCCTTTTAGCTCCCCTCTTATGTCAGAGGGCTAATTCCTGGGGTCTCAGTTCTTATGGGTGTTGCACCCCTGATTGCCAGTCAGGGCAGTGAACACCCTTGTCCCTGACGTCCCCAAGCTCCTGTGAGCTCCTGTGAGCTTCCTGTTCACTCTCTTTGTGGTTCAATAAGCCAGGATGTAGCTCTTTTGAGCAAGGACTTCCTGTAACACTCCTGCTTCTGCTGCCCAGCTCCCACCATTGAGCAGCCTTCTACAGCCTCTTCCCCAAGCCAGTGACAGCTCCTCTCTCATGGCAGCCCCTCTCTCATGGCAGCCATTGCCTACCTCCCCAGGTTCCCTAACCTGCTCATTGTCTGGTTGTCCCCTTGCCTCCTTGACAGGGCAGCTGTCTATCCTGTTGTGCCCAGGTGCCCGCCATCTGTGTGCTCCTCTTTGTTGTCCTTTCTCGCTCACCATTTCATATTCTCTTCTCCTCCCCAGTCCACTCTCTGATTTGCCCTTTAGTCCCTGCTTCTGGCTCTGCCTCACTGCCCTCCACCAGTAGTTCCCATTCTGTGAGGAACATAGTTCTCTGCCACCTCACTCCTTGCCTACTTCCTGCTCCCTGTGTGTTGCCTCCTCAGCATCATTGGAGTCAGAGTCAAACTGGGTCCTCACTGACAGTCTTGCAGTGGCTTTCTCCCCTACAGACACATGTTATATGGCCCACTGTATGTGCCACAATCACTTCTTGTGTCAATATATGTGCACACACAGCAGGGCTTTCTCCAAGTAAGCTTTCTCCACTGTGGCTTTCTCTAAGTAAGCTGCTCTGCCTCAGCCTGCCTGCCCTGGGCTTGGGGATGCAGTGGTGGTGGCTTGCTCATATGGAGAAGAACAGGTGGCCTGACCACCCACGGGTTTGGCATGGCGGTGGCAGCAGTGGGCCCAGGCTTGGCAAGGAGGCAGAGGCAGCGGGACTGGGCCCACGAGGCAGTGGCTTGCTCACTCAGAGAAGGCTGCACGGCCTGGCCACCTCTGGGCTTACATAATTAAAAATAGATTTTAAAAGTTACATTTTTGTTACCTTCAATACTTTCTTTCTCTTTGTCTTCATCTTCATCTCTCTTTCTCTTCCACCTGCCTCTCCCAGACCCAGTGGACACCACTGTGGGGCCAAGGAAAGTTTTGCCACCAGCTTTCTTTCCATGGTGATGTTGAAACTGGTGCATGTGCTCTTTTCCAGTGTCTTAATCATAACAGAAGGTTTTAATTATAGTGGAATAATAGTGAAAACAGCAAAGTTACCAGTGATTAAACCCTACAGTATAAAATTTCTCAGATGTCTTTTAGCTTCACAACCTCACCCAAAATGGGAGTCACATTTAACACACACAGGTTCAAATTGGACTGATCTTCATTGAACCAAGTGGTACTTACCACTGAGTAGATATGTATAATATTGCACTACCATTCATGTAGTGGACATTCAATATGACTTCTTTTATCATGGCATATGCCAAGGATAGTAGACTTCATCACCTATAAAAGCATCATGGAAATATTATGTTTGCAATCCTGCACATATTTATCAGAAAATATATTCTGATAATCACTGTTTGCAGAAGTATAACCTTACTAATGAACAAGAATGGTGAAAAAATACCTTCAGAACTGATAGGAACTAGTACATTACCAAGCTTACAAATGAAAGAAGTATTTTCTTCTCAATGACACAGAAAACTTGTCAGAAAAGCATCAAGCAAGCAAACAAGCAAGTTGGAAAATAGCATAACGGAGACTGTATGTCACACTATGGCATCAAGGAAGCATAATCAGCAATGTAGGTATCAGTAGCACGGCTCACTTATGACAATAGAAAAGGGGGAGGTGGCCTTAGTATAAGAAGAAACTGTTCAGAGGAGCAAAAGTGGCAGTCAAGCAATTTTGAACTGTTTCTGTTCTACTGACAGGCTAGGAAACTCAGAGATGAATCTGGCAGTATTGTGCATTGGGAGGCTGAACCCAGGACTCATCGCCACCCTCTGGGTCCACCGGACTGGGATACTTTCCTTATAGCAGAAGTAACTTGAAAATGAATATTGCTTTGCTGATGTGTTTGAAACTGTTGTCAGGTATTACTATTAACTCTATATTATTGTATATCAGGGCCATTGCAGCTTTTCATTCTCCTCCTCTCCAAATTCTCACATGATCCTAGATTAATATAAGGTGAGTTTTAAATCTTTAAAACAATGAGTTTTAAATCTTACTCACCAAAAGAGAGTGCTTTTATTAAACAGATAGTTCCTTTGTCCTGAGACCCAATATCTGGCTCTGCAGAGTTTTCAAGAACCAGCTGTGAAAGAGTGAATGAGGCAGAGATATGGGAGAAGGATACAGCAAACTTCTTGATTTATTAGGCTTAGCATAAATGCATTAGCTATCACAGTACACTGCTGAAAAATAGAAAAGTAAACAGACTGGATTATGAAAGTTGTTCAGTAGAGGAAACATTTTTCACAGTTTCTCAGGGATAACAATATAGGAGACCTTTTCAGAAAAAGAGGATAAGAAGAAGTAAATTGTAAGCAGTTGATCCAGTCATGACAGAATATGTCACAGCTTCCACTGTGAGCAGAACTCTATCCTGATCATAATGCAATTTTCATACTTCTTTAGTTCAATCATGTTCAAAAATTTGAGTTTGTGGAAACCTAGTGATAAATCTAGAGTGCCAAATGTTTGACTTTCATCATTGCCTACACATTACATAAACCTTCTGCAGCATGCTTCTATGATCTTTTGCTTAAACTTAATTCTGTATCTGCCAACTACAACTGAACAGAACATGTCAAGCTCTCATTAAAAAGTTTTATACATTTTTAATCCTCAGGACATTAGCAACAAACTAAAACTTTCAATGATGGATTTGAATGACATGTGAATACATAGTGTGAAGAAAGTACATGTCCTCCTTCATCTCTGAATATTTATTCATCAGTGACTGCCACCAATATTCAATGGGCCTTAATCACAATTTAGCTGTCAAAAGCACATAGAACCTTAGAAACAGTTTCCAGTTAGATCACTGAAACTTTTTGTCCCAAGCAAAATTTCGATGAACTATCTGCCAACTTGCTTATACACTAGAGCAATCAGCAATAGTGATTTTCAGGAACTGAACATAATTATGTTAGCAATAGTTTTCTGGATGTCAACATTATAACTCACCCTGAAAAAACAGAGCTGTTTTTCTCTTCTAAGGAGTTAAAGTTCTGCCCTGGACATGGGTGAGTCCAGAGGGAATAAAGCCAGCAAGCAGTCTAGAGCAGAAGGAAGAGATAGCAAAGCACATATCAAGGTTTGCTTGCTTAAAACTGTACAATCTTTCAGACAACTTGCTCCCAGAGGGCAGTCTTCTCAACTCAATCAGAATGTAGATTGACAATGAGACCATCAAAACTGTAGATGAATTCAACTTCTTGTGATCTAAACTTGACCAATGTAGTGACCACAGTCCTGAGATCAGAAGATGCATAGTACTTGGAAGAAATGTCTAGCCTGAATAACATCTGAAAGAGTAAGATATCAGCCTAGTTACCTAATGGAGACTAGTCAATGCAATGATTTTTCCAATTGCCACATATGACTGTGAAACTTGGACTCTGGAAAAGGCAGATAGAAGAAGGTGGATGCTTTCAAATTGCGGCACTGGAGATGACTGTTGCGCATCCCATGGTCTGCAAAAAATCACAGATTTTTTTGGTCTGCAAAAATCACAGGAAGTCCTAGACTGAGCCTCACCAAAAATATCACTTGAAGCCAAGAACACCAAACAAAGACTGTTATACTTTGTCCATGTCATGACAGCTGACTCAAAAGGTAAATCATGCTGGGAGTGATCAGTGGAAAAAGAAGAAGGGGCTGCCCCAGCAGCCATTGACTGGACACCATAAAGAATGACATGGGGATGAAAATGGCAGTCTTGAAGGAAGCAGCGTGAGACAGAGAAGCATGAAGAGCAATGATCCGTAGAGTGGTCAAGGGCTGGACATGACTGAATGGTTGACAACGATGACATTGATGAGCCTGAATATATTTCTAAGGGTCTACCCTTTACTAGGGAGTACAGGTTTTTTAAAAAGCAGTCCCCTGGCTTGAAGTCTAGCATGTCATTGTCTCTCCTTGAGCTAATGCCAGACACATTGTATGTGAAGTGCAAGTAATGCAGTATGCAGGCCCCAGGATGCTGTGTTTGAAGGCTGCCCTCTCTGGTATAGCCTCAGGCACCTCAGGTGTGGAGGGTATCAGGCATTTCAGCATTGAGAGTCTCTGCTACAGTGATGTGGATCAGTGACCTTCTGAAATACCAATGGCATTTCACCTTAAGTTGGGGACCCTGGTGGTTTTTAGGACCATGAGAGTTTTATCTTGCCTCTTGGCAGAGCAGTGGAGCAGCAGAGGCAGAGGCTGGGAGAGTGTGCTGAGGGTGGCCAGGGGGCTGGTGAAGGCAAGGAGCGGGGGCAGAGGAGCAGTGGAGAGGAAGGGGGGGCAGAATGGCCAGAGAGGCCAGGAGGAGGCAGAGGAATGGGGTCAATGGCCTGAGAGACGTCATCCCTTGTCTGCATCCCTTAGCTGTGGCCTGGACTGCTTGGGGACTCCCTTCCCTGGAGGCAGGTTTTTTTAATTTTAATTTTTATTCCTATTCTTATTGTTTTTAAATTAAGTTTTTATTTTGTCCATGTGTGTGGGTTTTTGTCTGGAAGAACTGGGCAAGTAAAGAGTAGTGCAGGACAGACAAGGTGAGGGAAGAAGGTAGGGCCTCTGAGGGGTTCCCAATGTCAGGCCAGGAGATAGCCTTGGCGGGAATCACAGGTGTTGCTGTCCACTGCGACAGCTGTGACATGTTCGCCCTTCGCCCTTTTAGATGTTATAAGATTAACAGAGAAACAGGCCATGTATCAGTACATACAGCAGCTTCATTGCTTTTGGTGTATGAAGGAGGATATGAGCCAGGAAGTCACAGGAAAGCATAAATTCTCATTAGGATGTCCAGGTGTTTTATTTTACAGGATACAGTCAATGCAGGCTGTGCCCTCTATTTGTAAGCACATAGGTGCTTGTTAGTGTTTTCCACTATGGTGAGAAAAAATCATTTATTAAATTTATATACATTAAATACATGATATTCCTATTTCAATTATTCTAATTATTACTCGATTTGCACATATTCATATATATTGGCATGTGAAAATGTCAGAATTTTCTTTGGTCCTTATTTCTGTGCTATTTTTTAATCATTTTTGGTCATGCATAAGTGGCCATACAACTTTGCAACTGTGAAATAGGACTCTATGATTAATAATTTTATGACATGTTAATACTGAATCACAAATTAAAGGTTTTTTTTCATATCTTGGTTTATTTGGAAATTATTAACCATAATTCCTAATTCTGACATAGCATAAAACTATGGCTAAGACAAACAAAAAACAGGTCCCTCAGGTTCTTGCATATCTCCCTTTATTAAGCAGAGATAGTGAGCATCCATACAAGACTGAAATGAGACATCTGATTTCCATATTTGTAATCTCCACTTAAATGTCATATTTAAATCTGGTGTCAGGACTTCAGATTCCAGGGTTCATCAGTCTTTTGGGACTAGCAAGTCCTGACTTCACTTTTGTCTCTCCTGGATGGTACTCAAGGAAATCTTTTGCTGTACCCCATGCACTGTTACTTATACCACTCCTTTTCTGGCCAATAAAATATATCAACATAGAAACTGGGCGAGTCAGAAGGGGCTTCCTGGGCCATCTAGTCTGAACCTGCCTCCAGCTAGTTCCACTCACGACATGCTTACCATGTGCATGTCCAGCCTATCCTTGAACACCCTCACCAATGGGACCTCAACCACCTCCCATGGAAGCCCATTGGGGTCCTAACTTTCAGGAAGTACTTCCTGGCATCCAAACTGAACCTTGGTTCCCTGAGCTTTGCTCCATTGGAACACATTCTGTCCTCCTCTGCCGAGGAAAACAGGTCATGACCCACCTCTGTGTGGTACCCCCTCATGTACCTATAGATTGCTAAAAAGACCCAGCTCAGCCTCACGTCATATGGTTTTCCCTGCAATCCAGCTACTATCCTTGTGGCCCTACACTGCACTGATTCTAACATGGTTATATCCTTCCTGTAATGTGGAGCCCACTTGTGGGCACACCAGAGTCATCTAGAGTGGTAGTAATACCTCTCTTGATCTAGAAGCCACACTTCTGGCTATGCAACCAAGGGTGGCATTCACAATTTGTACAAATTTTACATGTGCTAATGTATACATATAGATGCAAATATAGAAATAATTCTTAAAATTGGGATAGAAATTTATTTATTTATTTATATTGTGATTTATATCCTGCCTTTTTCCTATAAAGGGCTCAAGGCAGCTTACATCATCTCTCCGCCTCCATCATATCCCCACAACAACAACCCTGTTCCATGTTGTGGAAAATTGACCAGATGACTTGTGTGCCTTGTTGAATCTACTTTCTAGGTGTCAGGAGCTGCACAGCATTGCAGCTCCCTGTGATGATGGCCTGATAAAGGCAGCCTGGTCCACCTTGCAAGTACTTTCATGCTGGGTATCATATCTACAGGTACTTGCAGGACTGGATCAGATGAAGACTCAGGCACTAGCAATCAGAACTACACTTGAATGCCTTCATATGTCAGGAATGAATTCAAGAAAATACTACTGCAGCCATTTTATTTTCCTTCTTTCCCCCTTTAAATGTGCCACCTGCAGTCCCTCCCCCTTTAAATGCATATCAGCAAATAACCTGGACAACTGCTGAGAAGTCAGCCAGAAAAAAACTATGAAAGCAAAATCTCTCTCTCCCTGATCAATGGGGGAAAATGAGAAAGTAGACAAAATTCATAATTGAAGCAAATTTCATGTCACAGAATACAAAGTGTCAGGGTATTTCTGACAGTGAAAAGAAATGAGGATCATGATCTTACTATTAATAAGATAGCAGTAGCAGAGTTTTTAAGCAGACTGTAATCCACAGAAAACTGAAGAAATCAACATCTCCAGAAACTCAGTACTCAGAGGGAAAAAAGCACACTTAATTACCATTCATCATGTTTATCTGGTGTTTCAGATTGGTTTACTTTTCAGAGACTCTTGGAAGAGAAACATGATATTATTCAAATAAAAATCACTGTAAATCACATTAAAAAAAAATGATATAGCAGTGGCAGAAGCTTAATTTTCCTAAGAAAGAATTCAAAGAAAGAGGGAAGGAAGGAAGGAATTTTGAAATGCAAAGAATTTAGTGTGAAGGAGAGGTGTTAGCCAGTTTACCTCACTGTTGATCTTCAAACAGAATCAACAACCTTGTGCAACTGTGTAAAGCTTGTGACTAACTACACTTAGACCTAGATGGAGTAGGAATGGTCAAAACTCAAAAGAACTGCACCTAAGGATGTACATATTTCATCTTTGTTTCATCTTTGTTTCTGTCTCATCTTTGTTTCTACTTCTTAACAGAACTGGATATTTTGTAGGGATACTTGAGATTGTTCTGATCCTAAGCCTAGTCTTATCTGCTTCAGTGAATGAGAGGATGTGAACAAGTAAGTGTACAATTTGAAAAATGCACACAAAAATGGGCATTTAAAAAAAATCCCAGAAACTCTGTATGGAAATCTTTATGTGAAAAAATATTCATGAAGAACTGGCATAAAACAGACTTGGAAGTTGAAATGGAAGAAACCTGTTGAATTCCCATTTGCCCCTCTGTTGAGACAATCTTTATATTTAGACTCATTTAAAGAAGAAATATGGCTGATCTGCACAGTTCAAACAAATGCTGAATCATTTGTTCTTCCCACCCACTCCCAAACAAAAAATCTCCAAGTTCTTTGTGAATTCTGATGTATTTTATTAAAACTAAATGTTGTCACTAAATGGTGGCACTTATGTTCAATGAATTCAGAGTTTGCTATCTCACAAAAGTCTTCAATGCAGAGGTGGGGAAATTGCAGACCTCCAGATGTTGTTAGAGTCTGGTCAGAAGGTGTTCAGTGTGCTACTGGGGGAGAGTGGAGGGCTAGTACTAGTAGCACCAGAAAGAATGAAGCGACTGGGTCAAATCTGAAAGGACACTCAGTTGCAGATGTATCTGGTGGTGAAAGGAAAATCTGGTGCTGTAAAGAAAAAAACACTGCATAGGAACCTAGAATGTAAGATCCAGTCCTTTTTTTGTAAGAAAAAAGGTGTCGGAACTCATGAAATTATTTACCTTTCACACGTAGCTAATCACTGTACACACACTCACACGTCAGTTGTGTAATGAAACATAATGGTCGCTGCCCATAGTAAGCACTCAGCGCATGACCACATGACCAATCACAAGCCAAGCAGTGCCATCACAACCAGTGCAAAATACACTTGCATCGGATTCAACACACAAGCAGCCTGCATGCACCATTTTAATGATTTTGCCACCTGCTACGCTCGATGGGGCGATTCGTATCCACATGGACCAAACATCAAATTTTCAAAGGTTACTTTTAAAACTTGGAAGATCTGTCAAAAAAAGGTGCCGGAACTCTGTTCCAGTGCGTTCTATGACAAAAAAAAGCACTGGTAATATTTTTGAATCAAGGTAAGTTGTATGTGGTCAAACATGAGATAACGAGACTGAACATCAACATCTTGGCAATCAGCGAACTAAAATGGACAGGAATGGGTGAATTTGATTCAGCTGATCATCAGGTATATTACTTCAGGCAAGAATCCTAATGATTCCTAAAATGTCGATGTTCAGACTTGTAATCTCATGTTTGACCACGTCCAGCTTACCTTGATTCATAGATCTTACATTCCAGGATCCTATGGAGTATAGATAGCACCAGATAAACTTAAGCATAACTTGAAGTTCATTTGTAAGAAGGTTCTACTAAATTTAATTGGATTAACATCCAAGTAAATATCCTGGAGCTCATGCTGTATATTCACTGTGAGACTATCCTTTTGCATCTCCTTATCATATTATTCCTAGGATTGGCATAATATAGACCTCTGAGAACCAAGGTGTATAATACCATGTTGTGAATGCAGTTTATTACTTATGAAAAGCAAGATCTGAGTTTACTGCAGAAGAACATTGCCTTTTAAATATGAACTTTTCATTTTTTTTAAAGGACAACTCAGTGTTAACAATGTGGAGGAATTAGTGTCAAAATATACATTTTGCCAATAGTACGCAGACATTAAAGTGCATTGCAAAAAGTTGCCATATGGAGCACTGCTAGAAGCAGCACTAATTAAAGAGAAGAAAGCACATCATATACCTGTGAGTTAGAACACAATACTCCAGGAACTCTGAAGTAGCAGATTTTTAACTAAGTAAACTGCACAATTAGGAAAGCAACAGAATATTGAAGGTTATTGGAAAACACTGGACCTGAGACCACAAGTAATGTCAATACTGTGTCTTTTATACTTTTATTTACATACTGGGAAGCTGCCTCCCATGTAAATGCTGGTAATGAACAGAAGCTGATTAAATGTGTGTTATGAATATTCATGAAATCACCTGGACTTTTATGGTAATTTTATTCCTTGGAATGTGACACTCTGTGCATAACAAAGCTTTCACCTCATGCCAAGATTGCAAAATGAGTTCTCAATAAATGAGATTTACCTGGTACAATCCTATTTTAGGTTTATTCGTAAGTATAGCTTTCAGGCTATGGGATTGCAGTTTTAGATGTCCAACCAAAATGTTAAAAGAAAAAAAAAATCTAAACAGTCTTAGAAACTTATTTTGGAAAATAGGAGGCAGTGTAAGAGATGTCTAAATTTAATTTGACCTATTCCTTTATGGGTGAAATGTGGTGTGTACCTTCTGTCTCACTAACTAAAAAAAAGGAAGCAGATTAAATGTCATACTTATATAAATCAATCAGTTAATTAGTCAAATAAAATATAGCTTCTCAAATGAAGTGAAACTTTAGAGGTATGATGAGAGCTTCCTTTACAAAATAGCACAGTTAAATGGAATGTGGAGGTGGGAATCTTAAATGCTTTGGCTAAATCTAAAGATATGCAGAAGATAATTGCAAGAAAAAATATTTTACATCAGAAAATTAGTCTACTTTTTGAAAATATTTTCAAATACTGTTTTAATTTGTGAATAATGTATTAAGTGATCAGTTAATGCCTTTAGCACTAGAAATCTAATTTTCTAAGAATAACAGAAGTAAAGAAAGTACAGTGATGCCTCCTGCTTTGAACTTAATTCATTTCAGGAGGCCAAACAAACTCTGAATTGTTTGAAGTACAAAGCAATGTTCCCCATTAGAAATAATGGAAAGTGAATTAATGCATTCCCAGACCCTAAACAATACCCATTCTGATATAAACAAAAAATAAAGCAAGAAAGGGCAAAAGATGGAAAAGGCATTCACTGAAAAGGCACAAAGATCCTTTTCCAGCAAGAGATGATTTGGACATACAACAAATGACATTTCCAGAGCGACCGCATTTCGAACTTAGCATCATTCGCTTGCAGTTTGAACTTAGAAGCATCATTCAATTGCAGAGCAATTTTATCTTGACTCTAACATTTGAACTCCAGATCATTCAAACGTAGGGTCGCTTGAAGTATGAGGCACCACTGTACACATTTTTTGTAAATGGGATTGGCCGAGGTGGCATTGCAGGTTAAACTGCTGAGCCATTGAATTTACTGATCAGAAAGCTGGCAGTTCAAATCTGCTTGGTGGATTGAGCACCCACTGCTTGTCCCAGCTCTTGTCCACCCAGCAGCTTGAAAATGTGTAAAAGCTTGAGTAGACAAATGGGTGCCCACCTTGGTGGGGAAGCTAGTGACCTGCATGGAAAATGTGTGGGCCAGTCCTGTGTCAAACCTGCAGCATTGAACCTGCAGCAGTGGCAGCAATGGTAGTGGAGAGAGACTGGAGGATGCTGACACTACTGCAGACCAGTGGTAGCTGCTTTGTGGTTTGCCCCCTGTGGTGTACCATGGATAGTGCACAAGCAATCTCAGGTAGCACTGCAGACTTCCTGGCTAATTGTCCTCCTCTCTTGCCAAGCCTGTCCTGCTCACTGGTACACACCAGAGCTGTGTGTGATGAAGCAAGAGGGTAGACGGCTAGAGAGGAGGTGGAGGAAAACTTGGAATGAATCTGGCTGAACACAGCTTAGTATACACGGCCATTATTCCCTTCGTGGGCAAGGTGCTTAAACAGGCTGTGGCTGGGCAAATCCAAGCACACTTGGAGGAAACAGATTTTCTATATTCATTTCAATTGGGCTTTAGGCCTGGTTTTGGAACAGAAACTGCCTTGGTCTCCCTGTGAATGTCCTATGCTGGGAGGGAGCAAGATCCTGTTGATTCTCCTGGATCTCTCAGTGGCTTTTGATACCATCATCATGGAGAGGCTGCCTGGACTAGGAGTTGGGGCCCTGCCTTGTGGTGGTTTCACTCCTATCTGGCTGGTCATCTCCAATTGGTGGAGCTGGGGAGCTGTCACTCTGTACCATGACATTTGTGCCATGGAGTTCCATAGGACTCCATTCTGCCACCATGCACTTTAACATATACATGAAACCGCTGGGTAGGATCACCCAGAAGTATGAACTGAAATGTCATCAGTATACTGATGATACTCAGCTCCACCTCTAATTTTCATCTAACGCAGGTGAGGCAGTGAGTGCCTTGGCTTAGTAATGGATGAGGGCCAATAAACTAAAGCTCAATTCAGACAAGATGGAGGTTCTGTTGGTGTGCAGTCCATTTGTCCAACTGGGAAATTTTCAACCAATCTTGGACAGTGTTTCATTACCTCTAAAGAAAAAGGTTTTTAGCTGGTGGCGGCGGGGGGGGGGGGGGGGTGTGCTCCTGAATCCTGAGCTTTCACTTGTCTCTCAAGTGGCCTCAGTGGCCAGGAACACCTTCTATCAGTTTAGGCTGATTTTCCAGCTATGCTCCTACTAGGATGAGTGGAGTCTCACCACAATTATCCATGCACTGTTAACCTCTCACCTGGATTACTGTAATGCACTCTACACTGGGCTGCCTTTGAAGATGGTCCAGACTCTTCAGTTAATCCAAAACCGAGCAGCATGGTTACTAACTAGGACCAGCCCTAGAGAACACACCATGCTGGTCTTCCACGAATTACACTGCCTGCCTGTTATTGCCCAAGCTCAAAGCCTTAAACAGATTGGGACCAGGATATCTAAAGGAATGCTTATCTCCATATATCCCTGCCAGACCACTCAGGCCATCAATGGAGGCCCTCCTTCCTGGTGAGGAAAAGGGCCTTCTCAATCATTGCACATCACATTTGGAATTCTCTTCCAAGGGAGGTGCGACTGGCCCCCACTTTATCTTGCTTTCATCACCAAGTCAAGACTTTTTAATTTAGTATCTGTTCTTAGATTGGATTATTGCTTTGCTGCTGGTTTACTGTTTTATTTTTTTACTGTTTTATTGGTTATTGTTATTGGTCATATTGTATTTATTTTCCACCTGTTTCCTATTTATATTTATACTGCTGTGGAGCTCTGGGATGCTGCTGCCGCTGCTGCCAGGCAAGATCTGTGCTGGCCCTGCTCCTCACTGCTTCTTGCTGCTCCCGGGGTGGATGGGAGCCATTCCAGAGCTTGGCTGCTGCTTGCAAGGGCCGGACTGGAGCACTTAACTTGCTGACTGTGGTTTGGGACTGGGACTGGCCCTCCATCGTCCCCCCACTCTACACCTGCCCGCCACTGATGTTGGACCCACTGTGGGGCCCTCGGATGCTGTTGCCATTGCTGCCAGACAAGACTTGCACCGGCCCCACTCCTCATCGCTTCTTGGTGCTTCCGGGGTGGGTGAGAGCTACTCTGGAGCTTGGCTGCTGCTTGTGGGGGTTGGAACCAGCGTGCTTAAGTTGCTGGCCATGGCTTGATCATTTTAATCATTTTTCCATCTGATCTTAACATTATTTGATCAAACATTGTCTGTTCCTTATAAAATCCATACATTGTATAATCTTTAGTATGCCTCAATTGTATTTGCATTTGAAGCCACCATTTGAATGCCTTGTTCTTGTAATTCTTGGTTTGGTTTCAATCTTTCTTCATTATCAAGAATATCATTGTAAGTCACAATCTTATTAAAGTTCAATATGGGGTATACAAGGGCTTCCATAGCTGAAAGCCATCTTGGTATCTTAGTATAAAGTTTTGTCTTTAATTTTTCCCAAACCAAAATCAATGAATTTCTAATATAATGATTTTGAAAATACCCATGAGATTTACGCTTCTCATACCACAGAAAAGCATGACACCCCATTTGCAAACCATGTCTTTCAAGATATACAATTCTTTTGTTTCTTAAAGTTATCCATTCTTTTAACCACATTAAAGCACACGTTTGGTAATACAACATCCAATCTGGAAGACCTAACCTCACATTTCCTTTAGCCTCTTGAAGCATTTTTAATTTGATTCTTTTTGACTATTTGGAGATTTCCTTGTTCCATCAAGACTGTTTTTTGCTCAGTTGTAAGATTTTTAACTAATAGTTTAGTATTTTCTCTATTTATTTTCATCCCAGTGACTTCTCCACAGTCCTCTATTTTTTAAATCATTTAGGCACCATTTCCAAAGGGTCCTCCAGAATAAAGACTAGATAATCTGCAAAAGCTTGGAGTGTATAACTTTCATCTTTAATTTTAGCTCCTTTAATATCCATATCTTTTCTAATACTTCTGTTAAGAACCTCTAAATTCAGTATAAATAGCAATGGTGATAGAGAACATTCTTGTCTTGTACCTTTTTGAATGTTGATAGTCTGTAAGTTCTTGATTGACTATTATTCTTACAGTCTGTTTTTGATAGATACTTATTATTGCGTTTATAAATTTTTCTCCAAATTCCACCTGTTTTAGTTGTATCATAAATTGCCAATTGACATTATCAAATGCCTTTTGGGCATCTAAGAACAATAATGCAATTTGTTTTTCAGAATGCATTTCATAGTACTCTAGGCTATCCAGAATGATCCTCACATTGTCTCTAATTTATCTCTTAGGTAGAAAACCATTTTGATCTGAATGCATAAATTCTACTAAGAATTTCTTCAACCTTTCTGCCATTATTGAGGTGAAAATTTTATAATCCACATTTAAAAGTGAAATTGGTCTATAGTTCTGAATCTGTGTTGAGTCCGTATCCTCTTTCAATATTAAAGTGTATTTGCCTCAGTCTAAGTATTCGATATTTTGGCTTCTTGTAATATTTCATTACATATGTCCTTCAATGGTGCACTTAAGATTTCTTCAAAGCACTTATAATACCCCACTGGTAATCCATCTGAACCAGGTGTTTTATCATCAGGGACTGCAGGTGGCACAGTGGTTTAAACTGCTGTGCTGCTGGGCTGGTTGATCAAAAGGTCACCGGTCCGAATCTGCACACGGGGTGAGCTCCTATGCGCCGTCCCAGCTCCTGCCAACCTTGCAGTTCGAAAGCATGCAAATGCAAGTAGATAAAAAGGTATCACTTCGGTGGGCAGGTAACGGCGTTCCATGCACTTCGGTGTTTAGTCATGCTGGCCACATGACCACAGAGACTGTCTGCGGACAAACGCTGGCTCCCTCGGCTAGGAAACGGAGATAAGCACTGCCCCCTAGAGTCAGGCATGACTGGACGTAACGTCAAGGGGAAACCTTTACCTTTACCTAATACTTCATTACATATGTCCTTCAATGGTGCACTTAAGGTTTCTTCAAAGCACTTATAATACCCCACTGGTAATCCATCTGGACCAGGTGTTTTATCATTTTTCTGTCTCTTAATTACTTCACTTATTTCTGTTGTTGTTATTTCTTCATTTAGTACCTTTTTAAGGTTCTCTGGCAGCTTAGGTAGATTTTCCTTTTAATGTATTCTTCAATCTTCTCAGTTGGTACTTCTTTAGCTTGGTATAATTTTGTGAAGAAATCTTTATTTTCTTTGTTAACATACTTTGTACTTGTAGTTGTCCTTTTCCATCTTTCAACTTAAAGATTGACCTCTTTTCTCTTTCTTTCTTTAGTGTATATGCTAGCCATTTTCCAGGTTTATTTGCATTTTCAAAAAAAATGTTTAGTTATTTTAACTTGTTTAGCTAATTCATTCGTTTCTAATAGATTCAATTTATGTTTTAAAATATTCATCTGCATCTTAAGTTTTTTTTTATGGATTCTTTTGTAAGTCAAATTCCAACTTCTTCGGTTCATCTGTTAATTTAAGTTGCTCTTGTTTTTTTCCTTTTAGTTATTTTTGCTGTATAGGTTATAATCAATCCTCCAACATATGTTTTAGCTGTATACCAAACATTGTGTAGGGAAGTTTATTCTATTTTGTTTTCGTGAAAGAAAAAACCCATTTCCCTTGTTATTTCTTCTTTGAAACTTTTGTCTTTCAATATATATTTATTAAATGTCCAATCTAGGCAATTTTTGTGTTCCTTTCCAAAAAATAGTTATAGGATTATGATCAGCCCATACATTAGCATCTATTTCAACTTCTAATAGATTCACAATTGGGTCTGGAATCATCCACACCATATTGATTCTGGACCATGACCTGTGCCTATTTGAGTAAAAAGTATATTTATTTGTAGATGTATTTTTGTATCTCCAAACATCTATAAATCTAAATTCCTCTGTTAGTCTAAAAAAGGATTTTGGAAGTATTCTTCTTCCTCTCTTTCTTTTACTACCACTCTTATAATCCTTTTTTTTTTTTTGTCTACAGTTGCATTAAAGTCTCTCATTAAGCAAATACTTTGGCAATCAACTTGTATGAGTGCTATATGTAATTTTTGGTAAAATATTTCCTGTTGATCATTAGATGCATAAATTGCCACCAAAAGAAACTTCTTTTGTTTTATTGTTACCTCAACCATTAGAATTCTACCATCTTCATCTGAAAATATGAGTTTAGGATCCAAGTTTTCTTTTATATATAGAGCCAGTCCCCTTTTCTTTTGTTGAGCTTACCAAGATTTGAGAATTTCAAAAATTTATAATGTTGTTTTTTTATATGTGTGTGTTGTAGGCATATTATGTCTATCTTCAATTTTTGGAGCTGTGAAAATTTTCTTTTCCACTTACAAGGAGAATTTAGTCCATTTACATTTACTGAAAGTAGTTCAATTTTCCCTCCATTTTAATATTCATATTAATATAAAATTCATATCTATTTATATTTGGACTTCACATTTCCAGCTTTCCTCTTTGCTCTATTGGTTGTTCTTCTCCTTGTTGTTCTGGTATTTCTGATTCTTCTTCTCCAGAAAAATGAGTGATTGTTGCCTCCGCCTCTCCATTTTCCTTTTTCTCTTCCTTTTTTGTCAATTCTCCATCTTCAAAAGAGCTTCCATAAAATGCTTGTGTTTTATCCCTTCTGGCACCAGGCATCTAAACATAATTCCTTTTGTTGTTAGCTTTGAAGTAAGGAATTGGTATTTCTTCCATCCCTCCCTCACTCTCCATGGGATCTATTTCAAAGCCACTATCTGGTTTTCTCCATATTGCAATGGTTGTTCCCTCACTCTCCTGAGTATTTCATCTCTTATTGATCTTATTGATGTTGTACCTCTTTATTTATCTCTTCCATCTTCTTGTCAATAGTATCAGTCTTATTTTCCACCTCTCATATTTTTTGTTCATTCTGTGTTGCTTTATGTTGCAAATTGAGCATTTATAGCAGTTATATGTCTATCCATTTTCTCCGATTTCTCATTTTGTTCTGAGGCCATTTTCTCCAGTTTCTCATTTTGTTTTTGAATGACCTCTTAGATTGCTTGAAGAGTTATCTGTAATTCCTTTTGAAAGTTGTTGAATTTATCTTGATGGATCATCACATCCAATGTTTTTTGTTGATGAACCGGACTGGAGGGTCCCAAGGGGAGTGGGGGCAGAGGATGATGCAAAGAGCTTTTTAGAGCTCTTATAAGGGTTAGGGAGACTCATTATTAATATCAAAAATCAAAATCAGTTTACAGATGAAAAAATAATTCAATCTTACTTCTTAACAGAATAATAAAGATACTTAAGTCCTGATTCAAATTTCAGATAACTACCACCATTTTCCCCCTTGGACAGCCTAAAATATTGTTCAAATTATTTCCCCTTCTCCAGTTCTGAAAATTACTTAATAGCAAACCTCTTCCAGTTGTTTTAGCAAATAAAAAGGAAGACACATCCAACACAAATAATGCATTCTCTCCAGCCAAATAGTTCAAGTGGCTTAAATTCTTCTAACGTTCCAATGCCTTGATTTATGTTCTCCACTTATTTTCCACCGCCATCCTGAGACTAGGAATCAGAATTCAAAGTTATTGTTTAAGTGGCTTGCTGTAAAGCAAAATGGCCGCAGGGTGGCAGCAAAAGACTCCTTATTATCACAATGAATGTCTTCCATCTTCATAGAAAAAGTATTTAAACATACAATAACCGGAAATAATCAAACCGCCATTAAAGTCCAAGAGAAAAGTATAAACAAATGAAAAAGGGACTTTTCCCTCAGATTGATTTAAGGTAAGCTTCCAGTCTTGTATTTTGCCCTTGGGGAGGTTAAAAAGCTCTGCTTTTCCACATCTCAGTCTTGGCTTTTTCAATTACTCTCCACCAATTCTGATGCCACTTTTATTCTGTGGGGGCAGGGGATTCTCCACCACCGTTTGAGAGTGGGCCTTTTATTTAAGTTATTGCTTATTCCTGGGATTTCCTTTACAGGCTCTATTCTTAGAACAGGTATTAATTGCAACCAGAAGGTCTGGAGTCCAACTGCGATGGTTTTCTTCCGCTTTTTTGCCTGGGGCGACGGCTTGAGAGGATATTCACCTCACGTCTGTCCTCCGTGAATCCAGCGATTTGCCTGGTTCAAGTGGAGCAGTCACCCCTGCTCCATGTACCAGGGCAACTCAGTTCTCGTCTACCCCCACAGGAAGTTTCTTTGGGCTCCCACTAGAGAGCGGATTTTGGCACGTAATACAAAGCTCCATTTTCATTGCTGATCTCACTGCAACGTACCCCGGAAGTCCCAGGAAACTTTTTCTGATATCTAGTCTGAATCTGGGTTGACTCAACTTTATACAGACTTACCAGGCCCCCCTCAGTCTTTTCTTCGCAAGGCTAACATGCCCAGTCCCCTCAGTTTCTCCTCATACAGCAGTGCTTCCAAAACCAAGCTCTTTTTTTTTTTTAAGAAACATAGAAACATAGACATAGAAACATAGAAACAGAGCGAGTCAGAAGGGGCCTCCTGGGCCATCTAGTCTGACCTCCGGCACCAGCCGGCTCCGCTCATGACATGCCCACCATGTGCATGTCCAGCCTATCTTTGAACACCCTCACCGATGGGGCCTCAACGACCTCCCGTGGAAGCCCATTCCACGCCCTCGGGGTCCTAACTGTCAGGAAGTGCTTCCTGGCATCCAAATTGAACCTTGGCTCCCTGAGCTTTGCTCCATTGGAGTGCGTCCTGCCTTCCTCTGCAGGGGAGAACAGGCCTCTCCCCATCTCCATGTGACACCCCCTCACATACCTGTATGTTGCCAACATATCCCCTCTGAGTCTCCTCTTCTCCAGGCTGAAGAGACCCAGTTCCCTCAGTCTCGCCTCATACCCCATCCCCTGCAAACCAGCCACCATCCTTGTGGCCCTACGCTGCACTGAGTCCAACCTGGCTATATCCTAAGATTTTATTAAGATTTTAAAACTACAAATTAAAAACATCAATCATCAAATACATCAGACAAGCTGGGTCAGCCCCCTATAACATATCTTTTAACATTCTATGATCATATTCAAATCAATTTATAAAAGTTTAAAGACATCTTTAAGCCAAGTCCCGTTTCTCTAGCCAGTCATAAAAAAAGTCCCAAGTTTGGTACAAGTCAGTGTCTTCCTTCTCCTTCAATGATAGAGTCAGTCTATCCATTTCTGCACAATCCAGAATCTTTTTCAAAATCAGTTCCCCAGTGGGTAGTTCCTCACTCTTCCAGTATTGAGCAAGCGCGATCCTCGCCGCTATGATTAAATGTAATATCAAATACATTTCTTGTTTACTAATATTTTCCGGTACAATGCCTAACAAGAAAATTTCAGGTTTAAAAGCTAAAGATTTTTTAGCATTTCCTCAAGCCATTTATGTATTTTAATCCAATACTTTTTCACATATTCACAGGTCCACCACATATGATAAAATGTACCCATACCGTGTTTACATTTCCAACATCTGTTTGACATATTTGGAAACATCTTAGCTAATCGATTTGGCGACAAATACCATCTATAGAACATTTTATATAAATTTTCTTTATACGAGGTTGCTAAGGTTACCTTAATATTTCTCTCCCAAAGCTTCTGCCACTTTTCTAATTCAATATTATATCCAAAGTTTTGTGCCCATGTTATCATAGTGTCCTTGACCTGTTCCCCTTCCATTTTCCTGTCAAGCAAAAACTCATAGATTCTTTTAATCATTTTCTCATCTGTTTTTAACATCACTCGATCAAAGGCTGTTAAATCTTTATAAAACCCCCATATTTTGCAGTCTTTGGCATATCTTGATTGCATCTGCACCTTATACCACCACGATATATTAAGTCCCTGTTCTTGAATTTCTTGCTCCAGTTTTAGGCCTCCATCCTTATCCATGATATCATCATATCTTATAATCCCTTCAAAATTAAATACATTTGAATACACAAAGGCTTCCATAGGTGAAAGCCATCTTGGAACTTATACAATTTTAGCTTTAAAACCAAGCTCATTTTTGTTGCCCTACTCTGGACCTTCTCCCATTCTTCTGCATCTTTCTTAAACCTGGGCACCCAGAACAGGATACAGTATTCCAGATGGGGTCTGACTAGTGAGGAGTATAGGGGAACTACTACTAATTGTGATTTAGAAGTAATACTTCTGTTAATGCATCCCAAAATAGCATTTGTCCTTTTGGCAGCTGCATCACATTGTTGAGGGAACTGGGTCTCTTCAGCCTGGAGAAGAGGAGACTCAGAGGGGATATGTTAGCGACATACAGGTATGTGAGGGGATGTCACATTGAGATGGGTAGAGACCTGTTCTCCCCTGCAGAAGAAGGCAGGATGCGCTCCAATGGAGCAAAGCTCAGGGAGCCAAGGTTTCATTTGGATGCCAGGAAGCACTTCTTGACAGTTAGAACCCCGAGGGTGTGGAATGGGCTTCCATGAGAGGTCGTTGAGGCCCCATTGGTGCAAGTGTTCAAGGATAGGCTGGACGTCCACATGGTGGGCATGTCATGAGTGGAGTCAGCTGGTGCCGGAGGTCAGACTAGATGGCCCAGGAGGCTCCTTCTGACTCGCTCTGTTTCTATGTTGACTCATGTTTAACCTATTGTCCACAATTACTCAATGGCCTTATTCTTGTTCAGTTCTGTTGAGCCATGTATTCCCCATCTGGTATTGATGCATTTGTTTTCTTTTTCCTAGGTGGAGGACTTGGCACTTATCCTTATTGAATCACATTCTGTTGCTTTCAGCCAAGTGTTCAAGCTTATTAAGATAGCCCTAGATCTTCATTCTGGCCTCTAGGGTGTTTGCTATTCCACCCAGGTTTGTACTATCTGCAAATCTGTTTATCTTTCCTTGTACTTCCTCATCTAAATCATTAATAAAGATGTTGAAGAGCACTGTGCCCAGAACTGAACCCTGTGGTACCCCACTAGTTACCTCCATCCAATTTGAAATGGTGCGCTTGATGAGCATGCTCTGTGTCTTATTCAGCAGCCAATTTTGGATCTACCAAATAGTTTATCCATCTAGTCCAGTTTTTGCTAATTTGCTTATCAGAATGTCATGTGGCACTATGATGAAAGCCTTGAAGTCAAGAAAGATCTTAATGTCTCTGATAACCATGATAGCATGGTCACTGACCTCGAGCCAGACATCCTGGAGTGGGAAGTCAAATGGGTCTTAGGAAGTCTGAGCAACAGCAAAGCTAATGGAGGAGACAGTAATCCAGCTGAGCTATTTGAAATTCTAAAAGACGATGCACTAAAAGTGCTACACTTAATATGCCAGCAAATTTGGAAAACTCAACAGTGGCCACAGGATTGGAAAAGGTCAGTTTGCATTTCAATCCCCAAGAAGGGCAATGCCAAAGAATGTTCAGACTACCACAGCGTTGTGCTCATTTTACATGCTAGCAAAGTGATGCTCAAAATCCTACAAGCTAGGCTCCAGCAGTATGTGGACTGAGAAATGCCAAAATTGCAGGCAGTGTTCAATGAGGCAGAGGAACTAGACATCAAATTGCCAGCATACACTGGATGATGGAGAAGGCTAGGGAATTCCAGAAAAACAACTACTTCTGCTTACTAAAGCCTTTGATTGTGTGGATCACAACAAATTGTGTCAAGTTCTTAAAGAGATGGGAGTACCAGACCATCTTATTTGTCTCTTGAGAAACTTGTATGTGGGTCAAGAACTGGATTTGGAATTACTGATTGGTTCAAAATTGGGAAAGGAGTACAGCAAGGCTGTATATTGTCCCCGTGCCTATTTAAATTATATGCAGAGCACATAATGTGAAAGGCTGGGCTAGATGAATCACCAGTTGGAATTAAGATTGCTGGGAGAAATATCAAGAACCTCAGATATGCAGATGATACCGCTCTAATGGCAAAAAGTGAAGAGGAACTAAAGAGCCTCTTGATGCAGGTGAAAGAGGAGATTGCAAAATTTGGCTTGAAACTCAACATTGAGAAAACTAAGATCATGGCATCAGGTGCTACTACTTCTTGGGAAATAGATGGGGAAGAAATTGAGGTAGTGACAGATTTTACTTTCTTGGACCCCAAGATCACCGCAGATGGACTGCAGTCAAGAAATGAAAAGACACTTGCTCCTTGGGAGGAAAGCTATGGCAAATCTAGACAGCATTGTTGTTAGTCGCGAAGTCATGTCCGACCCATCGCGATCCCATGGACAACATTCCTCCAGGCCTTCCTGTCCTCCACCCTCCCCCGGAGTCCACTCAGGCTCACACCAACTGCCTTAGTGACTCCATCCAGCCACCTCATCCTCTGCCGTTCCCTTCTTCTTTTGCCATCTATTGTTCCCAGCATTAGACTCTTCTCCAGGGAGTCCTTCTTTCTCATTAGGTGGCCAAAGTATTTGAGTTTCATCTTCACTATCTGGCCTTCTAAAGAGCAGTCAGGGTTGATCTCCTCTAGGACTGACCGGTTTGATCGCCTTGCAGTCCAAGGGACTCTCAGGAGTCTTCTCCAGCACCACAATTCAAAGGCCTCAATACTTTTGCGCTCAGCCTTCCTTATGGTCCAGCTTTCACAGCCATACATTGCAACTGGGAAAACCATAGCCTTGACTATATGCATTTTTGTTGGCAGGGTGATGTCTCTGCTTTTTAGTATGCTGTCTAGATTTGCCATAGCTTTCCTCCTCAGGAGCAAGCATCTTTTAATTTCTTGGCTGCAGTCCCCGTCTGCGGTGATCTTGGAGCCCAGGAAAATAAAATCTGTCATTACCTCCATTTCTTCCCCATCTATTTGCCAGGAAGTGAGAGGACCGGATGCCATGATCTTAGTTTTCTTAATGTTGAGTTTCAAGCCAACTTTTGCGCTCTCCTCCTTCACCCGCATTAAGAGGCTCTTTAGTTCCTCTTCACTTTCTGCCATGAGAGTGGTATCATCTGCATATCTGAGGTTGTTGATATTTCTCCCAGCAATCTTGACTCCAACTGGTGATTCACCTAGCCCTGCCTTTCTCATGATGTGCTCTGCATATAAGTTAAATAGGCAGGGAGACAGTATACAGCCTTGCCGAACTCCTTTCTCAATTTTGAACCAATCAGTGGTCCTGTGTCCAGTTCTCACTGTTGCTTCTTGACCTGCATATAGGTTTCTCAACAGACAAATAAGATGGTCTGATACTCCCATCTCTTTAAGAACTTGCCACAATTTGTTGTGATCCACACAATCAAAGGCTTTAGCATAGTCAATGAAGCAGAAGTAGATGTTTTTCTAGAACTCTCTAGCTTTCTCCATGATCCAGCGTATGTCGGCAATTTGATCTCTAGTTCCTCTCCCTCTTTGAAATCCTGCCTGTACTTCTGGTAGTTCTTGGTCCACATACTGCTGGAGCTTAGCTTATAGGATTTTGAGCATCACTTTGCTAGCATGTGAAACGAGTGCAATGGTGCGGTAGTTTGAACATTTTTGGCATTGCCCTTCTTGGGGATCGGAATGTAAACTGACCTTTTCCAATCCTGTGGCCACTGTTGAGTTTTCCAAATTTGCTGGCATATTGAGTGTAGCACTTTAACTGCATTGTCTTTCAGGATTTTGAATAGCTCAGCTGGAATCCTGTCACCCCCACTAGCTTTGTTGTTGCTCAGACTTCCTAAGGCCCATTTGACTTCACATTCCAGGATGTCTGGCTCAATGTCAGTGACTACCCCATCATGGTTATCAGGGATGTTAAGCTCTTTCTTGTATAGTTCTTCTGTGTAATCTTGCCACTTCTTCTTAATCTCTTCTGCCTCTGTTAGGTCCCTGCCATTTTGGTCCTTTATTATGCCCATCGTTGCATGAAATGTTTCCTTCATATCTCCAATTTTCTTGAAGAGATCTCTGGTCCTCCCTATTCTATTGTTTTCTTCTATTTCTTTGCACTGTTCATTTAGGAAGGCATTCTTATCTCTTCTAGCTGTTTTCTGGAATTCTGCATTCAATTGTTTGTATCTTTCTCTTTCTCCCTTGCCTTTTGCTTCCCTTCTTTCCTCAGCTATCTGTAAAGCTTCCTCTCTCAGCCATTTTGCTTTCTTGTATTTCTTTTTTTTGGGGATGGTTTTAGTTGCTGCCTCTTGTACAATGTTGCGAACCTCTGTCCATAGTTCTTCAGGCACTCTGTCTATCAGATCTAATTCCTTAAATCTATTTGTCACCTCTACTGTGTATTCATCCGGGCTATGATTTAGGTCATACCTGAGTGGCCTGGTGCTTTTCTCTACTTTCTTCAACGTAAGCCTAAATTTTGCAACCAGAAGCTCATGATCTGAGCCACAGTCAGCTCCTGGTCTAGATTTTACTGACTGTATAGAGCTTCTCCATCTTTGGCTGCAGAGCACATAGTCAATCTGATTTCTGTGTTGACCATCTGGTGATGTCCATGTGTAGAGTCGTCTCTTGGGTTGTTGGAAAAGTGTTTGCTATGACCATCGTATTCTCTTGACAAAATTCCACCAGCCTGTGCCCTGCTTCATTTGGAACTCCAAGGCCAAACTTGCCTGTTATTCCAGTTATCTTTAGGCTTCCTACTTTAGCATTCCAATCCCCCATGATGATAAGGACATCATTTTTTGGAGTTAATTCTAGAAGGTGTTGTAGGCCTTCATAGAACTGGTCAGCTTCAGCCTCTTCAGCACCAGTGGTTGGGGCATAGATTTGGACTATTGTGATGTTGAATGGTTTTCCTTGGATTCGAACTGAGATCATTCTGTAATTTTGGAGATTGTATCCCAGTAATGCTTTTCCTACTCTTTTATTGACTATGAAGGCTACTCCATTTCTTCTGAGGGATTCTTGCCCGCAGTAGTATACCTGATGGTCATCTGAACTAAATTAACCCATGCCTGTCCATTTTAGTTCACTGATTCCTAAGATGTCGATGTTCAGTCTCGTCATCTCTTGTTTGACTACATCCAGCTTGCCTTGATTCATGGATCTTACATTCCAGGTTCCTATGGAGTATAGATCTTTGCAGCATCGGCCTCTCCTTTCACCACCAGATAGATCAGCAACTGTGTGTCTTTTTGGCTTTGACCCAGTCGCTTCATTCTTTTTGGTGCTACTAGTACTAGCCCTCCGCTCTTCCCCAGTAGCATATTGGACACCTTCCAACCTGAGGGGCTCATCTTCCGGTGTCATATCGTTTTGCCTTTTGGTACTGTCCATGGGGTTTTCATGGCAAAGATACTGGAGTGGGTTGTCATTTCCTTCTCCAGTGGATCACGTTTTGTCAGAGCTCTCTGCTATGACCTGTCCGTCTTGGGTGACCCTGCATGGCATAGCTCATAGCTTCATTGAGCCATGCAAGCCCCTTCGCCACGACAAGGCAGTGATCCATGAAGGAGCTAGACAGCATACTAAAAACCAGTGACATCGCCCTGCCGACAAAAGTGCATATAGTCAAAGGTATGGTTGTCCCAGTTGCAATGTATGGCAGTGACAATTGGAGAATAAGGAAGGCTGAGTGCCAAGGAATTGAGGCCTTTGAATTGTGGTGCTGGGGAAGACTCCTAAGAGTCCCTTGGACTGCAAGGAGATCAAATCAGTCAATCTGGTTAGGGTTAGGGTCTTTCAAGGAAAACCCTGACTGCTCTTTAGAATGCCAGATACTCAAGATGAAACTCAAATACTTTGGCCACCCGATGAGAAGGAATGACTCATTAGAGAAGACCCTGATGCTGGGAATGATTGACAGCAAAAGGAGAAGGGGACAGCAGAGGATGAGGTGGCTAGATGGAGTCGCTGAGGCAGTGGATATGGGCTTGGGTTGACTCCAAGGGATGGTGGAGGACAGGAGAGCCTGGAGGCATGTTGTCCATGGGGTCATGAAGGGTCAGGCATGACTTTGCGACTAACAAAACAAAAAAAAAAGTTATTATTATTGCTTGTTTTATCTGGATTTAAAGTCAGCTCAACATTAGAAAAGCAGCATATGGTTAAATATATGTGTCAAATATTGATGTCTTGTGATTTAGTTACTCAGGAAACCCATGCTTGATCATAATAATTTTAAAAGTCAATGCTTATTATTTATATCCAGTTTCACACTCAGAAGCAACAGAATATAACACTGAGGGCGTAACACAAATTCATTCCTATCGTCGTAAACACAAAATAGAAATTTAACTTGCATTGCAGGCAACTAAAATGCCTTGAGGCAACTACTTTATATTCATGGTGTCAGATGGGGAGGCAATGACTCCTAGAATTCTGGTCAAATATCAGTTGAAAATATGTCATATTTAATTCTCTGCATATACTTCACTGACAATGTGCTCTGAAAAAAAACCCCTAAATAGTGTGGAATTATGAGTAAATACTTGCTTTCCTTCCACTGCTGTCTGCTTTAAGAAGTATTCCAAAGTCAGTGATATAGTTGCAAATTTAGAAATGGGGATGGGTCACTTCATGATAGTCGGGACCACACATCAAAGCCGGGCACCAAGCCACACCTGTTTCCAAGATAATGCAACCTATAGTTACACAATAAAAATTTATTTTAAATAAATAAATAAGACAGTTCCTGCCCACAAGCTTACTATCTAAAATGGCATACAAGAGGAAATGGCCAGGGAGGGAAGAAGAAAAAATGAAATTCAGACACTAATTACAGTTATAGAAACATTAGGTAGTTATAGTCTCCCAAGAACAGCAGTTTTAACTGCCAATCACTGTTTGGTTTCTTTTGATTTTTTGTGGCCTCTGCAACCACTGACTTTGTGTGTGCAGATATGCAGGAGATCCTCCATGAGTCCAGACTCCAAAGTTTAGAGGTTCCAGTTTCTCAAAATATCTAATAATCTTCTATTGTGTTCTCATTGGACTGAAGCTGAATCATGCATAAAATAGCATAACTGAAGAAAGAGGAATTTAAGGCTCAGTCATGGCTAATGTTTTTAATTGATTCCAGTAAATACCCTTCCGTTATGATAATTTTATTCTACTTTAGACATTATTTCTTCCAAATAATTCTGGCACTAAGAGTTGCTAGAAAACTCTTACTGGCCTCACAGAGCTCTAATTTTTAGAATGGTGTATCAGTCAATCCCTCTTCCATGGGAACACTGGAAATTGAACCTCACTGTGTGAAGAAAATGTGTTCACTAATGATACTCAGTACCCTTGACAAATTATGGTTGCCAAGAGTTATGAGTGTTTTAAGTGGAACAGAAGTGTTCTAAATGGTGTGAATGCAAGGAGGATGGGAGGTAGTTTGTGAAGCAGAAAAGACAAGCTTACCACATATTGCTGAGGAGCAGAGGCTGACCATGAGGGAAAGAATCACAGAAACACATGGGCATGCCTGGCAGGTCTTTCCAGACTGGTAGTCCCCAGAAACTGTTGGGTACACACACACACACACACACACACACACACAGCCCTGTTCTGAACCCATTAAATTTAGGATTCTGAATGGTGGTGGGGGAAGAAATGTGACCCTAGCTTTAGGAATCCAGGTCCCCCTCCAAAATAAGTGGGGGTGTTCTAAGCCCAAGGGCCCCCTCCACTACACCCTTGTCCAAGGTGAGTTCCTCTCCAGAGAGCTCATCCACCCAATATCTCATTCTGGGACAATCCTCAGAATGATATATTCAGTCAGTGGGCTCTCTAGAGCACCACCCAGGCCTGAATGCCATGGTCTGATGGGTCCTTTTCTGCAACTACATCACTGTGAGGTGACCCAGCACACTACCTGTACAGTGAATGATTAAGACTGGTCTGATGTCTCTAGGTAAGAGGCACTCATGGTCAGTGGCATGACCTAGGCATTCATCTCTGGGTATAACCAAGTTGAAACACGGATCTTCTGAAACAGAACACTTCTGTTCCACTTAAAACACTCAAATGGAATGCAAATCCCTCCAGAATAGATTGACACTTCAGACAACTGAGCCCTGAAACTAATGAATTGTGTGTGTGTGTGTGTGTGTGTGTGTGTGTGTGCACAAAGGCCTCTTTCTTTTTTCTGATTTGACACTTCTGTGCTGATCAACTGAAGGAAGGAGTACTTGAAAAATCAGGTGAGAGATTTCCCATGATGGCATTTTACCTTCTTCTCCTTTCATCCCCTCCTCTCTCACCCTGTGATTGCAGCTGCACTGTAGTTCAGTGTCCTATTACCAATACTGCTGTTCTGAGTAATTTCTGCAAGGAGTTACCAACCTCTGGCCCTTGCCCCAATTTCCTGAAGCCCTCTTCCCAAAATTACAGAAGCCTACTACAAGCAATCAGTGCAGACCTTTGACATTAGAAGTCAGTCCATCTACCTGAACCACACTGGTCAAGGAGGAAGTGGGAAAGAAAGGAGGATTGCAGATGGAGAGAAAAAAGATGGCCCTCCTGCTTTTGATTTGGACTTAACCCATTGCTGGTATGAGAAACTTAGCAGAGGTAGATAACAATGCTAACAGAATCCAGCCCTCAACAGAAAAAACAAAATACCCCTTGTGGAGGACTTGACAAAACTTTTAATTTTTGAATAGGTGATTTTTAGGCAGATTTTGTGAATGTATACCTCAGCTGCCTTTACTGAAGGTTATATTTAGTTATTTTTCACATTAGGGACTGCAGGTGGCGCAGTGGTTTAAACCGCTGTGCTGCTGGGCTGGTTGATCAAAAGGTCACCGGTTCGAATCTGCACACGGGGTGAGCTCCCATGCGCCGTCCCAGCTCCTGCCAACCTTGCAGTTCGAAAGCATGCAAATGCAAGTAGATAAAAAGGTACCACTTCGGTGGGCAGGTAACAGCGTTCTGTGCACTTCGGTGTTTAGTCATGCTGGCCACATGACCACGGAGACTGTCTGCGGACAAACGCTGGCTCCCTCGGCTAGGAAACGGAGATGAGCACCGCCCCCTAGAGTCAGGCATGACTGGAAACCTTTATCTTTACCTTTATATTTAGTTATTTTTCACATTAGTGTAGTATATCTAATATATCTATCTAATATATTATATTATCTTGTAATATATAAAACATATGGGGGTACATGGTATGTATGTACTAAATATTACAAATTTATTATATATTTTGTAAGCAAGCTCATTTTGAAAACCACATCCCAGGCTGAATAGTTTCAGAGGGCCCAAAATAATTGAATAAGCATCACCATCACTGATTCAATTCTGGGGAATTTTTTCAGTGGAAATGTGGGAACTTGTGTAGTCATTGCTCAGCCAACTAATCCATGAGGATATGTTTATATTGGCTAATCCAGAGCCGTGACAGGAAATATAACCCAGTTGTTAACAGGTCATCTCCAAAACTCCAGAAATATCTCTGAATTACTTCTAAGTTATGCTATTTTGCAGAAGGTTAGGAGAGAGAACACTCGGAGGAGGGCCTTCTCTGCGGTGGTACCCCAGCTGTGGAATGCACTCCCCAGAGAGGTTTGCCTGGCACTGACGTCATATGTTTTCGGCACCAGGTCAAGATCTTTTTATTTACCCGGTATTTAAAGTTTAATATTTTAATTATGTTTTTATCCTCAGCCGTGTGTTATTATGATGCATTTATAGGGTGGTTTATATTGCAAGCCAAATATTGTAAGAGACGAACTGTAATGAATGGGTTAGAAATACCCTAATAAACAAACAAACAAACAAACCTTACAGTGAAGTCCTAGGCACATTTGCCTGCCAGAAGCCCTATGGAGTTCAGGCATATATAGGACTGTGCTATTAGCGAAAGTAACTTTATTGTTGTAACCATGGGTCATAACATAAAAGTACCATAAAATACCATAAAATGATAAGGATAAAACAATGAAGTAGTAAAGTTAGAAAATAAAATAAAAAATGATAAATAAAAAGTTATAGCAAAATATACCGTATTTTTCGCTCTATAAGGTACGTCCTTAAGACGCACCTAGTTTTTAGAGGAGGAAAACAAGAAAAAAATATTCTGAATCAAATGGGCACATAATCACAGGCACATTCCCCATCACTTCCCCATGGGCTGCACATCTGACAGACTTACTGCACACACATATTCGCTCTATAAGACGCACAGACATTTCCCCTTACTTTTGAGGGGGGGAAAAGTGCATCTTATAGAGCAAAAAATACGGTAGCCAATGCTACAACTGAGAGTTTAAGAATTTATTTGTAAGTTTAAATGAGAACAGAACAAAGGTGGCAACATGATAGCTAACAGTTGTGAACATGTCTGCAAGAAGATAGATCAGTTTTTCAAAGTCAGAGCCCTTAAGTACTTCTACCTTTAGTAATATACCTTTCATATTAGTGAATTTGTATAACTACCTTGCAGGATAATTTCTATGAGTGGCTCAAAACACAAATACAATATAAAACAATAAAAGTATTTAAAAAACTGAAAACTGAATTAAAACATGCTGAGAGGCTCAGACTATTGAATGTAAGTTATTTAAATAGCCTGGGTGAACAGAAAGATTCTCATTTGATTCCAAAAACATCAGAAGGATGGCAGCAACAAAAGCATTTTGCCAAAAGAGAACAAAATAGAGTACATGGATTTGCATGCACTGATGTATATCTATATGTGCAAATTTAGAAATGAATATACATGGAAATGCAGCTTAGACCAGGTGACCTGTGTGACTCGCAGATGGCATTTCACAATGAATGAGCTTCTGTGTCAAGGCTGTTCCATAACTGAAATGCTATTACTGAAAAGACCCTGGTGGTTACTCACCTCACTTTACTTGGCAGGGAGAGTCAGTGCCATGAGTCATGGAGAAGACAAGCTAGTTTGGGACCATTTTTGAGATTAAAATCATCTACATTTAGCCTGAAAATGGATAGGTAGCAATGCAACTGACAAAGAACCTGAGAGGCCTGTCTAGTTAATAACATTCCAGCTCTTTTCTAGAGCAAAGGCAGTTACTGAATCTTTTAAAAAGGCATCTCCAAATGCAATGCAATAGTTTGAACATTTAACTTAGCAAGGCCCAATACAGCTGCATGCCACTCTTTTTGCAAAGCCAAACAGGCTGCAAAGCAGGAATTTACCCTGCCCCTACTGGATCACAATCAGCCTGGTTGGTCAGAATTTCACGCCTTACAGCTGAGCACTGGCATCAGACAGAATGTCTAGGGTTAAGCACTGGCAAGCCTGGGCTTACATTAAGCCCTGATTACTGACAACCTTCTTGCTGAGCTACCTTTAGCAAGAGGGAAAAACCATCAGGGAGGAAAGGAATACTAATAGTCAGCTCACTTCAGACAGTGTTTTTGGCCAACTACCCTATTTATATTCATTACCCCATGTCCCTTGAGTTTCTAGTTTCTAATCCATCATGGAGTTTTCTGAATTAGCAAGTAGCAATTATACATGGCTTCTCACAGAGTGTAAAAATGTATTCTTAAACTTTTCACATGTGAGTGAAGTCTTCCCATTCAAAGCAGAAATTTGCATTATCAGTATTCCATGCATGAATGTGTGTGACTACTGGTAAATGGATGTGGAAATGTTTTCCTGTGTTTTAGAGACACTTTCCCACATTAACAAAAGTGTGGTGGTGGGAATGTTTTGATTCAGACTGGAGTGATAAATCTTCCGAATATTTTAAGCATTTAAGTTATTCCATGTCTATGTTTTGATTCATGAACAGATACTGTTCATGGCGCTAGAAAGTTCAAGTTGATCTTTTCCATATGCTTCTAATGACAAATAAGCGTTTACTGCAGAAAACATTCATGAATAAGGAGCAATAGCACCACCCTGTGACTATTTAGTTTAAAAAATTATACCAACAAGAGAAAATTCTGGGTATTATTTTTATTGTTCACTGAATTCTGTTTCAAACATATATGGCAAGTAATCCAGATTTCTTAATAGCCACTTACTAAGACTGCAATCCTGTCCATGTTTAGATGGGCAAAAGCCAGGCCTTTTTTTGTCATAGAACGCACTGGAACAGTGTTCTGGCACCTTTTTTTGATGGATTTTTCCAAGTGATTGTGAATTGCCCTGTTGGGCGTAGCAGATCGGTGGCAGAAATCATTAACATAGTGCCTGCGGGCTGTTTTTGTGTCGGCGCTGATTGTTGGAGCTGATTGTGAGGGCACTGCTCTGCTTCGGATCGGTGGTGTGGTCGCACGCTGACTCAGCTGGCGGCAACCATTGTGTAAAAGTGTGACTCCAAGACGTGAGTTGCAGCACCTTTTTTTTTTTTGCACTGGCAAAAGCCCTACAATTTTCAGCATCTCTCAGCTAGCCATGGATATCATTGACACACTGAATATCTATTTACCTATTGAATATCTATTTACTTAGTTAATTGCTAAGTTAATGGCTAAAGAAGGAGTGCATAACTTGTGGCTTTCCAGATTTTTTTTCTTTTTTTGCCTGCAAGTCTCATAATTTGTCACCAGGAGGTATGGAAGCTGTAGGACAAAATGTATGGAGTATTACAGGTTACCCATCCCTGGAAAGCATTTAAAAGTCTTTAGTCAGAAAAATACAGTCAGAATATAATAGCATTTTATAAAATTATGTGTGGAATGGAGCTAGTGGGTAGAGAAAAGTTTTTCTCTCATATTATTTTTCAGTAACTATAGTTAGTACAAAATGCACCAGCCAGGCTTTTGTTTGGCATGCATTTTATAGGCTATTTAACACCAGTTGTGAAATGGTTTCACTGGCATCCAATTCTGAACGCAGTTCAAGATGCTGATTTGAGACCCGGAAATTGGAGAGAGTGCCTCCTCCTGTAAGACTCTACCCAGAACCTACATGCTTCATGTGAGGCCCTGTTATATCTCCCACCTCTTGGAGAAATGAGGCTGGAGAGGGCCTGAGTTGGGCCTTTCGTGGAGCAGCACCCAGGTTATGAAACTGCCTTCCCAGTGAGGTTAAGTGGGATCCTTCATTAGTGGCGTTTAAATGGCTGGTAAAGACTATACTTCTTCATCAAGCTTTTACTGATCAAGACTTGTCTTTGGAAGTTTCTCCAGTTTTATTGTTATGTATTTTATTAGCCCTATTCAACAAACAGCCAGGTTATACAGCTGTTCCCACGTCAGATTTCCAGGCAGAACCACAAAATGTCATTAGCTTACACCATCAACCTTGCAATCTATACCTCAGTGGTATGTCTTTCTCAGTTTCACACAATCTTTCCAGACATAGTCTATTCTTTCACCATATTCACATGAACATGAGAAACAGAAACCAGGGTGCTTTGGAAGTCACCCTTGCAAGATTCTGATGGCACAGCAACCAATGTGCCATGAAAGTAATTAAGCCAATTGCACAGTGCACAACTGGCTTGGGGTGAGGGGAGGGATCATGGGGCACCATGGCCTCTTTTTCTCATAATCATACAAAGCATGGCTTTCTCTTCACAAGCTGACAGCACATTACCTTTAACTGGTTGAGGAGATCTGCTTTTTTGCCCTCTTTCTGGTGTTTCTCTCTGCCTATCAAGTAAGCAAGGAACAGAGGTGATAGGAACAAGGTTGAAAAGTCATAGCAACTAATGACAATGGCAGGGAGAAGACAGATTAACTGAGATAAAAAGCTCATGGGGATATCTTACCCAAGGGCAGGGGTCGGCAACCTTTAACACTCAAAGAGCCATTTGGACCCGTTTCCCACACAAAAGAAAACACCGGGAGCAGCAAAACCCTTTTGACATCTAAAATGAAGATAACACTGCATATATTGTTTTTTACCTTAATGCTATGCATAACTTCATTATGATTTAGCTGCAGCTCTTGTTCAGTCACTAAAAGCTGTTATTTTTAATCTTACATTATAAACTAGTAGGACTCCTTTCATATATTTTGAATAGGAGAACAGCTTCCTGCAGAGTCAAAGTCAGTGCTAAAGGGCTGCATGCATTAAACGGCAAACCCCATAAGTTTGTCAGCAATAAAAGCAAATGAATCTACCCAAGTATCATTAAATGTTTGGTTTTCTTCAGAAACTTTTATTTATCCAAGCGCTGTGCTGGCACGGGCGGCGGATCGGCTGGCAGCAGCTGCAGATTGGCCGGCGGCGGCCGCGGCGCTGTGCCGGCACGGGCCGTGGATTGGCCGGTGGTGGCTGCAGATTGGCTGGCGGTGGCCGCAGATTGGCTGGCGGTGGCCATGTCACTGTGCTGGCATGGGCCACGGATTGGCCAGCGGCGGCTGCAGATCGGTGGCGGCTGTGACACGAATGATGGACCCACAGCAGAGGCATTCAAGAGCCACATGCAGCTCCAGAGCCACCCCTGTCCAAGGGCCTTCAGAAACTGCCGACCCCTGCCCAAGGGCCTTCAGAAACTTGGAGCCAAACTCTAGAGCACTGGAAATAAGGAACAGAGGAAAGAGCATCAGTTTGTATCATGTCAAGAAACAGTGCTTATGTCACTTATACTGATACTGCTCTGTGTCATGAAGAAAAAGTGCTTGGAAAATCTTTTATCTACTTCATGGAAGAATTCAAAGACACAGGAAACACTGATCTACAAGGAGAAAGCCTTGGAAATGAAAGTAGTTAAATTTTACCAGAACTGGGTCACTAATAAAGGAAAACTAAGTCCCAAGTATTAATTGGCTCCAGTTTCCAAGAAACAGCTTCAGGTCAAAATTGCATCAAAATAATTTAAAATTATGAGGGGGATGTGCAATTATGCTCCATAACTTTTCTGCAAAATGTGATATAGCAATGAGAATGGTGCCACACCAATCATTATAAATTACCACTGCTGTCATACTGCACTTTTGAGATGCAAATGTAACCTCGCCACAAATGTAGCAGAAGTTATCTGAATTGTTTACACAATTTCAAGGCATCTTGGCATCTGAGGTAAAATATCATGCAACTGTTCCTTGGAAATGTTAGGCAAGGACACTTTCACAAGCCACCAGATGTAAATGTATGATGCGTAGATCTGACCAAGACAAATGTACCTTGCAATAAAAGAACAATAAATTACAGTTAGGCAATAATCTTTAATCTCAAAGTGAAGATAAATTTATACACTTCCATGTGGTACCATTTTCATTGTTCTACCGTACTTTGTCGAGAAGTTACAAGGCATAATGATCATCAGACACCTCCCTCCTTTGTAGGCAAATATACTCGCTTGTGTATAAATCTTTATTGTGAAATATCTTGAAAACTTTAGCCAACCAGCACCTTTATCATCTGCTTCATTGTCATCACCACTGTTGCTCATGAGGACCACTGAGGAGCCTGCCTCCCCTCCCCTCACAGCCTCACAAGCTGCCATCCACCATGGTGCCCCCTTCCTGATGCCCTGGTGAGAGCAAGGACAAGGGAGTGGGAAAGAGAAAGACTGGGCAAGTAGGGGTATTAATTCACCTAAGGCAGGGACCCTCAGACTTTTTAAACAGGGAGCCAGTTCATTGTCCCTCAGACTGTTGGGGGATCAGACTATAGCTTGAAAAAAATATGAACGAATTCCTATGCACACTGCACATATCTTATTTGTAGTGCAAAAAAACAGGAATCACAATACAATATTTAAAATGAAGAACAATTTTAATCAACATAAACTTACTAGTATTTCAACTGGAAGTATGGGCCTGTTTTTGGCTAATGAGATGGTCAATGTCCAGTTCCATATTTGCTCCTCTCTTCTGTATTCTTGCTCCTCTCTTCTGTATTCAGAGCCAATGCATGTGTGATCGGGGGAAGAGCCAGTGCGTGTGCAATTCACACTGCCAAGACCAGCACAGCAGCAGGAGCTAGCCAGAGCCAGCTGGTGCATGCGCAGTTGAAGGGAGCTGTCATAATTTGGTGTGTGTGCAGGCTCTCTGCTAGTATCTGAAACTGAAAGAGTTTCAGAGTACGCCTGCACCGTCTCAGAGCTTTCGAACTCATTCGGAGATTGTTTTCTGAACAAAAAGGGAAATAAAAAGGAAAAATAAAAAAGGAAAAACATAAGATGGTATGTGGAGCTACCACAGCTACCGAGGCTTGTTTGCAAGGGGGCGGTATACAAATTTGTCAAATAAATAAAAAAATAAAAATAAGTATGCATTACAACTAACAATAATTTATCATTAATAGCTATATTCCAAATTTTATACCAGTTGTCTATTTGATAATTATCTTTTACTTTCCAATTCTTTCCTATTATTAATCTTAGTGCTGTTAATAAATTTGTCATAAATTCTTCAGTATTTTGTCCCACTTGTTCTCTAAATAATGACAATGATGCTAGTACAGAGTCTGGTTCAATGTTTAAATTCAATATTTTACTGATTTCTTTGAAAACCATTTCCCAAAACTCATTTATATATTTGTACTCCCAACACATATGGAAATATGTACCCACTTACTGGTTGCATCTCCAACATATATTGGAATATTCATTATTTGTATAATTCAATTTAACCAGAGTTAAGAACTATTTCCAAACTAATTTATAAAAATTCTGGGTTGGTGGAATAGCAGCATTTAAAATGAAGATTTTACCTACAATTAATTTGTTGTTTATGATGTAGGCAATTAACAGAGAAAGATTTGAAAGAATGACAAAACATGAATAATACATTTTGTAATGGGGATAAAAAGCAAGGTTTAATTTTAAAAAGATGGTATATGCCCCAGAAAACAGGAGGTTTAGGTATTCTCAATGTGAAATTTTATTATATAGCAAATCAAGTGAGGCATATACCAGATTATACTACAGCCAGATAAGATAATATGGCGGTAAATTCGAATATCAAGATGTAGAGCAATCCTTATTAAATATTTTTTAACAATAGACTAAAAACATTATTAAAAAGATAGGAAACCCCTTTTTAAAGAATGTGGTCAGAATTTGGAATAAATGCAAGAACTTGTTCATCCCATTGATTTTGTCATTACATTCAATACAGAATTAGAAAGATTCTCAGATAATCTGAAGAGTAGTTTGAGAGAAGTACAGAAGAGTAGGTATGCTATTAGGTAAAAAGATTGGTTGTAGAAAATAAAGAATAAAGAAATAATACAGGCAATACTGGGATGGCGTAAAGCAACCCTGACTGCTCTTTAGAAGGCCAGATAGTGAAGATGAAACTCAAATACTTTGGCCACCTAATGAGAAGGAAGGACTCCCTGGAGAAGAGTCTAATGCTGGGAACAATAGATGGCAAAAGAAGAAGGGGACGGCAGAGGATGAGGTGGCTGGATGGAGTCACTGAGGTGGTTGGTGTGAGCTTGAGTGGACTCCGGGGGATGGTGGAGGACAGGAGGGCCTGGAGGAATGTTGTCCATGGGGTCGCGATGGGTCGGACTCGACTTCGCGACTAACAACAACAACAACAACAACTTGGTATGATATACTTCTTGGACCAATGATTGGTTGAAGAAAAATGGTAAATATAGAGAACATACTAAATTTGAAGATATAATGTTACAGAAAGATGTGGGTGGGAGGAATGACAAGTAAAATTTAAAGTACTAGAAGGGGAGGACCAATATGATCCTCTTAAAGAGTCTTGGGAAATAGATTTAAAAAGAATTATTAGTACTGAAGAATGGAATATGTCGGATAAGAGAATCTTGATTCCTTCTGTTTCTACCAGTTCACTTTTACAGCATCCCTTATTCATACATGAAATAGTGATCGGTATCAAAATGAAAAGGAACAACAGAGTGTTGAATCAGATATAGTGTCAGATATCCTGTATTACATCACTATTTGACCTCAGCTATTGCTTTCTCCCTCTCCCAAAAGAGGAACCTGTAAGGCCTGTTTGTCTTAATTATACAGCATGTTCACACAGCTTGCCAGGATGCCAATCGCTGCTGTGTTATTATTCTATTGAATAGAAGTCTGATGCTTTCCAGTTCAAGTTTACAATTAGAGGTGTCATTAATGTCAAGTGAGTGCCATTCTGAATGTCTTGTTGTGGTCTCCAAATTATTCAGAAGAATTTCCACAGCAGCAGGGCTAACACTCAAAATTAGTAAGTCTATGATACCTACATCTGCCAACCAACAGGAGACACAGTTACACTTTTCAAAAATTCCTCTGTGAAATTTCCTCTATATAAAATGGAAGCAGACATTAAGATAAAACTAAGAGACTTTCTCCAATAAATGCTAGATGAGCCATAAAAATTGGTAAGATGGTCCTATGATTATGCAGAATGACGCAGCCACCTCAGGCCCTTTCAGGACACAGATTTTGAGTGTGCTTAATCACAGCCAACATTCTGTTATAGGCCCATATAGATCCACATGATAGCAGGATTTTTTGTTTTGAATCATGGGGCATCAACCACCATACTTGTCTCTATTCTAGCAGTTCTAGCAGAATCCTGAAAGCTGCATAGCACCTAGCAAAGACTGATCTGAGTGCCTGCTATCTCTTATGCATTCCATTTAAAGACTGGGAATAAATACATATTCCATGGATTCAAGATCAGTGAACTTTTTTCTTCCCTATGCACACATCACTTTGTTTAATATCAATAAAGCGTTTTGGAAGAGTGCAAAGCTGTCTCACTGTTCTGTGACATTTTGCCTGGCCTCATAAGGGTATTACCCTAATATGGATTTTGCAATTTGTATTATTTGTGTATTTTTAGTGCAGGGATGTGGGATGTTCTACTTCAGGAACTGAGCAATTTGGTTTTCCTTGGTGTCATACACTGCAAAAATGGGAAAACATTGGCTACTGCAAACAAAACCAAACTGAATCCTGAAATGAAATAAACCACCCCTAACAGATGAACAATTAATCTACATCTGATTGCATACATTTTATAAGGACAGTCCAGAATATTTTGCTGCCTGGTTTATTTCATTTCAGGATTCAGTTTGGTTTTGCTTTAATCAAGATTGTTCAATTAGTGTGAGACTTTTTCCTGCAAGTCAGAAACCCATTAATTTGTTTTGGTGAATATTTGCAGGAATTTTAAATAGTCATGTTTGCTTTTTGTTTGATCCACTTTACTTGATATTTTACCATAGTTACGCAAGTAATTATTTTATTTTTAAAAAACATTTGGAAGATTTACAGCTATTCCACTGAAAGCCAGTGTGGTGTAGTGGTTAAGAGCATGGGACTGGGACTCAGACGATCTGGGTTCTAGTCCCCGCTCGGTCATGGAGCCAACTGGGTGACTTTGGGCCAGTCACAGACTCTCAGCCCAATCTACCTCACAGGGTTGTTGTTGTGGGGATAAGATGGAGGAGGAGAATGATGTAAGCTGCCTTGAGCCCTTTGAGGAAAAAGGTCGAATATAAACAAAAAAATAAATAAAAATAAATAAAAGTCTGTAGTTTTACTTGTTAACACAAGTTATTAATGCATGTCATCAATTCACATGATATAGAGAAGTATATTGAAGAGTAAAGATCATAGTCAGTATTTGCCTTTTATCAGATCAGTTTGGAATTTCAGCAGCAAGACAAAACCAGATCACCAAAGAGAGAGGTGGTTAGACTCCATCAAAGAAGATATGGGCCAGAACATAGTTCAGTTGAAAGATTGAAAAGTGGATTGAAAAGTGTGGCAAGATTTGACCCATAGGATTGCTTATAGTCAGACACAACTGAACAGCTGAACAACAACAGATCAGGGTGAGCAACTTCTACAGCTTACTTTGCCCCCACCAAGGCCACACAGCTGCCCTTGCTGTTATACCATTATATTTGCCACTAATATTTGGAAGCACAGCCACAAAAAGTTACAATGTTGCTTGAAAGCAGGGACTGTTTGAAAGCAAAACTGTACTTTTAGAGGGATTTTGCTTTGCTTTCAAACAATGCAAGCACTCTCTGTACAACTGATATTCAGGCAAATCACTGCATTCCTTGGTACCAGGCCATTCAACAGCAGTTGTTTTGGGGGCGGGGGGCAGGGAGGGGTTCCAGAGAATTCCAGGGCAAGATACCTGTTTGGTTCATGCAGGGCACTACTCTTAATTAATTAATTAATTAATTACACTACAGTTAATCTCACGATTTCCCCATATGAACTAGGTGCATGACCTAAAACATTAGGAAATCTGATACACTTCCAAGGAATACCCTAATGTGCTTTGAAAGCCATTGACCTAAACATGGGATGAAGAACTTGCAATTTGGGACCTAATTTAATGAAGCTGGCTGGCATGGCCCCAAACATATGGTCCCACAGTATTCTGAGGTCAACTCAGATGAAGATGAGGCTCGGGGTCAAAGCAGAAATTACTGTAAGGGCTAATCTAGCAGTTATATAATGCTAGGTTGCTGTTTATTCTTTAGAGTACATGCAGGAGACCTGATCTGGCTCATGACCCTAACATGGGGGAAGAGAGCAGCTTTTAGTATTCAGAATGAGGCCCTGAGCCTACTCTAGATTAAAATTGAAAAGGTAGCATAGCTGCTAGGCACCTAATTAGAGCATAACCTTGCATGCTTACGCAGGAAAAAAGTCTAATAATCTGTAATGACAGGTACAGATTAAGAGTTTGTACTAAAGAGTCCATGGCGCAAGAATCTTAGTGCATTTTCCTCTGCGCATATCATCATTCTCAGAATCAGTGAACCACTGTAGCACTTTTATCACATAAAGAAAGGGAAATAAAATCTGGCCAGGGTCCTTTAAGGATTATGACTGGCTTCTTTAAAGAAGCCGAGCTTAATGCAAAATGTTCTGCTTTTATAAAATTTCAGATAGCTTTAGCTATTAGTTGAGACAGTGTCTTACCCTTATCTAAACATGAGGAGGAGAATAAAATGCTTGAGAAATAGAGAGAGAACTGCAAGTGCTTTAGGGTGAGCAGGGGAGCAGTTGCTGGGCAGGGGAGGGTTGGTAGGCACTCAGAGAAGAGAAGGACAGGCTGTGGGGTAAAAAAAAAAATCAGATGGAAATTCAACTGCTCTCGTTTTATTTTGGTAAGACATTAGGGAAGAAGAAAGATACCTGATAAAGGGAAACATTTTGGGGAGGCTTATTCTATGAATTTAGGCAAAAAATGAAAATTGCTTTCTGTTGAAAAGCAGGGGGGAAATAATTGGATCATGGTGTAATCCTGTATGTGTTTACTTGGAAATGAGTGGATTTTCCCCATTTTTTCAATGAAGAATTGGTGGCCTTGATTTCACTGGTCTACAAGTGTTGGGAAATTATCAACCTCTGAGATCCAGGACACAGGCAGCCAGAGACAAGACAAGAGCAACATAGGCACCAGGCAACACAGTATCCAAAAGTAGGGTTCAATTGCAAATCCAGATCATAGTCATGATACAAGTGGAGGCCAGGAACCACAAGAACATATGAGGGCAGAACAAGGATATGGCCAGGAACAAGCCAAGGGTTGAGAACCATGAGGAGAAACAGAGGTACGGGTATCTAGGACAGGATAACAGGGCAAAAGACATAGCACAGCAAGACAACAGCAACCAGATGCAGCAAGGGTCTGGCAAGAGGCAGGAACCAAACTACAGCTTGCAGGAAGCACTGCATTACTGAGGTAACACAGTGAGGCAGGTTACACAGGCAAGGCAGGATATAGGTCAGACAAAAGATAGGCACAACAGAAAGGCAACATGGAAAAGCAGGCATCATTAGGCAAGATTCAGGGACAGCAACACAAAGGGGAACGCATGTCGCTGAGACAACACACAAGAGTTATAGGAAGACCTATGTTACTGAAGCAAGTTCCTGAAGGAAGAGCTTCCTCTTGTATAGCTCTTCCACCAGGACTTCCAGCTGGTGCTCATCAAAGGAATGAGAAGTCAAGCAGGGCTTGGAACTGATCCTACAAATACATTGGTAGTTTTTCTGGTTCTGGCCACCTCATAGACTAGCTGTGAATGTATATTTTGTATGCAGCCACTACATGCAGGCAAATTATGCACAGCATGTAAAATAGATGAGAAATGCAGTATGAATAGACTACTTCATTTTTAAAAACTTAATGTAATGGCTTACTACTTAGACTTACTTGGGATTCTTCAAGAGTGGTATATGTCCAAGTAAATGAAAAAAAAATCATGCATTAAATGTTAGGCAGAGTGAAATATAGTCCTGGGATTCACAAAGAATGCAGATTTTATTTCTTGTACATTTTAAGAAGGAAGCCTCCAGAAGGAAAGTCATATGAATTTGTACTATATTTAGAAAATAATTTTGTGACATGTTTAAGGAAACAGATGTGCTTCATATTCATGTGCTCATTTTCAAACCCCTCCTAGGAGGTTATTAATTCTTTCATCCTCTGAGTAGACATGCTTACTGGTTCACATAAAACTGTGCTGGAAAGAACCTTTTAAAAGTATTATTTGCAAGCGAAAACTCTCAACAAGTAGAAAGGTTCATATAAAATCTGCCCACTATTTCAGATTCCAGCTCTGAGAAAGAAGGGATAAGCACAGTATGGAAAACCACAAATAACTTTTTTAGAAAACCCTGTATCATGGTTTGGGGTTGTAAGGGACTTTTAATTTTACTTTTTTAAAAAATGTACACATCACAGTTGTAGGGAAGTGGGGATTGTTAGGGCAAACCCTGAACAGCAGATATATTCTTAAGTTTTATTAAATGAAAATTAAAGATTCCAGAATACAGAGTTTTCTAAAGGCGTTCATGATCTTTGGAAAATGATTGTAGTATTATCACAGAACAGTCCTATGCTTTATCCCTCTATGCTCTGAAGTTCTCTTATGGGACTGCTCTTGGCTTTTATGGCTGAATATTAAAGGAGGGAGAGACAAATGCCCCAAGGTATGTCTGTTTTTTGTGTGCTACTGCTGTTGAGCATCTAAGGAAATAACTCCTCTTTTGTTCCTGTTATCTGTTTTTGGCAAGGCATGCAAAAGGTGAGCATGAACATTTCTCCCATTCCCTCTGGTGGGACTCAAACTCCCATCTGCTGCTTCAAAACCCTAAGTCAGGCTTTCACAACCTGGTGTAAATCAAACCTTCTAGAGGACAACTTTCTGGACTACTGACCACTGGCCATGTTGTCTCGTGATTTAAACTCTGAAACTTCTAAGGAGTACCAGTTTGGGGAAGAATGCCTGGTGCTGTGAGGTTCATGGAGTTTCTGCTATCAGTCTGGCTGTGACACCCCTTGCTAGAGTGTTGTCCCATTTTCTTTGCTTCCAAAAATTTTAACCCTCATTCCAGGAGGGCTGTGTATCATGCTCCAAGTCTGTGGATGTTACCTGCACAAATGAACTCACACCCTTGCCCTATACAGTTTCATGGGAGTTTGCAGTAGATGTGTTCCTGACTATGCCATTGGAGCTGATTGAATGTGGGACCTGAGAAATCCCCCTAAGCCATCAAGCTGCCTGCTCAGCTCCTTAGAGTCTGTTGGAGTTGTCCTAATGAAAGTTATAAAGTTTTACATTTAAAAATATGGAGAGCCTCACCTGTCCTATCTCCCCACCCTGCACATCTGCAAGATTTTTCCATTCTAGTTTCTTCTCTGGGAAAAGGAAAAACAGCCCCAAGCTATGTGAATGATCCATCTGCTCCTGATTGCCCAGCCAAAACAGAATTGAAACAATGTTGCAGGCTGATCGGGGCAGCTGTGCATCCTTTGCAATGTAAAGATGCCAAGCCAACTCATGCTTTGTCTTGAGGAATGTTGTATCTCTGATTGTAAAAAGCAAACATCGAAACCTGTTAGAATTCTGTAACTCCTGATTGTTTTAGATGTGATCTGTTACATAAGACTTTGATGTGTCATATTTTTCCTAATGTCTGTAATGATTCTATGATGCTTCTGTAATTTGATTTTACACTTCTCCATTGTTCTCTCTGTCTCACCCATTCAGAATCTCATCACCACCCTGAAATGTGTATGTTACCCACAACTTATAAAAACTCTGTATATGCTCTGGAAAGCTTGCAGTCAGTATACTGGCTACCCAACAGCATGTTGTTTTTCTCTGACAGATAGGGGTACCTGGGTGTTTTGTCAATAAGCTGCTGAGACTGAGTGTAGTGTCTTCTGTGTGAATCCAAATATACATTCACCTAGTTCTGCTAATCAAGATTTCCTGACAAGTCCCATCCTGAAGCAGATCACACTAGGATATGGGAAATCGATCCCTGTATGGTAATGACATTTCTCTCTAACCTCATGTGCATTTGTTGATGATAAATAGTACTGCTGTGGGAATATGCCATGTCATTTCAGCTATGGTTGATGCTCTAGTATGTCTGGCTCTCAGTTTCCTAGACATTTTAAGCTGAAGTAACTTGTTAGATCATTTTGAAGGAATGAGCAATTCCAGTTAACTAAGCGAAGGAGCATCTTTATCTAGTATGATCAGAGGTAAGTAAAAAAGATTATAACTAGCAATAGCATTCTCTTTTTAGTTACCATGAGGAGGTAGTTTCATAAATAGTTTAATTAGTTTCATAAATAGAATCAAAAGTTTAGAGGAGTTATATTCCAATAACACAATAGGCTAAACATGAGCCAACAATGTGATGCAGCCGCCAAAAAGGCAAATGCTATTTTGGGATGCATTACAGAAGTATTACTTCCAAATCTTGAGTAGCAGTAGTTTCTCTATACTCCTCACTTGTGAGCCCTCATCTGGAATACTGTGTCTAGTTCTGGGCACCAAGATTTAAGAAAGATGCAGGAAAATTAGAAAGGGTCCAGAGGAGGGCAACAAAAATGATCCAGGGTTTGGAAACACTGCCCTATGAGGAGAGACTGAGAGAACTGGGTATGTTCAGCCTTGAGAAGAGATGACTGAGCAGGGACAAAAATACTTTAAAGGTTGTCACAAAGAGGAAGATTAAGATCTTTTCTTGCTGATGCCAGAGTCAGAATCAGCTAGAAGTTAGCATCAGCATCAGAGTCAGCATCATTAGGACATGGAATAATCAATTCAAGTTGCAACAACCCAGATTCAGGCTGGACATCAGGAAAAACTTCCTCACGGTCAGAGCAATACAACAGTGGAACCAGCTGCCTAGAGAGGTGGTGGGCTCTCCCGCACTAGAAACATTCAAAAAGAAACTGGACAGCCATCTGAGTGGGGTGGTGTAACATGGTATCCTGCACCAGCAGGAGGTTGGACTAAATGACCTTCATGGCCCCTTCCAACTCTATTATTGTATGATTCTAACCAATAACAAATGGCAAATAAAAGGCCATTCTGCCTTTTCTCTCAACGCTTGCACTGCACTGATTGATGTGTCCTGGGGAGTGACCGTAAGTGGGCTTGGTTCAGTCCCAGAAGCAAACTGAAAGCATTTATGTATAAGCATGGCAAAGGCCACTGTTGAGCAAGTGTAACAACAATATGGAAAAGCATTTATCTGAATGTAAAGGTTCCTGGATCTATGCCTGGTCTGCCTAATAGAACCAGGTCATCAGAAGAAAGACAAGACAAAACAAGTATCTTGCCAATTTCAGAGGTGTGGTCTGCTAAATAAACTAAATTGCTAGATCAGCATCTGTGCCAAGGGTTACCAAGTATCAAATGTTGTGTAGATGACATATCTACTTTCTTATGTCATTTCCAATTCTTTGGTTATTGTACATCTGCTCCACCCCTGCCATCAGAGTAATTTATGAGGACAGTCCCAAATGTCTGATCTGCTCCTATATGTCCTCCATTATTTCTTCTTCTCTGTTTAACAAATGCAGATTTTCTGAGAAATAATTTAAAAATAAGGACTGGTGTCTGTGTGGTGGTGATATCCATTTTTATGTTTCTTTTTAATTTGATTCAGACTGGCACTTCATGAAGGGTCTAGGCATAATACAGAATTCAGATTTGCTAGAATGTGAAAAGGCCTAATTCATATAGGTTGCATACACTTGTTGCCTTCCATGTTTTTACAGCTTAGATTCTCATTAGACTGTTGAGACATTTTGGTCCTCCTTGCTCTACAAATATACTGTGTTGCAACCCAAGTATAACAAACACTGAGGGCTTCCCAGTCAATTAGGCCAATACTGCACTTAAAGGTTTTAGGAATCAAATACTTCTTCCTTTCCCTTCCCAAAGAAGATGTAGCAGTGGCAAACACACAGAGACAGCAAACTGACATGCATCAACCCACATGGGATTTTGTTGCTGGTAGTTGACTAGATGGTCTTTCTCAGGACAGTTTTGATCCCTATGCTACCAGTTGCTAACTATGAGTACAGATACAGAGCCAGCCATGGTATCTTGTATTCATAGGAACAATGGACATCTTTCAGCTGTACTCATGAGCATTCAGTGAAATCTGAATTGTCATTTAATATAAATTCAAATACGATAATTACCTAGAATCCTGCAACATATGTCTTCTGAAACAAGTGGTGCTGAATCAATTTAGCCATTACTGAGTTTGGCTATACTAAAGGTAGTTCATAGACAACCTGTGGCCCTCTAGATGATTTGGTCTATAACACCCATTCATGCAAGCTGGAATAAGCAGAGGTGCAGGATAATAGGAGTCATAGACCAAAGCATCTGGAGGGCCTCAAACTGTTCACTATTGCTTTATCATCTTTATTTTTTCAATAAAGTCCCAGTATTATCACAGTTTACCAAAAGGATAAACAGTATACTTTATTTAACCTGCAGTTATCACTGAAATTAATCCCTTCCTTTAGTTAGAAACAAGTTTTCTTTTTCATCTTATCTATTTGGAAAAAGTAGCACTTCAACTGGAGGTGTGTTATCTGACAGGTTAAATTCAACTTGAAAGTCTGATGTTGTTAAGCATTTGAAAATATTGCCTGGATAACACAGCATTCCTCTTAAATGTTCCATTCCTATGAGCAACCCTACTATCATCAGGAAAAGAGTGTTCATTTCTCTTAACTGAGCTGGTGGGTGGGGGTTCACATAATATTTTCTGTCTTCTATTCTGTATCAAAACCAGGAAATAGATTGTTTTACAATTGAAATAGCCACCTTAGGTTAATCTTCCTAAAAAGTAATGCGTAAGTTTAGATAAGATAATAGAAAATGGCTATTTCCTGGTACTGAAAAAAATGGTCACATGATACTGAAAGAAGAAAAAAAAATAACAGTGACTTGAACCATAAGATCAATTCATGTAAGGAAGCTCATGAAAGAAGAGTTGTCTGCCCCTTCTTACTCCTTGAGGCTAGCCACCTCCAACAAAGGCTCTCTGAAAGAAAGGCTGCATTGGGGGGGGGGGAGGGGGAAGGGGGAAGGAAATTGTTGCAAGTCAGGTATGGATCCTAATATGAGTTTCCTATACCCTCATTCTCAATCCCACATTGTTCAGCATGGTGTTCAGCCCTCTGGGGAAGCTACAAGTAGCTGCCAGATGGAAAGGGGGCCAGGAAACTTCCCATACATTAACTTGTTTTAGGATCCAAAGAGTTTTGATTCTGTCAGTTGGAAGTAGCTTAGTTATCCCAATTGATCTTTCAAAAGATTTACAAGAAATTAATGGATGTTGGGGTTCTGTTACTGTATACATAAGGAAAATTTGTAAAATGATTACGTTAACCAAATGTTTTTGTGGTCTTGATTAGGTATATGTGAGGAATCTGTTTGGGTGTCCATTTTGTCATGGCCATGAGTCCCAGTTCCTGGCAGCACACCCAGTGTTTGCATGGCCTTTGCCAGGAATAGAGCTCACATGACCACTTTGGAAGCAGCGTTCATCTACATCACATGCAGCAGCCTTTACTTATGATACACATGTCATGGGATCTGATGTGGAATAAGGTTGCCAGTTCTAGAACCTTCATTCTGTGAGCACTCATGGACTTCTTCTCAGTTTAGCTCACTTTCTGTGAGAAGGTCAAGCATGTTACTGGACTCAGCTGGACAAACAGTATAGCTGAGCCTGGGTGGACCCAGGCCCTTGGGCTGGAAAGAGTCTGAGTCAAGAGTTAAAGCACACACAGTTTTAGTCTAGTGCACTTTTAGAGTAAAACAGAGAGGAAGGGGGAGACACTTTCCAAATCAGAGTCTCATAAAACATACATTATATACTCTACGTTGCAGGCATGATGGCCAGATACATGGTAGATACAGTCATATATTTTTGACACCTTTTGTTATTTCCTTGAAGGAATCCTTTATTCTCCCAAGGACATCCTCCCCATATGTCTGCTATTTTCTAACCATTCACATCAGCCTTGTGTTTCTTCACCTACTGTAATCCATAGTGTATTTTGCTACTTCTATTGAGATTTAAATCAGTTTCAGGCACCAGCAATTCTACCCATTTACTCTCTCTTGAGATTTTGCTGATCTGTCACAGGAGTTCACACAGAGTTTATCACTTAATTCCTCCCGGCTCCCTCCTGGACAGGAACTGCAAGGTGGCTGTGGTGTTTCTACTGTGCGGCCTTCCTCAGGCTAACTACATTTGGTGTGTTTCAGGGTGCTGTTATTGGTAACAGTTTTCCCCCTTCAAGAGAATCTTATTTTAAGACAGATTCTTCTCGGTTAGGGAAGTAAGTGAGCAAAGCTTTTGCAGTTTTGCCATGGTTGTTATAATAAACTGCAGGAGCAGGGCATGAAGGAAGTCCAAGGGAGCTAGATTCTGTGCAGCTTTGTTGCAACTTTAGTCATGATAACAATATTAATTTTTCCATAAATAACAGTCCCCAAGGTTTCAGCACTAATAATTGAGCTTTGCTGAGATGTGTTCCAATTTAGCACAATGTTTTAAACTGCCCACCATTTTAAATAGACCCTAATCCTTTTTTTTTAAAATAAATTTTATTGGAGTTTTTAAACTACAAACCACACATATCCATCATCACAAACACACATCAGATCTACTGGATCAGCCCCTACAACATGTCTTTTAACATACTATAATCTTATTATACTCCTTTTTAAAACAATATAAAAACTTCTTTAGAACCAAGTCCCATCTTTTCAGCCAATTCATGGTATATTTTCAAATTTGATAAAAGTCACAATCTTCCTTTTTCCATAGCATCAATCCCATCTCTCTCTCTTGAAAAGTCCTGCTTCTCTATGCCCATTATTCAAGGGAAGCTTCTCCAAGTTGGGTGAAATTACAACTTTTTTCTCCTTCAATAATAAGTTTCCTCTAGACATTTCTAAACACTTCAAAAAGTTATCTATTATTTTTATTATTATACAAAATAACTTCCTTGCTATCAAAATTAGTAGTAACCTCAAAAAAATCTATTTAGCATCTCAATGAGCATCCTAACTACCCTGCTTGGTGATATCTTTAAACCAATCCTCTTTAAACTCACAAATATTTCATCATAGCTTAAACTCCATTTAAACAAATATAGTTAACTCCATATAGTTTTTAATTATAAAATAGGTTCTCTTATTTTCAATTTCAGATATAGTTAGGGATACCCATTTAACACTATTTCATTAAGCTAAGTTATCAAATCAGCCTTTCTTTATCTCATATCTACATACCAGTCTATTTAAATCATCCCTTTTTAAAATAAAAAGAGGAACAAAGAGAAAGAGAAAAATAACTCCTTACGGTTACAAATAACATCCAAAACATCAATTTATCATCTCTAATAACAGCTTAACAACTCTATTTGGTCACTATACCCTGCTTGATAATAGCTTTATATTTCATCTTAGCTTAAACATTAATACCTATAATAAATTCCCTTATTTTCAAATACAGATGAAAACAAAAGTATAATGCTTCACCAAAAACAATAGCACGTTTTTTTCTATGTTACATATGAGCACGCCAACCTCAATGCATCACCCCTTTTTGAAACAAGAACAGAGTTCTCCTATCTCCCCTTTAAATTTCTTCTTTACCCCTCTACCAAATATATCTGTCTTCAGGTTATAAAATCGCCTTAAATGGTTAACTGTTTTCTTTTTCAACTCCTCTGATTGCGCCAGCTTCTCCATTCGCACAAAAAGATATGCCCATAATAAATCATGAATTAGATCATATCCGCTCATTATTTCTTGTACTCCAATTGTCTTCTTTGATGTTTTCATATGGCCAGCTGCTTGTTGTCTATTTATAATCCCATCCTGTAATAGTTCATTTGTTGTCTTCTCAGCTTCAAATTTCCTTTCTGTTTGCTGGATATTTTGCTTATTCTGCTCAGATACAAATTGTTTGGTCAGAGTTTGATTAATAAAAAAGTCAATCTTGTCAGGGCCAACTTTTGATTCCATTGGTAAACCGTCAAGTTGCTTAATTAAGACATTCTCCTGGAAACTTAGTAGGGCTTTTAAGGAATTATGTAGTTCCAAAATTATCTTTGAAAAGTCTTTAGTTTCTGCATTAAAGGCTTCCATCTTAACAGTGATTTTACAGCCTTGGCAGAGGTCCAAGCGCTTCAAGAGACGAAGGAAGATGGCCGGTATCTGGCATCCGTCCAATAAACTAGAAGATTGCGTCTGTCATATAATTAAGCATTAATTTATTAGTTCAAATCTTGCCCTTGGAGAGATTAAAGAAAAGAGAAACTTTTGGTTACTTACAAACAGTTTTATCTCTCTTTCATGTAAGATGCTGTGTTTTAATTCCGTGGAGGGGGGGAAGAATTCTTTCCCGTCCTTCACCCAAAGGGCTTTCAGTTTCTTCTTTTTAAATCAGTTAATAAACAATGTGGCTTTTTCCCCGGGTATTATTTAAAAAAAAAGAAATAAAAATAGTTTCTGGTAGATCCGATGGTAATAACTAAGATAGTCTATTTCTGCATGTCGAGGACTTGTAGAGGGCAAACTCCCTCCTGTATTCTTCCAGCTGAGAAAAGCTTGAATTTTCCCCAGCAAGCGCAGAACTGCTGTTCAGACACTCACTGGGAATTTGCCAAGCAATCTATCTTCACCCCTACAGGGCTTAGACCGGGCCCCCTGCCCACGGCCAGCAAAAGATACCAGCGTGCTAATGGATCCCCGTTAGACACGTCTGTCTTGTCCCGACACCATGTTTCTTCCCAATAGACCCTAATCCTTGAAGCAGTAAATTATTCTTTTTATTTTCAAAAATATGTAATAAAGTGAAAAGTCCCTACTTTGGACTAACCATGCTTCCTTGTGCAGTTTTAAAATAGGATCAGGAGTGTATTGTTCTAGGATTTTTTTTTCTGATGCTAGTGACATTTCAGATTGTTTCATTGTTCTAGTTTAAGACAATTCTTGTAAAGCAAGAAATCTAACCAAATGTCAGAATTCTTGGAAAACCTATCAATATAACCATTATTCAGTTTTATACTCCAACAACAGATGCTGAAGAAGAAATCTTGAACAAGCCACACTGGAGAAAATGGCTTGGGTTCACATGATACCACTCCCCATTATAGAGAAAAAGTCATGGTGGCTTTTGTAAACCCAGTCAATAACTTAATAACACATGAAGCCATCATATATCATGATGCTGAATACAATTGTAGGTGTTGAATGTGGCTAGTTTTGGGGAAATATTTAGAAGGTTAATGGATAACCTATGAGAGCAAATAGAAACAGGAGATATGGGGGTAGTGGCATGGACTCTTTTTAAAGATTGGGAAATGAATATTTAATCATAATACAGAGGAAAACATGAGCTAAAATATAGACAGGGCAATCCTATAATGATGGGAAAGGGAGAAGACAAGGTGGAGAAACCACCATATTCACTGTTCTTCCAGGTTTAACAGAAAGCTGCAGAGAGCTGGAGTGATATTGCACAGTAGCTCCAAAATTCACACACTAGCATCTTTGGTTTCAGGGATGTGTTGGGGCAAGAGAAGAATGGCTCCCTTTTGTCATTACCAATAGCAGACCACCACTGGTCTGAGGGTAGCAAAGTTTTCTGAGCCCACAATGAAACTTGCAAGGGTTCTTACAAGTTGTATGTGAGATCTCCCACATCACCTACTGACCTTCCTCTCAGCAGTCCAGAAGCATTAACTTGTCCAAAACAGGGGAGTAAGATTGTTAATGGATTGTGGCCAATATGATCATATTATGGTAGCACTTTATGATTTGCACTGGCTACTAAACCATTTCCAGGCCTAATGCAAAGTGCTAGTATACAAAGCTCTAAACAGGTTGGGGTTAAGTTACCTGAAGGATTGTCTCTTTTCATAGATCCCAAGCCAAGACTCTAATATCATCCTCAGAATTTTTTTTCTAGGTGCCCTTTGAGAAGCTACTGAGGAAAGGGCCTTTTCATTTGTGGTATCCTGGCTCTGGAATATCCTCTGACAAAGGCAATAACCCTTGTTTCAAAAATGTTGTATATTACTCTTAATAAGGTGAATAGATGCACCTTTTCCTATTGAGGTGGGTGTGTGCTGTTAGTTCCCTTACCAGTATACCATTATTATTAATTCACCAGTACAGTGGTACCGTGGCTCACGAACTTAATCAATTCCATGACTTTGGTCACGACCCAAATTGGTCATGACCCTAGTCAAATTTCCCCATAAGGTTCAATGTAAATAAGGTTAATCCATTATGTAATCAGTTTTTTAAATCACAAAAATTTGAAACAAAGTGACAAAGGACAACAAAGTAACAAAGAACAATGACGATCACAGTCATCATCTCCCCTCCCACCCGAGCATGAACGCGATTGTGCCTGTCTTCCCTGCACGAGCGTGACCACAGCCATCTCCCCCCCACCCCCCAGGCATGACCGTGATCGCGGTCACGCCTGTGCAGGGAAGACGGGTGCGATCACAATCATCATCTGATGTGGAGTCCGTGACCTGAAGCAATTTTTTTCCGGTACTTCTGTTCGTGACCCAATTTGGTTGTGAACTGAGGCATTCGTGAGCCCAGGTACCACTGTATTACACTGTTTAAAACTTTCTTAAAAGCAAGTTTACAATTCAGATGTTGATTAGGTGTTGTTTATTTCTTCTAAGGAAGCAAATGTCCCAGTCTCATAGTCACAGCCACAGGGTTCAGTCCTGGGCCCAGTGCTCTTCAATGTCTGCATTAAATATTTAGAGGAGGAAGTACAAGAAAAGATAATCATATCTGCAGATGATGCAAAACTGGGTGGAATAGCAAACACCCCAGAGGACATAATGAAGATGCAGGGTGATCTTGATAACTTGAACACTGGGCTGAAAGCAACAAAATGGGATTCAACAGGGACAACTAACCCTCTGTAAGTACTTCAAAGGCTGCCACGAAGAGGAAGATCACAGAGTATGATACTGATATCAGAGTGTATAATCAAGTCAAGTTGTGACAACCCAGATTCAGGCTAGATTCCTCATTGTTAGAGCAACACAATTGTGGAACCAGCTTGCTAGAGAGGTGGTGGGCTCTCCCACTCTTGAGCCATTCAATGCAAAAATGGAAAGCCATCTGAATTGGATGGTGTAAATTCCATCTCTACTATTCTATGAAAGCCAATTCCTAGCATTTCCAAGCTTTCCATCCATTCTTCATTTCTGGAGGAAAATACTAGATCTCCACTTTGTCCTGAAATTCCAGATGGTACAATCAGATTTAAACCTTATGGCTTACCATGGGTATGATTTTGAAATAAGATTTGTTTAGGCTACAGGTTCAGTCTAACTTGGGTCACATAATAGTTGTGGAAATAAGTCTACATTGCCAAACAGGCTTAGAGAGCAATGCTATGTTTAGCCAGAAAAAAGGCGGAAACTGCAGCATTTTTTTTCTATCTACATTTGCAAAGTATTATGTATCTGGTAACTTTCAAGTACTAAGCGAGGAACAGTGAAATGGCAAGGTTGCCTTACTACTTAGTGATTGTTCAACAAGACCTCATATGAGGTTGCGTGTTACAGTTAGAACCATCGCTTCCTGTGTTCACGAGTGAAAAAATGTCGCCAATCCATAGCACAAATTAGGGGGCACGTGCGGGGGGTGGAAGGTGACAGGGCCTCCCTTTGGCACTTGCCCAGTCCCATATCTTTGTTTTGTCGAACAAAATTCGAGCACCTTGGAGCAAAAATCCATGTCCCTGGGAAAAAGTCCTCAGCCTCTGGCTCAGTTCCACGCAAAGCGAAAAGTCAGCCTCCAAGGGCAGTCCGGTTGGACACGATCTCACCCATCCCGGCGCTTCCGCCCGTCCGCCCCTCTTATTCCTTCACTTCTGCCGGTCGTCCCTTCCCCCGCCGTTCCCGCTGCTCCGTCTTTCCCTCGCTCGACACCTCCCTCAGCCCGGCGGAGGCTGGTAGGACGATGACGTCACCGGATCAGGCTGACCGGCAATGGGCGCCATTTTGAAACCCCCAAACCTCCGGCGGCGTCGGCGCTGGCGGTGGCGGCCGCCACAGGAGCAGTGGCGGTAGCGGGTGCTCATAGCGGCTCTCATTCCGCTCTGTCCGTTTCTTCCGTCTTGCGGGCTGTGCAGCCCCCGGTCTCCGCCCGGCATACACTGCGCGACATGGCAGGTAAGAGGCACGCGCGGCAGTAGCCGCGGTGTTGGCCCTGGTTTTAGCGGGCGGAGGCAGGCGGGTAGGCAAGCAGGCCGGGGCCCACGGGTGGCCTAGGACGGTGGAGGGCGTCCTGGCAACCTCGCTGAGCGAGATTCGGAAGCGATCCAAACCGGCTTCTGGGCCTCGGGGACTCGTGCGACAGCAGGTGAGGGGTGGGATCTGGGAATCTCCGGTTGGGCTTACGGCGCTTTTTCATTTCTGGCAGGGGTAGCCGGCGGCGGAGGAGGCAGCAACGATTTCCAGTGGTGCTTCTCCCAGGTGAAGGGGGCGATCGACGAGGACGTGGCGGAAGGTAAAGAAGGCGTGGAGAGACAGAGTGACCCTGGAGCTTACAAGGCCGCCAAAGACCTCTCTTCTACTCTCCGCCCCACTTCTTTTCCTCCTTTTAAGCTTCCTCAGTGGGCAGGTTTGGAGCTGGTACTAGAGCTTGCTAAGAGCCTTTTCCTGCCCACCTTTCTGCAAGTTAGGCGGCTTTTTAAAAAAATACTTCTAAGCCAGACTTCCTCCATTGGAAATGCTGTAGGTCCTAGAGAACATGATGGAGTGGGGGAATGTTCTTGATTTCTGTGACAAGCAAGAGACATGTCCCCTTACTTAATATGATAAGATGGGTGTGGAGGTACTAGAGTATTCCTTTAAAACATTTTCCTCCAACCTGGTGTCCTCCAGTTGTTTTGCTATGCAACCTCCACCATCTCTGACCATGAACCATGCTTGCTGGGGCTGATGGGAAACACAGTTCCAAACATCTGGAGGGAGTCTGGTTGGGAAAGGCTGCTTAAATCTTTAAAAGCCTATTCAATTTGATAATTTGAGGGCTGCCCTGCCCATTCATTTAAACTCTGTCTTCTCTCTTTCTCCTCCCATCCCTGTCTTTGGAAAATGTGTTGGGGGGGATTGTAGAGTCTGACTAAACTGCTGCCATCTCTGTACAATACAGAAGACAGATTTCTTTTATTCCCTTGTGTTCTGGAGAAATGATATGCTGGAACAAGACAGCCAAAAGAAATGGAAGGGAGAGAAGAGTACTGTGTCAAAACTGTCAGGCTTCAGTCTTGTGACAGAGGGAGGAAGGCTCCCTTAGTTGGGATTATTTTAAAAGTAGAAATGTGCACTCTTCTTTCTTCCTTGATTGGTTCTTAACTGATGAGTTATTTAAGTTTGACCAGTTTGGAGAAAAATGATTTTTCATATTAAAGTACAGTAATGTTTCAATGTTGGACATGTATACTCAGTTATAAGCATAGCTGGCTTACTAATGTTGTGTTAGAGTGAACTCATGATTGATCAGGTTGTCTTCATATTCTCATATGTACTTTTAGGAAGAGCGCTACTTAACTCTTACTTAATTTGATATAGGTTATTAAGATACTTCCTCTAAAACACATTTGCATTTGGATTTACTTATTTTTCTCTATAGTTCAAAGGTATGTATTAAAGTTGTGGCTTTTGCTGTGCACTGCTGCTGAAAGAGTAGGGTGTGGCCTGGATGAATGTTCTGAAATTGCTTTAATTACTGAGATTGAAAATAGGTAGCCCTTTCTACAATCTCATTACTTTAACATTCAGATGCTCAAATTGGTTTGAGTTTTCTGGTGTTATGGAAATAGGCTTGCAGATAATGGGTTCCATGGTTGCTGTCTTAATCGTTAGTGGATTTATTGCAAATTTTAACATCATCAATGAGATGTGCGAGTTCCATAGCAGAGTAGATGGTAGCAACATGTTCCATACATATACCAATTTTAGCATTCTTTTTCTGTACAAACAGTCCCAAGGTAATGAGTTCTGGTCTTGAGAAAACAGAAATTTGTCTTTAAGTCAACTTTGTGTATAAGTTGGATCACATATAGTTGGCTCTCTACATTTGCAGGATTTAGGGATGTGGGAGTCCTGGGAAAGTGGCAAAACTGCAACTAGCTCTACTAAATTCACCAGTGCCTTATCTTGCAATGAGGAAATACCAGAAAGATTTCCCTCTCCAGATGAGTGGGGCAGGCTTTGGAGGCCTTCCTTTTTTCCTTTTTGCATCCTCTCTGTGATGAAGCTTTGGAGACCCTCCCTCTCTTCCCTTTTGCTTTTTCTCTTTCTATGGTGATAATGATTTTCTGCAGTTTTTAAAAACATTAATAGGCGTTATGGAAGTTAGTTTGTAAGTACGTCTTGTCTAGAATTTGGATGTTTGGATTGCCTGTAGTGATATTTGATAGTTGTCTTGCAGTTCCAGGTCTGGGTGGCATGCAACTGCACAAAATTGGTAACAAGAAGTCTGTTTTTTCTATTTGAGCTTAGTTAATATTTAGGTAGAGAGCTGCAGTTCTGTTTATGGTGAAACAATTTGCCACACCCACAATATATTAGTCTGCCTCTAACTATGTTGTATAAGTGTACAGAGGTATATGGACAAACATCTAATGTCCTGGGACCAAGTTAAGCAGATCTTTAACATCAGTAAACATTACATGCACTAACATTTTCTGTAAAAAATTGGAACCAAACTTTTCCTTTCCCCCTCCCTACTGCAACCTCCCATGTGTTCCTGAAATCACTTCAAAGAATTTCATAACTCTCTGGAGGGAGAATCCATTTGATTGACACACATCATTCAATTTCTGGACAGTCAGCATTGGATTTCACCTTAGCCTTCTCTCCTATTTTCTCACAATAGGCAAGAGTAGTACACAAAATTGATCCAGTTTATCACATTTTGAAACATTTGTTGCCATCTATATATCTCAGAATAATTTTTGTTATTGTTGGCATTTCAATAAAAAAGCAACCTAACCAAATTTGGTTAATTGACCAGCCAAATTCTGTCTGCATTCATTTTTCAGAATAGCATCATGGAATAGTGATAATGATGACAATGACAAAAGCTATGTAGTAGATGATGACAATGACAAAAGTCATGTAGTAGACTCCAGAGTATGCTTCATCCCAGAAACATAGCAGAATATCCTGCCAGATTATGAGGGATGTCCCTTGTTTCCATAAAGGGTTTGTAGCATTTGACTTCTAGGCACTTGTTACTTAGCAGGTGGTCAATAGAAGCTAGGCTGAATGTCAGTAGAGAAGTGGTTCTGGAGACCCTTGGATAGTCAACTTCCTACTAATTAGAGTCATATGCATGTGTAATCCACTGTTAGGCTTTCCATCTGGGAACCAAACCCCAATTACAACTGTAGGCTAACCTTTATGTAAAAGCATACTTTACTTCAGGGGTGGGCAGGTGTTTCTCCAGGTACTTTAGACTTCAGACTCAGCATTCAGACAATTGGTCATACTGTGACAAAGATTCCTGGAATGTTGAAATCCACAACATTTGGTGATCTACCTTCCACCCACCCACCTTGCTTCTTTTCATAGAATATGACTGTTGTCAAATAAAAGATCATCAGCAGACCAATGAACTAAGTGGTATTTTCAGACCTAAATTTTGTTCATTAATGTGTAGCAAAGTAGATTGCATTTTTAATTGCCCCTTTCCAAGCAATTTATTCATGAAGTTTTGTAAATAAATCTGCTTAGGTTACTAAACTCTAAAACTTGGTGTAATTGGTATAATATTTTGCTGTTTGATACATGGACTTTTCTAATTAAATTCAAGGCACCATAGATGATCCTGCAGTTTATGGAAAAATAACTTTTAAAAGTTAGACAAAAACAAAACCATCCAGATAACCAAAGGTTAAAAATAAAATTTCCATATTTGAGAACATAACCAGTTTTTCAGGGTCAAAATGCTATGGCGGAGAATACTCCAAATATACAAATAGTTGTTGAAACTTCAAGATAGAGCTGGATATGGATTTTTGCAGAATTGGGCCATTTATATTTGTAGTACTTTCTGTTTTGCTACTACATGCTAATCATACTTACAGTTTACGCAATCAAAACAAACTACACTGGCTTAAATAATAGGCTTGTTGTGAGCTGCTATGTATGCACAGTGGGTGGGATTTTCATAATCATGCTTATGGAGGGTCATATAGTCTGGGACGGGTAGCATGGCTTATTGGAGGGTCAGATCATGAAGATATATGGAAATAATTGAAATTTTACGCTTGTAAAAATAGTGATAAATTTGGCTACTTTGCACACATATAAACAAATAGATGCTTTTATAACATTATGACTAGAATACATTCTGGTAAAAAATTGACTATGTAACAGGGTTATTTGAAATTTAACCCTCCAGTAAGCCATACTTCCTAGACTCAGATGACACAACAATGTAATGTAAATTGTAGTGATATACTAGGGGGGAACCCCCCCCAAAAAAAGAACCCCAGGAATTATCTTCTGGATGGTGGGCCCCTTGTAGTACAGGCTTCCCCTGGTAATTGAGTGTTCTGGAAACCCATCTGCATCAGTGTAGCCAGCTGGGTTGTTGTGAGAGGCTGTGTTTGGCTTCAGTGAGATTGTTTCGGAGACTCTTTCAACATGTTTGCCTATTTCGTGATAGCTGATTTGCATGGACAATGTGAGATGGTGAAATTTTGTTCAGCGGAGTGTTCAGCACTTTTTGACCAAGAATGGCACGCCCCTCGTGCCCCATCCTCTATATTCACCAGATCTCACCTTGTGTGATTTTTTTTTTTCCTGGATGAAAAAAGCCCCCAAAGAGAAATGTTTTGCTGATGTGGAAGAGGTGACACAAAAAAAGGCAGAAACACTAAAAGGCATTGAAATCGATGAGATCAAAACCTGTTTTGAGCAGTGTGAAGAATGTTTTGAGGTGTATTGCATCAAATGGGGAGTACTTTGAAGGTGACTGAAGTTTGAACATGTAAAAATAAATTCCTGATTTTTTTTTTTTTTTGGTCTCCCCTCATACATGATTAGTCAAAACAAGCCATTGTAGCTTATTTTAATTGTGACATCTGTGTCATAGGATTAAGTTCCATGAATTTTAAATGACCTTGTTCAAAAGTAAAATTTGTACTTTGTAGCCTTAGACTGCACTAAGCATGGTTTGGATAGGGTAGTAGCAAAAATAAGCTCATGTCTATTCAGAAGTAAAGTCCACTGTGTTCATCCTGCTCCACCTATGTTAATTCAGGTTTTTTTTGAAGATCTTGTTAATTTAAATTCTAATGGTTTTTACTGTGCTCTGTACTGGCATCTATGTTGTCTATACCTCCCATCTCAATTCCACATTGTAGGCAATACTGGATATGTGGGGGAGGGGGGAGTATGTATGGGGAGGCAATATGTCATCTCTTTCTTTTAATGGCATATTCACTTTTCTGTCAGAGGTTAGTACAAACCTTGATTCTTGTTTTATTCTGACTTCCTGCAATCTTGAAGAAATAATAAATACTTGTATTTAGGACAAACCTGTTGCCTTTTAATTTATGATGCTGGATAATAATAATATTTGATAGAAGTCAGCACTGTACAAGTGGAAGCCTGTTCAAGCAACAGCACTTTTTATTTTCTGCCACTCCTGTATACCTGTCCATGTACCCCCAACTCTGTCCTGGGGTCCTCCAGACCTCTAGAGGAGATCTTGAGGGTGCATGGTGGGAAGGGGGGTTGCCCTCATCACCAAGAGAAAATACTTCATTGGATATTGTTGTTGTTAGTTGCGAAGTCATGTCCAACCCATCGCAACCCCATGGATAACACTCCTCCAAGCCTTCCTGTCCTCCACCATCTCCCGGAGTCCACCTAAGCTCACACCAACTGCCTCAGTGACTCCATCCAGCCACCTCATCCTCTGTCGTCCCCTTCTTCTTTTGCCATCTGTTGTTCCCAGCATTAGGCTCTTCTCCAGGGAGTCCTTCCTTCTCATTAGGTGGTCAAAGTATTTGAGTCTTCAGGATCTGGCCTTTTAAAGAGCAGTCAGGGTTGCTCTCCTCTAGGACTGACCAGTTTGATTGCCTTGCGATCCAAGGGACTCACAGGAGTCTCCTCCAGCACCACAATTCAAAGGCCTCAATCCTTTTGCGCTCAGCCTTCCTTATGGTCCAGCTTTCACAGCCATACATTGCAACTGGGAAAACCATAGCCTTGACTATACGCACTTTTGTTGGCAGGGTGATGTCTCTGCTTTTTAGTATGCTGTCTAGATTTGCCATAGCTTTCCTCCCCAGGAGCAAGCATCTTTTAATTTCTTGGCTGCAGTCCCCGTCTGCGGTGATCTTGGAGCCCAGGAAAATAAAATCTCTCACTACCTCCATTTCTTCCCCATCTATTTGCCAGGAAGTGAGAGGACCGGATGCCATGATCTTAGTTTTCTTATTGTTGAGTTTCAAGCCAACTTTTGCGCTCTCCTCCTTCACCCGCATCAAGAGGCTCTTTAGTTCCTCTTCACTTTCTTCCATGAGAGTGGTATCATCTGCATTTCTGAGGTTGTTGATATTTCTCCCAGCAATCTTGATTCCAACTGGTGATTCATCTAGCCCTGCCTTTCTCATGATGTGCTCTGCATATAACTTAAATAGGCAGGGAGACAGTATACAGCCTTGCCGAACTCCTTTCTCAATTTTGAACCAATCTGTGGTTCTGTGTCCAGTTCTCACTGTTGCTTCTTGACCTGCATATAGGTTTCTCAAGAGACAAATAAGATGGTCTGGTACCCCCATCTCTTTAAGAACTTGCCACAATTTGTTGTGATCCACACAATCAAAGGCTTTAGCATAGTCAATGAAGCAGAAGTAGATGTTTTTCTGGAACTCCCTAGCTTTCTCCATGATCTAGCATATGTTGGCAACTTGATCTCAAGTTCCTCTCCCTCTTTGAAATCCTGCCTGTACTTCTGGTAGTTCTCGGTCCACATACTGCTGGAGCCTAGCTTGTAGGATTTTGAGCATCACTTTGCTAGCATGTGAAATGAGTGCAATGGTGCGGTAGTTTGAACATTTTTGGCATTGCCCTTCTTGGGGATCGGAATGTAAACTGACCTTTTCCAATCCTGTGGCCACTGTTGAGTTTTCCAAATTTGCTGGCATATTGAGTGTAGCACTTTAACTGCATTGTCTTTCAGGATTTTGAATAGCTCAGCTGGAATCCTGTCACCCCCACTAGCTTTGTTGTTGCTCAGACTTCCTGAGGCCCATTTGACTTCACATTCCAGGATGTCTGACTCGAGGTCAGTGACCACCCCATCGTGGTTATCAGGGAAGTTAAGCTCTTTCTTGTATAGTTCTTCTGTGTAATCTTGCCACCTCTTCTTAATCTCTTCTGCCTCTGTTAGGTCCCTGCCATTTTGGTCCTTTATCATGCCCATCTTTGAATGAAACATTCATATCTCCAATTTTCTTGAAGAGATCTCTGGTCCTCCCTATTCTATTGTTTTCTTCTATTTCTTTGCACTGTTCATTTAGGAAGGCATTCTTATCTCTTCTAGCTGTTCTCTGGAATTCTGCATTCATTTGTTTGTATCTTTCTCCCTTGCCTTTCGCTTCCCTTCTTTCCTCAGCTATTTGTAAAGCTTCCTCAGACAGCCATTTTGCTTTCTTGCATTTCTTTTTCTTTGGGATGGTTTTAGTTGCTGCCTCTGGTACAATGTTGCAAACCTCCGTCCATAGTTCTTCAGGCACTCTGTCTATCAGATCTAATTCCTTAAATCTATTTGTCACCTCTACTGTATATTCCTCAGGGATATGATTTAGGTCATACCTGAGTGGCCTAGTGCTTTTCCCTAATTTCTTCAACGTAAGCCTAAATTTCGCAACCAGAAGCTCATGATCTGAGCCACAGTCAGCTCCTGGTCTAGATTTTACTGACTGTATAGAGCTTCTCCATCTTTGGCTGCAGAGCACATAGTCAATCTGATTTTTGTGTTGACCGTCTGGTGATGTCCATGTGTAGAGTTGTCTCTTGGGTTGTTGGAAAAGAGTGTTTGCTATGACCATCGTATTCTCTTGACAAAATTCTACCAGCCTGTGCCCTGCTTCATTTTGTACTCCAAGGCCAAACTTGCCTGTTATTCTGTTTATCTTTTGGCTTCCTACTTTAGCATTCCAATCCCCCATGATGATAAGGACATCATTTTTTGGTGTTAATTCTAGAAGGTGTTGTAGGCCTTTATAAAACTGGTCAACTTCAGCCTCTTCAGCACCAGTGGTTGGGGCATAGACTTGGACTATTGTGACGTTGAATGGTTTGCCTTGGATTCGAACTGAGATCATTCTGTAATTTTGGAGATTGTATCCCAGTACTGCTTTTCCTACTCTTTTATTGACTGTGTAGGCTACTCCATTTCTTCTGAGGGATTCTTGCCCGCAGTAGTATACCTGATGGTCATCTGAACTAAATTCACCCATGCCTGTCCATTTTAGTTCACTGATTCCTAAGATGTCGACGTTCAGTCTTGTCATCTCTTGTTTGACTACATCCAGCTTGCCTTGATTCATGGATCTTACATTCCAGGTTCCTATGGCGTATAAATCTTTGCAGCATCGGACTCTCCTTTCACCACCAGATACATCAGCAACTGAGTGTCCTTTTGGCTTTGACCTAGTTGCTTCATTCTTTCTGGCACTACTAGTACTAGCCCTCTGCTCTTCCCCCTTTAGCATATTGGACAGCTTCCAACCTGAGGGGCTCATCTTCCGGCATCATATCTTTCTGCCTTTTGGTACTGCCCATGGGGTTTTCATGGCAAAGATACTGGAATGGGTTGCCATTTCCTTCTCCAGTGGATCACGTTTTGTCAGAGCTCTCTGCTATGACCTGTCCCTCTTGGGTAACCCTGCATGGCATAGCTCATAGCTTCATTGAGCTACGTAAGCCCTTTCTCCACGACAAGGCAGTGATCCATGAAGGAGTCATTGGATATTAGCTATTCTACATCAGGGGACTAGGAATGATGGCAGGCCATATATACATATTGTGAAAAGCACATAATGGTTATACTTGTGTATTACACTAAATTGTGGTTGAGCAATATGCATTAGCAAGATCGAGCGATAGCAAATTGCAGCCCATCCCTGATCATACTTGGAAAAGTGGCTCTTTTTTCACATTTGCCTGGGAGTATGAGTAAAATGACAGCAAGAATCTCTCCAACTATATTGCAGTTTGTTCACCTTTGGGCAACAATATTTGGGCAAAAATATTTGTGATGTTTAGCATCCTGTTTATCAGAGGCACTTTCCCATGGCAAGCTGGATGTTTGGATACCTGAGCAATATACAGGGCTTTCTACTTATCCATTGTGTTCATTGGTTTCAAAGTCTGTATGTATGCAGATTATGTAGTCATTAATCATTTTGCCTTTTGGCAACATGTAGGGGACTATAGAATTCTTATTCCTAGATCCCAGGTCAGAAATATTTGTGACCTTGGAGCTGGAGATCTGTTTTCAGATGTTTCCTTCTGCAACATGGTGGTGGTGGGGTGTGTGTAGTTGTTTTTCTGAGGGTCATATGAGCTACTTAAAAAAGGGTGTGGATGGGTTGGGAAAGAGAGACCAGGTCCCCCAAGATTTGAAATATCCTGGTGGAGCTCCAACCTCCTTTCCTCTCCACCCAAAGTGGCGAAAATGTAGCTGACAAAATGGGAGGAGCAGGTAGGCATGCCTCTCTTCTGTGCTTCTCCTGGCATGCATCTGATGCTTGTAGTCCTTCTAAGTTTGAATTGTGGTTTGTGCCCTAAATTACTTGTCTGCATCTATTTAGCCTTTTCTACCTCATGTCAGGGATTTTGCTGGGTACCAGTGTTCTGTTTATTTAAAATAATACTAATCATACTTCATTGATCAAAAACATTATTAGGTGTTTTACATAGATAAGGAGAAGAGCAAGTCTTGCATTCAGCCTTCCAGTTGTCTTTAATTGAGGATAGAGTATGACTCAAATATCCTTAGTCAATGAAGAAGATTATGCACTTTTTACTTCAAATAGATGAAAATTAATTAATAGTTAAGGTGCATGTGCTCATCAAGTGCTGCCCTATTCCTGAACTGAAAGGGCCTAGTATATGTAGGATAGCCTTCTAATTGGCCACCAGTAAATATTCTTTCTTTTCCTTACACTGAACATACAACTGCATCTTTAACATGCTTTGGGGAAGATTTCTAAAAAGTATCTGCGGACACACCAGTTATATTTGCAGAATCCTGCCTGCAGCATTGTGAGGAGTATGCCAGTCACGGCAACCTTAGTACACATGTACTGAATATTACCATAGATTTGATAGAATTCATCCTTCTGAAAGCAACACTAGGGTTAATGAGTGGTCTTTGTGCATGTGGCTTCCAGTGCACATGCAACCTTTACGTGAACCTTTACCCTCTTTAGCATTTCTTGCCACAATGAACATTGCTTTCCAAAATCTAGACTTTTAGAAAAATCAAACTTTAGGTGTTTTATTTAAGAGGTCCCTTGTGATAGCCACACTATAACAGTGAAAGGTACAGTTCACATGGGTATCGTCTAAGTTTCATTGTGTATATTTGTGGGATTGGGGTAACAGCAATTGTATTTCTTCTTGATAGATGAAAACTTGTTGAAGAGAATAAAGTGTAAGCCTGTAACCACAGAGGAACCCTATCTAGCCCACCAATGCACAGCTATAGGATTATGAATGTATTTTGAATCAGGATCAAATATGAAAGTTCATTTCATGCAGTCAACTTATTTCTGACTAACAAAACTCCTTCATATGTCTAAATACAGGCACAGGGGTATTTAAGGTCAAAACATTGACTCTTAAAGTAGAGAAAGAAAAATAAAAGCACTGTTGATCTGATGGATCATTTGCCTTCTCTCTGATTTGGCCAGTTTTCAATTTAATTCCTTCAGTGCTATAATTTGCACTGGAAGCAAAATATAGTACTGTCATAACTGTCTTGTCAATATAGATTCTTAAAACCTGTTTCTGCTTATACCTTTGAAAGTGTTCCAATTATAAAAGGTGTTTCGTGTCCTACTGTGCAATAGCAAATAATTCACTGAATAAACTAATGGTATCAATCTGGAGGGATAGTTCTGAAACTACAATGTATCTTTGTGTAACTTAGTAAGTATCTGGATGTAATTACATCTTTACTTTCTAGACACATCAAATTATTGGTATTATGCAGACTAAGAATGCAATCCTGTATGTGTTTTGGCAAGAAAAAAAGCCCTATAATTCCTAGTATTCCCCTAGACATTTCTGTGGGGCCATAAGGTACTTTGGATTCCCAGGGGTCAGAGACAGTACTCAGACTGCAAAGCTGCACCCTTTTCCTCTGTCACCTCATGTTTGGCTCAGAAATAATCATGCCATCTGGCCTTCAAGGTCAGAAAAGCAACCTCACTGGGTTTAAAGGGGGTGTTTTGTAAGGCAGAAAAGGGAGGAGACTGGGGCAGCCAGTATACTTAGTATCCTGAGTAACTCAAGCCTCTTTTCCATCTCCCTTTTGAAAAAGGCCATCCAACAAAAATACAGAGTGGGAAGTTGGTAAAGTGGTGATCATATCTGTTGTTCTGCATATTCTGCATTGGATGCCCCTAAGCTATTGAGTTGGGGGCTTACATGCATCTCCATAAGATGCATACTTAGTTATTAATAAAACCAAATCTTTCACCTAAGCATTCAGACTACTAATAGACTAACAGCTGCAAAGGAAGCATACTCAAAAAGTTATGTTTGTTTTGCAGTCTGTAACTGCTTGCTTAATTGCTTTAAATAGTACTCTATTGAAATTGGGCTATAAGTTGTTTAAATTTCCTACAGGTTTTCTTTGAAGATTTACAGTTTAAGAATTTTACAAGTTTTGGCTAATTGGGGAACCAGTGGAAAACATACATGACATAAATTATCAATAGACATACAGTGGTGCCTCGGTCCACAAATGACTCAGTTCACAACCAGATTGGATTGCGAACAGAAACTTCAGAAAAAAATTGACTCAGGTCATGAACTCTGCATTGACTGATGATTCGATCGCACCTGTCTTCCCTGCACAGGCATGATCGTGTTCATGCTCATGGTGTGGGTGGCAGGGGGGGATGGTCGTGCTCATGCAGGGAAGACAGGCACGATCACAGTTGTGCTGGGGGCGGGGAGATGTCTCCCCCCAGAGCGCGCCCATGATTGTGCCATCTTCCCTGTGATTAAAAAATATATTTACAGAACGGATTAACATTGAACCTTATGGGGGAATTTGACTTGGCTCACAATCAATTCGGGTAGCGACCAGAGTCGTGGAACAGATTAAGTTCATGAGCCGAGGTACCCCTGTACCATGTGAAATGTGCAGTATTTCTGTATTTGTGGTGCATGCAAAGCAATAATAAAAGAACTGAACTGAACAGGTCCTGCTAGATGAACCTTGTGGAATTCTGTGACAAGATTTCGAGGTGGCTAGATGGAGGGGACACGGTTCATGTGGTTTACCTGGATTCCAGCAAGGCTTTTAACAAAGTGCTGCATGATGTCCTGGTTGAGCAATTGAGGAGTTTCGGGATTGACCGATGCACTGTCTGATGGATTAGGGCATGGTTGACAGACCAAAAGCAGAGAGTAACTATTAGTAGGAAATTACTGGGATGGCGGTTGGTGATGAGCGGGTTCCCCCAGGGCTCTGTCCTGGAACTGTTCCTGTTGAATCTTTTCATCAATGACCTGGAAAAGGGGCTGACCAGTCTGCTGATCAAATTCACAGACAATATTAAAATGGGGTTTTGAGGGGGGCAAGATGGCAAACAGACAGCAGCCACTTTAAAGAGCTCCCCCAGAAAGCATTTCCTTATCTTTGGTAATTTTAATCTTTAGTTTTAAATACTACTCATTTGCTGACCCTTTGGAGACCTTAATATTTAGAAAGAGTTGAGAAAATTTCCCGGATATTTCAAACCAGAATGGGAAAAAGAAGAGACATTGCATACTTTCCACAGCGCAAGCCAATTCTAAGCCCACAAAGCAGCTGAAAGTCGACAGTTACTTAGTGAGCAACCAGCAAACTTCTGTAAGTACTCCTGCCTTCTCAAATCCCTCTGTTGGAAATTATGATTTAGAGTGGAACTTACAAGCAGAGATTGAGAGTAAGCAGCTTATAGATCTCCGTTCAATACAGAAGACAACTCTCTCTCCTCCGAACATACAGCTGCAATTCGTTCTGCAGCTGTACAATTAACACAGGATGAGCATGTAAATACCAACCTGACAAACTTAAAGAATGAAAATGCAACAAACTTTCTAACTAGACAATGTCTGCTGGCAGCATAAACTGTTCTATCTATTTTTGACCTGTTATCCACAGTTGAAACCAAAGTGGATTTGTTAAAAGAGATGGGCCTCAACCACCTCCCGTGCAAGCCCATTCCATACCCTCGAGGTCCTAACTGTCAGGAAGTACTTCCTGACATCTAAATGGAACCTTGAACCTTGGTTCCCTGAGCTTCTCTCTGTTGGAGCATGGATAAATACGCGTATGAGAATTCCCAGATGAAGGTACACTGCAATGTCCAAGGACACTGCACTAAAGAAACTACAGTCAAGAGGGGAGTGAAACAAGGATGTATAGTAGCCCCTCTGCTTTTCAATATATACCATATTTTTCACTCTATAAGACGCGCCTGACCATAAGACGCACCTAGTTTTTAGAGGAGGAAAACAAGAAAAAAATATTCTGAATCAAATGGGCACATAATCACAGGCACATTCCCCATCACTTCCCCATGGGCTGCACATCTGACAGACTTACTGCACATACATATTCGCTCTATAAGACGCACAGACATTTCCCCTTACTTTTGAGGGGGGGAAAAGTGAGTCTTATAGAGCAAAAATTACGGTATATCAGTTCTCTTCCCTTTATCTGCCGAAATTGGGAAATATCTTTGCTCTTCTGTATGTAGATGATGCTACTTTCTCAAACACAAATTGTCCTGAGACAGACATTCCATGTACTAGCTGAGCATTGCCAACAAGATAGTTTAGAAATTAATTACTCTAAAACCAAAGTTGTGGTTTTTGTCAAGCACCCTAAGGTGCATGTTTGGCAACTTAATAACCATCTAATTGAGCAAGACAAATCCTTCAAATATCTGGAGATTGTCTTTCATGCTTCACGTAACCGTAAATCTGCCGACTATGTCATCTTAAATGTACAAAAAATAGTGTTGGCCTTGCAAACTTTATTTCTCTAAAGGAGCACAGTATATATCCACAGCAATCTTCTCAAATAAAATTTGAGCCCAGCTCCTGTTTGGAGCTCAACTGGGACCCTACAGGTCTTCTCTTCCTTTGGAAAGAGTACAGTCTAAGTTCCAGAGGACCATCTTTCAAGCACCCTGCTGCGTTTCAAACACGGTCCTTCAGCGTGTATCTGGCCTTCTTAAAATTGAAAGTTTGACCTGGATTCACATCTTTTCTTACTAGCTCAAAGTCCTCTTCTTTCCAGCTGGTTTGGTCCCTTTAATAATGACCAACAGCTTTCAGAGCTCTTGGAGCCAGGTAATGCAGACCAAACTGCAATTATACGGTTATTCATGGCCAGTTATCTCCTCAATGGGTTATGAATGAGCGTTAGCAGAACTTAAACGGTGGGCCATTGACTTAAAGCATGGGTTCCCAAGCTATGGCCCATGGGCCGGATCTGGCTGGCCATGCCCATTTATCCAGCCCGCCTCAAAGGTTTTGGACTTACTTGGAGAAAATGATCTCCGAGCAAGGAAGCCGCTGCCACGCCACTTGCCCACGCACCCGCCACCACCGCGCCTCACTGCACACCTGCCGCTGCCCCTCCCCGCCCCCACCTTGCCTGGCCTGGCCTGGCCTCACACGCACCCCACCCCCCACCTCCTCACCAGCCCGCGCCTGCCGCCAGCACCTTTCAACTGACCCCCTGTTGAAAAAGTTTGAGGACCCCTGATATAGAGCTACAGATTATCCAATTCTATCCAGACAATACCTTCCTGAACCATCCCACACTTATTCTTCAATCAGCCAGCTATCTCAGTAGCATAACAGTCCCCAAATTTAGAAGGGCTTTCTCTCTAGCCAGATTCAATGCCCTCCCAACAGCCATCACTGAAGAGAGATATCAAAAAATACCCCTTGAACTGAGACTGTGTCCATGTGAGGGAGAAACAATTGAATTGCTGGAGCGTGTTATTTTTTACTGCCCTCTCTATACAGGTGCTCACCAGGAACTGTTATCCCCATTCCTGTCTAAATATTCTGGTTACTCCAATTCTTTTTATCTTAAGTTACTTTTATCTGATCAATCTGATTTTATCTCCTTGACTACAGCCAAATACTGTGCAGTAGTTTGTACAGTGTGCAGTAAAATTAACCCTAAATGTTGTTAGTTTCTACCAGAATGCTTGTATTTTCTTATCTTAATTGTCATAATTTTATTAGTACTGTATCTTTCTTATTTTTAACTAATTGTAATTTTGTGTTTTATGTATTGGCTGGTAAATGACCGAATAAAGAATTGATTGATTGATACTAAAATGGGGGTGGTGGCTACAACGAAGGAGCAGGTACTCTGGATCAAAAAGGATCTTTACAAGCTATGGAAGTGGGCCAGGAACAACAGGATGACATTCAGTGTGGATAAATGCAAGGTCTTGAACTTTGGGCATAAGAATGGGTTTCATAAAGACAGGTTAGGGGACAAGTGGCTGGAGAGCAGCATTGTGAAAGGGTTCCTGGGGTGCTGCTCAAGGGCAGGCCAAAGATGAGTCAGCATTGTGATGTGGTAATTAAGAGGGCAAACGCCACCCTGGGATGCATAACCAGAAGCATGGTTTCTAGATTGAGAGAGGTATTACTGCCACTGTATATGACTGTGGTGTGCCTGAAGCTGTAGTATTGTGTTGGCCCCCTCATTACAAGATATAGCAAGGTTGGAATTGGTGCAGTGAAGGGCCACAAGGATGGTGACAGGTTTGAAGAGTAAGCCATATGAGGAAAGAATGGAGGAACTGGGTTGAGAAGCCTTGAGAAGAGGAGACTCAGAGGGGACCTATTCGTGATATACATGTATGTGAGGCAGTGTCATGCAGCTGTGGGTTGTGACCTTTTTTCCCCTGTGGAGGAGGCCAGGACACATTCCAATGGAGCAAAGCTCAGGGAATCTTCACGGTAGATGCCAGAATGCACTTCCTGACAGTGAGGACCTCTAGAGCAGGGATCCTCAAATTTTTTCAACAGGGGGCCAGTTGAAAGGTGGCAGTGGTGCGCATGGGCGAGGGAGGGAGGGAGGGTGCGGGCCTGCAAGGTGGTGGGCACAGATGTGGGCGCGCTTTTGCAAGGATCGCGCCCGCCGTCCCTGCATGAGCTTGCCCACAATCACACCTGCCTTCCCACTGAGCACGACTGCACTGGCTCAGAGCTTTTGGACTTGGTCAGAGATCATTTTCTCCAAGTGAGTCCAAAAGCTCTGTGGTGGACCAGATAAATCAGCATGGTAGGCTGGATTCAGCCTGCGAGCCGTAGTTTGAGGACCCATGCTCTAGAGTACGGAATGGGCTTCCACGGGAGGTGATTGAAGCCCCATCAGTGAGGGTGTTTAAGGATAGGCTGGAGATGCACATGGTAGGCATGTCATGAGTGAAGCAGGCTGGAGCCGGGGGTCAGGCTAGATGGCCTGGGAGGCCCCTTCTGACTTGCTCTGTTTCTATGTTTCTTCTTCGTGGCCTCTGTGCATCACACATATGGGTGCAGCGCTTGCGCAGTGCCATAGGCCAGAAGATTGATAGCTAACGATTTTTGGTGGGAAAATGCTCCGCTCCCCTCCCCCATGACCTATATAGAGCGGAGCGTCCGCCATCTTGATCAGTCTTTGCGACCGCCGTTCATTGTGCCTAGTGCCGCTTGCGCTTTCGCCTTGACTATTCCTTACCTTTTTCGCAGATTTGCCTTGCTCGTTGTTTCATTCCCTTTATTATCCAAGTTCATTTCCCTCGTTGTATACCCCTCGTTCTTGATCACTTCTCTGTTAACGTTCGTTTTTTCTCACTTCTCTCCTGTTTAAAAACAAAACCAAAAAACCAGAAATATATACTTACCCTCTATACTGTATGCTTCTTATTTCCGGCACTATGGCCCTTCGGGGGGCGTTCCGCAAGTGTGCGGAGTGCGGATCAAAAATGTCACCTGCTGATCCACACGATCTATGCCTCCTCTGCCTGGGAGAGGGGCATAGAATGGACAAGTGCTCCCACTGCCTGGCCTTCTCTAAGCAGGCCAGGAAGAATCGGGAGAACCGTCTGAAGAGGCTTTTATGGGATAGGGCCCTCTTACAATCGGACCCGGTGACTTCCAGAGCTGCCCCGACTGCGGCTGTGGCCCCCGCCATAACCTACCTGCTCCGCCGGGCCCAGCCTCAAAGGCACCTCGAGCAGACACTTCGGACGAAGTAGCATCGCCATCGCACTCCCAACCAACTTCGGTTTCTAAGATAAAAACAGAAAAGCAAAAGCATGCTGAGTCCGAGAAGTCGTCTGGTCATAAAAAGACCAGACGTGATAAGTCGGAGAAACCCAGGAAGCCCAAAGACCCAGAACGGTCTAATCACCTCGATTCAGGCTCGTCCGTCCCATCGGTACTGACGGCCCGCACGGTACCGACCCCACCGGGACCGACTCTCCAGGAGGCAATGCGCGTGACCCCTCCGGGATCCCCCAGGCGCACTGGGGAGCCGATTCAGGAGCCGCTCCCTATACCACAGCGGTAGCCTAGCTCTGATGGGGAAATTCAAGATTCCCCCCCCGGGGGCTAGATCGCCCACTTCAATGCCGGCGGCTGCCCATGATGTGGAGACTCAGATCTCTCCTCGGCGTAGAAGGAGCAGGTCCTCCGATGAAGCTTGTCGGGATGGTACCCCAGGCATGCCTGGCCCGAGCGCTCAGTTGATCGCTACCCTCGCCCAGGTAGCTTTTCCCCTCGGGACCGACACCCAACAATGTCAGCTCAAGGGCGCCCGACAGCCTATGGACGCGAAGAAAGCTCGATGTCTATGTCTCCGGCAGAGTCCTCCTCATCCGTTCCACCATATCTTGGCCCAGAATCGGACTCGGAATTGGACTCTACCTCCCCTGACAATGTCGTGTCAGCTCAGGGTCCGTCATCTCCCAATGAGTCCTATTCCTCCTTCTCGGAGCTTATGGAACGCCTGGTACAATCATTAGATGTCAATGCGATTCAACGGCCTGGGCCAACGGCAGATAAATTTTATGATGTCGTCCGCAGGGAGCGCTCAGCTTCGATAGTGCTGCCATTGATCACTACTATATGGCAGGCTATGGCCCAACCTTGGGACTTCCCGAGCCAGCCACAAGCGACATCCTGACGATTTGAATCAATGTACCGAGTTCGGGAAGAGGACATTCCATTCCTCCTTAAACACCCGCGCCCGAACTCGGCCATGGTTGAATCTTCTCAAGGGCGAGAGTCTAGGAGTCACACCTCCCCGCGAGACAAAGAAGGGAGGAAAATTGACGGCATCGCACAAAAAGTCTATGCGGCAGCGGGCCTGGGAATTCGAATCTCAAATTATGAGGCAACCCTCACCCGCTACCAATATTTTATGGATAGACTGAACAACGTTCTATCCACCCTCCCTGATGTGCAGGCTGACCTAGCGAGAGTCCTGCTTAAGGAAGCGATGCATGTGGCGGTGCAGCAATTGTCAACGGCGCGCCACCACATTAACTCTGATTCTCGGGCCGTGGTCGGTGCGGTTTCTCTGAGGCATCACGCGTGGCTCAGGAGTTCCAACTTTCCTGAGGAAACCATGCACCGCATTGAAGAGATGCCTTTTGATGGAACCAGATTATTCCACTCATGCACCGACAGGAAGTTCAAACAGATCCACGAGTCTCGGGTGACAGCGCGGCGCATGGAACAACAGATACAGCCGAAACGTAGGTGGCCATGGAACTGACCCAGGTACCGTCCTCAATTCCAGCCATGCTTCCAGCCCCAGTACAAGCAACAGCCACAGCATAGGCGGCAACAACCGGCTCAACGCTATCAACCCGTCCGTTGCTGTTATGACACAGACAAACGGCGCCGTTGGCGGAACAGGCGAACCATTTTCTCTTCCTCCAGTCCACCCACCCCACTCTTATTCGGGGACCGACTGAGCAGTCAGCTCCCCGTTTGGGAGTCCATTACATCTGACCCGTGAGTGCTATCTATCATTCAGCAGGGATACCGTATTGAATTCGATACCATTCCTCCATCGACACCGATCCTCTCCACTACACCATCGCCAGCCCTTCTTGGTGAGATCCGCCAACTACTTGCTAAAGGAGCAATTCGTCATCTAAATCCAGAGGATGGTATCTTTGGATTCTACTCCAGATACTTTACGGTACCCAAGCGGGATGGTGGTCTCCGTCCAATTCTCGACCTGAGGGGTGTCAATAAATTCATCACCCCCCCAAGTTCCGGATGACCACCCTGCAAAACATCTTACCACTGCTGAAGGAAGAGGACTGGTTTGCTGCACTAGACCTTAAGGATGCATACTTTCACATTTCAATTCACCCTGCTTACAGGCGCTTTCTTCGATTCGCTGTCGACCCCGACGTTTATGAGTTTTCAGTGTTACCATTTGGACTCGCTACAGCACCTCGGGTGTTTACAAAATGCATGGCCCCTGTATGTGCCTTCCTTCGTCTGCAAGGCATCCACATCTACCCCTACTTGGATGACTGGCTCCTAGTTTCTCAATCCAGACAAGGACTCCTTTTGGCCATACAAACTACGTGCTCCCACCTACGAGACCTTGGACTTTGTATTAATCTCGAAAAATCTTCGCTTGTCCCCACGCAGTTCATCCAATTCATCGGAGCACGCCTCGATTCCATCCAAATGCAGGCATTCCTCCCATGGGACCGTCAACGATCTTTGACACGATGCGTTGCATGGGTCTTACGGCACCAGACCACATCTGCCAGGACTATACAAAGACTGTTAGGGCACATGGCAGCATCGATCATGGTTGTCCCTTATGCTCGGCTTCGCCTCAGACCACTACAGCTGTTTTTCAACACAGTGTTTCGGCCTCAATGGGACAGTCAGTCTATGCGTCTTCGCATCCCTGCATCGGTACTTCAGACTCTTCTTTGGTGGCTTGCCCCACAGAACCTGACTATGGGTGTCCCTTTCCGACCCCGATGCCCAACTATCTCCATAGGTACCGACGCATCCCTCAGGGACTGGGGAGTGGTTTGTGGTACAATGAAAACACGGCCTATGGAACCGACGGGAGTCCAAATGTCACATCAACTTCTTGGAACTCCTGGCGGTATTGAAAGCACTTCAGGCCTTCAAAGACGTTCTTCGGAACCATGTGGTTCAAGTCACATCAGACAACATCACCACAGTATTCTACCTCAACAAGCAAGGGGGGACCTAATCTCCGAAGCTGGCGCAGTTGTCCATGCAAATTTGGGACTGGAGCATCCACAACAATATCACCTTGGTAGCGGTACATCTTGCCGGTACTGACAACATGGAAGCCGATTTGCTCAGCAGGCAAATGTCGGTAACCCACGAATGGGAACTGAGTCCTCCAGCGTTCAGTACCATCTTCCGTCGGTGGGGTTCTCCGGAGATAGATCTCTTCGCCACCTACCAGAACAAAGTCTGCCACACCTACTGCTCCAGAGCGGGATTCAGGACGGACTCCCTCAGGGATGCATTCACGATCAGTTGGAAGCATTACCACTTTTATGCGTTCCTACCGATCCCGCTCATAATGCGGACGGTCTCCAAAATCCTGCACAAGAGAGCAGCAGGTATACTGACAACACCGTGGTGGCCAAGACAACTGTGGTTCCCCACTCTACTTCATCTAAGGGGGACTACTACCACTTCGAGACGACTCCACACCTTCTGACACAGAACAACAGCACGATCTGACACTCGGATGTGTCTTCATTGAAGTTGACAGCATGGAGGATCCCTTGAGGACTGCGTCCATGCCAAATCCAATGACCTCGAGTCGCATACAATGCCTGACGTTGAACCATCCCATCGATGGCACTTCACACCACTCAAATTCTAGTCCGACTTACATGGATCCAAATCATACATTACACAGACGATTTACAATTCCTTCAGACATTCAAGAGGTTATTGATTCTGCCCTAAAACCTTCCACGCGAAAATCATATACGGCAAAATGGCAACTTTTTTTACTTTTGCTGCCTCTCATTCCTTCCTGCCACACCGTGCATCGATACCTCAAATCCTACAATTCCTAATGCATCTCCACCACTCCGGCCTGAAGCCCTCTTCAATAAAAGTCTATATGGCGGCGATCGCCCACTTCCGCAGCACAACACATGGATTTTCCCTGTTTTCACAGCCACTTTTAAAGAGATTCCTTAAAGGACTATACAATATTAATCCAACTATCAAACCAACAATCCCTACGTGGAGTCTGTCGGTTGTTCTTCAAGCATTGACACAACCCCCATTTGAACCTATGGCTACGACAGACTTGCGTCTTGTTTCGTGGAAAATGGCTTTCCTAGTGGCGGTGACATCTGTTCGGAAGGCCAGTGAGCTTTGCGCTCTTCGTATAGACCCTCCATATCTGAACTTTCACAAAGATAAGGTGGTCCTCAGGATGGATCCAGCCTTTCTCCCAAAGATTTCTACTCCTTTTCATCTTCAACAAGACATTGTGCTTCCCGCTTTCTTTTCCTCCCCGTCGAATCCGATAGAAAGATAACTACACAGCTTAGATGTTAGAAGAAGTCTTGCCTTCTACAGATCACGGACTGAGTCTCTCAGACACTCCCATAAACTTTTCATCAAATATTCAGAGCATGACCAAGGCTTACCTATAATGGCTCAAAGGATGTCAAAATGGATCGTTCAAACAATCACTCTGGCATATGAGTTAGCTCACATTGAATTGCCAGAAATTCCAACAGCTCATTCTACCAGGGCTGTATCTACATCTTCAGCCTTTGCCTGGGGGTTCCTGTGGACGAGATATATAAAGCTGCTACTTGGGCAACTCCATGTACATTTGCCAAGCACTACCGTCTTGATGTTCGTGCCAGACGTGATGCTTCTTTCGGTAGAGCAGTTCTCTCCTCCCGTCTTACAGTGATGACACCTCCCACCATCCTACACGGGTAAGCTTGCTAATCTACCCATATGTGTGATGCACAGAGGCCACGAAGAAGAAAAGCAGGTTGCTCACCTGTAACTGATGTTCCTCGAGTGGCCATCTGTGCAGTCACACAACCCACCTGCCAGCCCAGTTGGGTGTCGGTGAGTGGAAATTTTTTAACATGTACCGCTTACTAGGATTCCATTCACTCGATACCGACACACTTATTGTCTTCGGTACCGATCCCTTCGGATTGACTTTTAGATGGCCCTTAGTTTAGGGAAATCTCTGCTGTACAGAATTTTGCCCACACGAGGGTGAACGGTCTGTCTCCAAGACTGATCAAGATGGCAGACGCTCTGCTCTATATAGGTCATGGGGGAGGGGAGCGGAGCGTTTTCCCACCAAAAATCCTTAGCTATCAATCTTCTGGCCTATGGCACTGCGCAGGCGCAGCACCCATATGTGTGACTGCATAGAAGGCCACTCGAAGAACATCAGTTACAGGTGAGCAACCTGCTTTTCTCAAAGTTATACAACGCCTGACATCTATCATAGAAAGAGAACTACCTGAAGTGCAAAGAGACTTCTGAAGAGGCTGGGACACTCATAACCATATTACAAATTTGCACTGGAATATGAAGAAATCTCAAGAATATCAAAAGAACATTTACCTGTGCTTTATTGTCTACATGAAAGCCTTTGACTGCATTGATCATGACAAGTTGTGGAAAGCACTAAAAGTCCTGTGGGTACCAACATAATCTGGTCAGGTTGCTGCAGTCACTATATACAAACCAGCAAGCAGCTTGTAAGAACACCATATGGGGACATGGATTGGTTCAAGATTGAGAAGGAATCTGACTAGGATATATTCTCTCCCCTTTTCTGTTCAACTTGTTGCTGAAGCAATCATGAGGAAGATGGATCTTCAAGAATCAAAAGTCGGGATAAAGATTGGAGGGAGAACCATCAGCAACCTTCAATATGCTGATGACAGGACCCTCCTCTCAGAAACCCAGGAAGGTCTAATGCAAGTGATGCAAAGAATCAAAGAAGAGAGTGAGAAGTTCAGCCTCCTCCTGAACATCCAAAAGATGAAGATCTTGACAAATGCACAGAATGAAGCAATCAAGATAGCAGTTGATAATGTGGAAATTGAATGTGTAAGAAATGTGGAGGAAAAATTCACTTTCCTGGGATCACTGAATACTCACAGCGGTGAATGCAGTCCAGAAATAAAGCAACAAATTTTACTAGGTCGCATGGCAACAACAAGCATGAATTGAATGTGGAAAAGCAAGAACATCAGCGGAACAACTGAGTGCAGATTGGTCCAAGTGGTCATTTTTCCTATTGTAACCTATGGTTGGACAATGAAAACGCTAGACAAGAGAGAAATTGACTCATTTGAACTGTGGTGTTGACATAGGCTCCTGTGCGGGAGACACAAACAAGTGGGAGACACAAACAAGGAGGTGCTGGGGCAGATGCGTCCCTGGTTAGCAAGATAACAAAGCTGAGACTCATGCATTTTGGCCATGTTATGAGATCAAGTGCATTAGAAAAAGATATAATGCTTGGAATGCTCAGCAGCAAGAGAAAAGCAGGTTGCCAAAGAGCAAGGTGGTTAGACTCCATCTAAGAGGATGCTGGCCAGAGGGTAGCTCAGCTGAAAGAGGTGGCACAGGATTGGAAAGATTGACGAGAGTTGGCCCATAAGATCACTTATAATTGGATAGACTGAACAGCTGAACAACAGCGACTGCATTTATGGAGTATAGCGCTTTGGCCTGTCTACTGCATTATACACTAAACATTTTCTTAGATTATTTTCAAGTGCAATGTAGACAGGGTCACCAAGGCAGAATCAAGGGGGAGTCACCAGAGGTGAAGCCAGCATTTCAGTCCTCTGTAACCAGAAAAGGGACCTGTGAAATGTGAACTTGAAGATCATAAGTGCAAAGCAGAGAGTAGGGAATTCACAGAAACACCCAATAGCATTTTTTTTTCAACTCAGATGTTCCTGTTCTGCAACAGGTATTAGACAGAGAATCCACTGTCTTTGACTTCATAACTGCAAAGTGGGGAAATAATGGGGGTGAAATGGACACTGCCAATCATCATCACCATAATCATATAGTGTCAAGAGCTATAAAGGAAAGCAGCCATTGTACATAGGAACAAGTTCTCAGGGCATCTAAACCCCCTCTTTTGCACTTATACCACATGCCTATCCAGAAGCAACAGTGAGAGGAGGTGAAGTACAAAAATCCTGTTTATGTATATGCACTAAGACATAGGAAAGATGGGTTTATTCAAGAGTAATCTTGAAGCTCCAACTTCCTCTACCATGTTTCCCAGAAAATAAGCCCTAGCATGATTTTTCAGGATGCTTGTAATGTAAGCACCACTTCCAAAATAAGCCCCAGTCAAGATTGTCAGCTGGACGGATGGGGAAACACAGTAGTACATCTGTTACAACACACAATAGACATATTGAATTATACAATAACAAAGTTAATATATAATTAAATATAAATAAATAATATTGACATTAATCCTTAAAATAAATGATCATATACATTATAATTAAGTATTTGTAAATACCAAAGTGGGCATCTTTGGATGAGAGGTAAGCATCTATGTAAACAGATGAACACAAGAGTTATTACCGAATGACCAATCAGAATACAGACACAATGCAAGAATAACATCAATATGTCATGTGTTCTAATGGACGTATGCAATGCATGGATGCAAAATGCAAGATGGGTGCAAAAAGAAACAGCTGTTCTGTCAAGTACAAGAAAGGAAAGTACAGAAATGGAGGACTCTCAAGGCAAGAATCTTATGGCTTTTGTAAGAAAAAATAAGACATCATCTGAAAATAAGCCCTAATGTGTCTTTTGGAGCAAAAAATAATGTAAGACCTAGTCTTATTTTCAGGGAAACAACTAATCAGTCCTTTTTAATGTTAGTGTTCAACAATCAGAATCTTTATTTGCATCTGGAAAAAAAATACATCATAGAAACTATTATGGCTGTTTTGGGAAAAGTGTTATTTACAGTAATTAATGAGTTTCTCCCAACTACTGTATGGACCTGGGCATCCCTCACATAAACTTCCCTATGTTTTAGCATGGCTATTAGTTCCATGTTTGAGTAATATTGCACATGTGCAACAAATAACAACATTGCCTTGCCCACATCTCAGTATAGTAGCAAATAATGTTTACGTAAAAGTAAGATAATTGTTTCTGAAATCATCATTTTTCTTCTCTTCCTTTTGGTAGGAAGTAGAACCCTGACATTAGATCCCTGTACTGTGAACCGACTATCTCTGAATGCAGCCACATAAGAATGATAGTGCTGGGGCAAAACTTACTCTTTCTTTACCTCACCATTAATATTCAAACTTCTTTACTGAAATGCCACATTTTCTTGAAACATTAAGGAATCAAATGTATGACTACATAAAGTTTATTGTTTAAAGATTGTGTATTCATGGATGGAAAAATAACATATGTTTTAATGTTTCATGGGAAGTTTATTTTCATTTGTAACCAAAGAGAAACAAGCAGAAACGAAGGAGAGATTTAACAGCTGTGATTAACATCAACCTCTCATCAATTGACAGCCAATAAGCAATGTTTTCTGTAATTTTTCATAAAATTAATTTCATAAAAATGTTTCATAAAGTTAATTATCTTAATAAATAGTCCTGCTCACATCTAAACTCAGAGTTGTAATTGACATGATTTTAGCTCAGTTCTTGATGTGAGGTGGCAGACTTTGTTTCTCTGGCTTCATTTCTTATTGTTTGGATTGACATAGAGTGTGGTTATTAAAGCTATTGTCTCAAATCCCAGGAGATCTGGACTATGGAATTCCAACTGGATTGGAGGCAATATCAGTTATTTTAAACATATTTATGAAGTTTCTGCAAATGAATATGACCAATCTATGTTTTAAATTAAATCAAATCTACCTTGCCTGAAACCATGCTTGGAAGCTGTAACCAAGTAGGTGAGAATTGAATCTACACAAGTCAGGTGATTCTAATAAGATTTCCATGAGTCCTGAAACTAATAGATTTTCCTGTGATTGTCCAATACAGGTTCCGTTTCACAGTTAGATGAGATCCAAGCTCTAGTAATTGCATTGTACCCACCCCTGCTCCTTAATAGGCCAATTTAACTGCTGGAAATAAAGGTACCTTTTATTGTTCCCCACCCAGCTTCAATTTTCCTCTCAGTTCCTGTTTCAGGTTGCAATGCCTTGTGAAGGCTGTCCTGGTGCAGAGAATTTATATCAATTGTCCTGAGGTGGAAATAATTCCTCTCTGATATTGGCATTTCCTGCTGTATATTGTTTCTTTCAGACTGCATGTTTGTTTTTTCCATTTTGTCTTTGATTCAGTACTCTAGATTGTGTTTTTTACTTATTCAGTTTTTTCTGTGATTTTGCTGGTTTGTTGAATTTTTATTATGTTTGGATGCTCTCATAAGTATTGGAAAGACTGCTGACAAATTGTCCTAAAAATTTATCAGATAATCTTTATGGCTTGCTGCAGTTGCAGTACTCTTATGTGTTGTAATCACATTTTAATTCTAATTGTCAATGAACTGTGCACAGCAATGTAATGACAGTGTGAACAAGTGTGAAAACAAGTGTGAAACCTAGTGAAGGCTGTCAAGCACTCCTATGGATGTCACTATTCCTGAATGCAGAGTGCAACTCCACCCATCTGGTGCAACAGCCACTCAGTGATGGTACCAGGGAGCAGAGTGGTGGCTAGATGGTGGCAGCCATGATTCATGGATCAGCTGAGCTCACCATTGTCCTGTGCCAATGCCACTGCCAGGTGGTACCCACAGTGATGTGGGGCAGAAACAAAGTTTCTGACAATCAGCCCCAAGTGCTAATTGGGCTCTTCGGAGGTGTCAGCAGCACTTGCCTGGCAGATTACTTAGCTACAGTGGCAAGGATTTTTTTCAACTCTTGTCAAGCAACTCTGTTTCAGCTTGCTGTGTTGTCTAGGACTGGATGACATGACAAGCCCAGGGCTGGAGGCAGAACTGTTCAACAACCATGGTTTGTTAGAGAGGCTTACAAGCCTAGCTAATGAGTTTATAAGCAACCTTGAGTAAGCCATGGTAGATTTAGAAACATAGAAACAAAGCAAGTTAGAAGGGGTCTCCCAGGCCATCTAGTCTGATTTGCAACTCCAGCTGGCTCTGCTGAAGTAATCCCCAACATGTGGTCATCCAATAATTCCTTGAACACTCTCATTGATAGGGCCCCAACCACACCCCATGGAAGCCCATTTTATAGCCTAGGGGTCCTAGGAGGGTGTGGTGCTGGCCTCCACCTCCTGAGGGTGAACTGCCTCCACGTTTCCCCAGCTGATTCCTCAGTGGCCCCTTTCTCCTCATCATGTCTTGAAGGGGGCTGCTGCTGGTTGGCCCAGCAGTTCCTGGCAATGTCCAGGAACTGCTCCCCCTCCATTATCTCCTGGAGAAAGGTGATGGCATCCTCTAGTCCAGTGGCTTGTAGCCACTGGTCCATGGATTGGCTCTGGTCTGCGGGAGATTTCCTGCCAGTCTGTTAGGGGGCCTACATCCTGATTTCCACTGACCAGTGCCTGGGCTGGTTGTACTCCAGTTGGCATCACATTCACAGGGGTGTGCTGGTGCTGCCAGAGGGGGCCAGGGAGGGGAGAAACGGCTCAGTGGGAGCTGGCTAGGAACCACACTGCACTGATTTCAGTATTGTGTTCTTTTGCTAATAGCTTTTGTTGTTTGGTTTCTGGTTGTTTTGGAGAATTTTCTTTTCTTTTGGCATTGTGTTTGGAAACCAATACACAGAATTCTGTATTATGTGTATGGTGGCTTTTTGTTTCTACCTCAGCAGTCCCCGAGGTGGTTTTCCAGTTTTTGCCCTTCCCCAGCTGTGAAAAGGTTGAAAACCACTTGTCTAGACTCTTCACCTTTTCCTCAAGGAGGAACATCAGCTTGGATAGCAACTTGCACTTAGTGCAAGTGTATCCCAACTCCTCCTGGGGGAGGAAGACAAATAATTCACAGGAGCTGCAAGCAACTATCAGACCTGCTGCTCCTGCCATGGCCGTCTCCTGGCCTGGCATAGGCCATCCCTCAGAAAGCCTTGTTTCTACTTGCCCTCTGCACCCTTGTCTTGCCTGCACTATGTTACCCTCACCTGAGACTGAGAACCGTGCTCCCTCAGTGAAGACAAAGTCCCTGGGGAAGAGAGTCCCCAGACAACCCAGACCATAACTAAGGGATGCAAACAAGGGATGACACCCTTGTTGTGTTGCCTGTTGGCTCCACCAACCACTGAGTGCGGCTTTATAAGCCTCAGACGCCACTGTCCCTGCCCTCTCTGCTCCCTCCTGGGCCTCTCTGGTCCCTCTAGCCCTACCTTTCCTTCCTCTCCACTCCTCCTGCCCCCCTCTCCTGATTTGAATGACATAAAAAAGCCTCCAGTGTCATTTTTATCTAAAACCCGCGTGTGAGAAGACTTGTTGGTAATCCTGTCATCTATTGCCAGATATGATGGGTCAGCATGTAGGTTATCTCACTTATGCTTCTTTTTAAAAATTAACTTTATATATTTATTATATTTTCATCCCCAGAAAATATTATTGGGGAATATTATTATATTTTCTCCTATTGTGGAACTCAAGGTAGCTACCTTTGGTTCCCAGGTGGTCTCCCCTCCAAGCTCAGACCAGCCCCAGACCTGCCACAATTTTTAATAAAGTTCCCAATTAAATTTCACACTAGGAAATGCTATTTCTGCTATTCAAACCTTTCACTTCAGCCACTAGAATAAACTTTTGCTACCTAAAAGACATTCAGTAGCCTAGTTGCTGTGGTGTAGGCATGGAACTGACACTACCACTAGAGGCAGCCTTTTAAAATGAACAAAGATGTTTATTAATGGGGAATATTTACCAAAGTGAATAAAATGTTATATTTCAAATAATACATTGAGATTGTTTAAAGATTCTTAAATATGGTTGTCCTCTATTCCTTAAGTGAGTCTTTCCCAGCTAAGTAATATCTCAATAACCTTTTCTTTATATCAGATTTCCCTTATTTCTACCCCAGAAACAGGAACAAGTTTAGGAATTACCCTAAACTACTTTACTAATAGGTGTGCTTTTCTCTGCTACAACTTCTTCCTGCTTCTTCTGGCTTCTAGAATGCTTTTGATGTTTCAGGGACTGCTTGCTAACATTCTTTTTGGTCAGATAAAATAGGAATATAGAATATGTAATGTATAATTTAGTTCACTCATAAAAATTATCATGATTGGTATGTTAAATGTAAAAGTATATATACATAACGATTTTGCTGCATTTACATAAATTTTACAGTATATTGATAATTTTATGAGGAAACCAAGTTATGCATAATATAACATTATTATTATCTGTTTTATTTTCCTAAAGCAGCCTCCCGCAACCTTGTGCCCTGCATGTTTCAGACTTCAATATACAACACTTCCTAACCATTGGCCATGCTGCCTGAGGTTCATGGAAGCTGAAATCCAAAGTATCTGGAAGGCTCCTGGTTGTAGAAGATTGTCCCAAAACAACAAAGTGACTTTAAATTAATAAACAAGTGTTTTGAAAAAAAAGTATTGCTTATTTTTCAATATTTCTCCAAATACCTGTTTTTTTACTCAGAGAAAAATGTTTTTGTTTCATGGTTTCAGTTTCTGGGAATCTTACAGCTCTAGTTTTGAGCACTGGATTTATGCCTCTAGGAAATAACATTTGTGGAGTAGTAAAATTGTTTGAACAGTTTCATCAGTGCAACTTTACTTTTCTGTTTAGTTGATAACAAATTATTTGCATCTGGATCAACAGTAGGAACTTAACAAAACTGTTTAATCTTGATGATTTTTGAAAAGCTGGATCATAGTTGTCTACGTTCAATTAAGGTTGATTTGTCTTGTTCTTTCTTTTAACATTTGAATTCATTCCAAAAGCTTTTTAATTTGTTCTATTTTTTCTCTTTTTTTCTTAGATGCTATTGCTAAAAAAGTATCCTTTCATATATGCTTTCCTAGCTTCCCGTATTGTTGCTGTAGAAACATCACTTGTATTATTTAATCTAAAAAAAATTCCAATTCTTTTCAGACTTCATCAAAATATCTCCTTGTAATAAAAGTTTATCATTCATTCTCCATCTTCTTCCTCCAACTTGTTCTTTTTGCCAAATTATTTCTAATGGACTAGCATCAGAAAGTATCTTGGACTGGATCTTTACAGTCTCTAATTTCATAATTAGATGTTTAGATATCTGGCATACACCAATCCTTGAGTATGTCTGATGTCTATCAGAGAAAAAGTATAACCTTTAAGGCTAGGATTCTTCCAGGTGTAACATTTTCATATATTTAAAACATGTTTAGGGAGTTTACTTGCATTTGCTTTTTCAAAACTTGTCCTTGTTAGGATCTGTAACTCCAGTCATATCACCAAGAATCAAAATGTCTCCTCCTTGAAAATCCAACATCTGTTGAAGTGCGCACATGGCTTCCATTTTGTACATGTTCGTGTGCCTCTTGTGAGGCTGGCTTGGTGGCAAGTGGGTGAAATGGTGTATGATATGGGTGATCAGCCAAAAAGGAAGGGTGTTCACTGGTGGGGAAAGTGGAGAAGTGAATATGGGGACAACCGCACATATGAGTAGATTAATGACTAATGAGTAGACCAGTGCTCCATTGAGTTGGGGGGCAATGGTGGCTGGGAACATGTCCAGGGAGTGTGCAGACTAATGGAAGAGAGACGCACAACACAGGCAGGAGTGTTGGCATTGGTTTCCAGCAACCGAGGCTGATGGGATGCATACTGCCATTTGGAGGGAAGAGACTACTCTTGAATATGAGTACTCATATTTCACAAATAAGTGGACACAGGACACAAGGTAGACAGCAAGTCAGAAGGTACCTCCCGGGCCATCTAGTCTGACCCCTGGCTCCAGCCCGCTTTGCTCATGACATGCCTAGCATGTGCATGTCTAGCCTATCCTTGAACACCCTCACCGATGGGGCCTCAACAACCTCCTGTGGATCCCCATTCCCTACCCTCGAGATCCTAACTGTCAGGAAGTACTTCCTGGCATCCACCTTGAATCTTGATTCCCTGAGCTTTTTTCCATTGGCACATGTCCTGCCCTAATCTGCAGGGGGAAAAGTTCACAATCCACCTTTGTGTGACACCCCCTCACATAAAAAAGGTAACTGCATAATATCCATTTGTTAAGTGTGAGGAGCCTCAAACCATTTTACACAATAACAAACTTAGAAAAAACAGAGAGGTTCTAATTGTTGTAAACTGCTCAGAGAGCTTCAGCTATGCGATGGCATTGAAATAAATAAGATGATAATATTCAGGCAAGATAGTACAGGTAGTATAGGCAGTAAGCAGTTATAATGCAAGGTCCAACCAAATTGTATCAGTCCGAATTCTCAGAAAACCTATCAACATAAACTTCATTCGAACCTGCACCATAACAACAGATAATGAAGAGAAGAAATTAAAAACTTTTATGCATGCATTTAAGAGAAAATTCATAAATCGCCAAAAGAAGACATGTTGATAACTGTAGGTAACTGGAAAGCATTTCCAGTCTGGAAACAAGAATCCAGTGTTGTGGGAGAACCATATGAAGAACCACTTACAATACTGAAAAGTGAAATGAAAGCTGCCTGAAAACACTTGGTAGGAAGAAAGCACCTAGAGTGGATTGAGTAATAACAGAATGATTCCAAGCTGCCGAGACTGAATTGGTCCTAATCCTAACAAGATCCTATGTCAGTGAATGTGGGAAGCAAAACAATGGTCCACACACTGGAAACATTCAATATTTATTATTTATTGTTGTAAGCCGCCCCAAGGCTTTGGCAAATGGGATGGCATAGAAGCTTTCTAAATACACACACACACACACACACACACACACACATTTTCCAATCTGTAAGAAAGGAGATGTAACACAGTACTGCAACCATAGGTCCATTGATTGCACTAATTTTGGACACAAGCAAAGTGATGCTGTAAGTGTTGCAACAAAGAATATTACCCTATATGGAGTGAGAAATGCCTGATGTTCAAGCTGAATATTGAAAAGGAAGAGGCACTCAAGATCATATCACAAATATACATTCGCTACTGGAACACAGATAATTATATGCTTGATAGACTACAGCAAACCATTTGACTGTGGATCACAAGAAACTATGCATAGTTCCAAAAGAAATGGGTGTTCCTTTGTACTAGATTTGTAACCTGTATTGAGGACAACTTACTGCTAGGACAGAATAAGAAGAAACAAAATGGTTTCCTATTAGGCATCAGATAAGGGTTTATTTTATCTTGTGCAAGAAGAAAGTGCAAAGGAGGAGTGCAACATAATAAGAAAACAAATCATGACTACAGAAGTATGATTAATCTCAGCAATAAAGAAACTGGAACATAGAAACAGAAACAGAGCAAGTCAGAAGGAACCTCCCAGGCCATCTAGTCTGACCCCTAACTCCAGCCGGCTCTGCTCATGACATGCCCACCATGTGCATGTCTAGCCTATCCCTCACCGATGGGGCTGCAACCACCTCCCGTGGAAGCCCATTCCATCCCCTCGGGGTCCTGACTGTCTGGAAGTACTTCCAGGCATATAAATTGAACCTTGGTTCCCTGAGCTTTGCTCCATTGGAGCTCATCCTGCCCTCCTCTGCAGGGGAGAACAGGTCTCTACGCACCTCAGTGTGATACACCCCCCCAACATACCTGTATGTCGTCTACCGATCCCTTCTGAGTCTCCTCTACGCTGAAGAGACCCAGTTCCCGCAGTCTCACCTCATACGGCATCCCCTGCAAACCGGCCACCAACCTTGTGACCCTACCCTGCACTGACTCTAACCAGGCTATATCCTTCCTGTAATGAAGGGGCCAAAACTGAACACAATACTCCAGTTGTGGGTGCACCGGAGTCATATAAAGTGGTAGTAATATCTCTCTCAATCTAGAAGCCACACTTCTGGCTACGCAACCAAGGGTGGCGTTCGCCCTCTTAACCACTGCATCACACTGCTGACTCATGTTTAGCCTGCAGTCAACCAGCACCCCGAGATCCTTTTCACAAGTGCTGCTCCTCAGCCACTTGTCCCCTAAGCTGTACCTATGACACCCATTCCTATGCCCCAAATGCAAGACCTTGCACTTACCCACATCCTGTTGTCTCCTGCCCACTTCCATAGTCTGTCCCTGCTGCTCAGTTGTGGCTACTGCCTCGGTTTTAGTATCATCTGCGAATTTGATCAGCAGACTGTTCACCCCTTCTTCCATGTCATTGATGAAAAGATTAAACAGGATCGGCCCCAGCACAGAGGACCCTGCTTGTCCCTGGCTGCCATCCATTCTTCACTAATGGTTACCCTCTGCTTTTGGTCAGTCAACCGTGCCCTAATCCATCGAACATTGCATTGGTCTATCCCAAAACTCATGAATTTCTCAACCAGGATATCATAGGGGACTTTGTCAAAGTCCTTGCTGAAATCCAGGTAAACCACATCCACTGCATCCCCTCCATCTTGTCACCTTGAAACCTTGTCATAGAATCCCACAAGGTTTATCTGGCAGGACAAAGCAAGAGAAAGCAAGAGTCACTAGAGAAGACAATAACACTGGAGAAAATCAAAGGCAGAAGAAGTGGAAGATGAATTACAAAATGGATTGATTCCCTAAAGGAAGTGACAGTTATAAAGTGCTGAGCAGGGCTGCTGGGAAGAAGACATTTAGAAAAGATAATCAGATTTGCAAATATAACAACACTGGACAGAATATCAAATGCCGTAGAAGACAGAATGAAGATCCAGGGTGATCTTGATAAACTTGAACACTGGGCTGAAAGCAACAGAATGAGATTCAACAAGGACAAGTTTCCTTCACCTAGGAAAAAGAACCCAAATGCATTGATTACAGAACTGAAAAAGAAAAAGACCTTAGAGTAATTGTGGACAACAGACTAAATATGAGCCAATGTTATGCAGCTGCAAAAGGGCAAATGCTATTTTGGGATGCATTAACAGAAGTATTACTTGTATATCATGAGAAGTAGTTCCCCTATACTCCTTACTAGTCAGACCTCATCTGGAATACTGTGTCCAGTTCTGGGCACCAAGATTTACGAAAGATGCAGAAAAATTAGAAGGGATCCCGAAGGGGGCAACAAAAATGTTCCAGGGTTTGGACGCACTGTCCTATGAGGAGAGACTGAGAGAACTGGGCATGTTCAGCCTTAAGAAGAGAAGACTTGAGGGGGGACATCTTATCCCTCTACAAGTACCTCAAAGGCTGTCACAAAGAGGAAGATCAAGATCTCTTCTCACTGATACCAGTGTGTAGGAAATGGAATAATCAAGGCAAGTTGTGACATCCCAGATTCACGCTAGATATAAGGAAAAATTTCCTCACTGTCAGATCAATGTGACAGTGGAACCAGTTGCCTAGAGAGGTGGTGAGCTCTCCAATACTAGCAACATTATATGTGAACTGGACAGTCATTTGTATGGGATGGTGTAACCTGGTGTCCTGCAACAGTAGGAGTTGGACCTGATAATATTCATGACAGCTTCCATCTCTACTGGTCTACGATTCTATGAATGTGGTGATTGGCTAATTAAATCCGTGGTGAGAAAAATAGATGGCAAGATGAAATAGGCATCAGGTGAGGGCACAATAGTTGGCCTCACTTGAAGATTATAGTTTTGTTACTGTCTTTTGAAACTTTGTTGATAATTTTTGAAGTTACAAGGTCTGTTAAAGTCATGTTCTTCTGTAGTGAACTTCTTGTTTTGACTCATGTTTAATCCTTAGTTCTTGTTCGTATGCAGGTGCAGTTATGTGTTCACACAACTTTACATCTCATACCAGTGAGAGACAAAGAATACAAGTGATTATAAATTGCTCCCAAGAATTCACATATAGAGGGCCTTCCTAAAAGGTGCATTTGAATACAGTTTTAATGGTAGAGTTCTTGAGTAATATTGTTGGGAATGTGCTACATAGATAGAACTTACCTGATCATTATTTTCAGCACTGGAACCAGACTTGGTCACAGATCAGCTGAAATCAATTCATAGCAAACTTAACAAAGAACTTAAATCTGGTTGATTTCAATAATGTTCTAAGAATGTTGTGGATGTGTTTTTCATTTTTTTATGTAATAAACATATATGAAGGGTTCATGTCAGGATTCAAGAGCTGTTTGCAGTTAGGCTGTGGTTTTAAAAATCTGAAAAATGGAAATTGGAGGCAGGAAACAAAGCCACAGCCACCCTTAAACTTTAATCTTTATGTATGATCCCCTCTACATTTCATTAATTGCACAGGAAAGATCACTGCTGTATGGAAATCCTAACTGTCTTGAGCTCCTGAATTTTACATTATTCAGTGAATAAACTTGAAATGCTAGTAGAGCAGAGCTGAACAGATAATATATATGTTTTCATTTATTCCTCTTAATTTAATTTCTGCTAACTTGTGTTAAATTCATTGCGGGCATTCAGTGCATATATTCTGTGTTAGTCCTAGTATAGTACACTCAGATAATTTATTCAGAACTGCTCTACTTTGTAGGATTTGTAACAGCAACATAATTTTAGAAAAACTTGTATTTAAAATTGATACTTCTAAATCATTTATGTCACTTCTGAAAAGCTTAATTGCAATATATGCTTCTTTCAAATTCTTAAAATTTAAATAAATGTTATAACCATAGTTTCATGGCTTCCTACAGAGTGTGTGTGTGTGTGTGTGTGTAAATAGAAAGCTATGTGCATAAATATGGCATATAAGAATAGCACCTGAGTGATTATTGCTATGTGTCCCTTGGGCCTGATGACCACATGACCTTTATATAACATGTGCCACTAAGAATATCTGTGTTATCCTAGATTAATTGTCATCTGCCATGTTGTTGCAATAAAAATGGGTGGTTGTTATATACAGTAGTCTTAGAGCTGCTTTTGAAATCCAGAAAAGCACCTTGGTATCTAAATTCCCAAACCCAATGCTGGATGCTAGAATATGAGACTGGGTTCTCCATGCTGCAAATGTAATTTGGGCTTCTCATAATACATAATGGGTGATCATGACTTGAGAAGATATACTATCATTTTTCATATTAACATTGAGAATCAGCTTGCATGTCAATGTGGACTCATCTGGTCAGTTATAAAATAAACTGTGTTTTATGGTGCTCATTGCAGTCCACACATTATAATATTGTTGCCTTTGTTATGTTTACAGCTGACATTATTTCAACAGTTGAGTTTAATTACTCTGGAGATCTTCTTGCAACAGGAGACAAAGGTGGAAGAGTGGTTATATTTCAAAGAGAAGCAGAGGTCAGTACTACTAAAAACAAAGAATGGTGGTGGTTAAACTGCTTTGTACTTTTATTTTAAAATGGATGATATTGTAGCATCATATCAAGAGAAATGTTAGGCTATTTATTTTTATTTTCTTTTTAAACGAACTTCATGTGTTATTTAAACACGTTGTTAGGCCAACTAAATTGTTCTTCCTCTAGAAATCAGTCATTTGCAGTCATTTTTCTCATTACACCTTTTAAACTGATACATATACAGGGTGGGGCATAAAGATCTCCCACATATTGAAGGGGTATAAACAATGAATGAAGCTATCTAGAAAAAAAATGCATATATTTCTGAAATGTACATAAAAACAGATGTTCCTGGAAGTTCTCCATCACTCCAGGTAATCTCAGGTGGCATGGCATCGATTTCCTGCCTGATCCATTCCTTCAAATCCTCAAATGATCAAGGGTGATATTTGAAAACCTTTTCCTTTAGTTATTCCCAAAGGAAAAAAGTCACATCTGGTGACCGTGCTGGCCATCCCACGTCTCCCCTGAAAGAGATCAAATGTCCAGGGAACATTTCCCTCAACCCTCTGAGTGAATGTCGTGCTGTGTGAGCTGTGGCCCCATCCTGTTGAAACCACACATGTTCAGTATCCACATCATCCAGTTTGGGGGGCAGAAAGGTCTCCAACATTTTAACATACCAGTTGGAGGTCACAGTTACTGTTGCATCACTTTCCTCAAAAAATTATGGGCCGATCACACCAAAGTCGGCAACTGCACAACAAACAGTTACACAAGGAGAGTGGAGCAGTTGTTCATGGAATTCATGAAGGTTATGTTTAGCCCAGTAGTGAAAATTCTACTTATTTATGGCTCCACTGATAGGGAAGTGAGCCTCATTGCTACTCAGAAGAACAGCGGCAATGAGAATCTGTTCAAGAATTTCCACACTTAGGGCTTTGCTGTTGGCATGATCTCTCTCTCTCAATTCTTGAGCGAACATCATTTTGTAAGGATGCAGTTTTAAAACAGTATGCAGAATCCTCCTCAAACTCCAACTTGGTATCCCCAGTGCCATCTCATGCTTATGAGTGGAACACCTTGGTGATTGCTGAATGAATGTGCTTACTGCTTCCACATTTTCTGGTGTTCTAACAGTTCTAGGTCTGCCAGGTGACTTACTTTTCAGTGTGGATCCAGTTGCCTGAAGGTTAGAAATCCATAGCAAATTCATTTTCCAATTTGGTACAGATGCATTTTGACTGAGCACGAAACGTGTATGGAATGCTCTCTGTGTCACTATTACAGAATAGTTCTTTTTATTCATTTATTTATTTATTAGGATATTTCTAACCTGTCTGGTATGAAATATCTCTGGACAGCTTACAGAGTGATAAATATCCAATAAATACAATAGCAAGATAAAACGCAACTGAGGGTAAATAAAATCTGAATTAAAAATTGTTAAACTTTAAAATATTGGGTGAATAAAAAGATTTTAATCTGGCGCCAAAAAACATATAATGTCAGCACCAGGCAAACCTCACTGGAGAGCGCATTCCACAGACAGGGTGCCTGCAGAGAAAGCCCTCCTCTGGGTATCCACTCTCCTAAACTCCTTCAAGGAGGGTTCCCGGACCAGGGCCTCTGCTGCAGATCTTAAAGGGTGGGAGGGTGTATGGGGAAAAAGACATTCCTTCATGTATCCTGGTCCCAAGCCATTTAGTATTCACACCTTGAATTGGGCCTGGACTTCAATGGGAAGCCAATGTAGCTGATAGAGGACCAAAATTATTTGAGAATAGCGACTGGTCCCCAACAGCAATCTGGCAGCTCTGTTTTGCACCAATTGAAGTATTCGGACTGTCTTCAAGGACAGCCCCACATATTGTTCTCATAATACGTTTGAACAACAAAGTTCCAATGTTCATCGGTCCAACTCATGATGGGTATACTGAAAATGGTAGAGCCTAGACTACCAAATGAGACCTACCCCACCTCTCTACCCCCACTACAGCCCACATAGTGCCCCCTCAAAATGTGGGAGATCTTTATGCCCCACCCTGTATAAGGTGCATATTCTTTCATAAGCAACCATAGATGTTTTGAAGTTTTTGTTGCTTGTTCAACTGTTGCTTGATTAGGAACAGGATGATTTAAAGCATTTATTGAAAAGAGTATACAGCTTTTTTGGTTCATCAGTGTAGGGGTTTGTAGGAGTATCAAGGTATCAGTAAATATCCACTTACTGTTTTCAGATATTAAATCCATTGAGGGGAGAAAGTGCATACCACTTTATGCCCCTCTCTGAAGAGTGCATACTTCTGCTCCACTACATATACAGTATAATACTTTACAATGCACATAAATGTCATTGTTCATGTTAGGAAAATGTCATGCAAAATGGCTGTCTTTAAGAAAGGAGGACATGCAGACTGATTGAAATTAGTAAATTGTTGACTCTTGTAAGAACTGCAAATAAAAAAGTAATTCCAAGAGAATCGAGAGATCTCATAAGTTTCATGCTAAAGCTGAATACCAACTATGGCCACAGTGCTGTTAACTTCACCTGCCCAGTTGAATTTATTATGTTTTTTTTCAATTAGCAGTGTCATTGTCCTCTGTACTGCACAGCAGTTTGGTTTTGAATGTTTGCTAAATTTCAGAAGTAGCCTTGGCATTTCATCTGCTGTTCTTTGTGAGTGTTGTTGAAATGTTAGACCTGCATCCTTTAGGGCACCATAATCCTCTCATAATTCTGATAATCCTCCAAATTTGAAGGGTTATGGGCATCCCCTGCCTTCAATGGGCATCCCATTGAAGGCAGGAGAAGTGTAGAGGCAAAGATTTTGATATCCCTTCCCTTCAAAATGCATAGTTGACCAAGCTTGTCTGTCACCCCAGCTCATGAAGAAGAGGGGCTGACATGCCCTTATGATTCCTTGAATCCTGTCAGAGCTTAATTCTTCCTTTTCCTTCTTTCTTCCCCGGTATTACACACACATGCTCTGGTTTATAAATCATGCTTGCCACTTTGAATGTTTAGAGTATGCCAACTGCCAGAGCAAACAGGAGGTACTCTGCAATTGGATTCCCAGCCTCATTCTTAGGACACATTTCTCCCATCTCTATGAGAAATGAGAAATAGATAGTGTTTAGTGGCCATAGGATTGTTGCCTAAATGGTGCTTCATTGGAATAATTATTTTGAGTAGAATTTTTGAATTTCAAGAATTCTGGAACAAGAAAAAATCTATAATATAGTATGCAATGTTTCATTTGGGGCTAGTGACAAAAAGAGAGCAGTTAGCTTTTATTAATAATTGCGTGAAATGAAATGAAGATACGAATTCAGTAATGGAATTCTCCAGAGGCTTAGTCTCTGGGACATTTTAGAAACATAGAAACAGAGCGAGTCAGAACAGGCATCCTGGGCCATCTAGTCTGACCTCGGGCACCAGCCGGCTCTGCTCACGACATGCCCACCATGTGCATGTCCAGCCTGTCTTTGAACACCCTCACTGATGGGGCCCCAACGAAGAGACCCAGTTCCCTCAGTCTTGCCTCATATGGCATCCCCTGCAAACCAGCCACCATCCTTGTGGCCCTACGCTGCACTGACTCCAACCTGGATATATCCTTTCTGTAATGAGGGGCCCAAAACTGAATACAATACTCCAGTTGTGGGTGCACCGGAGTCATATAAAGTGATAGTAATACCTCTCTCGACCTAGAAGCCACACTTCTGGCTATGCAACCAAGGGTGGCATTCGCCCTCTTAACCACCGCATCACACTGCTGACTCATGTTTAGCCTGCAGTCAACCAGTACCCCGAGGTCCCTTTCACAAGTGTTGCTCTCCAGCCACTTGTCACCTAACCTGTACTTATGACAGCTATTCCTATGCACCAAGTGCAAGACCTTGCACTTATCCACACTGAACGCCATCCTGTTGTCTCCTGCCCACTTCCATAGTCTGTCCAGATCCTTTTGGATCTGGAGCACCTGCTCCTCAGTTGTGGCCACTGCTCCAGTTTTAGTGTCGTCTGCGAATTTGATCAGCAGACTGTTCACCCCTTCTTCCATGTCGTTAATGAAAAGATTAAACAGGATCGGCCCCAGGACAGAGCCCTGGGGGACCTCGCTTGTAACTGGCTGCCATCCCGACGATTCCCCACTAATGGTTACCTTCTGCTTTCGGTCAGTCAACCATGCCCTAATCCACCAGGCAGTGCTCTGGTATATCCCAAAACTCCTCAGTTTCTCCACCAGGATATCATGGGGCACTTTGTCAAAGGCCTTGCTGAAATCCAGGTATACCACATCCACTGCATCCCCTCCATCTAGCCTCTTGAATCCTTGTCATAGAATTCCACAAGGTTTGTCTGGCAGGACCTGTTTTTGCGGAAGCCATGTTGTGTGGCTGTCAGCCTCCCTTCCCTATCTAGCATCACTAGATCTCTCTCTCTTATGAGCCTTTCCATTGTTTTTCCTACAACGGACATAAGGCTAACCGGTCTATAATTCCCCATGTCCTTTCTACTACCCTTTTTGAAAATTGGGACCACCGATGCCACCCTCCAGTCCTCTGGAACTTCACCCGTTCTCCACGAGGTCTCAAAAATGGAGGCCAGCGGGCATGAGAGAACCTCTGCCAACTCTCTAAGTACTCTCGGGTGTAATCCGTCAAGGCCTGGAGCCTTTGTAATGTCCAATGCCCTGAGGAGCCCCTCGACTTCAAGGGGGGTGACTCTAATCTCTGCCCCTAAGTCCCCAGCCTCATCTAATCTCCTATACGGATATCCCCTGTCCTGCTTTGGGGAGAACACAGAGGCAAAATAGTCATTTAGCATCTGTGCCTGTTCCCTCATATCAGTCACTGGATCTCCTTCCTCCTTATTTAGTGGTCCCACCACTTGTCCCCACTTCCTTTTCCTAGTTACATGCTGAAAGAAGCCCTTTTTGTTGCTCTTGATATTCTTGGCAAGTCTCAGCTCATAATCAGCCTTAGCCTTGCAAAGAATCCTTCTGCAACGGGCCTCCTCCTCCTGGTATACCCTTTTGTCTATTTCCCCCAGTACCCATTTCCTACGGAGGTTCCTCTTTTGTCTAATCCCTCTAACTACCTCCTTTCCCATCGATGGCGGCACTCTCCTCCATCTCCCCACCTTACTGACTAGAGGTATTGTCAAGGCTTGTGCCTCCAAAACCTCCCTTTTGAGTGCCATCCACCCCTCCTCAACTCGCTTACCTTCCAGTAACCTATCCCAGGAGACTTTCCCCAGTCCAGCCTTCAGTTGGCCAAAGTTGGCCCTCTTGAAGTCCCAGCTTCTAGTGCTCGCCCTGCTACATGTCCCCAGTCCCCTGATCTCAAAGCAAAGGATGGAGTGATCACTCGCATCCAGAGCTCCCCAAAACTGTTGTCACCGCCGAATGAGTCTCCCAAGTAATATCCGGGAGATTGAAATCTCCCGTAATTACTGTGTCTCTCCCCCGAGATATCCTTTGAATCTGGCCTGTCAGGACATCATCCAGGGTCTCAAGTTGACCTGGAGGGCGATAACATACCCCCACTGTCAGGTCTCTTTCCCTGTCAAAACCCCTAAGTTTCACCCAGACTGCCTCTACTGAATCCCCATCTGTGCTGCATTCTATCTCACTGCATCCTATCCTTTCCCTGATGTATAAAGCCACGCCCCCATCTCTCTTTCCCTTCCTGTCCTTTCTGAAAAGGTGATGCCCTTCTATGTTCACATTCCAGACTTGCCTTTCATCCCACCAAGTTTCTGTGATTCCCACCAGATCATACCCTCCTATTCCCAGGAGAGCTTCAAGCTCTTCCTGCTTATTACCCATGCTCCTAGCATTGGTGTACATGCACCTCAACTCCTTCCCACCGCTTCCTTTCCTTGGAATGCCCAGCATCCTGCTTCTTCCCATCCTCCCTGGTACCTGGCCCCTCTCTGTAGGAGTCCTGTCAGTCCCTGCAGTATCTCTAAAGCCCTGCTCCCAGAGCCCCAATCCTCCCCGCACACTTGTCCAGTGCAGACACGTTACTGGGGGGCCTGAACCCACCCCCCACTGGCTCAGTTTAAAGTCTTCCGGATGAAGCTCGCTAGAGCATCTCCAAAGGACCTTTTCCCCATCCTTGTGAGGTGTATCCTGTCCCTTGCCAGAAGTCCATTGGCAAGAAAACGAGTGCCGTGGTCGAGGAACCCGAAGCGTTCCTTCTGGCAGCACACCTTAAGCCAGTCGTTCACCTTGGAGGCCCTCCTGTCCCTTCCTGGCCCAAATCCCCGGACAGGTAAGATTGACAAGAAGGCCACTTGGGCCTTCAGCTCCCTCAGTTTCTTCCCCAAGTTGTTTTGACAATTATTGTATAGTTGGTCCATTCAAGAGTATGTTGATATAGCTGACCTGTGTGCAAGAAGAGAATTCCATTAAACAATTTTGTTTTCACTTTGGTTGCTTTAGTTTCCAAAGTGAGTATTGTGGCATTATAGAAGGATTGCCTACTGTAGTTTAGGATTGACAATGAACCCACAGGATGTTGGTTGCAGGTGTGTCACCTTTCTAAAACTAAAACAAACATGTTCACTTTTCTAGTAATGTTATGCTTGACTATTGAGTAACCAATAGCAGCAGTATAATACAAGGGCCTCCAATGGTTGAAGGACAGGATAGGGAAGTGCATTTACTCATATGAGAACTGCCCTAGCCTGTTTGCTACTCTAAAATATAAAATCTTGAGGGTCATGTGCACTCTAATCCTGGAGAAGAGGAAGAACACAGTGTTCAAAAGCACATTTTAAAAGATTTCAGAAAGTAATTGGGGATTGCTTCAATTTCGAGACATGAGCTTATTTTTATTGGCAATATAGCTAAGGAAAGGAGACTGTTATTTCCTCACCTGCTGTAGCGGGGTGGGGAATTTTAGTTATCACTCTGAGAGGTTAATTTCAAGAATGAATACAATAATTGATGGATTAATTTCATTAATTAGATTTTTAAAAGGAATACTGCTTTCATTTTATTTTAAAACTTTGCTTCCAAGTGTATACAGTGATGCTTTGTTTCACTATGTGAGTAATGGGTGAAATCATTTCATGTTTATATGGACATATGAAACTGAGAAGTACTGCAGATGCATGTGGAGCTAAGCATTCCTGTCTTAATCCAGAACATGAGTTGCATACATCCACATGCAACCTTTCCCTATTGCTTTATGTACAAATGCAGAACTATGCTTAGAAATTGCTTAGAAATAAGCCAGGTTCAGAAGCTATCCTTAAAACAGAGTTTAAAGTTGGGTAACAATTCCTGCTTGTTTGCAAGTGCTTAAGTTTGTGAAGCCATATGTAAATTCTTTTTGGTAGTCCCTGTGCATCACACAGAGGGGCTTTGCAAGTGCACAGAGCCTAGATCTGGGAAAAGCTTCTATAGCTGAGCGCTCAGTTTTGGGTAGGAACCCCTCCCCTTCCTGTTCCCAGGGGTCTGTGAGAGGGGTTCCCACCCATCCCCTCAGTTCCTTTTTGACTGCCATCAAGCATAGATGAAAATAATTTTTCTCCTATTTACATTAAGTACTAATGTACTTCCTCATGATCCTTACCCTGAAAACCTTGCTTTTCTCTGTATCATTGTTTTCACTCTTCTACAAAGCATCAACTAAAATATTCTTTTTGTCTTGTTTTTACTACTCCCAACACTTCTATCCAAGTTGTCCTTCCTTTTCTCCTTCCCTCTGCCCATTTCCATCCCTGCGATGGTTTTGGCATCTTTTCAAGACTGCTGTGATTGTGACAACAAAATGCCCTCCTCTGATGGGCATGACTTGTGCCTCCTCTGCCTTGTGGCATGTGGTGGAAGCCTGCACTATATCCTAGGCTTTCACCTAGCAGACACCAAAACAACAAACTCTCCACCTCAAGGCCACTCTTTGAAAAAAAGCTCTCCTACTCTCCAACAGCCAGCCGCACAACCTCACACCATGACCAGTGTCTGGTACTGGGCCACCGTGATCCCTCAGTACTGCACCACTCTCAAGGCTCAGTGCCGAGCAGCCATCACTTTTTGATACTGAGCCATGATCATCTTCTGATACTGAGCCATTGCACCGCCATGGTACTGCGACGCCACCATGAGCCCTCAGTATGGGACCATTGCTGCACTCCAGTACATCCATCAGTGTACTGTACCTGACTGTCCACAAAGCTTGTCTCCCTACTGTAGCCCAGAGGAGTATGAGGAGGAAGTGGAGTTTGTGGTCTCCTTGGAGTCCTTTGAGCCATTCCTGGATGACACAGTTTTTGACCAGAACCCTGTGCTCCCTCAGAGGAGAGGGTGTGCTCCACAGGACAGGTGCTCTGGATGGCCAAGGACTGAGGCCTTGAGACAGCACACCTACAGGACAGAGTAGACGACCCCATACAAGATGCTCTGGGCTCTGAAAGCTCTGTACCTGTGTCTATTGCATTCTTGTTGGTCCTACTCCAGATGGTGAAGATGTCCTGGAGCTCCCCTGCAGCCTTCCTTTGCACATGATGGAAGATAGAGCCCTCTTTTTGGGTGTGGGAAAAGGTGTACCCTTCCTATCTCAGCACCCAAAAACCCAACTCCATTATAGTGGAATCTGGTTAGGGGAACTCCCAGAAACAGCACATGGATCCAGTCTTCTCCCACAGGAAAAGCTGACATCGGGCCATGGTAGCCTTGTAGCTTGAGACGGGTAGTCTGAGAGCTGAAACAGCATAGATACTGCTTGCTAGGCCATCAAAGTTCCATCCCTCCTGACCAGTGCAGACTACAGCCAGCCTCCCACCAAAAGAGGCACAGCAGCCAACCTAGATTCAGGCAACCTCTAAAGAGACAGGAGGTAGGCAGGTGGCACCACTGACTGCCACCACTGGCGCCCCCCCTCTCTCTACCCCATGACACCTTTGATGGTCACCTCCCCGGATTCCTCCCCACCTGGGAAGCAATCAGAATGGATTCCTGGGTCTTGTCTATACTGGAAGATGGCTACAGGTTAGCGTTTGATACCTTCCTGCCCCTCAGTGCAATCCTGTCAGAAGTCTATGCTATTCTCTCCAAGGGGGCAATCAAAAGGGTCCACCACAACCACTCCAGGGGCTTCTACTCCAGATACTTTGCTGTACTGAAGGGGGATAGAGGCTTCAAACCAATCCTAGACCACAGAGGCATCATAGTCTGAACATTCCGAATGGTTTCCCTGCAAGGAATCCTCTCACTACTGCAACCAACCTAAGGGACATATACTTCCACATTGTAGTCCACCAGAACCATAGATGCTTCCTATGCTTCTTTATTGGAGAGGAGATCTTCAAATTCTTGGTCCTCCGATTTGGCCTTTCCACAGTGCCCAGGGTCTTCACAAAATCCATGGCAGTGGTATGTACATATCTACAGCTCCAGGGAGTACAGGTCTTCTGCTACCTTGACAACTGACTCCTGGTAAGTCCCAACCGAAACTGAGTTACCACACACCATGCACACCATCTGCTAACTGCTACAGGCCATAGGACTCTGCCTAAATTATGACGGATCTATTCTCTTCCCCTCCCTGTCCATTCTGTTTTGGGAACCTGCCTCAACTCAATCACAGCAAAAACGCTTCTGCCAGAACCCAGAGCTGGAACACAGAAACCTGGCAGCCAGCATCAGCACAACAGAGCACTACATGGCCCACAAGGTCAAGAGGCTTCTTGCACACATGGCAGCCACAGTGGCAGTGGTCCCCTTTGTCAGACTGTGAATGAGTCCTCTACGGTTGTGGTTTGCACCCAAAAAACAACCCTCAGAACACCCTGCTAAACATCCTACCCCTGTTTGAAACAGCCTACTCGTGGGCCATCCCACGCAACCGGTCAGCAGGTATCAACTTCCTCTCCCTGGAACACTCCATCACTGTCGCCACAGATGCCTCCAACTTGGCCTGGGGAGCACACTGTGCACACTTGCCTCGTTGGACTGTCGCAAGGCACGGCATCATATCAACTTCCTAGAGACACTGGCTATATGCAAAGCCTCATGTCAAAGCCCTGAAAGGGACACCCTCTTAGGCCAATACATGCAAATTGCCTTTGACAACACCATGGTGATGTATTACATCACTAAACAAGTTCTATTCTGCTCACCAATCTCACCACCATCATTTGGGATTAGTGCATCACCATACCCATCATCCGTATGGTGATCCACATGGCAGGCAAAGACAATATCATGACTAGCACCCTCAGCTACACACACCTAGACACCCATGAGTGGGAGCTGAGCAAGATAGTCTTGCAAGATCTTCATGATCATTGGGGGTGGCCATCAGTTAGACCTCTTCACCATCCTCAAAAACACCACCTGCCCACAGTTCTGCTCCAGGACCAGCTCCCTTGGAGTTGCCTTCTTCTTCAAATTGACCAGGAGCCTGTTCCATGTATTCCTATTCTTCGTGCTGATCACCAGGGTGATCTCCAAGATCTAGAAGGACAGGACCATCTCTGTCCTCACCTCCCCCATTCCCAGAACTTGCTCTCACAAGACAGGGGCTGTGTCCTCCATCTGGACATCAGAACCCTGAACCTAACAGCCTGGAGGATTGCTGGATCACATGTGGAAATGTGACCCTACCACACGAGGTGTCTGCCATACTGGATGCATCCCTTAAGCCATCCATGAGGAAATCCACCTACCCCTGGTGCATAAATTCCTGAGAGGACTTTGCAACATCGCCCTCTCCACCTGACCCTGCACCCCATTGTGGAGCCTCTCAGTCATGTTAAAGGCATTCACCAGGAAGCCATTCGAGTCCCTCACAACAATCGGTGTGCGCTTCCTTTCCTGGAAGACAGCCTTCCTGGTGGCCATCACATTGGCCTGCTGTACCGGTGAGCTCATCACTCACACCCCAACTTCCATTGGGACAGGGGTGCCCTCTGCCTGGACCCAGCCTTTATGCCAAAATTCACCTCCTCTTTCCACCTCAACCAAGATATCATACTCTCCACCTTCTCTGTCAACCTGTCCACACCAGCAGAGACCACCCTGCACCTACTGGATGTCAGAAGAACACTTGCCTTCTATAAGTCCAGAACCAAGCAGCTCCACCATTTGCTCTGACTCTTTGTATGCTGTGAGGAGCAGAAGAAAGGGAAGCATGTTTCCTTGCAGAGACTATCCAGATGAGTCCCCAACACCATCTGCCTGGCATATGAGTTCTCTGGCCTCCAGCTCACCTCACAACCCAGGGCCCACTCCACTGGCCTCCTCGCTGGAGTTCTACCCCATAACATCCGCAGGGCAACCACATGGTCAACCCCTTCAACCTTGATCAAGCTCTACAGAATGGACATCTGAGTGAAAATAGACTGTACCTTCAGCAGGGTTATCCTCTTCTTTGTCCTCCAGTGATACCTCCCATTGTCCTCTATGAGGTAAGCTAGCCAGTCACCCATATGTATGATGCACAGAGACCATGGAGAAGAAAGACAAGTGCTTACCTGTAACTGTTGTTCTTCAAATGGTTATCTGTGCTGCATTAACAGAACCCATTTATCTGTCCCCACTTTCTGTGATCCTTCCTAAACAACATCTTTCTTGCCTGTGGACACTTGGTGCCTGGAAGGGTTGCAGGGGGCATCTTCTCCTTCCCCTTTGTTTGAGATTTCTGGTGGTCTCCATAGGATCTGGGGGGGTGGGTGGGTGGGAACCCTTCCCACAGCCTCCTGGGAACAGGAAGGGGAGCGGCTCCCACCCAAAATTGAATGCTCAGCCGATTTTAGGCTCTACGCAGGCACAAAACCTATATGCGTCAATGCACAGATGACCAAGAACAACAGTTACAGGCAAGCAACCTGCCTATCCAGATCCTACTTAGCTTGTTTGGTGCATTGTTCTTACATATCCTGGTTGATTAATCCAGGATTTCTAGTTAAATGTTATATGTGAACTGAGCCACTTAGGCAGATCATGGAATCAATGGAGAAGGATTATTACTCTAAAACAGGGATATGGTTAGCATTCAGATTGTTTCTGGCTATATTCCTGGGATCTCTGATGCCAGGAAGTGTGGTGAAGTTCCCCAACTGAAATTTGCTACTTTCTTTTTCTTGTCGGTATCCAACCCACTATTCTTTGTACAGTTAAAAAGTGATAAATGTTTACCTTTCCGTAGTTGTAGCTGTAATTCAAAGAAACTGTGTGTCCTCAGATGGTCAGGAATTGAGTCCTTTGCTGAAATACTTGGTAACCAAAAATCGAAAGCAATTCGTTTCTGTGACAGTCGAATGCCGTAGCACAAACTATGGCAATTTGTGCCCCCCCTGCTCTGCCTTTGCCTTTCTGTATGTGTGCATGTACATGCACTTGCTTGTGTGTCACAGCACTTTCTCCCTTGCTCCTTTGACATAGAAACAGAACTTTCCTGTGTGCCTCAGCATTATTACAAATGAAACAGCAGGTAGATCTGTAATAAATTCAAGATATTTGTTTAATGGATGACCTCATAGTAAATGAGTTTGTAGTACTGAATTTGGAACATGCAAATAGACTTTTAGAGACTATTCATTTGGCATATTTCAAATTCATGTGATCTGATTGTTAGCAATCTCTTGAACATGTCATCTTTATCATGTACACAGTATAAAAATGTTCTATTCATACCTTTGTTTTCTTGTAGAATAAAAGCCGTCCTCATTCAAGGGGAGAATATAATGTTTACAGTACCTTTCAGAGTCATGAACCTGAGTTTGACTACTTGAAAAGTCTAGAAATTGAGGAAAAAATTAATAAAATTAGGTGGTTACCACAACAGAATGCTGCTCACTTCTTATTATCTACAAATGGTAAGGACCTTTTTATATATAAGGTGTAGTACAATAGATGTTCTAGTTATTGCTAATGACAACTTCTAGATCTATTAATAATATGTACCCATTTCTAATTTAGCTTTAATTAACAGAGCAAGTGTATCTTTCTATTCAGAGGTTAAGTCTCATTGGGTTAAATGTGGCTTAATGAGTAGCCATGTTTAAGTAAGCATGTTGTTATTGCATGCTGCCAATTTGTCTCTGGCTTATGGTGACCCTAAGAATGAGTACTCTCCAAATTGTCTTCTCCTTAGGATTGCCTAAATGGATCAGTTTAGACAGAACACCAACCCAAGATTTTATGCTGCAAAAACGAGCTTGGAAGAAGGTTTTGAGTCTTTGTGTTCCATACTCTCTAAGATTGCCCTTGTATGCTCAGGGTGATTAGTTATAACTGATTTTTTAGTAGGCCGTGGTTTGCTGTGAACCATGACTTCTCATGCTCTGCAAACAATAGTTAGTTTAAATGTAAAGACAATATGGTATTAAATTATATTTTAATATAACTGTTTCCCAATTGCTATGGAAATTGTAGCTATATCAGTTTGGGAATTGCTGTGGCCCATATATACCATCAGAGAACATTACAATGTGGCCTTCGTTATAAAGGAAAACAAAAGTATTTCTTACTGACATTGTTCCTGACTACTCTTTCTCATGGTTGCTCTTGGCGGTAACAGCCTGATCACGTTGCTTCCTAGATATCATACGAGAGGGAGGGTTTTTCATGCAGAGGGTCCAAGAGGCCACGAGGAAGGAAAATATCCTTGACTTGGTCTTGCCCAAGAGGGAGGAGCTGATAGATGGGGTGTAGATTAGGGGAGCTCTGGATGCGAGTGATCGTTCCATCCTTTGCTTTGAGATCAGGGGAATGGGGACATGTAGCCAGTCGACTACTGGAAGCTGGGACTTCAAGAGGGCCAACTTTGGCCAATTGAAGCCAGACTAGGGAAAGTCTCCTGGGATAGGTCATTGGAAAGCAAGGGAGTTGAGGAGGGGTGGATGGCACTCCAAATGGAGGTCTTGGAGGTTCAAGCCTTGATGATACCTCTAGTTAGTAAGGTGGGGAGGTGAAGGAGAGTCCACCATGGATGCGAAAGGATGTGGTAAGAGGGATTAGACACAAGAGGAACCTCTGTAGGAAATGGGCAATGGGGAAAATAAACAAAAGGGTAGACTGGGAGAAGGCCTGTTGCAGAAAGATTCTTTGCGAGGCTAAGGCTGATTATGAGCTGAGACTTGCCAAGAATATCAGGAGCAACAAAAAGGGCTTCTATCAACATGTAAATAGCAAGAGGAAGGGAAGAGAAGCAGTGGGACCGCTTAATAATGAGGAAGGGGATTCAGTGACTGATGTGAAGGAACCAGCACTGATGCCACTGTTGTGCCACTGTGTTCTCTCCAAAGCAGGACAGGAGATCCACATGGGGAATTGGATGAGGCTGATGACTTAGGGGCACAGATTTAGAGTCACCCCCCCCCCCCAGAAGTCAAGAAGCTCCTTAGGGCAATGGACATTACAAAGGCGCCAGGCCCTGATGGGTTACACCCAAGGGTACTTAGAGAGTTGGCGGGGCTACCTTCATGTCCGCTGGCCTCCATTTTTGAGGCCTGGTGGAAAATGTGTGAGGTTCCAGAGGCCTGGCGGGTGGCGTCAGTGGTCTCATTCTTCAAAAATGGCAGTAGAGCGGACATAAGGAATTACAGGCCAGTTAGCCTTATGTTGGTCTGGGAAAGGCAATGGAAAGGCTCATACTAGAGAGAGACCTAGTTAACTCTATATAGGAAAGGGAGGTTGGCAGCCACACAACACACAAAAACAGGTCCTGCCTCTTGGGATTCTATGACATGGTTTCAAGGTGGCTAGATGGAGGGGATGTGGTTTACCTGGATTTCAGCAAGACCTCTGACAAAGTGCTTCATGATATCTTGGTTGAAAAATTGAGGAGTTTTGGGATATGCCAATGTGCTGTCCAATGGATTAGGGCATGGTTGATGAACTGAAAGCGGAGGCTAACTATTAGTGGGGAGCTATTGGGATGGTGGTTGATGACAAGCAGGGTCTCCCAGGGTTCTGTCCTGGGATCCATCCTGTTCAGTCTTTTCATCAACAACAGACGATACTAAAATGGGGGCGGTAACTGAGGAGCAGGTACTCCAGATCCAAAAGGGGGACAACAAGGCAGCATTCAATGTGGACAAGTGCAAGGTCTTGCACTTAGGAATGGGTGTCATAAGTACAGGTTAGGGGACAAGTGGCTGGAGAGCAGCGTTGTGAAAGGGATCTCGGGGTGCTGGTCAACTGCAGGCTAAACATGAGTCAGCAGTGTGATGTGGCGGTCAAGAGGGCAAATGCCACCGTGGGATGCATAGCCAGAAGCGTGGCTTCTAGATTGAGAGAGGTATTACTGCCAGTCTGTACGATTCTGGTGTGCCCACAACTGGAGTATTGTGTTCAATTCTGGGTCCCTTATCAGAAGAGGGATATAGCAAGGTTGGAATCAGTGCAGTGAAGGGCCACAAAGATGATGGCTGGTTTGCAGGGCAAGTCATAGGAGAGTCTGAGGGAGCAGGGACTTTCCAGCCTTGAGAAGAGAAGACTCAGAGGGTACCTGTTAGCATCATACGGGTATGTGAGGGAGTGTCGCACCAAAGTTGGTCATGACCTTTTTTCCCCTGTGGTGGAGGGCAGGCTGTGTTCCAGTGGAGGAAAGCTCAGGGAACGAAGATTCAAGGTGGATGCCAGGAAATACTTCCTCATGTTTAGGACCCCTAAACATGGAATGGACTTCCACAGGAGGTGGTTGAAGCCCCATCTGTGAGGTTGTTTACAGATAGCTGGGGATGCATATTGTAGGCCTGTCATGAGCGGAGCCCCCTAAAGCTGGGGATCAGACATGATTGCCCAGGAGGTCCCTTCTGACTCACTCTATTTCTATGTTTCTGTTTTTCTGTGTTTCTTAATACATTCAGGATCTTTAAAGTAGATACATAGAAATACTTGAAGTTGCTTTAGTAAGGAGTAAATCCCTGAAAACTCAACTAACTTGTATGCATAATACAAGCTACCATTTCTTATATGTTCTGTTACTATATTTTATTAAGCTGTCATTTTTCAGGAGAGAGTCTGGAAGTGTGCTTTGTTGCTGAATAGTTTCACTTCCACAGAGAAGCGGATGGTTTCTGAATCATGTTGTTTATTCATGTTTTGGGCTTAAAATAAGATTTTATACTATAGTAACCATATAATAAACTCAGTGAAGAAATGTTTTATCAAATAACTTAAGTATAAAATAACCTATTCTCTTTAGATACAGTCTTTGTCCTCTTATCAGTCAAGTGCATCTGTTTATCAAAGAGTGTCTGAATTGTGATGTGTCTCTTTGCTAAAATCTTGTAGGTGTACCTGTATGTAGAAAAGGGTTCTTAGTTGCTTACTGAAATTGCAAATATATTAGTGGTATGGGCTATTGTGTCAAGCACTGCTGAAACACAAGCTCATTGTTCTTCGTTGTGGCCTCTGTGCATCACACATATGGGTTCTGTGCCTGCGCAGTGCCCTTGGCTGGAAGATTAACAGCTAACGGTTTTGGCAGGAAACTCCGCTCCCCCTCCCCGCTAGTATATTTTTCTTTTTCTTTTAATAAATTTTATTAAAAAACAGTTTTATTGAGTTTTTAAACTACAAACTACACATATCCATCATCACACACACACATCAGATCTACTGGATCAGCCCCTACAACATGTCTTTTAACATACTATAATCTTATACTCCTTTTTATAATAATATAAAAAATTCTTTAGAACCAAGTCCCATCTTTCCAGCCAATTCATGGTATATTTTTAAATTTGATAGAAGTCATAATCTTCCTTCTTCCATAGCATCAATCCCATCTTTCTTTCTTGAAAAGTCCTGCTTCTCTTGTCCATTATTCGAGGGAAGCTTCTCCAAGTTGGGTGAAATTACATCTTTTTTCTCCTTCAATAATAAGTTTCCTCTAGACATTTCTAAACACTTCAAAAACTTACCTATTATTTTTATTTTTATACAAAGTAACTTCCTCACTACCAAAATTAGTAGTAACCTCAGAAAGATCTATGTGACATCTCAATGAGCACCCTAACTACCCTGCTTGGTGATATCTTTAAACCAATCCTCTTTAAACTCACGAATATTTCATCATAGCTTAAACTCCATTTAAACAAATATAGTTAACTCCATATAGTTTTTAATTATAAAAAAGGTTCTCCTATTTTCAGTTTCAGATATAGTTAGGGATACCCATTTAACACTGTTTCATTAAGCTAAGTTATTAAGTCAGCCTTTCTTTATCTTGTGTCAACATACCAGTCTATTTAAATCATCCCTTTTTAAAATAAAAAGAGGAACAAGGAGAAAGAGAAAAATAACTCCTTACGGTTACAAATAACATCCAAAACATCCATTTATTCTCTCTAATAACAGATTAACAACTCTATTTGGACACTATACCCTGATTGGTAATAGCTTTAAGCCAATCCTCTTTAAGCTCACTAATATTTCATCTTAAACTCCATTTAATCAACTATAGTTAATTACATAGCAGTCTATTTAAATCATCCCTTTTTAAAAAAAAATAGAAAGAGAAAGAAAAAGAGAAAGATAACTCCTTACAGTTAGGAATAGCATCGAGAACATCCTCTATTTAGTGACCATTAATGCCTATTGTTACGGGATCGGTCACCGGGGAAGTAAACTTTGCAGTACCTGGGCGCATAGTGAGGCTAGGTGAAGACTCCGTTGGCCAGTTCTCCTTTATTTCTTCTGTACACGAGCCGCGTACCACCTCTCCCTGCCTGTTTGCCTCTCCACTCATGTCACCGAGTGCCTTCGGCCGTGCCGGCCCTCCAGCTCTGGCAGATCGTTCCTCCTCCTTTGGCTTTCTCTGTCTCTCTCTCTCTTCCTTCCTCCTTCTGACTGGGCTGCGCTGCCTTTATTGGCCCTAACTGGCCCTGCCCCCGGCTGCCAAGTGAGCCCGATATTACATTCTTGGACCACGCCGGTCCCTTAAAGCGCCCTGTTACGAATCCACGCTTCCCCCCTGGTTTTTCTCTATGCAGAAGGCACCGCATCCCCTCAGCCTCGTCACACATCCCCCCCTTCAAGAGGGGATCGGTGTCTTTCTGCTGTTGCCAAGGACCCTGGCGAGAAAAGAAATCCGCATTAACATGGCCCTTCCCGTGTCTATACTGCACAGCAAAAGCATAGAGCTGAAGCGCCAGGTACCATCGTGTTAACCGAGGGTTGTCGTCCTTCATGCGATGTAGCCATTGCAGGGGCGCATGATCCATTACTAGAGTAAAAGGTGCTCTCCACAAGTATTGTTTAAGTGCCGTGATAGCCCACTTGACCGCCAACGCCTCTCTCTCTATGGTCGAATATTTCCTTTCACGGGGCTCTAACTTCCTGCTCAAGTACAGGATGGAGTGTTCCTCTGAACCCTTCCCTTGGGATAGCACAGCCCCCAACCCAACAGTTGATGCGTCTGTCTGGACTATGAATGGTTTAGTAAAATCCGGAGCCCTTAACACTGGCTGACTCAGCAACCCTTTCCTCAACATCTCAAAGCTACTAACTACCATCACTGGGATCCACTCTATGGTCTTCCTCCGTGACTTTTTAAGTGCCTCAGTCAATGGAGCAGCCTCGGTTGAGAAATTAGCTATAAACCTCCTATAATAATTTGCCAACCCCAGGAACTGCTGCATCTCTTTCTTATTTCTGGGCTGAGGCCACCTACTTAATTTTCCCACCTTGTCTTCCATAGGTTGTATCTTTCCTCTGCCTACTACATGCCCTAGGTACGACACCTCCCGCTGGCCAATGACGCATTTGCTTGGCCTGGCAGTCAAACCAGCGCTACGCAGTGCGCTTAACACTTGGGACAGATGTTCCAAATGGTCCTCCCATGAGTCACTGTATATCACTATATCATCAATGTAAGCAGCGGCACAATGGTTCAGGTGTCCCAGAACTTGATCCATTAACCTCTGAAATGTTGCTGCTGCCCCATGTAAACCGAAAGGCATATACTTAAACTGATACAGCCCTATGGGCGAAGCGAACGCTGTTTTCTCTTTAGAGTCGACTGACAAGGGAATCTGCCAGTAGCCTTTGGTCAAATCCAAGGTTGACAGATATTGTGCTTTCCCCAACAAGTTTAGCAACTCCTCGATCCGAGGCACAGGATAGGCGTCGAACTTCGACACTTCATTCACCCGGCGGAAATCGATACAAAAGCGCACTGTATTATCCTTTTTAGTCACAAGCTGCGCCACCCGCTCCGGGACTCTTCTATCACCCCCAGCTGTAGCATGCGCTGAACCTCATCCACTATCGCTTGTTTCATCTTCTGGGGATAAGGACGCGTTGGGACCCGTACGACTGCCCCTGGAATTGTCTGTATTCGGTGCTTCATCAGGGTGGTGTGTCCCGGTTGTTCCGAGAACACATCCCCAAAGGTGCGCTCTAATGCCCTCACCTGTTCTACCTGCTGCATTGTCAACTGTTCTCCCAGTGCTATCTTTTCCCCACTAGGTGATTCTGCCTATGGTATACCTAAGGCCCCTTCCACTGGCGTCTCTCCCTCGTCACGTTCCTTCCATGCCTTCAACAAATTTACATGATATATCTGGGTGGACCGTCGCTTGTCCGGCAGCCTAACTTCATAATCTACCGGCCCTACCTGGCGTACTACCTCATAGGGCCCTTGCCAACGCGCTGCTAATTTATTTCCCCCTGCCGGCAGCAGCAACAGCACTCGCTGCTTCGGTTGAAACGATCGTGTCTGCACCTGTTGATCATGATAAAAGCGCTGAGCAGCCTGTGCCTGTTGCAGGTGGGCTTCTGCCCTTCTAGCCAAGTCCGTCAGATGTTTTCTCATGTCTAGTACATACTTAAGGGTAGTAGTATGCTCAGGTGTCTCCGCTTCCCAATGTTCCTTTACTAGGTCCAATATGCCCCGCGGATGTCTCCCATACAACAATTCAAAGGGGAAGAATCCCATGGAAGCTTGAGGCACCTCACGTATAGCAAACATGAGAGGCCCCAGCAAAAGATGCCACTGCCGCGGGTAGTCCGTCACAAACTTCTTAACATATTTTTAAGGGTTTTGTTCATCCTCTCCACCAAACCATTAGTTTGGGGATGATAAACGGAAGTCCTCAGTGGCTTAATCTTAAGCAAGGCCCACATCTGCCTCAATGCTTGGCTTACAAAGTTAGTGCCTTGGTCTGTCACTATCTTTTTAGGAAAACCTACTCTCGAGTAAACCTCAAGTAAGGCTTGCCCCACACTTCGCGCGGTGATGGATCTTAAAGGTATCGCCTCCGGATACCAGGTGGCGTAATCCATAATCACCAGGATATATTGATGTCCGCGAGCCGACTTTTCCAGAGGTCCCACTATATCCACGCCCACCCTTTCAAAGGGCTCTTGACATTATTGGCATGGGAATCAAGGGTCCCCCTGGCTTTCCCTTTTGTTGGGTCTTCTGGCACTCTGGGCATGACTGACAATACCTCCTGGCCTGGGCATAAACACCAGGCCAGTAGAACCGCTGTACTAGCCGATCTACTGTCTTCTCTGTGGCCAAATGACCTGCCGTGGGTAGATCATGTGCCAGTTTAAGTACAGTGCTCCGCAAGGGCTCTGGTATCATCAGCTTTCTGATCTCGGCCTGTTTCCCCCGGCCTGGGACCACCCTATACAACAGGCCCCCTGCCATTTCAAAATAAGGGCTCTGAGTATTCTCAACCCCTGCTGGGTCCCTTTCCTGAGCCCGTTGTAAGGCATGCACTAGGGAGGCATCATTTTGCTGCAAAAACATCAGCCTTTTCCGGGAGGTACGTGACGCCATACCCCCCACCTCCTCGGCTTCCCCCACCAACACTGGCACCGATCCTTTTGACTGCACAAGCTCTTCAAAGAAGGGCCAGTCCCTCCCTATGATGACCTCATACGCCAGGCTGGGAACCACTCCCACGTGGCATAAGTGGACCCTTCCCTGCACTTCCAGCTTGGCCAACCGAGTGGAATAGGGCTTGATATCTCCGTGGATGCATTGCACCTGGAGTATTTCAGTCAATGGGTGCCCTCTTGCTCTCTGCACCAAGCTGCGCCCACAACCAGAATCAATTAAGGCCAGCACCTCTCTCCCATCCACTCGTGCCTTAACTCGCCACGCCGTGTTGGAGTCTTTACTCACCGTCGAAGTCCACCACGCCTCCGCACAGTCACCTTCCATCACTGAACATTCCTTCTTCACATGTCCTTGTTGACCACCCCGGAAGCAAGCTACACCATCTGGCCAGCCCCATCCCGCAATCTTCACTTGGGACGGCAACCCCAGGAAAGGGCCAGGGTTCCTTGGTCCGGCAGCTACGCCTCGTTTGACCCCAGCACCCCGCATAGCTTTCCCCTCTTGGCCCTTACCACGGCCATCTTCCCTCCAAACAGAAAAAGACTGGCGTACCCCTTCCGGCTATTCTACCGCCACGTACGCCTCCATCAGGGATATGGACTCCTCGAGAGTTACCGGCTTCTGGTACCTAATCCAGCTCCGCCCAGCTGTTGGCAACACTTGTTCAAATGTCACCTGCCGTAGGCGCTGTCGACGTGCCTCTTCCGACACACTGTGGATGCCTAGTATGGTTTCTCGCACCTTACCATACTGTCTGGCCTCCTCGGGAGTCAGGGTATCCACTGCCGCCTGTGCCTGTCCCATGAGACAGGGCAAGAGCACCAGAACCCATTGCTCTTTGGGCCAGCCTGCAGCCATGGCCACGCGTTCAA